>CAWUFW010002669.1:0-1200000 GCA_963921515.1 Calotriton arnoldi | reverse complement strand
ATGCTCCGCAAGATCTACAGGTGGATCCCGACAGATACAAGAAGAACAGTCACCCAAGCCCTCGTCAGGAGCAGACACGACTATGGAAACGCCCTCTACGCGGGAGCCCCGGCCAAGCTCATCAAACGACTGCAACGCATTCAAAACGCCTCTGCACGCCTGATCCTCGACGTACCACGCCACATCACCCCCCACCTGAGAAACCTGCACTGGCTCCCCGTCGACAGGAGAATCTCCTTCAAACTCCTCATCCACGCACACAAGGCACTCCACAAGACCGGCCCAGCCTACCTCAACAGACGACTCTTCTTCTACGTCCCCAACCGCCAGCTCCGCTCCGCCGACCTCTCCCTCGCCACCGTCCCTCGCATCCGAAGAACTACCACCGGCGGCAGATCCTTCTCCCACCTCGCCGCCAAGACCTGGAACACCCTTCCACTCAGCCTACGTCAGACCCAAGACCTGCTGACCTTCAGGTGGCTACTCAAGACCTGGCTGTTCGACCAGTAGCGGAAACCCCCTCCTTCTTCTCTTCCCCAGCGCCTTGAGACCCTCGCGGGTAAGTAGTGCGCTCTACAAATTCTGTAATTGAATTGAATTGAGAGAGGGTTTTCTCACCAGTTCTTCTCCTCGTCCTTTTCCAAAATCAGTTGTTGTCTTGATTTGTTAGCAGTGCTGACATTTTTGGGGGACAGCAAAGAAAGTGGTCATGCCCAGGGCCGGCTTTAGCGCTGGTGGCACCCGGTGCGACAATCATTTTTGGCGCCCCCACACCCCATGACTGCCTCCTCATATTCTCTCACTAGCACTGGGCAAAAGTGCCCCTCATCTCTCCAATTATTAGTTATTGCTAAACATAGCGCCCCCCCTGAAGTCAGTGCCCCCTCCACAGGTCAGCGCCCAGTGCGGCTGCACCGGTCGCACTGCCCTAAAGCCGGCCCTGGTCATGCCATAGGAAGGGTGTGGTAGAGCCAAGTACAGAGACTCACGTTCTCCCCTCGTTTATGCAGCCGCTGAAGTGCAAAAATGCTGCCACACCTAAGACCAGAAAGGTCTAAGATGGCCTCTTTGATAACAAGGCACAATGCCATCCTGAATCAGGGTGATGGAGAAAGGTTCGGCAGGATCTTCATTTACTGAAGAATCCATTGTTTGCACTAAAAAGAATGTGAATTGAGAGAAGGTGTGGGTCGGGATGACAGCTAAAGCTGGGCCAGCTTTTGATAGCGATGTCTTTTTGAGGATATATCTTAATGTTTACGCCTTATTCCTAAGTAATGTAAAAACAAAAAAACTGTACAAATGCACAAGTGAAAAAGAAAAAAGTGCCCAGACCCACAGTAAGCTCAAACAGCAGCACCTCCAAATGGAATCCATCTCTCCTGGACAAAAGATTGATTTATATTGAGTCGTTCGGTAGCACTTGCAAATGCGTCCGTCAGCAAGGCATTGCATTATATAAAGGTATTCCTGATTTATGCATGTACTGTCATAGATAATGTATGAGCATACCCAGAGATTGACATTTATCTAGTATGGCATTAAACCTGCTGAGGTATAAAGATGTAGCAGGACGTAATTAGCATAGTTATTTATTTACAAAATGTGGCAGTGTGGCGCCTTGTACTGAGCCCATGCAAGGCCACGAGTCAATAGCTCTCTGAAAGGTTAGGTTATGCAAAAACAACACAAAATAATGGTAGATGCATCTAAATCTGGGCTCAAATTTGGTGGCTTGGTTCTAAGGAAAAATCCTGAAGGAAAGTAGACGTATAAATAGCACGGACTTTTTCATGTTTGGGGAGAGGATGTAGATATAAAAGGCTAGATCCATCGACATCGAAGCAGGGGAACCGGGTTCGAGTCTTGGCAACGACGCTCAACATTCTGTGATTCTGGGCAAATCACTTAATCTCCCCGTGCCTAACAAAACAAGCATTGGCATAGCCAATAGGTCTCGCCTTTGGGACCTTATAAGTGTTTAGCCATGCAACAGTTGATGTTGTTGCACCAAGGATATTGTGCTGCATAACTAAATACTTATTCGGTCCCAAAAGCGAGACCTATTGGCTATGCCAATGCTTGTTTAACAAGTGGCAGAGGAGACTGCCTGCTTCACAGGGCGGTAGCTCTCATTATTGAAGCAGGTACAGTGCCACTGAGGTCCAGGACTGTGAGGCGTCCACTGCATCACAGTTATGACTGTCTTACTTTACAAAAGAGGCATGGAGGCTTATTATCCTAGCTAGCATTATGTCTGAGGGCACCCTTGCTGTAAAGTAGCGGACAACATGTGGGAGCTCATTTCAAGTCTGTTTCGAGATTGGAGTGATGGCCAGGCATGGTGGGGGATGAGCCAAAGATACCGAGGAGATAGCTACTCAGTTACGTAGCTGTCATTAGTGCAGCAGTTAAAGTTGCACTGAAGAAGAGGAGTGCGAGGGGGTCAAATCACCCAAATTATGGGGAGTATTGTTTCTTGGTCAATTTTTGTTTTCTTTTGATGTATTTGCTCTTTTCCATTTATTGTTGATTATGAGCTACAAAAAAGCACCCCTGAAAATGATCTCATAAGCCCCGCCCCTTCTGCTTCCCCAAGTCTTGCCATGAAGTTTTAGCGGGGGGCCCGACATCAAAACATTTTGCTTAAGGGGAGCTCAGAGCAGAATAGTTTGAAGACCACTGCTTTAGAGGATGTAGGGATCATCATCAGGACATAAGAGTTTATGCCCGAAGACAAAAATGCCTACTGGAGAGGGTAAGAGAAGGGAAAGGAGGAAGTATGGGAGGAGAGGGAAGAAAAAGGAGGGGAGGGAAGAAAAAGGAGGAGAAAATTAGCGACCAATTAAAATTACAAGATTCATTCACTCAAGCCATGCAATTGTGACATGGTGCGATCATACATTTCTTCTATGAATACAGACTGTGACTTCATCAGGCATCTACATGTGTGGGGGTGCTGGCGGCGCAGCGTCATGCTAGCGAATCGTATAGGCTGAGTGGAGAGATCATCTACATAAGGCAAAGTGAAGTGAGATAAAGAAGGAAAAAGACAGAACTACTGACTGGAAACCATCAACGATGGTCTGGAAACAATGAGCAATAGGATAGCACCTTGCGCAAAGTCCAGTGGGAAAAACGAAAATACGTGAGTGGAAATCCAATGCCAATTACAGGATCAATGCCTAAATTGAAAAATGAAGGGGACCCACCTGATAGGAGAGCACGTCAATGAAACGATAGGAACCAAGGCTGTGATGAAGTGGTAGGAAAGGGCTGCAATAACCTGAAAACTGCCTGCAATAACCAGAGAATGCAAAAGGAGGTGCACCAACTTGCAGGAAAAGGCCAAGGTTGGAGTAAACACGTAGGCTGTACCTGACGTATGGCACGCCACATGAACATGTAATTAAGGCAGCTTAAAACATAAAAAAGGTCAAATCAGTGAGTGCGGACTAACCACACGTAGTGCTAGCAGCGGTAACCTGATGGTGGCACTTACTGGGATCTTAAAAATATTGAGACCGCAGGAACCCGGTTGACGTTACAGGCAGCGCACGCATCTCATAAGGCTGGAAACCCACTCATACCTAAAGTGATTGTGACGGCAAGAGGGGAGGTCACGGGCTGGAGAGAGCCACATGTCAGCCATTTTGGAGTGGTGTCAAGTATAACGGTACAGTGGTCGGGGACACAGATAATCGCTACATTGGAACTACAATTACATATTGTAAGCCACATAAATGAAAAATACCCAACTGATCAATAGTTACCGTGATAACCACGTGTCGCTGGCAGCATAAGGGGGGACAGTTAATCACCTGTGACCGGAGAGTTAGCAGAGGAGCAGGAAGCATAGGACATGTTGCAGAATGCAACCATACGAAAAACGAGCGACGGAAATCATGTGGGGAGCGGGGCCGCGAGCGGTGAGCCGCAGAAGGTGAGCGAAGCCGGAAACTACGGGGCGCATCGGGGGACAGGGAGCGGGGGCGAGCGAGCGCGGCAGCCTGCAAAGCAGTCCCAAAAACGCTCGTGCGTCATGGCTGGCCTTTGGATGAGTACGCGCGGCAGACATGTGTTTCCACTTATCGCGCCCGCGTCTGGGCACGATAATTGGAAACACATGTTTGCCGCGCGAACCCATCCCAAAAAGGCCAGCCACGACGCACGAGCGTTTCTTGGACTGCTTTTCAAACTCGCTTACAATAAGTCTTCGCCTCTAAGCAGCGCTTGCGCGCTACTCGAGGCTCGACCTAAAAAGGGTAATTTTTCATTGAGAAAATGTGGTGTGTTCACGTTGGGTTTTGAGCCATTTCCTGTCGTGGGCACTATGCCTACCCACACAAGTGAGGTACCATTTGTATCGGGAGACTTAGGGTAATTCAGATTTGTAAAGCAACTGTTATTACCTATTGACTTTCGATGCATTTCTGCCTTCCAAATGAAAGACATTGTGTAAAAAAAAAAGTAATTTTGAAAAATGACCGATAATTCTCATGCTAGTATGAGTATTCCCAATTTCAAAAATGTGCAAATATCTACTGTTTCTAAACTCTATAACTTGTTCCCAGTTCAGAAATACATAGGTGTCGTTCATACCAATTTTTCCATGTATACATTTTCCCACAATAATTGCTATAAAGCCGGTACATAATAAAAAGCCATTGCAAATTGCTGCTCAGTTTTTTACTCTGGGTTCGTCGGGTTCTTGGTGAACCTACAAGTCCTATATATCCCCACAACCAGTAAGGTCCAGCGGATGTAACGGGATATTGCTTTCAAAGAGCTGTCATAATTAGAAGAAGTTACAGGTGAAAACGTTGACACAAAAGGCTGTTTTTTTCAACTAATTTTCAATTTTTCCTATATTTAACTGTTAGTTTCTATAAAGAAACCTTGATGGATCTACACAAATGACCCCTTGCTGAATTCAAAATTGTGTCTACTTTTCAAAAATGTATAGCTTTCCAGGATCCATTATTGCTTTCATACCCATTTCTACCATTAAGTGGAAGGAGGTTGAAAGCACAAAAATAGCAAAAATAGGCTATGTCCCAGAAAAATGCCAAAACTGTGTAAAAATGTTGGTTTTCTGACAAAAGTCTGTCATTCCCTAAAAGCTGGGAAAATGGTGATTTCAGCCCCACAAACGCTTTTTGGATACCATTTGCAGGAAAAACCCACACGCTTTCATTTGCAGCCCTTTTTCCCCCAAAAATAAAATTTAGCTGTATTTTGACTAATTTCTGGGACCCCTCCAGGTGAATCCACAAACCCTGGGTACCTTTAGAATCCCTATGATGTTGGAAGAAAAGGACGCAAATTTGGCATGGATACCTTATGTGGTCAAAAAGTTACAGGGGCCTAAGTGCGCACTACCCCAAATAGCCAAAAAAAGGCTTAGCACAGGGGGGGAAAAGGCCTAGCAGCGAAGGGGTTAAAACTTAATCACAAACATGGTGGTGATTGCAATTTCTAATGGGTTGCAAACTGCAACCTACCTCATTAATATTCATGTGGCGGGTCAATTTGCAACCCACTAGGAATCACAAGTATGAAACAAAACGTTTCATACATAAGGAATAGCAATATCCAAATAGCGATACGAATGAAATTACTATTTGAAAATCGCTATTCCTATTCTATGTACATATGGTCCATCGTGACTGCCAGAAACCACTATGCAGAGGAAATGGCAAGGTACTGCACTTTTGAGTCCTATACATTCAATCAAGAGGACCCATGAGAATCTGAAAAGGACACTGTTACAAACATGTTGTTGAGCACTATTGATACTTAGGAGGAATTAAGAGCTCTGCAGGATAAATTCGCAGAGACAGAGAAAGAACAGTGGGTGAGGTCTGGATATGTAAAGAATATGGATGAAGTTTGGGTTTCAACAGATGGGAGACCTGTTTTACTCAATGCTATGCTTTCCCCTATGGCCAGGCATTGCTATGATCCTACCCATATAAAAAGAGATGCTATGATCTGTCTCTTCATGACTTGCCGGTATAATCACCATTTCATGTCATTGCTGAGACTTTGTCACAGGTGTGTTACTTGCCAGTAGTTGAATGCAAGCAGGAAGACAGTCGTGACCATGAGTCACATAGAAAGATCAGGTGATGCATTTAGCTAGATGCATTTGGACTTTGTAGAAATACCCATCTGCAATGGATTCCGTTATATCTTGGTGGTAGTTTGCTTGTTTTCCCTCTGGGTTGGTGCATACTTGACCCTTAGATGTGACAATTTCACGATGGCCAGATTATTACTGAGAGAACTGTGTGTAGCTTCAGGTAGAGCAGAGATTTCAAGGTGTGCGTGCTTACATCCTTGAAATGGTTTGATGCCTTTCCCCTGGTTCTGATGAGCCTTCAAATCACTCCAGATCGGACGACTGGACTGTCTCCCCATGAAATCCTGACGGTAAGAGCTATGAGACTTTTTTTTATGCCAGCAGCTACACTTGTAAATATAACAGTGTTGTGTAGTTCCTATAGTACCCCTGCAGGACCTGCGCGTTTGGATAACATAAACTGTGGGATTGGTGGTAGACTGGCTCTGTGCACCCCCACCGCGTATGTTAGCCTGATTTGCATTAGCTAGCTCACAGTGCCACTAGAATCTCCTCTTATCGGGGAGAGATTAGTTTCTGGCAACCTTTGATAATGACAACCCTGATCCCTCGGAATCGTGGAAACAATGTACTACTTTTCGCTCAGTCACTCGTGCTTAATTGTTCAGTTTGTCTCAGAGAGTTACACAGAATAAACAGTCTGGGCGTTTCAATAAGTATTTATTGAACAGTTGTTATTCTAGTGTAAAATATATGTGCTGCAGCAACCAGCAGACAATAGCAGAGATATATTATCAGCAGTAAGATGAAAGTAAAAGGGTAGTACAGTTCTACCATATTGCAATAATAATGGTTACATACATGAATATATGAAATGCATTATAAAAGTGCGCGTACTCCTACGATGCCTAACTAGATGCACCTAAGTGTACCTAGCATGTGTGTAGGTCTAAAACCCTAAGAGCCAAGAATCCTTCTAGGATTTAGTCGAACCCCATTACCTGAAGAGAGAGAGTGTGGGACCCCATCCTGGTCTCGAGTTGGACACCCCGAAAGGGCTGTGTTAGACCGCTGTCAGCTGGAGCGACTGCATGCAGGAGCCTCAGCGTCTCTGGTCAGTGAGTCAGCATGGAAGTCTCGGTTCCCTCTATCTTACTGTGTCAAGATGTGGTGTATTTATACCCTAAAGTGTCTCGTCCCTCAGCATGGTTTGTATTGGTCTTTGTTAGACATGAGTAAGACGTCAGGGGTAAACTTTGTACATACATATTATGCGGAAGATGTAGCTGATGAATGCTCATGCATAATTTATGAGTACACTGTAGGCCTGTGTTTGGAAAAAACCCTGCAGTGTTCTAACCACAGACTAGATAACGTTCAACCCTCAGAGTTCATTGTGTAATGTAGGGAACTAATGTAGGTGAAAGATCATGCCTATAGTAGGGCATAGGAGATCATGACTATAATAGGGCATAGACGATTATGACCATGATAGGGCATATACGAGTATGACCATAATAGGGCATATACGATTATGACCATATACGGCATATATGAACGTGTCTTTATTAGGGCCTCTATACTGAAACATAACACCCACTCCACTTTCGAATTGGATGACAATGACCATACTTAAAATCTGGACAATTACATTTTTTTTCTTAAAAACTGTACCCATGAGGCACAGGGTCAAGACTGATTTGCATATGGCTATGTCTGAACTGGGGTGGCGTGGTGAAGCAAAATAACGATGGATTAAACCCAGATCTGTGACTGGGGGTGAATGTTTGCCAATGTGCAGCATTCCGTCCATCATCTTGTGTGTTTTGCATTTCGCCCTAAGTGGAAAGGGTATGCCCAGACGTGGGTCCCGTGCTCACTACGCCACTGGAGTCAAGCTATCCTGGCTGATGAAGGCTGATAGCCTGAAACCGGTCCTAGGATGCTTGATTCCGGTCCAGGGAAGACATGGCTTGGCAGTTCGGTCTGGACTGTTCCCATGAGGCACAGGGTCAAGACTGATTTGCATATGGCTATGTCTGAACTGGGGTGGCGTGGTGAAGCAAAATAACGATGGATTAAACCCAGATCTGTGACTGGGGGTGAATGTTTGCCAATGTGCAGCATTCCGTCCATCATCTTGTGTGTTTTGCATTTCGCCCTAAGTGGGAAGGGTATGCCCAGACGTGGGTCCCGTGCTCACTACGCCACTGGAGTCAAGCTATCCTGGCTGATGAAGGCTGATAGCCTGAAACCGGTCCTAGGATGCTTGATTCCGGTCCAGGGAAGACATGGCTTGGCAGTTCGGTGTGGACTGTTCCCATGAGGCACAGGGTCAAGACTGATTTGCATATGGCTATGTCTGAACTGGGCTGGCTTGGTGAAGCAAAATAACGATGGATTAAACCCAGATCTGTGACTGGGGGTGAATGTTTGCCAATGTGCAGCATTCCGTCCATCATCTTGTGTGTTTTGCATTTCGCCCTAAGTGGGAAGGGTATGCCCAGACGTGGGTCCCGTGCTCACTACGCCACTGGAGTCAAGCTATCCTGGCTGATGAAGGCTGATAGCCTGAAACCGGTCCTAGGATGCTTGATTCCGGTCCAGGGAAGACATGGCTTGGCAGTTCGGTCTGGACTGTTCCCATGAGGCACAGGGTCAAGACTGATTTGCATATGGCTATGTCTGAACTGGGGTGGCGTGGTGAAGCAAAATAACGATGGATTAAACCCAGATCTGTGACTGGGGGTGAATGTTTGCCAATGTGCAGCATTCCGTCCATCATCTTGTGTGTTTTGCATTTCGCCCTAAGTGGGAAGGGTATGCCCAGACGTGGGTCCCGTGCTCACTACGCCACTGGAGTCAAGCTATCCTGGCTGATGAAGGCTGATAGCCTGAAACCGGTCCTAGGATGCTTGTTTCCGGTCCAGGGAAGACATGGCTTGGCAGTTCGGTCTGGACTGTTCCCATGAGGCACAGGGTCAAGACTGATTTGCATATGGCTATGTCTGAACTGGGGTGGCGTGGTGAAGCAAAATAACGATGGATTAAACCCAGATCTGTGACTGGGGGTGAATGTTTGCCAATGTGCAGCATTCCGTCCATCATCTTGTGTGCTTTGCATTGCTATGATCCTACCCATATAAAAAGAGATGCTATGATCTGTCTCTTCATGACTTGCCGGTATAATCACCATTTCATGTCATTGCTGAGACTTTGTCACAGGTGTGTTACTTGCCAGTAGTTGAATGCAAGCAGGAAGACAGTCGTGACCATGAGTCACATAGAAAGATCAGGTGATGCATTTAGCTAGATGCATTTGGACTTTGTAGAAATACCCATCTGCAATGGATTCCGTTATATCTTGGTGGTAGTTTGCTTGTTTTCCCTCTGGGTTGGTGCATACTTGACCCTTAGATATGACAATTTCACGATGGCCATATTATTACTGAGGGAACTGTGTGTAGCTTCAGGTAGAGCAGAGATTTCAAGGTGTGCGCGCTTACATCCTTGAAATGGTTTGATGCCTTTCCCCTGGTTCTGATGAGCCTTCAAATCACTCCAGATCGGACGACTGGACTGTCTCCCCATGAAATCCTGACGGTAAGAGCTATGAGACTTTTTTTTATGCCAGCAGCTACACTTGTAAATATAACAGTGTTGTGTAGTTCCTATAGTACCCCTGCAGGACCTGCGCGTTTGGATTACATAAACTGTGGGATTGGTGGTAGACTGGCTCTGTGCACCCCCACCGCGTATGTTAGCCTGATTTGCATTAGCTAGCTCACAGTGCCACTAGAATCTCCTCTTATCGGGGAGAGATTAGTTTCTGGCAACCTTTGATAATGACAACCCTGATCCCTCGGAATCGTGGAAACAATGTACTACTTTTCGCTCAGTCACTCGTGCTTAATTGTTCAGTTTGTCTCAGAGAGTTACACAGAATAAACAGTCTGGGTGTTTCAATAAGTATTTATTGAACAGTTGTTATTCTAGTGTAAAATATATGTGCTGCAGCAACCAGCAGACAATAGCAGAGATATATTATCAGCAGTAAGATGAAAGTAAAAGGGTAGTACAGTTCTACCATATTGCAATAATAATGGTTACATACATGAATATATGAAATGCATTATAAAAGTGTGCGTACTCCTACGATGCCTAACTAGATGCACCTAAGTGTACCTAGCATGTGTGTAGGTCTAAAAGCCTAAGAGCCAAGAATCCTTCTAGGATTTAGTCGAACCCCATTACCTGAAGAGAGAGAGTGTGGGACCCCATCCTGGTCTCGAGTTGGACACCCCGAAAGGGCTGTGTTAGACCGCTGTCAGCTGGAGCGACTGCATGCAGGAGCCTCAGCGTCTCTGGTCAGTGTGTCAGCATGGAAGTCTCGGTTCCCTCTATCTTACCGTGTCAAGATGTGGTGTATTTATACCCTAAAGTGTCTCGTCCCTCAGCATGGTTTGTATTGGTCTTTGTTAGACATGAGTAAGACGTCAGGGGTAAACTTTGTACATACATATTATGCGGAAGATGTAGCTGGTGACTGCTCATGCATAATTTATGAGTACATTGTAGGCCTGTGTTTGGGAAAAACCCTGCAGTGTTCTAACCACAGACTAGATAACGTTCAACCCTCAGAGTTCATTGTGTAATGTAGGGAACTAATGTAGGTGAAAGATCATGCCTATAGTAGGGCATAGGAGATCATGACTATAATAGGGCATAGACGATTATGACCATGATAGGGCATATACGAGTATGACCATAATAGGGCATATACGATTATGACCATATACGGCATATATGAACGTGTCTTTATTAGGGCCTCTATACGAAACATAACACCCACTCCACTTTCGAATTGGATGACAATGACCATACTTAAAATCTGGACAATTACATTTTTTTTCTTAAAAACAGCTAAAAACATGGTTTTAAAAAACAATTAAAAAATGTTTAAAAATGTTAAAAATCAGCTATTCTTTAGTTGCCACTTGAAAAAGTCAATTCTGTCTCACTTATAAAAGTTGCATTACTACAAGCAGAAGAAGGCCATTCTTTCTCAAGTGAAAGTGTCAATTTAGGAAATGTTCCAAATTTAGTTCATTTATTTATGAAACGAAGTGGAGAAGCCGAATTCTTTCCCAGGACGCGATGAGCCAATTCAAGATTAAGTGTCCTGGCTTGGAGATACAGCATTATCGGTGTTAGCTACTTCAGACGACAAATCCAACGCCTCACAGAGAACGTCAATCGCACATAGATGGAATTCAGCACCGCCAACAGTCGGTGCTGCGGCAGCATGTGCGGCAGTTGTTACCTGAGTGCCTGTGGAGGAGCCACCTAACCCAGCAGGAGCAAAGGGCACCTGTGGATCCTCAAGGAATGTGTTCATCAGAATTGGAAGACGCTGGGGACAACGCAGAGCATGGGCCTTTAGGGGGTCCAGCATAGCATCCATGTCCGGAGGCGTATCTGATGGAAACGTTAGACAGAGATCCAACGCGCATTCTTCTCCGCAAAACAGGCATCGAAGAACAGGTAAGATGCAGTCCACCCAGACTGGTCTAAACGATAGGAACCAAGAGGCGTTCAGTTCTCTTAGGCAGGGTATACCCAGAAGCTGCACCATGCGTTCACGGTATTTCCACTCCATGAGTATGTTCGCCATTTCCTCGGAAATTGGGCCGTCCATTGCGTAGCAGTAAGATTACAATCATGACTCCTGAAATTAGGAACAGGATAAGCGGGAGACCTCCAAAGACGCTTCTCAATACGGAGTGTATAAAATTTGGGATTACTCCGAGGACTGTCTGAAAGGTGCTTAATAGTCCTGACCCTATGGCCTTAAATAGGTGTACAATACCGCTCGTATCAGACATGTTAAAGATACGACCCACCATTTCTGCTAAATGAAAGGGGCAGTTCGTACGTATAAGTGCCTGTATCTCAGTCGAGGTCCTTGCAACTTGAAGTTCAAATGTTTCTCGAGCGGAGGTTAAGGGCACGGGTTGCTGTAAAAGCATGTCTTTCAGTCTGCTCAAAGTATCAAATTGTATAAAGGAAACATTCAACGAAGGCCATAACGGCACCTCCCTGACTGTGTTCAGTGGCGGAAACAATACTTGCATACAGCAAGTAACCCTGGAGTTAACAGTGACCAGATAGGCGACGCCCGGAAGCATCCCACAGCAACCTTGATCGTTTAACATCAAGTAACTCCCATTCGAGAGCAGCTGGAAAACCGGCGCGATCATTTCCTTGTTCTTGGCTAGTCAAAGACAGGATGTCTGTTGCACAGTGTCATTTAGAAATATCATCTGCTGTGGAATGAGGCATGCTCTAAAAAGCGCTTCTGTTCCCTGGACCTGCCAGTCCCTCGAGCCCCAGATTGATTTTAAATCTATAGTGTCCTTCCATAGGTCGAAACCCTGTGTAGACAACTGGGCCATAAAGGAAGCAGAGTAAATCTGTTTGGTGTTAGTCAACATAATTTTCTGTGCTGATGTTGTTGCCACTTTGTAATAAAATGACTTCGGGTCAGATGTATTAAACCCTGAAAAGTATGTGAATTTCAGTGCAAAAGTTTGCGAACTACCTTTTGGAGGTGTTGGGCAGTATTCCCACTAGTGGTATTCAAATACATTTCTAGGTGTTATGGATATGTGCAAGAAATGATGACCATAATGTTGGTAACAGTACAATGTATCATAGTCTGAAGTACCTTCTAACATTTCATTGTTCGGAAATGCTACAGTTTTTTCTAAATCAGACATCATATTATTTACAGTTTCAGTGTCCCAATCATCAGATAATGTACTGGAGGTAATGATATCACTTAAAGAAATTTTAAATACATGTTTAAGCTTTAAAAGTTCAGTCGGACCGAATATATCGAAATCAATCTTGTCCCATACTATACCGTCTGGTATAGGAACTGCTGTGATGTTCACTGAAGACAAGTCTCTCGGTTCACGATGTGAAGGCTGGTGTGGCTTTAAAATCAAATTGACTCTTTGGGCTGTAGAGCTCTGCTGGAGATATCGTCCATTAATAAGTATACTAAAAGTTATTGTTAAACCTAGCCAGAAAAGAAAAAATAGAATCCCAGTGATATACCATAGTTCTATCCAAGGTGACACCAGGTAAGTCTTTCTAAAAAGGTGCAAAAAGTCAATGAGTTTCTGTTTGTGTGATTTTTTGGCTGGCGTCGTTTCCGGCTCGCTTGGATCCAGTGAAAACGTATCAAAGTTCATGAAATAGCCAGAAGCAGTTCGATCAATTGTTGGAATTGCATCGGGATTTGTTGAAATTGGATTTTGCTCTTGACGAGGCATGTTGACGTAGACGTCTGTAGTCGGTCTGATTGCAACTTGGTTGTTAAGTTGATTTTCTTCTTGTTGAAGTGGAACGAGTTCCATAGCATTGTTGCTTAGTCCTTCATTACGTACAAGTGGCTCTTCAAACGTGATGAGTCTTTCTGTTTGAACTTCTTGGATTGTAGCAAGAGGAGGGCGTCTGCTACTGTGGAGTCCACGAGGCCTACTGTTTAGTATCGGCCACATAGTGTGGTTTGATTAAGTCGATTGAGACAAATCTTTTCTCCTTTTTCCCGGCAAGAGGTGGCAGAAGTACAGTTCTTGTGCCTTGTATTGCTAGGACCGGTACAGCTGTTCTGTAGGATGGTCCGAATTCTTTCTTGTCTGCAATCTTTTCTCTGACCAGATCCCCGACTTTTGGGATCCAGACAGGTCTTGCCATTACTGCCTTGACTCCCTCATTGGCGGTCTGTTTTAAGTTGTCGTTGCTTTGTTGTGTCCTGGATTCATTTAGATCCTGTAAAACAGCCAAACGATCATAGATATCAAATGGTTTTTCATCCGCCACTGTGCCTCCACAATCAAGATCAGGTACCCACATTCTTGTCCCAAATAGGACCTCGTAAGGAGTGACACCCCTAAAGAGCTTCTTGGCTGGTTGTTAATTGCTCTTTGTACCCCATATAAGTGATCGACCCATCTACCGCCCTTGCCTAATACCCTAGCTGTTAAAGATTGCTTTAAGTCACGGTTTTTTCTCTCCACAACCGAATTTCCCTCAGGATGGTACGGAGAGGAGTACCGCAATGCTACGCCCATTCCTTCCATGGCCTCTTTGTAAGCCCGAGAGCTAAACGCCGGGCCACGGTCAGAATGTAACGTGCCAACTGCGTATGTGCCGATAAAGACTCGCAAATCTTTTATAACAGTTCGAGCGTCAGCACAGCGCTGAGGCCAAACCAATAGGAATCTAGAGCAGGAATCCACTGCAACCATGATATATTTCTTGGCCCCATCCGATTGTAGGGGTCCACAGTGGTCCAAATAAACACATGCAAGAGGTTTGTCTGATTTTAGTAATGGTGTCTGCACTGGGCGTGCTACGGTGGAGCCTTTCATCTGCTGGCAGATGTCGCACTTTAAGACCTAGTCTTTGGTCTGGTTTGTTAACCCTGGCCACCAGTAGCGCTGTTTCAGTAAAGAAATAGTCGCTGTAACACCTGTATGTGCAGAACCCAAACCCTCGTGTGCTGCTAGAATTAACCCTTGCCTACGATCCATATTTGGTATTACTCTATCCTCCACTCCAGGAATCTGAGCATATGGAATGTTTTGTGCATCTAACTTGTAGGAGTATTTGAGTGGAACTTTTTTAGGCACTGCTGTGCTGCCTTTGCGTGAAGCAATGACAGCTACCATAATCTCGCCGTCTATTCTCGTTTTTGAACGAGTGATTGCAGCTACGGACGCTGTGCGTACAGCCCCCTTTGCGGCTTCATCAGCCAATGAATTCCCTTCAACGTGAACGCCATCACGCTGATGACTCAGTGTATGTATCACGTGAGCCCTTGGTAGTTCGTTTCTCAACTCCACTACCTGTTCCCATAGCATTTTATGCTTAATTGTGCCACCTTTTGCGTCTTTAAACCCGTTTTGTTCCCAATGATGTAAATATTCATTGTATGACTGTACACAGTAAAAGGAATCACACACAATTAGTGTGGGGAATTCATGTTCCGTATTTACCAGTGCCAGTATTAGTGCTTTTAACTCTGCCAACTGAGCTGTGCAGTCTCCTAGAGGTTGCGTTTTAGTGCAACTTGGATGGAACTTTCCATCGCGCATGCGACCTTTAACGATTGCACACGCTGTGCTGTAAGCTTGCTTACTCCCTATGGCCGGTTGAGCAGATCCGTCAGTGTAAATAATGTATTCATACTGATCTAGAGGCAAAATCTCATTTGGTAGAGGATATTCTTGTTCGTATTGCAGAAATGCTTGTGTTTTTAAACTTGGATCAGATATGTATTCAACATCCGTTGCAGTGAGAGAATTAGCCCATTGTATCCATCTGGGATGTAAGGCTTTCGCATTTGGGATGCTAGCCTTTGTAACAGCCTTTAAGGCTGGTACTGGGGTCACAACTATTATGCGCTTTCCCTGAGCCAGAGGTCTTTCTCTTGCTACAGCCGTCTGCACTGCTGTCAGGATTTTTTCTGTTGAAGTGAAACGCATCTCTGCGTTTGTGTACAGGTGTGATTTGTATGCGATTGGTACTGTTTTGCCTTCATTGAAAGTTAAATAGGTGTACCCGCATTGACCCGCTATTACTCGGATCACTAAGTTTCGTACGTTTACGCATGTCTGTAAATGTTTTGAAGCTATCATGTCTTCCTCTAGTGAACATAGGATGTTTGTATGTTCCTGTGTCCATTGTCTGACTGAAAAATCAGGTTTTATTAAGTCGTAGAAAGGTTTTACTCTTTCTGCGTAATCCAAAATGTATGTTCGACCAAAATTTAGGAATCCCAGAATTGATTGTAAATTCTTTAATGATTTTGGAGGTTTGAGCAGCGCACACTTTTCTAAAAAGTTAGCTGCTAGGCTTTTTCCTTCACTTGACAGCTCATACCCTAAGAACAGGACATTGAGATGGGCAATTTTTGATTTTTTTATAGCCCTCAGAGGCGAATCCCATAATAATGGTGCTCACCCTGGTCAAGTGCCTCGGTAAGTCATCGTCCGTCAGATAAATATCATCTACATAGGACAATGCTTCTTCATCCAAATTTTGGAGTAACTCCGTTACCCTTGCTGAAAACAACCCCGGGCTATTCTTATACCCTTGGGGCAAACGACAAAATTGCCGTTGTGACCCTAGCGCTGAGAATGCGGTCAAATACCTGCTTTCAGGCGCTATATTTTGGCAGAAAAATCCATTTGAGATATCAAGTGTTGTTTTGTATTTTTGTCGCACAATGTTATTCATTAATGCAGCACTGTGTGCATTTTGAACTGCAAATGTCTTTGTGCAAGTGTTTAAATGTCTGTAATCTAAAACTAAACAATATGTGTTGTCAGGTTTTGATACGGGGAACAAAGTATTGTTCATAGGTGAAGTGCAATTTTCTATCACCCCCTGGTACTCAAGTTGATCTAGGATCTCCCTGACTTGTTTTTTAGCTTCCTGCTTTATAGGGTATTGCCTTTGAGCATTTGGGGAAACTTTTAACGGGATCACGAGGTGGGTTGAATCCTCATCCCAACCAGCATGATTTTTGTACAATGCCGGAGCTAGGGCAACCGCCAACTCCTGCGCATATGCATGTTTTAAATGTATGGGAACAAGGTCGGAAAATGATGGAAAAATTATCGTTTCTCCCTTAGGGCACTCTATGACGAATGCTGGCGGCCAGTCTTGCTCTGCTAATAGGATGTCATATCCAGATGACAGATTTTTCCAAAATAGACCTTTAACTTTCCTGGGCCTGTCCCCCTCCATCCGGAGTGTTATCTCATGTAACTTATGTGGGACACTTACCCGAGTATCAGGTGTTTCTACCGTGATATACTCACTCAACTCCGCTGTCACCAGAAATTCCTTCAGGTTCTGGCGAGCTATTATTACTTCTGCCGCGCTGTCTAGCATCGTCAGAGCCCATTCCCCGTTCAGAAGCTGTGTCCTCAAAATTCTGGGCATGTCTGATCTTGAGACCTGCTACCTTCTTCTTTTTGAACTGAGGTTTTTGTTTATCTTCTTTTTTAGGTGCGTAGTCCGCAGCGCGTTGCGTGTCTCTGGACTTTGTACGCTCCTCTGACCGTCCTTCCCTCGCGGAGTTTTTTGATGAACCCTGAAAGGAACGAGAGGAACATGTATCAGTATCCTGATACCTGTCAGGTTTTTTTAATATTATCCCTATTCCGGAGGTTATACCTCCTTTCAGAGGGCTCCTGTTGAGGAGACCTACCTCTGGATTGAGATCTGCTGTCTTTAGACTTTTGTTGTTTTTTATTTTCCCACTTCTTTTAGAAGAAGTAGGTGTCTGATTTGTAGTGTCCTTTTCAGGACTGCCCACCAGTTGTGGTTTTAATGCCTTCCCACCTAGACTGTCCCTGCCTAGTTCTGCATATGCAGTTTCAATTATTTTGGGTAGTTCGTGTGGTTGATCTACTGGACTGAACTCCCTTAGGCGTTGGCGGATCGCCACTGAAGCTGCTTCCCCCTTAATGTTAGCTTGTATTATGGCTGATACCTGTTCGTAGTTACCTAGTAACTTCATCCCTAAGTTAAGGGCAGGCTCTGCTCCGTACTCATTTTGTATCTGTCTCAATACATCAGGTACTACTGCTAATGACGGGATACCATGTGTTCTGGTATATATGGCAGCAAAGACTGAACCCCAAGAGGTGCAGTCCTCTACTTGTGGTGTGATCCCCATGGGCAAGCAGATCGTTAGTATTCTGTGTTTATCACAGGTGGTAGTATTCGGGAATACCACCTCAAGCTGAGTTATTTTCTGAGCTATCCAGAATGCTATTTGTTCGCGTTTTGCAGGCATTTTGCCCATTACCGCGTGTAATGTTTGAGGAGTAATTGTATTTCCTGTACCCTGAACTGGAGAACTATTTGCTGCACCTGGTGCAGGTTGGATTGTTAAAGTCCTCATGACAAATTGTGTCAGGTTTCTGTAGATTTTAATTAAATCTGTGTGTTGTATGAGTAAGTCTGGCTGTGGCATTGTGCCAATGTCAAGATGCGGTGTGTAAGTCGCTAGTATCGGCCATGTGGCTCCGTCTCCTCCGAGCGGGCTTAATCTTACTCGTTCTCGTGTGTGGGGTAGGGTGCCATTAAACCAGTAATAATGTTCCTGGTAAGTGAGTGGAATCTCTATGTCCTCAAATGGACAATATTCCCGTGGTGCATCTCCTTCTATATAGTAGTGAAATGTCTTTGTTATTGCATTTGCTGCTGGGAGTGTAACCCATGAATAGAATACCTCTGTTTTATTTGATTCATGTGCCTCAATCACGAAAACTACAATGCCACCCTTAGCTTGTAAACCATTTTCTAATAGTCTTATGGTGACTGTCCTTCTGAATTTTGGTGCAATCTGTATTGCATCCTCAGGATCTTCTTCCTCGTCTGACGGGGGCAGTGGCATTCGTGTTGGATCTAAGACCGAGGTAGTCATTGTGTATAGAACACAGACTAATGTTTTAAAGAAACAATGATAAGGTTTCAGGCACAATTTTAGGAATACTATGTCCTTTCAAGCTTGAATAGCCAACAGCCAATAAATAGTATTTTCGTACTACTCAGCTGTGGCGGATTTTGTGCCCACCCACTCCAGACGTCTCTGGGGTTTTGTGAGTAGGTTCTCTGAGAATAGCACGACTGAACTACTCAGATTCTACTGTTAAATAAGTACCCAACCAACGTTGGTGGCGCCATGTCGTGTAGTTCCTATAGTACCCCTGCAGGACCTGCACGTTTGGATAACATAAACTGTGGGATTGGTGGTAGACTGGCTCTGTGCTCCCCCACCGCGTATGTTAGCCTGATTTGCATTAGCTAGCTCACAGTGCCACTAGAATCTCCTCTTATCGGGGAGAGATTAGTTTCTGGCAACCTTAGATCATGACAACCCTGATCCCTCAGAATCGTGGAAACAATGTACTACTTTTCGCTCAGTCACTCGTGTTTACTTGTTCGGTTTGTCTCAGAGAGTTACACAGAATAAACAGTCTGGGCGTTTCAATAAGTATTTATTGAACAGTTGTTATTCTAGTGTAAAATATATGTGCTGCAGCAACCAGCAGACAATAGCAGAGATATATTATCAGCAGTACGATGAAAGTAAAAGGGTAGTACAGTTCTACCATATTGCAATATTAATGGTTACATACATGAATATATGAAATGCATTATAAAAGTGTGCGTACTCCTACGATGCCTAACTAGATGTACCTAAGTGTACCTAGCATGTGTGTAGGTCTAAAAGCCTAAGAGCCAAGAATCCTTCTAGGATTTAGTCGAACCCCATTACCTGAAGAGAGAGAGTGTGGGACCCCGTCCTGGTCTCGAGTTGGACACCCCGCAAGGGCTGTGTTAGACCGCTGTCAGCAGGAGCGACTGCATGCAGGAGCCTTAGCGTCTCTGGTCAGTGTGTCAGCATGGAAGTCTCGGTTCCCTCTATCTTACCGTGGCAAGATGTGGTGTATTTATACCCTAAAGTGTCTCGTCCCTCAGTATGGTTTGTATTGGTCTTAGTTAGACATGAGGAAGACGTCAGGGGTGAACTTTGTACATACATATTATGCGGGAGATGTAGCTGGTTAATGCTCATGCATAATTTATGAGTTCATTGTAGGCCTGTGTTTGGGAAAAACCCTGCAGTGTTCTAACCACAGACTAGATAACGTTCAACCCTCAGAGTTCGTTGTGTACTGTAGGGAACTAATGTAGGTGAAAGATCATGCCTATAGTAGGGCATAGGAGATCATGACTATTATAGGGCATAGATGATTATGACCATAATAGGGCATATACGAGTATGACCATAATAGGGCATATACGATTATGACCATATACGGCATATATGAACGTGTCTATATTAGGGCCTCTATACGAAACATAACAGATGATATGATTCTTGACTACTGCAAAGGATTGGCTGATGTGGTGCGTTCTGTCTCTCACCAGGTTGACTTAGCGATCCCGCTTCCAAGTCAAGAACTGTGCTATGAATTAAGTCAAGGACCCAGTGTCCTAGTGAAGAAGCATGTTTAAAAGGCGTACCTTAAGTGAAGCCCTTACCAGGGCATCCTTGTGACGAACATTGCAGTGAAGTGCGGGGTCTGTCGAATTGGATTCATGTCCCACACTAAGAAAATGGACAAGCAGGTGAAGAAGTAGTGACAACTACCACTGATTCGCAGAGTCAAACTGAAGCACAGAATGAATGTATGGAGGGAGGAGAAGATTACACACAAGAGTCTCAAAGTTAAGTCAAGACAAGTGCACAGTCTGTGGTGAATGAGCCAAGAGTAACTGCAGTGATCCAAGCAGCTGAAACCGAGCGTGCACAACATTAGCTGGAAGAAAGTACAAACACTTCAGCCAATAGAATGCAGAGGAGAGAGAGATGGTGGAAAAGTGGTGAGAGACTGAGAGCTATTGTGTCAGAAGAAAAACATCCCAGAAACAATCAGAGAAGAAACAAAGCCAATTGAACAAATTGACAGCGATATGAGCAGTCAGGAGTTTAAAGAGGCAAAGATTGCTTAATCAGAGGTACTCAGCTCCTGAATGGACCTACTTTGCTGAGTGTGAACCTGATCTGAGAGCACATGAAACTGAGAATCATCAAAGTGTTTTTGAAAACTCCTCATGAATAGTGCTACCACAATGAAGATTGATAAATATTTTGATTGGTAAATTCAAGTGACATTTGTCCATACGTCGAAGTTTCATGTTTTGTATCCTGAGTATCTGGTGAAGGTATTAGGTCCATATTTCATTTCATTTCCTAAAATTTTATTTCGGTCGTAAGACTGTAAAAGTGCAGGTGCAATACAGTTCATACCAAATGATTAAAAAAAACAAGCAAAGTGCATTAATGATCCGGTGAAAAATATCAGTCAAGCCATGATCTAAAATTCTTTGGATAAAAAGATTAAACCTTTAGTGCACACTGTAAAACCAAAGCAACAAAAACCCATGCCTATTCCAAAGTGCACGGCATAGCCCACTATGTTGCCCTTGATCTGGGGATGCACTACACTCCTGACCATTTAAGTATTAGCATTAGATTATAAACAAACAGCCTGATTAAAACAATTACAAATGCTAAAAAGTAAGATGTGCAACTGTCTCACTCTTTCAACAATTTCCTTCTAGTTGCCCACATGCGACCCAAAAACTTTGTAACTGAGCAAGCAATCCCCGGACTGGAGTCCGATCTGAGGATACGGAAAGCTTCAACATAGATACGTGTACCCAATTGTTTGCAAATTGGTTTAAGCCACTTTGCTCTCGGAAGGGAGTACAGCGGACAAGCAAAGGATATATGGGCAGTAGATTCTGTTATAGAAGCGCAGTTGGGGCAAAACTGAGAAGTTATAAAAGTCTATTGCCAGGAACATGTGAAAGAGTTCAAAGGCAGAGAGCCGAACCTGAACTGCATATAGGGTTCCTGTCATGTGGTATTGTGATACTGTCTAGGTAGTGTTCATATGAACTGATCAATTTAAAATCCATGAACTCCGTAGTTAACCGTCCCCACAATGGATTGGTAAGTGAAGCCTGTATTACCCAGTCCTAATACTGCTTCTTGACTAAGTCTTTACTGGGGAGTGATGCTGGGTCCTTTGCGTCCCAATAACCCTCTAGCCCTATTGTGAATAACAGGGATTTCACATTGCGAATCCAACCTATCTTTTTAAAGTGGTCAAGTGCGCTAACTTCCATGAGAGCGGAGGCATACGGAAGCAACTCAGGGGTGGGTATTAGGTGCAGCCAAAACAGTAAAGGGTGTAATTTTGCCTTCTTTACAATAGGAGCTCTGCCCAGAGCCTTTGCGGGTGTAGTGGTGTACTCTGGAGTACGAGGCCAGAGACCTCAGAAACTTATTCTCTGAATTCAGGAGGGCATCCATCCCTTGAAAGCCCCAGAGTTCTGCTCCATAAAGAGCTGAACCTACTGCTTTGGAATCATAAATCTGAAGTGGGGCTGCCACTGGTTTGCTAAAGGAGGTGTTATGTTCTTTTATCAGGGCCCCTGTTGTTTGTATGTGCTTTAGGGTCAGTTTAGCTATGTGAGGCTTCCATGACATATCTTCTGAAAGAGTGCTACCCAGATATTCAAAGGTACTCACCCTTTCCAACGGAACCCCTCCTAAGGTTAATTTATCTCTAAAGGATTTATGAGGATTAAGCAATAAAAGCTTTGTCTTTGCAATGTTAACCTCTAATCCTCGGGAAATATTAAGTCCATATGTTCCAGTAGAAGACTAGGATTTTTGTCCGTTTAGAGTATCCAACTGTAGATTGTAGGGTTCTGAACCTTAAATTAACTGAACTAACAGACGTATGCTGAAAACAAATAAAGTTTTGCTGTTTTATACAGTAGAATCAACGTGTAGATTTATTTTTCTTTTCAATCTGACTTGACAGAAACAATGGTGTCAAGTACACAGAAAAGTTGTAGAGTTCTAATAATAGTAGTGGTATTTGCCATAGTCATACTAATGACTGGCTTACAAGTGAGTCATAACTCTTCTGTCGAGCATGCTTCAACCAAAACTAACACTAACTTGACCTATTTAGAGCAGCAAAGTAAATTCATTATGAAGATTTTACACAAAGTTGGTTCAGAGGGAAACTTTTCAGATAATGTTTTCTTTAGCATATTGCATGAGTACTCTAAGGCTATGAATGCCCGCAACTGTTAAGTGTGTACATATTTACCCGCATCAACCACAGCTGGTGTGACGTATCGTCACTTACCCCTGACATATGATCTATCTTGTAGTACAGTGGTTTTTAACCTTTTCAGTTCTGTGGACTCCTACTTAATTATTACTTTATCCCGGGGACCCCCATTCAATCATTGGAATCCGGGTACCTCCACTGAGTCATTACTGGAAGCCAGGGACCATGGTCTAACCATTTTCGATGATTTGAACAGCATAACAATACACACAAAAATACTGAAACAAGAATTCATCAAACAAATACACAAATGATGAATATTTTAATTAATTCACACTCAAATCTAAGAAATCTAAATTTTAACAGGAAGGTTAGAACTCTTCTAAATTTAGTTGAGGTCACTCATTTTTCATACTGTATTCTGGTCGATGCACTTGCTCTTCTCCCACAAATCAATCTGAGAATACTTACTTAATTTTTAGCCTCCAATTTCAAATTCGTTCACATTTACAGACTGTTTCAAAAGTTTAAATTTTACATGTTGCTTCTTCGTTTATAAATACTTTATTAATCTGTTAATGTTATTTAATTTTCTACGCAGTTGCAGACCTCCTGAGCAGGCTTTGCGAACCCCCAAGTGGTCCCAGGAGCACTGGTTAAGAACCACGCTGTAGTATATTCATGAATTTGTTTTATCTTCAATATTACCTGGAGTATTATTTCTCAAACTATGACCTTTCTAAAGATGATGTACCTCTGATTAAGATTTTAAATTCACAAGCAGGAGCGAAGGCTGTGGTTCAAATGATTCATTATATGAGACTTATCACACAAACTAATTCTACTAACTTGCTTAATTTTAAGGCTTAATGCAAATTAAGCAGAGATGAGAAGATTTTATAGAAGAATTGAATTATAGGAGATTGAAGGTTGGGCAAGGAGTAATGAAAGGAGAAAGAAGCGGTTGGAGACGGAAGAGGAAGCAGTACAGGAACTATGAGTACATCCATAACTGACTTTGGATTTGAAAAGGAAAGAGAATTTTTGTTTTGAAAGAAAGAATAGGTTAGAAACCCAGAATTTATGGGATGGAGTAGTTGTTAATGGGCGTAAAATCATTTGGTCGAATGGTACTTATTAGGAGAGGAACCTATTATTGGAGGAGTCTGTTATATGTGCAGGAAACATGCTTATTTTCAACTCCCGACGAATTGGATTGCCAGCTGTTATTTGGCTTTAGTGTTTCCTAAAGTGTGCCATTAGATGACATAGATGATGAGGGGCTATATGTTGTGCTTCGCAAGTAGTAGGTGATTTCTTTGGCACTATGATTTCTTCTGTAGGTATAGTTTTAAATGATTTGAAGCTCAGAAAGCTGTCAACACTGGTAGGTTGTTTGGCTACTAACACAGCTGGTGCTTTAACCGCAATTAATGCTGAACTTATAGCTATAAGGGCAATGTTCTTTTAGAACAGGCTTGCTTTAGATACAGTGGCGGCTTGCCGAGGGAGTGCTGTGGGGGCGGTGAGGCGGGGCAGGGTGGGGGGGTAGTGGAGTTTGACATACGACAGACAGGAGTAAGGTAAGTAATGAAATAAATAAAACAATTTGGCGATGCAGCTCGTGCAAGGTAATTGTTTTATTTATTATGGAAACCAAAACATGACAGACCGCCCAACGCTTACATCAGCACACCCACATCCACCACATTACAGGTATGGGATGTTCTTACTAGGAGGTTACAGCTAACTACCTTTCCTTCCCCCTACACGCCCATACATTTTAATGCTGCCTTCCCCCCTGCGCTTCAAGAGGGACCCTTCGAGGCTTGGAGGGAGGGAGGATGCCACATGATTTCCCATTTATTTAATAAAGGCGAGCTTCTCACCTTCCAAGAATGCAAGCAACAATTTGCGCTGACTGCCAAGGAGGAATACCATTATTTGCAGCTTAAACATTGGGTACAGCAGCCCCTGGTGCGGCTGGCCGCCACTAGGGACCTGCTCCCCATAGAGAAGTTTGCCAAATCTGGGTCCACCTCCAAGGGATGCATTTCCTTTCTGTATGCTCTCATACAAGCTCTGAGCCCCAGATTGACCCCGCATTATAAACGCTTTTGGGATGCACTCTTGGATACCCCTCTAGAGGAAATCAGTGGGAGCATTTAAGTAAGGATATAGTGAAATTTAACCGCTCGATGTATCTCAGGGAGGCGCACTATAAGATCATGTACGATTGGTACCTATACCCTCAGAAACTACACAAGATCTTCCCAACACTTCGGATAGGTGCTGGCGGGGATGTGGTCTGCTGGGCGACTTTCAACATATCTGGTGGGACTGTCCCTCCATACAGCCTTTTTGGAAAGAGATTTTGTCCCAAATTAAACTCATTCTAGGCTACCCAATTCCTATATCCCTGGAACACACCTTGCTGGGGGTGAGAGACCCAACCCTGAAACGCCAAACACAGAGTGATAGGTCTGTTATGTGGCTTTGCCTGGGGGCTGATAAAATGGCAGTAGCTGCTGCGTGGAAAAACAAGAGGCACCATCTTTAACCCAGTGGCACGCGAGGCTATGGAAGGCGTTGGCGCTGGAATGCATGGCCGACATAGTAGACGACACCAGAAAAGGTTTCGAATATATATGGTCCCCGCTGGTGAGCTACTTGTCGGAAGGGCTTCCACTGACGGCTTGCGCCCCACGGCTTAGGGCCCTCAATCTGTTTCCTATTTAATTCCACAGCAGCACAGTTGGCAACGGGCAGCTCGGAGGATGCATTGGTAGGGGCCCAGTGGCCCAACCCTCATGACCACCTCATTATTATTTGCACCATGACATCACGGTTTTGTTGGTTTTTTAGGTATGTTAAGTTTCCTTTTCATGTTACTCTCTTCGGAGGGTGTATTGAAGGACAGTTACGGAATACTAAATGCAACAAGATATGAGTGTAATGATTTATAAGTTTCCTATGCCAAAGACCTTGTGAACAAGCTGTAAACTACATGTGAGATCTGTAACTCTTGGCTTACATTTGACAAATGTTGCATGTGTACTGCATTTCTGTATCAATTTTAAAGAAAAATCCAATAAACAGAATTTGATATAAGTTAAAACATGCTTACCATACTTACCTGTAGCCCTAGAAAGAATTATCTGCACACTATAAGCTATAATCTTGCCAAATTAAATTCAAATTCGGTGTTTGGCTGCTACGCGCCAGTACAAAGTCTTTAGAAAATGCTTTGATGTCAAAACCCATGTTGGGACCCCCCCTTTTATCTTTGCACCCCCTTGATCAATCACCATGAAACATTGCATCATCCGCCAATGTAGAACAAGCATTTGCAATGCAATAGGTCTCGCATTCACACGAGCTTGAGCTATTGGCATTGTAAATGACAATGCTTTTTATTTATGTTTTGGGTTTTAAACATAAATAAAAGGCATTGTCATTTACAATACTAATAGCTTAAACTCTCGCAAATACTAGACCGATTGCATTGCAATACAGTGCCTTCTCAACCGCTTGTTAGATTGTAAATATCAGAGGAAGAGACCGGCCTGCGACGTCTTCAAAGTAGTGATAAATAGTGCAGTGAAGAAGATGTGTAAGTGTTGTAAATTACATAGACACAAAGTGTGAAGTGAGAGTTACATATGATCCAAGCTATAAACACTAACAAAGCGCTCCAACACCTTTCGCTCTGTGATTAGACTGTCGCAGCTCAAGAGGAAGAGCGGGGGAGGGCTATTTCCTGTCCTCTCTATGATTTGAGCGTGCAGTGTGGCATTGCGTAATGTCATTGCCATCTTTGGCCTAATAAAAAGCACTCCAGCTGTAGTAGGGCCCTGGCTTCACCTCCTGGTGCAGGGCGGACTGTGCTTTATGGCAGGAATGGAGGGAGGGAGGGATGGTCTCGGCTGCAGCTCCGGCCTCGTTCAGTGCCCCTGCTATTACTAGTGAGCGAGTGGTGCTGAGGTGGTGGTATTGGTATTGGTGGTGGTGGTATTGGTATTGGTGGTGGTGGTACTGGTAGTGGTGGTATTGGTGGTGGTGGTATTGGTATTGGTGGTGGTAATGGTATTGGTGGTGATACTCGTAATGGTGGTGGTGGTATTGGTGGTAGTGGTGGTGGTATTGGTGGTATCAGTGGTGGTGGTATTGGTGGTGGTACTGGTGGTGGTGGTATTGGTGGTGGTGGTATTGGTGGTGGTGGTATTGGTGGTGGTAATGGTGGTGGTGGTATTAGTGGTGGTGGTGGTAGTGGTATTGATGGTGGTATTGGCGGTGGTATTGGTATCAGTGGTGGTGGTATTGGATTGGTGGTGGTGGTATTGGTGGTGGTGGTGGTGTTATTGGTGGTGGTATTGGTGGTGGTGGTATTGATGGTGGTGGTGGTATTGGTGGTGGTAGTGATGGTGGTATTGGTGGTG
Source organism: Calotriton arnoldi (assembly GCA_963921515.1). Classification (NCBI taxonomy): domain Eukaryota; kingdom Metazoa; phylum Chordata; class Amphibia; order Caudata; family Salamandridae; genus Calotriton; species Calotriton arnoldi. Next base: position 1,172,722 of record CAWUFW010002669.1, on the reverse strand, counting down.
GTGGTATTGGTGGTGGTAGTGATGGTGGTATTGGTGGTATTGGTGGGGGTGATATTGGTGGTGGTATTGGTATTAGTGGTGGTGGTGGTATTGGCGGTGATATTGGTGGTGGTGATATTGGTGGTGGTGGTATTGGTGGTGTTGGTATTGGTGGTGGTGGTATTGGTGGTGGTGGTGGTATTGGTGGTGGTACTGGTGGTGGTGTTGGTGGTATTGGTGGTGGTATTGGTGGTGGTGGAGGTGGTGGTATTGGTATTGGTGGTGGTCATGGTGGTGGTATTGGTGGTGGTATTGGCAGTGGTGGTGGTATTGGTGGTGGTGGTATTGGTGGAGTTGGTGGTATTGGTGGAGTTGGTGGTATTGGTGGAGTTGGTGGTATTGATGGTGGTGGTATTGGTGGTGGTGTTGTTAATAAAACAGGCTTTTGAAAACAACCCGTCAGGTGGCTTTAGTACAGATGACATGTAACACAGATATGCCGTTGTCAGCTTCTGCCCATTAGCACAGGATTATATGCTACCTGGAAATCACATGACTTAATTTGCTAATCATTTCTAAATCCATTTTACTTTGGGGGGGCTTGAAACAGACACGAGATAATGCCGGGTTAAAGTGATTGAATGCATGCGCCTGTGTTATGGGGGCGGCAGTGCTGCTTAAAAAAACACAAGCGGTTTCAGCTGAAGCAGCGCATGTCCGGCCTGCAGTAAGAGAAACTCAATAAAGTAAATAGTGCTTACAGACTAAATAACAGGTCCCGTGAAACAACCGAAGTAAAGGGGCCAGTTGCTATGGGAGGGTACAAATGAAGACAACGCCGTACTAAGGAGGGACGAACAAGCCTATTAACGAATCCGAAGGCAGCATTTACGAAGGACAATGACACAAGCCAATTAAAAATATGGAAGGAGAGTGGGCGCGGCTTCTCTCCCATACTCTACTACAGCAGTCTTGCAGAGCGAGCAGCGCATGCGCGCTGCTGCTAGGGTCGACCTAAAAAGGAATAGGTCTGCAAGGTTTCATGGAGATTCGTCAAACAGGAGCAAAGTTATTAATGGTCAAAAAGCCAAGGAATTCTAACTATAACTACAGAGCTACCACCACTCTTTAATATATATAAATATATTAAACTGGCGGCGCTAGTGTAGTTATAGTTAGATCAGACTTTCCATAATAAAGGATTTTTTTGTTTCTTTAGTAATTTTGGCCCTATTCAATGAATCTGCACAAAACTTTCCCAAAATAATATTTCTCTCACTTCAGTTACTTCATGGAAATTTTCCCACTGATCTCTCAAGCAGTGGCCAAGAAAAATTGTGAGAGAAGGTTCCCAAAACATAGATTTCCCATTTTAATTCCCATAGGAAACATTTCTCTCCAATTCAGAAGAGAAAACGGCTGACGGAATTACACCAAATTTGAAGAACTGCTGCAGTAGTAAGTTTTCAGAAAAATCAACTCCCACTAGCTGAGGGCGCCTTTTTTCTCCTGTCAGCCAATGGGGTACCGCAGGACCCTGGATGGTACACAGTACCTCACAATCTGATTGGTCAGCAGCAACGTCTCAGCAAAATTTTGCAGCAGCCATTACATATATATATATATATACTCATGGTATTGAACAAAAACACAAAGCAGACTTCACTTTATAATGAGGCTAATTGGCCATTTCAACAAAGCACTTGTCTCCCACATTGGCTATCCCCACATATAAAAGTGTTGACAGCGTGCTGGTACTTACAACCCAATCTTTTAGTAAAGTCATTAAAGATTTGCCCGCATTGGTGGTATGGACCTTTGTTGATTGACTGTAAGCGATGTAAGGGAGAAGACGTCAACAATACATTTCTGGCTTGTGAAATCAATGTGACTCCACAAGAAGGACCAGTAATCACCAAATATGGTTAAATGGGTTTTATATTAGGTTATTAATCAAACCAGTATATAAGCGTACTAGGAATAAATTCAAAAGATACAACAATACAGCTGGTAAACTAAAATATCTCAGTAGATTGAGTCGTAATAAAATGAGATTCAGAATAGTAACAGCCACAATAATAAGGAAACAAATCGAAGTAAACAGGTGTTCCGTAAAGAACCGTCCTTCTCTCTTCTAAACATAAATTGATTACAGGATCGTTTACTCAATAAATCTATTTAAGAAGCGTAGAAGGTGTCAGCATGATAAAGACTTCTGTAGAAGTCCTAGAAAAAGGGAACAAGTGTTTAGGTTAAAGCTTCACACTTGTAAGAAAAAGCAAGCAGAGAGGTCTGTACCTCTCCAAGTCTAAAAGGAATCTGAATCTACTAACTGTGGGAACACCAAATAAAATAACAGGAGATTCAGAAGCATCCTTATCTCCTTGCATACCACCAGGAACCAACCAACCAAATTATTATTTGAGAGGAGCATTTGCAACTTCCCTTGGAATTCTCATGGAATCGAAACTCGGACTGTAAGCTACAACCTGGAACATCTCTGTGGTACATGATGAACACAAGGCCTCTTCTGACCATGAATTCTCCAATTTAGCTGCAAGTTCTTCCATTCAAGCCTCACTACAAGCAGTGTAACTAATACAAACAAACCTTTCTCTAGCTAACCAGAAACATGATAAGGCACCTTCAAAGGAAAGAAAGAATATACTGGCAAAGCAAAATGTATTTCAGTTGAGGCCTGTAGTCAGGCAAAATTCACAAAGCAGTCAATATGAACTTCAAAAACATGATTATGCATGTGCACGTGTAGTTTAAGGAATAAATGCAAAACGTGCGTAAGAGAAGACATGATTACAGATTTACTGAACATTAATGACTCCTATATAAATCTCTAATCCCCACAATGATTGTATCTCATTAATACATTTAAATGCTTCACACACGTTAATTAAGTTAAGGCAGCCAATGAATATAATGTCAAATAAGTCTATATAACAGTAAAATTGTAACATACATGGGTGGAGCCTAAATTTCGCTGCTCCAGTGTAATAGTGTATACTTGGAATGCGAGGAACGATTTAAATGATCAGCTGTTTATTTGATTCAAAATCATTAAAATGTACTTTTAAAAAAACAGCACTATGGCATAACATTTTAATTCCCAATAAGAGCTACAGGGCTTTTCTGTTTTATGAATTGAGTCATATTTGTAGAATTAATTTTCTCCGTGCATCGCACCATGCCATATTCTAATAAACAAATAAAGACCTTTCCTTCGCTTTCAAGCTCCAATCGTTGAACCAGCCCCTACTCACAAAACACTTATTATCTCACGTAGAAAGGGCTCTGTATCCGCCATTGTATATCACTCAGTCTTTCAGAAGGGTCCCCGCGGATTTGAGTCATTCATAGGCCTGGAACCGCGGGACAGAGAAAAGCTGTCGCCCAACACAATCTTTTCCCCTGTTGCGTGTTATACAAAGCCTTATCTGTGCGGCATTATCTTAATATTTCCACCAGCTGTGCAGATATAATGTGGCTGTGTTATGGGCTGTCTCTTTTCCATTAGCAAACATGGAGGGCCTGCTGAGTAATTACACAATAACATTGTAATGAAATGTAGATGAGGGTTCTAATTACATCCTAAAGTTGATTAACAGCTATTTTACAATAGCTGAACGTTTGCCAACTCAGCTCCAATTAGTTCTCAGCATCCATTAGAAAGCTGCACAGTTTAAAGAGGTGCTGGGACCCAAGTGTGGCATTGCCTATGACTGTAGAGAAATCAAACGTAAATAAAAGTATGTCACACGTGGTGCTGACGGCTTGAAAGCTAACAGGGGCAACTTCAGAGGGGTTTTCTGACCTCTTTTCTTGAACTCTTAAGAAAACCTTCACCAAACGAAGGTCCAGGCACAAATTTGGACTGCCATTTTTTTATTTACTTTTCGTCTATAGGAGAAAGCGATGATTGTACATATATGATAGTAATACATATTTTATCCTTGTAACTCCCCAACGTCCCTTCCTTTCCCCAGCCTAATCCGCCCCCCCCCCCTCCTCCCAGCCCACTTGCCTGGTTCTGTGCAGGGACATCTTAAGGAGTTTGGGGGCCCCGGGCAAACGATAATTTGGGGGCCCCCCTGCTCGGAACAGTTCTGAATTTATTATCCATTTTTAGCTCATTCACGTCCTCGGCAAGTATCGTCTGATCATTGACAACCCTCTTCGTTGGCCCCCAAACCTTTAAGGGCTCCCCAGTCCTTCAGGGGGCCCCCATTCAGTGCAAATGCGTTTGAACATTTATGAGATATTAGAAACCTGAGAGTCCCTTTACATATTGTGCAGGGGGCCCCATAATTTTGGAGCTATGCCACTGTCAGGGACTGTCCTGAAAGCTTAATGAGGGGGCTCCTAGAAAGGTGGTGGGGGACCTGGGCCAGAGTCCTCTTTGCCCATGCCTTAAAACGTCTTTGTCTGTTCTGGGAGCTTTGTTTGCCCCCCCCACCCCTCCATTTGGGATAAGACATCTCATACACTACGTTTCGATTTGGGTCTGTATGTATTTGTGTACTATAGGCAGGCCTTTAAATCGGATGAAAACAATGGAGGGTCTCTAGAAGAGGCGTGGCCTTTGTAATTAAGAGTGTGGCTTAAATACGTAAGGTACATTTCTTTGATTTCCATAGTGTGCCACCTGACCAGTATTTTGGTGCCTATCTGAGCTTTTTGTTATTGCATCCAGATATATAATACAACTGAACTGACAAACTCCTAAAACCTGATAGGACTATTGGTTTTGTCAATGGTTGTTAGCTGTTTAAGATAAATGAGTAACAACAATTATTTTGCTATAAATAATTAATATTGAAAATGTTTAAATTATGAAATTATGAGACTGTGAATTAAACATTACTGAGGCCTGTGGAAGGGGTAGTGGTCTTCAGTGTCTCAGTCAGTCCTGTCTTCACTCTGTTAGACGTACATCCTTTTTCTCTCCGGATCTCCTCCATCTGCATATCTTACTCCTCATCTCTTTCCTCTTCAGCACCTTCTTTTCACTCTCTGCTGAATGTACTTCCTCGCATCTCCTTCACTTCACCCCCAAAACACACAACATACTCACTCACCTGTAAGCACTGCATTTTCATTTACTTTCATCTTGACAATATTTTAACAACCGTGTACCTCCTTCACACACCTTCACAGAATCACAGTTGCAACTGGAAAGTGTGACCATTGCTCTGTGCGCTCTGGAAAGAGGCCAAGGATTGGATGTGCAAATATTCTGAACCCCTGACAGGGGCAGAGAAACTTACACTGCCTCCATCCTCAACTCCAGAGTGCTCAATGGTGGCCTGTTATGATCACTTGGGGGAAACTCAGTTCGAAGTATAAACTATACAAGAGTAATATGCAAGACAAAAAAATACAGAAACCCAACATACTGGAAACAACTAACACTCTTATGGAATGCAAGTTTAAGTAAAACATGCGACATATAAACAAGAACTAAATCGCTGACACGGAATACCTTAACGTTTTTAACATTTATTAGTCAGAAATCGATCAGTAATTTTGTTTGTAAAGGTAAGGACATGAATACAGGGCCCGGTAGGGACCCGTTTCAATATCTGGTTTTAATTATTACCAGGTCTGAGACCCTGAAGAATCCTGCCCACTTAAAGCCATGACTATAGGCCAGTGGTGGCTCCTCCGCTAAGGTTGAGGAGCGTTGCCCCACTGCTTCAGCCATTATTATCATTTTGTTTTTTTGTATTCAGCTTGCAGTTGAAGGGGCGGGGCGGGGTGGGCTCCATGCGCCTCACAAGAAGGAGTGGTGGCAGCACCAAAAGTGCGCAAGACGCTTTGGCCGGCTGTCTCGGGCCAGCCAAAGCATCATGCGCACTGTGCATGTTCTTCACCCAGGCTGCACTTCAGCCTGGGTGGAGAACATGCCCAGCCTGCCAGCCCCTGTCTGAGCGCCGAACCACGGCGCTCAGACCAATCACAATGCTGCTAAGGCAGCATCGTTGTAATTGGCCAGGGGGTTCTGGGAGGCTGTGTGCTTCGCTTCCTGGTTCCAGGCTGCTCCAGAGAGGACGGAGGAGAGGCAGCAGTCGGCAGTACAAAGGTTACTGGTATTTTTTAATTTTTTATTACCCCCATCCCTCAGTCCCCCCGCCTCACCACCCCCTTTGGGTAGCAGTCGCTACTGCTACAGGCATAGATGCAATGCGATTACTAATGCACTAAACAGTCATTCTTCCAGTAGCTGCAATGTCCGCAGTCTCACGCATGAATGTTCAGTTTGCTTCAGGTAAAATGCCAGGATTGTCCATTTTCCTTCTTGTCTGAGGTTATCGGTTAAATTCTCCATGGCTAGAAGATGCCATTACCTGTAAAACCATGAAAAGATATTCGGGCATACTTTATTATTCCAGTATGTAGCTATCAACAATTTGGCTGCGTTTGTCATTTGTAGAAATATTGTCCTGTGAGAAATGTGTACTGAGTTTACATCAATGTCCCAGAACTCTAACAGCACCAGCCCCGGATCTTCCAGCGTAACGTAGCCCAGGACGTTTTATTCTACTCAAAATTTCCTTCCAGAACACGATTATCTTAGAGCATTCCTGCCAAATAAGCAACATCGGTCCAGTTTCATCTTCACACCTCCAAAGTCTTCTAGAGGCTTCGGGAAATATATGGTGGAGTTTTTCAAGGGTCGTGTACCGCTGGTATGACGTTTTATATGCTATTTTTTTCTGGATGTTGTGGCTGTTTGGTGTTTCAATATATCCCGATTCCTTTTCGGGCATATCTCTACAAAGCATGTTTTTCCAGAAACTTTAATATTTCCATTTCTTTGAGACTCGTTTGTTCCTAAATAATCGAATGTGGGAAAGGTATTTTCACTTATTCGTATCTTGACATCTTCTGTGATACAGAGGGGCAGAATTTCTAGCTTCTGGGGTAATAAATGTATACCCTGACACTTTTTTGAAATGTCCCAATTGGTCTATATTGGTTTGAATTTAGTTTATTGGGCCATTCAAGGTTAGCATAATATCGGCCACAATTCTGCAGGCGTTCGCTACTCAGAGAGCGGAGGCTCAAGAATATTACCTGCAGGCTAAGACTGACAGTAGAGAGATTAAACAAGTACTGTCTGATGTCACTTCCAAGGTCATCCAGCTTTCCTCAGAGGTTACTGAGTTACAGGAACGTGTTGCAGCGGTGGAAGAGGCCAATACGTATACTGTGAATTTAGCTAAAACGCAGGACTCTCAAATGATGCTTATGCAGGCTAAGATTGAGGATCTTGAGAATCGTCAACAACACCAGAACTTAAGGATCTTTGGTATCCCGGAAGGAAGGGATGGCTCCGATCCTCGGGCCTATATTGTCAGTCTTTTTCAGCAAGCTTTTCCAGACCTAGCGGATTGGGATATGGACTCACAGGTCCAGCGTGCGCACAGACTGCCTCTGTCTATCTCTCAGGGGAATCAAGCCAGGTCTAATTTTTCACGGCCAATTCTAGTGTTTTTGGGCAATTTTTTGCTTCGCCAAGCAATATATATAAAAGCACGCCCATCTGCTCCTGTTAAGCTGGACACTATGTCCATATTTGCACGATCCTACCTGTGCAAGTCGACAATGGACAAACGTTGGACGCTGCGGCAATTAATGGATCCCCTAAAAGCAGTGTGTTCACAAGTGTTTCTGCAGGAGCCAGCCCGTCTTAAGATTATTAAAGATGGCCAATCACACTTTTTTGTCAACGAGCAGGACGCTAAGCAAGCCCTAGTAAAGTGGCAGTCTACTGCCAGAAAATGACTCAGCACTTAAAGGTGGCATACCCTGGGACAATAGAAAGGAATACTTAGGTGTCCGCTCTTGGCATATGTTACAATTTTTGCTTTTTGTTTTGTTTTGACACTTCTGTACATTTATTCGGGGAGGAAGGGGTTGGGGGTTGGTGGAGCCTTGGGGTGCGGGGGGCGGAGGGGGCGTCTTCTTAATGCTGTCACTTTTGGACAGCTAGGAAGGGGGTGATTCCTTTTCGTAGGTACTGGGGGGGTGTAGAAAGGGTGGGTGATAGTCAGAGAATGGCAGCCAGCCGCCTTTGGTCGATCTGGTGGAACGGCAGGAGGTGAGGGGATCAGGGAGGGAGGGGTTTAAATAGCCATAACTTAGTTAAAGCAACACTGGTAGAGCATAAGGGAAAGGGGTACGCAATGAGGGGGGAGATGGCCGGATTCGAGTTTACGAACATTGTTTAATGCCTGATTTTAAGTATATGTGTTGGAATGTATCGGGGCTCAATCAGGCCGGAAAGTGCCGGCTAGTAATGGAGGAGCTTCGTGTATTTAAACCTCAGATATTAGGCCTTACTGAAACACACTTAGCCTTTAAGGATAGAGCTCAGCTGAAACAGCTTGGATTTGATTTACTTGTAGGTACTACGCAATCGATCTCTATTCGAGGGGTGGCTATATTGAAGTCCAAGAACTGTAGAGCGACTGTTTTGCAAACACTGGCTGATTCTAAGGGGAGGTGGGCAATTGCTCAACTGTTGATAACTTGGCGTAAGACTACGATTTGTGTGATATATGGCCCCAATACTGATAACCCCGAGGTCATCCTTCATTTATGCTCCGAACTATTGGAGTGGGCGGGTGAGCTGATAGTCATGGGGGACTTTAATTGCATTATAGATAAGAAGATTGACACTACTAATACTGCAACTCGTACTAGAATGGGCAGGACTAGGGCAGCTGTCTTAGAACTTCTTCATATACACCGATTGGAGGATTCCTGGAGGAGATTATTCCCAACTATACCGGGGTACACATTTTATCCATCCCCACATAAACAATATTCCCGAATTGATATGATCTTTGTCAACAGAACTATGCTGGAAAATGCATCTATAGAGGTATGTCCCAAAATTACATCGGACCATAACCCAGTGATGCTAACTGTGCTGTTCCAGCCGGGGGATAAAGAATCAGTAAGGGAATTTTCATTTCCTAGACATCTCCTCAGTAATCTAGACTATGTGAAATTTTTGCGGGGAACACTAGGAGATTACTTAGAGAATAATAGGGGCACGGCGTCCGTCGCAGTAGTATGGGATTGTCTGAAGGCCTACGTAAGAGGGGCTACACTACAGTATATCATAATGCAGAATCGTCAGGGTGCTCGTCAGGTGGAGCAAGAACACAGGCTATATTTAGATGTGGAGCAACAACATGCTAGAGCTATTGCTTTAAAGGATACGGGGGAACAGCTAATATATCAGCGGGTTATTGAAGCAAGAGCTAAGCTCAAGAGAGGGTTAAGGGACAAAGTAGCCAACAATGACCTCAAGTACAGATCTAAACAATACGAATATGGGGAAAGGGTTGGCCGCTTGCTAGCCAATCAGATTGCTGACCAAAGGGCTAGATCATACATTAAACTAATTAAAGGAGCAGATGGTATACCCTACACCCGATCGGTAGATATAGTTGAACAATTTAGGCTCTTTTACGCTGACCTTTATGGGTAGTCAACACCCTTTAGCCAACAAACTGCCATGGATTATATACAGGAGAGTGCATTGCCTGTCTTGAACTCATTGGACTATGAGTCCTTGGAAAAAGACATTGATCTTGGGGAAGTTGAGGAAGCGATTAGCGCTTTGCCAGTAGGCAAGGCTGTTGGTGAAGACACCATTCCGCTGGAATTTTATAAAATCTTTAAGGATGTCTTGGCACCTGTCTTTCTGGCACTATTTAATAAAATTATTGAAGGGGAAGTTCCCCCTTCTTCTTGGAATATTACCAACATTATAGTTTTTCCAAAGAAGGGGAAATCGGTAGAGGACATGAGCTCGTATCGTCCTATATCATTGATTAATGCCGATGCAAAAATTTTCTCTAAAATTCTCGCCTCTCGGCTGGCTCCTGTTATTCATCACTTGGTCTCGGAACAACAACATGGCTTTGTTCCGGGTAGAGACACAGCAGCTCATATTAATAAAGCTATTGCTGCATTTGATGTCTCTGGACAATTAAATCAGCATATAGGGATGTTGATGCTGGACGCCGAGAAGGCCTTTGACCGAGTTGCCTGGGGAGCATTATGGCCGACTATGTCATCATTCGGCCTCGGTCAAAGGTTCATCTCGGCGGTTCAGAAATTGTACAGTAATCCGACAGCTGCAGTTAAGCTTAATGGCCTCTCCTCACCTCATTTCCCTGTTCGAAGGGGTACGCGACAGGGCTGTCTGCTATCCCCATTACTGTTCGCTCTCTATATTGAGCCTTTTGTAAAGCACCTGCTGCAAAACGCTAGGATTTCCCCAGTGTCTTAGTGGTCTGGAACTAAAATTAACCGCGTATGCGGATGACACTGCCATTTTCTCCACCAGACCAGTAGAAGCCATAGTCGAAATCACACAAGAGGCACAACGCTTTGGCTCCTTTTCCAGCTACAGATTAAACTTGAACAAGACCCAGACAATTGTAAATTTTCAACCTGAAACGGCTCCATCAATACTAGGGATTACAACAACGGCAATATATCTTGGAGTCTGTCTCAGTAGTCGAGTCGATGACGTGGTCTCTCTGAACTATGAGCCACTGCTAAAAAAGGTTGTGACAAAACTACGTAGCTGGCTTCCTCTTAGTATATTCGGGAGGTGCAACGCCGTGAAAATGAACATTCTCCCAAACTTTCTGTATCTATATCGCACCATTCCGCTAAGGGTACCGTGGACGTTTTTCAAGCATCTAGACAGCGCCGTAGGTAGCTTTATATGGGGCTATAGACGTGCAAGGAGAGCTCTCCAGTATATAAAATTAACATATAAACAAGGTGGCTTTAAGCTCCCAGACTTCAAACTGTATTTTTGGGCCGCATTTGTTGGTCGAATCCGAAGCTTACTTAATGGGCCTGGTTCTGGCACCCTTGGCTTTCATACCAACTGGCCTGTGGACCAAATACAGGGTTTCTGCTATATAAAACGGCCGACCTTAACTATTACAAGCGGGTCCGATTTAAGATAATTAGAGATATTACAAGGATATGGCAAGATATTTGTAAGGAACATTCTCTGCCAGTGCTGCACGCATACACGACGCTGTGAGGCAATCCTATATTGCCTGATATTTTCCATGACCACGCTGGTAGATGCTGGCAGTGTAAGGGCATATTCCAGCTCGGTCAGATTTACGATGGACAAGGGTTTCGATCTTTTTCAGCGCTGAAAGAAGAGTTTGGGCTGTTACAGAGTACATTTTTTAAATACCTGCAAGTAAGGGATTACTTTATACGTGGTCAGAGTTTGTTAGAGATGTCGAGTCCTTCTGAAATACTATCTGTACTCTTTCAGACTTCAGGACGAGGAACTATTGGAATAGTATATCAGAAATTATTAGCAGTTGTTAGCGATGATGGCATACAGGTAGCAGCGAAACTAAGTCGGATTTTTGCAATTGATATAATAAATGAGGAAATACAGGATTCATTGGAAACTATAGACTCAGCAGTAACATCAGTTAATTTGAAACTTCAGCAACATAGGACTATGTTTATGCTGTACTACACTCCCGAGCTGATTTCTAAGTGGGCTACGACTCAATCATCGGCTAAATCATTTTGCCCAAAATGTCATGAGTATGCTGCAGATTTGCGTCATATGTTTGTTTCTTGTCCAAGGTTGAATATATTCTGGTCAGATGTAACCTATGTGCTTATAATACTGGCTGGTCATGATGTGCAGATCGCAGAGAAGGAAATAGTATTAGAGGTAATACCTGACCCGGCTAGTCATATGAGACTAATAGTTTCAATCATTTTAGCATGTGCTCGTTTATGCATAGCTTGAGTATGGATTCAAAAAACGAGTCCAAGCATTAATGAATTTTGGGTCTTACTCAGACAAATATACGAAATGGAACTAGCACTAGCTAAAGCTAGAGGTCCGCGCTGTTGGTCAAAATTTAAAATGGTGTGGTCTAGCCTCCAATGGGACTAATAATTTGCAGTTCATTTGGATTTTTGTATTAGTCTTTTTCTGACTTACTCTTTAAAAAATGTGGGGTTGGTGTTGTTGTCATCTCTCTCCGGTACATGTTTGGTAATTGTAATAAGTCTCGATTGCTGCACAGGACATGTACTAGGCAGTTCACAGAACAAAGTGTAAGGGAACCCCCCTAAAGCCGTCCTTGGTTCCAGCTTACCCAGTCCAAAGCCTTTTCAGTATTAAGACTCACTAAGATTGCAGGGAATGTTCTTTCTAAGTTTTTTTTCAGTCATAAGTGGCAGCCTAAGGCTGTTGTCAGCCTCCTGCCTCTCTTTGACAAAGCCTACTTGGCTCGACTCTACCAGGTAAAGGGTCCACTTCTCTAGTCTGTTTGCCAGTATCTTTGTATATATTTTAATGTCTGCGTCCAACAAGGCTATTGGCCTACATGAGGCATATTGTGTTGCGTCCTTCACTGCTATTTCTGCTTCTTTCATTGTGGGTGTTGTGCTTCAGGCGATTGAAAAATGACTGAAGAGATCAGATAAATGGTTTTTAATGAGGGGGGGGTTATAAAAAGCTAGAGGTATTCCATTAGGCCCTAGGAACCTATTAGGTTGCACCCATCTTAAAGCTCGAGCTATTTCTGCAGTTTCTATGTGTTGATCTAACTCCTCTGCCCCAGAGGTTGGTAGCATGGAAGTGGGATCGAATCAAAGTATCTCTTAATATCTGTGATATTTAAGTTTTGCAAGAACTGTTTTTGCATCTTCTCTAACTTAATCAGTCCGAGTAGTAGTCTTCTTAGTCCATTTTCATGATGGTTTATTCAATTTTCATATATATTCAAATACAATGTGCTTCACTCCTTCACTATAACAGGTAGCCACAAGTTGAGCCAACACGTGTTTCGTCTATAGTATCCAGCGAAGGATCTATGTACACAGTAATTACAAATTCAACCACACTTCAGCATTGCTGACATCTCAAATACGGCAAAGTCCTAAAAACACTACTGTACAAACTCTGATACGGAAAGGAGTACTCTCCGCTTCGTTCTTCCTACACTACAGATCGTCTACCGCAGTTTTGAAGACTGTTTCTCCTCTAATTTGGAGGTCCCATTGATGCACTGAATATTTGTACATTAGTGTTTTTAGGACTTTGCCGTATTTGAGATGTCAGCAATGCTGAAGTGTGGTTGAATTTGTGATTACCGTGTACATAGATCCTTCGCTGGATACTGGAGTTCTGTGCCCTGATGAAGTCTGAGGTTATGTGCCTATAGACGAAACACATGTTGGCTCAACTTGTGGCTACCTCTTATACTGAAGGAGTGAAGCACATTGTATTTGGATATATATGAAAATTGAATAAACCATCATGAAAATGGACTAAGACGACTACTACTCGGACTGATTACGTTTTTGCTTCTGTGAATGTGGCTCAGGACTTTGACTTTTGTTTTTTCTATTTGAGTGTGGACTTGTCTGCACTCTGTTAACAACGAGGGGCAGTCTGTGCTCAAATTCCTTGGAGCACTATCATAGATGAAGTTAATATTACTGTTCCCTAATACACAGTAGCATCACCGTGCGCAGCCTATATACCCCTACTGCACTCCTGTCGTTTTGTTGATCTTCTCTAACTGCCTACTCCCTGGTTTTGTTCTTTAATTTTCTACTATGAGTTTTCACTCTTTGGGCACACAGTTGCTGTAAGAGAAGAGTGACTATTTTATTGCCTTTTTAGGTTTTGCCTGAACAGCACGGAGCATGAACCTATCACAGCTTCCTGTTTGCAGCCAGTGCCCTTTCAGTAGCCATGCGCTGCTCCAGGTACTTATTTTTTTTCCTTTTTTACAATAGGTTCTAAAAGAATGTGTGGCACTAGAAGAGTGCGCGGCACTGTATGGACCGGCCCCACCCCTGCCATGCTCCCGCTATCTCTTGTTGCTTCTCCCTTCCCCCCAGATCCCTTGTGTTGTTTCCCCCCTGCCTGCTGTCCATTGATTTTGGTCCCTCCCTCCTCCTCCTACCCCCAGTGCTTTTTTTTAATAGATATTCTACACAGCAGCACGGGCTCCTGTAAAACATGGCTGAAAGAAAAAAAAAAAGCACTATGACGCGGCCAACGTTTGCTCCGTCATAGCGCTTTTTTTCTTTACCTTAAGTCATGTCGCACAGCAGCAAGTGCTGCTGTGCGACATGTCTAAGAAACATTGACAAAGCCTACAGATCTTATTGGCTTTGCCAGTGCTTATTCATAAAACCTTTGGCCTAGTTTGAGCATTGTCAGTTCTGGTTTGTTAGTTTGTGCAAGCGTACGCTGCCCTCTGACACTTGCAATTTGACATCAGAGTTGCCTTGTCGAATTTTGCTTGTCTTGAGGTTGCCTCCCAAGTGGTTCTAGCAGAGATAGAAACTGCCAACCCCTTCCTACAGCCTTGAAGCCATTCCATGGGGTCTCTGGAGAGGTGTCTTTGTCTGTATTGTGTTAAAAAATTATCTTCTTGCGTTTGCCATTTCAGCTTTATTTACCAGCTCTCGAAACAGAGTGATCTTCATCCTCCTATTAGTGCTAAGTCACACATAAATGTCGTCTAAATCCGCTTTTTCCTTGGGATTTCGGATGCTTATGTTCTCTCTGTGAGACCGGTTTTCTAGGTCCTAACATTATTCCTGAAAGACCACTGTGTACGTTTTTGTGGTGGAGATTGTCGTGCAGAGGAGTTGATTAGTGTCTTCTTTAGAGCCGAGTAAACTTTCCACTGACCCAACCCTCCAATTCATTGACTGCACATCATTTCTTACTTCACTCATTCCCTGCTTCATTTCTTGTCTAAGAGTGTCAATCCCTCCACCAAGGACCTCTCCAGCACTGTCTGAAATTCTCCCAGAAGGCTTATTATGTCCTCTCTAATGAGAGGAGCAGAAGTAATGGCCAGAGCTTTGGTGGGGTGCGATGGACTGGACAACACAGGAGCGTGGTGCAAGATTTTTGTATTTGCACCGTTTTCGCTAGATTGGACACGGATTGACATATGCTTTAGAGTCTTGTCTGAATGATTGCGACGAGTTTCTCAATTTCTCATAGGAGGTTTACTCTTTCCTGAGTATAGCAAGATCAAAGGGCTTTCCCCCAGTTGTCTAGGTTAACATAAGAGTATGTTGGGCCTTAACTGCTATGGACTGTGCATTATGAGGTTTGTGTGCCCAGAGCCTGCACCAACCTTTATTAACGTGAAACGCTGCGCCTCCACCGTTTCACTTAGCGTCTCACTGGGGCAGGGGCATCCTGGTGGGTCTCTTTGTTGTGATAGGGTGAGTGATCAATAATAAGCGGGACCCACTAGGGCACGATCCTGTGAGTGGCCAGCTTCCCCTGTCGCTCTCAACAGCAGCGGAGATCACCCTCTACTGATGGGGACCATAGACTCCAAAGGACTCCCTGTCTCTCGGCGAGAACTGACGCAGCCGCCATCTTGAGCTGTCTGAATGCGCAACCAAGTGCCCTCGAAATTTCAGCTCTGTCACCTCACACACCCACACACACACCCACACCCACAATCACCTTCCAGCATCCCCCCTAGTCACATTTATGTCTGCGGTGGGCCAGCGTAGAATCGATGAGATTGAGCCTGGCGGGGAAAACAAGGTGGGGAGCGGTGCGCTTGAGCTTCTAGCATCCCGACGTTGTGGCCAAAATTTAGGATTACCATATTCAATGGAGAAAGCACATGTTCACAAAGCAGATGATGGAATGGTGGCAATGCAACACATTTGTGCATAGTGCAACATGAAAACGCATTCGTATATATTGTACAACCTTACACTATTTCCATGCTATGCCACATCAATTCAATATGTGAACACATACTGAGGAGGAAAACTCTAACGAGGGAGAACATATTAATCCCATTTAAATTACGTAAAAGCTATCACAATTTCCATATAAATGTTTTCAGACTTCTATATCAATTGTATATCACGCGATTGATTGATTTGTGTACTGCACGATGCTGACATTTTTTTCTCCATTTTTTGTTAGTGCTAGAAAGACAGTGATTACAATACCCGAAGTCTGATTTTGTAATGTTCTTGAAATAACTGTTAGACTAAACTGTTCTTTTTTTAGTTGTTTTATTTTTGACATACAGTTTATCATGCTTCTGAGGAGTAGTGTTTCTTAAGTAGTAGTGATCCCAAGTCCCTATGTGGTAAGGTGTAGCCTCATCATTTGTGTTCTGTAAGAACGAAAATGATTAAATTGCAAAAACATTTTTACAGCAACCACATGTTCATCTGAGCATCTATTTTGAATCCATTCTCCACTGGATGGATGCGCCGTATCTATTCTCTTTTTTCCATCTTAACTGGAATGCTTGATCATTGTCCATTCTGGATTGGTATATGTTTTTAATGGGAAGGAAATTCGTTTGAACATATGTTTCACTGCAAGGTGTACTGGAAGTGGATGCCTTGGGTCCAACTTCGGTAAGCTATGGTACAGGAGACCCTTCCAACTCAGATTACCACAGACGACACTACACTGAACCTTTTTTAGTCAGGGCCTGAGGATGACAAAAAAACACATAGAACCACTTGAATTGCAAAAGAGGAGGGAAATTGACAAGACATAGTGAAAACCCGATCCACAATATATAGATATATATATGTATAAAACCATCTTCTATCAAAAGATCAGCAGTCCATGCTTTCAAAAGGTTTACTGTTTGTTCTTTCTGGCCCAAGCATTTTGTCCAGTTCAAAATAGTAACCTTCAATTTCTTTTCCACAAGATTAGGTCAAAATGTTTTTTTTCAAGATACAGAATACAATACCTCTATTAAAACATGTGGCATCAGAAAACAATCGTCCTTCATTCCTGCAAACTGCATGATGCTACTCAAAGTAACCCTCGAGAGTACAGTCCTGTCAGCCATCACCAAATTCGAGAAGAGATCCAAGTATTATAGACCGAGTCTTTCCAAATCCCAGAAACAAGCCATTCTACAGCTAAAAGACAACAAGGACATTGTGATCAACCCTAGAGAAAAACGCAGTGCCATAGTCGTTCTCAATAAACAAGGCTATATTTGTGAAGGTTTACAAGTTTCATACCAAAGTTACTACCAAAAAGCAATTAATGTAAATCATTTATACTAAATGGTGCTTTTGAGCATGGTGGATGAGACCAAAAGAATTGGAATTTCTGAAAAACAAGACTCTAAGAATTCCAACATTTTGTCTTCTACCGAAAATCCATAAAGATTCTGTCCATCAACCAGGTAGAACAAATTGAGTCCAGTTGTGACTCCATCCTCGAACCATTATCTAAATGTTCAAGGCACTGCTGATTTCATCAGACTCATCGACATGAACTTCATTTAACAAAGATACCCTGATTTTAGTGACCTCAGATGTTTCATCATTGTGCACCAACATTTCACAAGATGAAGCATTGGAAATAATCAAACTGTATCTTGACAGGAGGAAAAGAACATATCAAATACAAATTGAGTTTAGTCTTACACTTGCTACCATTGCATTAACCAAAAATATATTTTTACTCAACTGAGACTTTTATTTGCAGACAAAAGGGATTGCTAAGGGCTGTCTCTTTACACCAGGTGTAGACATTCTTTACATGGCTGAAAATAAAGAGAAATGTATTTTTCAAAACAAAGCATTTCTCTAAAATGTCATGATGTGGCTCAGATATACAGATGATATTTTTTGCATCTTGACTGCAGGTCTGGCAGATCTACAACAATTTCACATTTTGCTCAACGAGAGAAACGCAGACATGAAATTCTGCATGAATAGTGATCACAGAAATATACATTTTTTAGACGTCCGTGTCACTGATAATGATGGATTTCTTGTCACTACCTGTAAAAAAAAAAAAAAAAACAACCAACCAAACACAGTTTTCTCAGGTACAAAAGCTTTCACCCAAGAAGTCTCAAAGATAACCTCCCATATGGCCAATTTCTCGAATTTGCCGCATTTGTAAAGGCAAAGATGAAAAATTGAAAGCACTCTACTTAAAAGAAAAATTAAAAGAAAGAGGCCACCCCAAAAACATTATAAAACATGCCTGCAAAAGTGCATGGTACACTCCACGCAAAATTCTCCTAGAGGGAAGAGAAAAAGAACAAGACAAAAGGAATTGTGTGCGTCACTTCTTACAGCCCTACCTCCAACACCTTCAAAAAATCATCAATCAACATTGCCATAATCTATCATCTCTTAAAAACAGATACACCATCCCCTCTTTGCATTTAAGAGAAGAATTGGTGTCAGAGACCATTCAGTTTGAGCCTAGAGAGACCCCAGCTCCTACACCAAATTTACCTTCAGAGAAGTCTGGAGTTTACAATCGATTCACAGATGTGGGGAATGCTCAACTTGGAACAATGGGTTAGGGAACGATTTGTCGCTCCCATACCGGAAGCACTGCTGAAAGGCTTTGTTGCACCAAAAACTTCAAAAAATCATCCAGTTTTGTAATTTTAATCCATTTATTTCAATTCTCAATTTTTTGTTCCTTTTCGTCCGTCACATGAAAAACCATTATGTATTCAATTCTGATGCGGTAAATATGCCCATCCGAGCCTTATTTTTACGGCAGGAAACATACATAGTTCATCCTCAGTAGTATCACATTCCCAATGCATTTCGGTTGCTTTCATCAACCTTCGTCAGGGGTTCACTACAAAGTCAGACAACAACATTTTAGACTTAATATTTTAAAACGCTTGTCATATCAATACGCTAATATTAATCATTATGTACTTTTTTTTAAAAAAAAAGCTCAACTGGCGCTTTCCCTCTAGTACCTCCCAGCGCAAAAATGCTCCTGATCAACTCCCCTTCATCTGTATATACAATACAGTCCCACATTAAAGAACATCTATGAGAATGTCTCCCCACTATCTTAGATAACAAAACCTGCCTGTTGCCTCACTACATAAAAATCCCTCTCGTACCTGTGAAACTTTTCATCAACCTAGTTCTCACTCCTCGAGCTGACTAACGGCTTTCTCACATTTGCCGCCATTTTAAACTCATCACGTTTTAAGACCCGCCCCATATCATTATCTAAGCTTTTACCACTTTTACTACGGGACCCATAATCCACTGGTACGGCTCCTACTTGTTGAAATCACCTATATGTGAAACCTTACTCTATCCCCTCATTCGGTTCAACAAACCCCCAGCATTCGCCAGATTACTCCGCCCACCCTTACGATGTATAAATCTGCGCCTATTAAAAAGATTACATTTCTGAGCTTTAATTAATTGTATCTGTACACATGTTAAAAGGAATTTCAAGATTGAAATACATCCACTGAATAATCATATGAAATAACGTTTCCTTTGGTGTTGTAACATGAAATCGTCCTTTGCGTTCGTTGCTGTTTTGGAGCAGTTTAAGCTTGTAGTGAACCCCTGACGAAGGTTGATGAAAGCAACTGAAATGCATTGGGAATGTGATACTACTGAGGATGAACTATGTATGTTTCCTGCCGTAAAAATAAGGCTCGGATGGGCATATTTACCGCATTCTCGTAGATGTTCTTTAATGTGGATCTGTATTGTATATACAGATGAAGGGGAGTTGATCAGGAGCATTTTTGCGCTGGGAGGTACTAGAGGGAAAGCGCCAGTTGAGCTTTTTTTAAAAAAAAAAGTACATAATGAATAATGTTAGCGTATTGATATGACAAGCGTTTTAAAATATGAAGTCTAAAATGTTGTTGTCTGACTTTGTAGTGAACCCCTGACGAAGGTTGATGAAAGCAACCGAAATGCATTGGGAATGTGATACTACTGAGGATGAACTATGTATGTTTCCTGCCGTAAAAATAAGGCTCGGATGGGCATATTTACCGCATCAGAATTGAATACATAATGGTTTTTCATGTGACGGACGAAAAGGAACAAAACATTGAGAATTGAAATAAATGGATTAAAATTACAAAACTGGATGATTTTTTGAAGTTTTTGGTGCAACAAAGCCTTTCAGCAGTGATTCCGGTATGGGAGCGACAAATCGTTCCCTAACCCATTGTTCCATATTTTCCTACGCAGTTGGAGGGCGGACCGCGTTCCGGGAATGCACGCATTCTATTGTTAATTATGATGACATTGAATACATGGATAAAAAGGAGTGCACTCTACTCTATAATTGGAATGCTCAACTTGTTCACATACCATAGAAGGAACTGAATTTACAAAGCTCGGCAAAAAAGCAACCAATCAGTGGTGGAACTTTGCCCTTTCTGTAGGGTCACCCTGAATTCTTCTGCTGAACCCTATTTTGCTGGCTAAACAAATCTGTGCACTTTAACCCTGCTAACCAGCTGTAAAGTGCTTGTGCTCCTCCTTTCAAAATGGTGAAACTGGTATACTCCTGATTGGCATATTCAACTTACCTATAAGTCCCCAGTATATTTTACCCATGTAGACTCAGGGTCTGTAAGTTAAATGTCACAAATGGACTGCAGCACGCATTGTGCCATCCACTACAATGACAATGTAAACATGACTGCATGCCTACCACCAGTAGCCTGGCTGTGCAGGGTTTTTTTATAACCAATTTTAATAAATTTTGTCAGCAACAATGTAAACCACTCAGATGGTACAAGAGGGTACATATCATGTAGAACACATTACAAGTGCACAAAATCACACAGTGGGATGAGGTAAAATGCCACAGAGCAGACAAGGATGCACAAACTGCAGACACATGGAGACAGAGGTTCACCACAGGTGACCCAACCATTTCCACCATATGCTTTCATGTTTGGAGGGGCATCCTCTGATCTTGTATACAGGTCTCTCTTGCTGTGCACACCAGTTCACTCCCTGTCTCCACTACAATATCACTGGAGGAGCAGGGTTTTTCCATCGGACTGCCATATCATGCTTAGCCACCATGGTGGCCGTGCCCAGGAACGCCCGGTCTGCCCTTAAACCCCCAGAGCCCTCAAGGACCCCCAGCAACAAGGGGGAGAGCTGTGCCTCCCAGCCCAACACTTCTGAGAGTTCCTTCATTACAGCAGTCCAGTATCTTTGAATCACTGGGCACGACCATACCATGTGCTATAAGTCAGCTGGAGCACTAGAGCAGCAGGGACAGGTAGGGTCAGGGAGAAGGCCTGCTCGATGTAATCTGGCCGGGGTGAGGTAGGCACAGTAGAGATAGTAGGTCTGGATCAGGCGTAACCGATCTCTGGTGATGCTATATTTAACCTCTTTGTTTCCCTGTCGGTTACAAAGTGTGTTGTATCTTCCCAAACATTTCCCCTTTTATATATATATATAGGAGACCATTGCTGGATTTCCCTGCCTTGAGACTACCATGAATGATATGGCAGTATCAGGCAGGGAAAATACAATCTAGCCATGATGACGCACTGGGAGAAAACTCTCTGTGCATCAGGGAGTTTGCTTTTTTGATAGCTGGAGGGTACCCAAAGTCCCTACTCCAACTCCCATAATGCGCCTTGTGACAACTCTAACCCTGACCACAAGCTGAGGGTTCTTTCCTGGAACATCGCCGGATTAAAAAGCAAACTGCATTGCCCAGAATGGGGGCTATTTGTTGAGAAATATGATGTCTGTATGTTCCAGGAAACATGGGCAAGGGATGACACTGTGAGGATGGGGTATGCAACTTTCAATGTGCCGGCCATTTCGGGGGGGAGAGGTAGACCCTCAGGGGGCTTATGTACCTGGGTTGCCACGCACCTGGACTGCACAGTGGAGCAGCTGAATCCCCTGTCCAACGATATTCAGTGTACTGTACTCACCTTTTCATCTAACTTCAAAATTGCCTTTATTAACATCTATTCCAGTCCTGTAAGCATATGCCATGAATCCCGGACCATCGACCAACTGAACAACTTCATTGATACAGTCCCCCCGAATAGGGGGAGACTTTAATTGCCATTCTGAGCTCCTTGCTGCCCCTACTGATGCATTCTTTAGTGATGAAAATCGACATTGGCTAATCCCTGACCCTCAAATCCAACCGATAAAGGCCAGGACCCCGTTGGCACTACAGATCAATGCAGTTACACTAACCCATTCCCTGAGAGCGTGCAACGGCCGCACAAAATCAGATAGACCAGGAAAGCTAACCTTTAACAGAATCGGACAATCTTCCCTGTTGGACTATATTCTAGTAGAAACAAAACTATGGCAGAGGGTTGTTGACTTCGCTGTCCTGCCGAGACAGGACAGCGACCACAACGCCTTGACCATGGAGCTGGAGTGCCCTGATCTTTATAATCCCACAGCCAGCGGTACCCCCATAGATAGTAATCTAACTCTCGCTAACAATAGGAGAATTAGATGGGGGACAATTGAGCAGTCACCAGAAAAGGTACCCACTTTATATTCTCTAACTATTTTGCCCTTATTAGAACTGGGGGAGGCTGCCATGGTATTGGACTCTCCCCAAACCATCGCCAGAATAGCGGCATTGCACATAGAATTGACGACCAGCTTGACAAATATATTCTATCTTTTGACACCCTTGAAGGCGAAAAAGGGTGCCAAACAAACCTGGTTCAATGATACCTGCCGTAAGGCCAGGAGAGCCCTCATAGATGCCATCAAATGTAAGGATAGATACCTAATCAAACAAAAGAGGGCCCACTATCGAGACAGTACCCAACAAGCTACTAAGAAGTGGGAGTCTGAGAGATGGGATGCCATTAAAACAGCTCTATCTAACAGGGATACGAAGACGTTCTGGTCACTAGTGTGCACAGATAGTAGCGAAGGGAAGCCAACCCTTGAGCCTAATATTGCTACGGCCGTATGGAAGTCTAATTTCCAAGCTCTATACACCTTTGAGGAAGTTTCAGACTTTAACATCGAATCACCCTTAACAATCCCAGGGATTGTTTTTGAGGAGGCCCAAGGGTTTACTTTAACAGAAGTCATAAATGCAATTAGGAAGCTTCCTCTTGGAAAAGCCCCGGGACTAGACAAGCTACCAGGGGACCTATTTTGGGCAGAACCAGAAATCTGGGGACCCTATCTATGGGCAATATTTAACGCTATCTTGAGAGGTATGGCGATCCCTGAAACCTGGCTAGGGGCTGAAATCTTCCCAGTCTTCAAAAAGGGTTCACCTCTTCGGCCGACCAACTATAGGCCAATCAGTTTGATCGATGTCACCCAGAAACTGTTTGCTAGGATCCTCCTCAATCGCCTTCGTGTGTGGATGGAGGAGTGTGAAATCTTGAGTCCTTACCAAGCCGGTTTTAGAAAAAACATCTCTACCATCGATCAAATTTTTAGGCTTCAACTGTTATACTGGAAGACGGTGTCAAAGAGGGTGGCAGCCTCTATTTGATATTTGTTGATCTGAAAACGGCCTTTGATTTGCTCCCCAGAGACAAACTGTGGGAGGTACTTAAACAACTAGGAATCCCCCCTACCTACTGGCATTTATCAGGAGACTGCACGAGGGCAATTTTGCCCAAGTAAGGTACGGGAAATTTGGGGAATTAACCCCTCTATTCCCAGTTAATAGAGGAGTAAGGCAGGGGTGTGTGCTTGCCCCTACCCTGTTTTGTCTTTTCATTAACGCTCTGGTTGCCCAATTAAACGAGGTACAGGATAATGACGCCCCAAAGTTGGTGCATAGCAAGGTGCAAGCAATGATGTTTGCGGATGACACCTTGCTGTTATCTAAGTCGCCTATGGGCATCCAGAGAGTTCTTGACAGCTTTGCTACATTCTGCAAAAACAGGGGGCTGGAGATTAACACACTAAAGACCAAATTTATGGTCTTCAATCCAGCCAACACATCCCGCCCAAATCCCTCCTTAAATGGTACCATCCTAGAGAGGGTAACTGTCTTTGACTATCTTGGTGTCACGCTGTCCGAAACGTTCGAGTGGGGGCCGCAACTAGCCAAAGCAAGTCTCGAGCTAGCTCAGAATGTGGGGGGTATTACAAAAATACATAGGAACTCCTCCCACAAACCGGCTGGTCCGGTGGCTGAGATCTACAAAGTGCAAGCCAGGAGCGCTGCAATGTATGGGGCTGAACTATGGGGCTATCGCCCCCCTGGCGGACTGTCTAAAACAGAGAATAACTTTATGAGACAGTTGTTAGGCCTTCCGCAAGTACCCCCCTCATCCCCCTACGACTGGACCTAGGAATTAGACCTATTGCGGAGGAGACCGGACTTAGACCATTAACTTGTTGGCGTAGACTGTGGGTGACCCCGGAACTAGCAGTTTATCAGTCGGAGTTAAAGGAGATTCTGGGCCTCCCGGGTGTGGGCAAATTACCATGGTTTTTATACATAAGGGCTGTATGCTGTAGACTACGTATTCCAAACTTATGGAGTAACCCTGAGGTAGCGTGTCCGACAATCTCACGCCTAGAACTAGTATGAGCCTACAGATCACTCAAACTAGCTGACACCCAGGGGAACACTGGATTGGTCACCTAACAGCCGATTTCTTAAATATTAAAGCTGAGTATCAGATTGAGCCTTTTCTGGATGATATCCAACCCACTATGGCAAGGAAGTTATACATCCAGTTTAGAGTAGGGACCTTGCCGCTTCATGCCTTCACCAACAAATGGCTAAAGCGATTCCCCTTGGGTGCCCCGCTTGCAACTGTGCTGATGAGACTGAGCTTCATGTTTTTTTCTTTTGTCCTGGCTATAAAATACCTAGACGGCGCTGGCTCGTCCCACTTTGCAGGAATCTGGGGTGTAGGCAGTGTATGGAGGCATTTAGAATTTTGAGAACGGATACTCACCCACCCATTGTTTTTGCCATGTCCCGATTTTTTAATTCTATGTGGCATAGACGTAGGGTGCTGCTAAACTCACCACCGCAATTATAAAACTTCTATAGTGCATACTTTGTCACATTCTTATTATTTTAATCTTTTTAACCTACATTTAACCTTTTTCCACATTCCAACAACCTATATTAATGATGAACTGAAATTTGAATTTACCAAAATGATATGTGGATATTTTTTTATGATGGCTCTGGCCTTGCTTAGGGTACTTGACATTGTAGTTGATGGAGGTCGAGAATAAGCTATGAATTTTATGAACCTCCCACCCTCTGATGAATTTTAATGTTGCCAAACATTCAAGTTGTGTTTTTTTTTTTTGTACGTATTGGCTTTTGTTATGTGTTTTTACTGCTATTGTTTATATTATCTACTTTTTATGGTCTACATCGACCGAAATAAAGTTTGTTGGAATGGAATGGATTTTATAAAACAAACTTCCACATTGGAGTTTTAAAAAAAACATAAGTATGTGAAGTAGGACAGAAGAAATATGGTGCCCTCTCTGCATCTTGCCAGGTAGGCAGGGATCACATAATATGGCAGGGCATCTTCCACCAGGATAGCGAAGATCACGGTCAGACTGGAGAGAAAATAGGACTGGGCACCAAAATAAAAGGGTCTCCCATTAGTGAATCAGCTAAAAGAAAGTGGCTCTCATTTGCAAATGAAGGCAGGTTCAAACTTGTAAAGACGCACTGAATAAGTGTTTTGCAAGGTATCTGAGAGCACATGCATTTGCGCTTGCTGCAGGCAATGTTTGTGATACAATCAAGAAAATCAACAGTTAAAAACAGGCCCACCAGGCCATAGAGCAGGGCCACAAACAGCCAAAACATTGGCCTACACACTGACCTTTCGGATCAACTCTTTGACACTGTCGGATTGCCCTATAGGCCAGTATTGACCCGCCAAAGACCAGGGCATCTGCTGATCTGCAACAAGCTGGCTGGCCACTTGCCAGGGTCTAAAAGGTCTTGTGAGTCTTTGACTTGCACAATGTATGTTTTGTACAAGTTAAAGCTTCCCTAAAAGTATAGCCCCGGCATGTTTGCCTCCAGGAATATGGACCTCCTACAAGGAGAACCAGAAGTGACTTCATATATCCATGACATATACATCAGATATGATGACCTAAAAGAGCACTTTCACATGACAGAGTAGTTACCTTTATTGCAAATACAGGATAAAAAAATCAATTACAGAAAACCTAACCTTGCATTACCCAATGTTATCTTTCTGGGATGTGAACTGTCCAATGAGGGAAGAGGTCTCACACCCGATTTCCTAGAAAAATGCACTGCATTACAACCTCCACACCGACTGCAAACACTGATTTGATTCTTAAACTTTGGTTGAATATATTTGTCGTACTGTGCCCACGGGGTCAAACCGCTGTACTAGCTAACTACACCCAACTTCTTAGAAGCAGAGCATGCAAAACTGCAACAACCAAAAAAAAAGCTGCAGATAAATATGGTAGAAGCTACATTTTTCAAAATCTAAAACACACTACATTTATTTATTTATTTTGTCCTCATTGCCCAGGTTCACAAAAGATAATGATCCAAACACCGTGGTCTCCCTCGAAATAGCACCATCCCGTGATCTTTTGTTTTTAGACGCAGGGTGGATCACTCTACACCTTGTTTCCTGTACCCAACCGTAGGTAGCTAGTTTCTCCTGACCGTCTGTAAAGCCACCACCAGAGTAATCCAGCAATATGGTATAGAGGCCTAATCATTGGACTATTATGTAAAGGATTATTCCCAGTTCTCATAGGGAAGCCAGAACTCATTTCGCTTATATTTACATGCCCTGTCTAACCGATTAATATATTTTATTGAAGCCAACCATTCTATTTTATTTGGAGGAGTGGCTTTTACCCAATTTTTACATATTTCCCTACGGGCAAGCAATATTAGATAAAATAACAATTTTGGGGTATTTTTTGACAAGGATTCATGCTCTTCCGGGATCCCAAAGAAAACAAAAGTTTTGCTTACCTGGAGCGTCTCTCCAAGTATTAGAAATAACGTATTACTCACCTCCAGCCAGAACCCTTGAATCACCGGGCATTCCAAGAACATATGTATATCGTCACCTTTTTCTTTACCACATTTAGGACATCTTGGCGTATCGCCTTTCCCCAATTTTGATAATTTGTATGGGGTCCAATAAACCCTGTGGAGACAAAAAAGGTGGTTCCGCCTTAAATTTGCGGCACGTACCGTGGAGTATAACATGTCGCAAGATACTTGCCATAAGTCTTTCGTCTGCTCTCCTGGCAAATTCTTTTCCCAAAGTGCTGCTGGCAGATTAAAGTCTCCATCTGATATCTCCATTAACAGCCAGTACCAATTAGCCACCTTTTTTTTCCGTATTACGTCACTTGTCATGCGAGCTTCCAGTTCATTAGACAGTCCCGCACAACGACCATCTGTGAGGCTCCAGCTCTTTATTTGCAGATATTTAAATCTTGACAGTCGACCGTTGGCTAATTCTTGACCCCCTTCCCAAGAGATTAGGACTCCGTTTTCCATCAGTTGTCCCCAGGTTGTTATTCCTGCTTCTTTTAATGGAAGGGCCAAACAGTCCTTGGACCACTCCGGTGATCCAGGAGAGTCCCAAATAGGAGCAATTCCACTATAGTAATTAAGTTTTAGTTCTCTCCTGATTTTATGCTATGTATTTGCAAAGCCCTGTAGGGTTTTCAGATGCACCTTTTTAAAGTATCGTGGGTCTCCATATTTATATATAAAGCCATTCTCCCCCTTTCACATCACAAAGCATTGCTCTAAACATTTTCCCGATTTCAGAGCTATCTGGTGTACTAAATAAACATTTCCCTCCTTTTAATAGGAAGACCCAGGCATAGTAGGATAGGTCAGGCAATCTTAAGCCCCCTTTATCGTATTGTCGTCTTAACTTTTTCCACGATATTCTTACACCTTTAGAGGCTCAGATAAAACTAGTAATTTTTGACTGGATCTTTTTAAGCCAGTCTTCCTTAAAGGCCATGGGGATATTCTGAAATAAAAAGGTAAGCTTTGGAAGGATTGAAATCTTTACAAGGTTCACTCTTCCGTAGATAGACCAAGGCAAATGAGACCAGCTAAGCAAAAGCTTCTGTACTTCCTTATTGATCTTCTGAAAGTTGGTTTCTGGTATTTGTTCTATTTTTTTAACAATTCTAATACCTAGGTATCTCATTTCCTCTTTAACACAGCTCAGTTGTGCATTGATATTCCATGTCATTATGACCGTTTTACTTTCATTTATCTCATATCCTGAAATCTGCCCAAACCATGCTGCCAGATCGTATACTACCAGTAATGCAGGAATGAGATCCGAAGTATATATCACCAGATCGTCTGCATATAATCCCACTTTTTTCTCCCAGCCTCAAATTTTAAAAGGTATTATACTATCGTTTTTTCTTATTTTCTCCGCTAAGGGTTCAATATATATGTTGAAAAGCAGGGGAGATAACGGACACCCTTGCCTTGTCCCCCTATGGATGTTAAAAGCTTCTGATATATTCCTGTTTACTAGTATTCTGGCTGTGGGGTCTTTATATAACCGGTTTATCGCCCTACAAAAGTTCTCCCCTAGATTAGATAATCTTAAAATTTCCTGCAGGTAAATCCAGTTTACGCGATCAAAAGCCTTGGTCGCGTCCACTGTGATAACCGCTAGTGGCAGTTTATATGTGGATGCTATATCTATGGCTCCAATTAAACTAAAGGTTAGATCTTTAATTCCTCCACCCCGCACAAAGCCTTTCTGATCTTCATGAAGGAGCACTCCCACTACCCCACTCAGCCTGTCTGCTAATATTTTCGTAAAGATCTTATAATCCGAGTTAAGCAGCGAGATAGGCCTATAGGACTCACAACAATCTGGCGGTTTATCTGGTTTAGGTATCAAAGTGACAGTGGCTTCATTCCAAGAGGGGGGAATCTCTCTGCCATTTTCGAAAACCTCTGAGAACAGCCTGACAAAAACCGGAGCTAGATATTTCCATGACTTTTTATATATCTCAACCGGAAGGCCATCTGGACCTGCCGCCTTACTCGTTTTCCCTGCTTTGATGGCATTTCCGATTTCCTCTTCGGTTATTGGACTTTAATAGCTTCCCTTTGGAACTCAGAGACTTTACGGGGGACTTCTTGGCCTAGCCAGTCTTTCACCTCCCCTCTCGTCATACTTAGATCTTCTGAGTACACTTCCCCAAAATACTTTAGTAGAGCTTCCTCTGCACTATCCTACGCTCTAATTGGACAGCCTGCCCCTCCATATTTTTGTTCTTTTATAAAAAAAATTGCCTGGTCACTTTTTGCCTTCCACGCAAGTAGCTTGCCACAGCCTTCCCCTTTCGATTTTTTTTTACATCTAATCTCTCCTAATTCTCCTATGGTTTTGTGTCCTCTTTTTTCGCTTCCGTTCTAGTGTGGAATGGTGACACGGTGCTTACAGGCTGCTTTAGTTTAGATCTAAATGAGAGAGTGGTTAAAAGTTATAGATAAATTGATTGGGTGAAACAAAATTTCAAAATTTGGAAATAGGTCTCCGAGATTCGGAGGGCCTCCTCAAGCTTAGGCCATCAAGAAAGAAGAGGAGGGTTTTCCAAGGGAGGGGGTCACTGGTCGTATTTTGTGCACGGGTGGGGGAGCAGCGGGAGAAAATACACACAAAAATTTGTCCTCAACAAACTAAGCTGGAACTCAGTTTTTAATAGAGTTTTGATGTTAAGAAATAAAAAATTACTACCAGTCAGAAGGCACAGATAGAATTCCTATCGTGGAATGTCAATGGGCTCGGGATGAGGCATAGAAGGGAAAAATCCTGCAGTACTTAAAAGACGCTCCGGCTCAAATTATAATCCTCCAAGAGACTCATCTAACTAGTAAAGAAATGAGTGAGGTGTTTAAATCCAGAAGATGGCTACAGAAAGTGGTATGTACAGATCAGCAACTCACCATAAGAGGGGTGGCGATTCTTGTTAAAACTAACCCCCAGATAACAATAGAGGAAAGTAGGGTGGACAAGGCTGGTAGGTGGGTGATTGCCAAGGTGAGATGCTATAATCAACTGTATACTGTAGTTGGATATTATGGTCCTAACCTCGACGATCCTATCCCATTTGGTAATCTACTCTCTGAACTTTTAGATTTCCCTGACCCTGTTATAATGGCAGGAGACTTTAATGTGGTTTTGGATGGAAGTTTAGATCATTCCACTAAAAGTAGAGCCATTGTACATAATAAATCACGATCTTTGATAATAAATTCAATAAAGAATCTAGGCTGGTGTGATATTTGGAGAGAAAGGAAGGGATTTCTAACGAGCTTTACTTTCAATAACAAAAAATATGGGCATCAATCC
This sequence comes from Calotriton arnoldi, assembly GCA_963921515.1. Classification (NCBI taxonomy): domain Eukaryota; kingdom Metazoa; phylum Chordata; class Amphibia; order Caudata; family Salamandridae; genus Calotriton; species Calotriton arnoldi. The sequence continues at coordinate 1,142,528 of CAWUFW010002669.1, read as the reverse complement.
AGAATAGATCTATTTCTAGTTAATCAAAATATAAAAGATCAGGTTAAAGATGCCAATCATGTGGGATCACATATGTCAGATCATTCGGCCATAACCATACTTTTGATCCCTCCAAATATTGCAATACAAAGGAGATGGACTATATCTCGTACTATATTGTCTGACGAAGAAATGATAGATAAGCTTGGGCTGGAATCTCAAGAGTTATTTGAAAACAATTTAGATAGTGCACCAATTGGGATAGTATGGGATGCCTATAAAGCCTTCTTAAGGGGGAAAATAACATCAATCCAATCCTACAAAAATAAACAACGAAGGGCTGAGATAGCGAATATTGAAAACAAAATTCAGAGGTTAGAACAACAATTACAAGGTAATGAGCTAGAACATGGGTTGGGACAAACATCTATCCAGACTCTTAAAATGGACCTTCTAGGGGTAGTGGAAGGGAGATTATTACACACATTTATTGATACTGATTATTTTGTGTACATCAAGGCACCAAGGAACAAATATGTTTTTTTACAATGAGGGGTAGTCGTTGCCTGCAAACTGTATTTCTACATGGGCAGTGCTTAATTTGTAATAATGTAAGTGACAGGGCCCTCGTCAGGAGGCCACTGCAGCATGAACAACTGTCATAAGTCCCGTGCAGGCCCATTGTCATTTTCCCTATGTTAGCATGAGCACGTTGCAGGCTGTCCTCTGCTTTGCACACGTTACCTTACAGATATATTTTGCTTTATGCCACAATGTACTTTCACATAAAACACGCTCTGTTCTTTTCCTGGGATTTAGTCTGAACATGTAGACAAGGTCGAACAACAATGCCCCTTGTTATTCTGTTCTGGTCAGACCCTAGCACCTAGACAAAACACGCAAATGCAGCTGTTGTTTGGAAACACGTACTTTCTGTCATATAGGTATACACAGATAGGTAACACCCACTTGGAGAGGGACCTTTCCAGGGAAAAGATTGTGACAACGTCTGGGGTGTAGAGCTTTTACCTGTGTATACTGAGGTACGGGATCTGCTGCTAACACCTAGAGATCTTCTGATATATATAAATTTTCCTTCTGTAGAAGGGGAGGGAGGTTAGGCTACACTGTCGTATATAATGACAGCTCCATTTATGATTTACGGACTACTAGCTATGCTAACCGTATTTGTGTTAGGCATTTTCCTACTTGTGGCATGTATACTGCATACTAGAGCACGATAGTTAAAATAAACATTTTAAACTTTCCTCGTGTCTCTGTCAGAACTTATTGTGGACTAGTACGAGTATGTGAGTGAAAATGTGTGTCCTGCAACCGCAATTCCTGAGAGAGTCCGGAGTGTTGTGTTCTGGGTGTCTAATCACTTGTTCCTCTGTGAGTGAGTAGGAGGGCAAGTGAGACACTATAGCTAGTCGGTTCGGGGCTCATGGGTACTCAGGTGGTAGGATGACTCAGTACCTGCCTACTAAGGTCCCATAATCCCAAGCATAGTTCTGTGACTCTGCAGAATCCCTGCAACACCATTTATTACCACTACCAGCGACAGTACCTACACAACAACTAACCATAACACACCTACAAGTGTGACAATTCAGACTATTCCAGCCCCCCAAAGCTATGAGAATGGCTTGGGAAGCAGGTATTAGTTGTTTTCAATGTATATTGGATTAACAAACAACTGTTCTGCTCATGTCTAAATTACACAGTCAGCGCAAGCAGGAGGTAGACTGTCAGAAGTGCTGGTGTTCACAATTAAGTGCCGGTGCCCGCAAACCACCGGCTCAAATTAAGCACTGCTTGGCTGCGGAAGAAAAGTTTGCACCCCTGGAGAGAATACCACACCAATTTCAGGCTGAATGGCAGTACCTTGTACTGATATGAGGAACCCTCGTGTGAAGGTGCAAGATTGGGATATAAAAACAGGTGCTACTGAGATTCGGGTGCACAACAAATCTCCCAGTGTCGAACTCTACTTAGGTGAATACAAAGACGTGAGTCTGAAACGCTATGGACCACTCTGCTCTCCTATTCTACCATGGAAAAGCAGGTGCAAAACTCCTGCACATCTCCTGCAAAGTAAGGAATGTGATGGTCTTTTGTGCCCAGTAGGTTGTGAAAAGCAGGCAGGTCCTCTGAGACCGGATGGAGAGAAGGCAGAGTGAAACTCGGACATATTTGGAAGGGAAATCAAATTTGGTGCAAGCTTACAACAAACGTATAAGATGGCAGAAAACATCTTCCTTTGCATTTTTTCAAGCACGCTTTAAAACCTTTATATTTTCCAGAATGTATACAATGTCTAGACATCATTATTCATTGCAAAATGTCTGCAGCACACCCTGTGTTTACTCCTTAATGTTAATCTTATCGTTTTACTCAAATTTAGCGTGCATACACTCCAAGTGCACTCCGTTCCTTTTAGTGCACGATTCTGACAATTTCATTCACAAAGTTGTGACACGAGACTTGCGTGTCACAGAGGAGTTGCACAGCTCCATGCACATTTGAATCCAATTTAGACTCGTACTCAGTAGTAAACTCTGGTTCATCCAATTTTTATTCAATGTTCTATTCATGTTAATCCGTCACGTCACAGAAATAAAAGTTCCAAATTTTCACGCATACTAATTGCTCTCGAATTGCCCATCCGGGCCTATTCATAGGCACGTGTAGAAACTTCATTCATCTGTTATTTTATATCACCCAATGCATTTCGGTCTTGTTGACCTTCCTCAGGGGTATCTACAATTATTAAAAAAATTATTAAAAAATACATTCATCAACCCCATATCATCTTTAGAAGGCGGTTTCACCGTTTGAAATAACAGCAGATGATTACAGGTACAAACTGGGGAGCAGGGGAGAGTGAGATAGGTGGTGTTACCGATGGGTTGAACGTCAGCGTTATTGGTGATTCGATCTGTAGAGGGACGGGTGATATGTTTTGGGCAAAGGATGAGGAGGGCACAGAAGTTGAAGGTACAGGATTTGCGTGGGGAAAGACGAATGGGGAGGTACAGGAGTAGTGATTCGCGTAATAAGGATGAATTAAGAGTTTGGGGTTTAGGCACAATATATGTTAGTGTTGAATTACTGTTATATGTAAATGATATGGGGTTGATGAATGTATTTTTTAATAATTGTAGATACCCCTGAGGAAGGTCAACAAGACCGAAATGCATTGGGTGATATAAAATAACGGATGAATGAAGTTTCTACACGTGCCTATGAATAGGCCCGGATGGGCAATTCGAGAGCAATTAGTATGAGTGAAAATTTGGAACTTTTATTTCTGTGACGTGACGGATTAACATGAATAGAACATTGAATAAAAATTGGATGAACCAGAGTTTATTACTGAGTACGAGTCTAAATTGGATTCAAATGTGCATGGAGCTGTGCAACTCCTCTGTGACACGCAAGTCTCGTGTCACAACTTTGTGAATGAAATAGACATCATTATTGACATTCTTCTTTGTGTAAAACATTCTTCTAGATTTTAAATATAACAATTTACTGAAAGTCTCTGTAGAAGAGTCATTGCCTTGTTTTTACACTGTGCTCCCTGCGAGTGTATACAATTTTACAATTGTTTGTTTGAAAGTCGAAACTCTCTTCTGATTACTGAAAGAAGGCCTGGTTCCTTGGAAAAGTGTTTTCATGTCTGCACAAATCCCGATACATTCTCCCCAGAGAGTAGTTTTCTCGAAGCATCATTTTCAGGGATGAGTCACTTATGCTTTGACTTTGTCATGGAAAGCAATGAAGTACTTCCAACATTACTACATTATTTTTCTAGATTCTGTGGAGGTTTACTCCTGGAACAAACACCTGTTGGGGGAAAGGATAAAGCATGGACCTTAGTGGACATCTCTAGAAATGGCACTTGATCCTACTCGCCAGCTTTTAAAAAAATATATATATATTTAGTACGAATTTTTAACATGTCAGAAAAAGAATAGGTAGTAAATCTGAGTAAACAAGAGTTTTATATTGTATGTCTACAAAGTTAATAAAATATCTATCATAACTGTCTATGCATACTTATCTACACCATCTATAGACATCATTGCCACAAAATCAGATGTTTCAAGATTTTTGACTGTATACATCCCATTACACAAAAGTAATTAGGGGAAGAAGAAAAAGGGATGGGGCGCGGAGGGAGGAGAAGGGGAGAGTCCGCGGGTTTATGAAATGGTAGCATGGACAGGTTGAGCATGTGTTCAATAACAGATTCACAGTGGTTGAACAACAGTGGCCACAATAAAAGGAAGAATATAGGCAGACGGTGGTTGGGTTAGGGGTCCATGTGTTACAGAAACCAGAAGATCCAAGGGTCTTCTTTTGCAGACTCCATACATGTACTGCACAATGAGTGACCACATGTACAATAAGGTAGACATAAGATCCTGTTGAGGAGGGATAGGTTGAATTTTGGGTCTTGCAGAAATATGTATGATTGACCCATAAGAATATAGGAAATGGTGAGATAGCTTAGTCCTAGGGTGCATGTATATTATAGATGGTGAACTACTCCGACCTACCAGGGCTCAGAATCATTATTCGGGGAAAACTCAGTCTATCCCAGTGGCGGCTCGCAGAGGGAGTGCTGCAGGCGGTGAGGCGGTGCGGGGGAGGGGCTGGGTGGGGGGGTAGTGGAGTCGGACATACGACGGGCAGGAGTAAGGCAAGTAAATAAATAAAAACTATTTACCTTGTGCTCGGTGCATCGCCAACTCGGCGATGCAGCGAGCGCAAGGTAAATAGTTTTATTTATTTATTTACTTACCTTACTCCTGCCCGTCGTATGTCCAACTCCACTACCCCCCCACCGAGCCCCTCCCCCGCCCCACCACCCGCAGCACTCCCTCTGCGAGCCGCCACTGGTCTACCCTTAATGTAAAATAAAACTAGTGGGTTAACCAGCTTAACTCAGGAAAGAAAATAGAAACAGTCGCACTCCCTTTATCCTCAAGTAGTGAAAGTTAATTCAGCTTTAACAAAGTTTGGGTGATGTAGAGTATCACCTCCTGATCATGAGGTGTGACGATTAACTGCAGAAATCCTTCACCACTGGAAGGGTGACTCATATAAGCACTCCAGTGCGAAATGAATTCGCTTTAACAAAATGAAATCTTCTTGAATAATGTTTCACTGTGGTTTATTTTCATCTTATTCCAATAGTGAAAAGAATTTTTTTTGTTCCATAATATTCGTGATCATCGTAATAACAATCAGATCTTAAACTGTTGCAGTTTCACAGGAATGTTAACTTAAATCCCCAATGCATTTCGGGACCAGCCCTTCTTCAGGGGGTTCTCCCTGTAAACAAAACGAAGTACTCTTAGAGATCCTAGAACTAAATGCGCCAAAGACAAAGTAATAATATGTTCGAACTTAGTGTCTAAATATAATGAATAACTGACAATAATAGACCTTAACCACACACGTACTACTATGTATGTGCTCTTAATTCAGATGAACCAAAGTCAGGAAAAGTGTCTAAGGACCGAAAAATAGCTATACGATAACCAACGTGCTTAAAATCGTGCCGTGAATAAAACCACTAGAGAGAAGCTGAAACATGCTCAGCACTATATCTAGAAAAATAAGCTCGAGAAGGGAAATTATGTGATAATTAATCACAGTAGCATTCTATGACTATTCAGATGTGCGCTACTATTAAGAGAAAGAGACCGGAATGTGCGTTAGCGCATTAGTGATAAAGCAGTAAACGTGAGATTCTTATTCGTTAAAAAAGAGGGCGAAGATTGTGCAATATAACGATAGTAATGCGAGAGTGCACATAATAGCTAACAAACGTGTAAGGAGACGGAGTAGCCACAAGTCCGTGAAGCAAAAAGCCTGTTTGCGAGGGAAAGAAACAGAAAACAAAGATTGTGCGTTATACAAATGGTGATGTGAAAGTGCTCGAAATAGCAACCAACCGTGCGAAATAACTAGGTAGCCGTGAATCCGTAGAACTCATTTACCTGTGAAATGCTTAAAGAAAGCTTACTCCATTCGAATGCTCGCAGTGTGAATTCTGTGCGTCCGAAGTGCTCCGGAAGTAAAATAAAGAAAGAAACCGGAAGTGATCTGCGTGAGTGTAGGGAAAACTAAAAACAGACTACGCTAGTGATCAAACTCTGTTCTGTAATGATACATAGATGCCTACATCAAACGTGGTACAATAAAGTTTTCTGTGACGTTTTCAATCTCTATCAAGGTCTGTGTCTAAAGAAAATTACAAATATAGATGTGTGAAATATCCTTCAAGCTTATCAAAACAAAATGGACTATTTACACACTGACCTAAAACAGGTAACATATAAATTTAGAGACAATAAGGAAAAGCAAGTGTGAATAAAATCTGAAATGTCAGGACATACCCATACAGTACGAGAAAAACAATTTGCATGAAAAAACGTATACATATGATAGCAATCCACGTTAGCCTATCATGAACTTATAAATGACAACTAAGTTCAATACGATCATTTAGCCCTTTAGGGCTTAAAGCATTCAATTTGTAAATCCAATAGAGTTCGCGTTGCAACAAAAACGTCTTGTTATCTCTGCCTTCTTTTATTGCGACATGTTCCAAAATCAAGTATCGTAATTGACTAATGTTATGGTTTTGTTCAGAATAGTGCATTGCAACTGTAGATTTGGGATTCTTCAGTCGGATATTACTTTTGTGTTCAACCAACCGGGTTTTAATTTTGCGTTCCGTTTTCCCTACATAGGGTAATCCGCACGGACATTTCAACAGGTACACGACGTTGCTTGTATCGCATGTTGCTGTCACTTGTAATTGAATAGGAGTACCCTGTGTAGGATGCCTCAGGGTCGTTCCCTTGATTATGTTGTTACAACTCCCACAGTTATGGCACGGGATGGTTCCAGTAAAGACCTGTTTAAGAACAGCCCTCGGTTTTTGAAGCAATTGTTGCAAATTTTCTGAACGTTTGTAAGCGAAGATAGGAAACTGTGAAAATATACCATTAAAGTCTGTTTCTGCCTGTAGTAATGGCCAATATTTTCTAATGGATTGCTTGATTTTGAAACTCTGAGTGGAGTATTTTGACACAAATACCGTTCTTTCATTGTTTTTCTCTGTGCAATTTTTGGGTTTAAGCAATTCAACCCTGTCTTTTTGATTAGCTCTCTCATTAGCTTGTCGTAAAATCTCTTCAGGGTATGCTCTCTGTTTGAATTTTGTTAATATTTTGTCTTTGTTTTCGTGGTAAAGGTCTTCTGATGATGAAATTCGTCTCACTCGAAGTAATTGTGAGTACGGGAGGTGTTTTTTCAAACTCATTTGGTGGAAACTAGAAAAGTGTAAAAAATTGTTTCGATCTGTTGGCTTGGTAAATACTGACGTAATTAATTTATGATCATGTATTCTAACGTCAACATCCAAGAAAGAGATTCTTTTGCTGTCTAAGGTATGTGTGAACTGAATACGTTCATCTATATTATTGATCTCGCCAATGACCTGAATTAGGTTGGTTTCAGAACCTTTCCAAATTAAAAATATGTCATCAATGTACCTGAAATAGGTAGTCAGATTCTCTTTCCATATGGTTTTCGACAAAATATGATCCAGCTCAAATTAGTGCATGAAAAGATTAGCGTACACTGGAGCTGCACAATTGCCCATAGATGTGCCAGATAATTGAGTATAAAATTGGTTCTGCCAGGAAAAATAACTGTGGTATAGAGTAAAATGCATGAGTTCAAGCAAAAATACTTTTAAATCCTCACTTTTGTCGCTTTTGAGGAGAAAAAATTCCATCGCCTGTAAACCTAAGTCATGTGGAATGGAAGTGTATAGGGATTTTACATCAATAGTACACAAAAGATATTCAGTGTCTTCTTTCAACTCGACCTCTCCTAGTTTCATTAGAAAATCAGTGGTATCTTGTAGGTATGTTGACATCTTGAGAACACTGGGCTGCAAATGTCGATCAATGTCTTTGCCAATGGGTTCGTGTATTGAGTTCAGTACTCACAATCGGTCTGAATGGAGGCTTTTCTAAGCTCTTGTGAATTTTCGGGATCATGTATAGGTAGGGTGTGCTCGGATTTTCTTTGATTAAAAATTTCCTGTCTCGTTCATTTATTGTCCCCATGGTCAATGCTTTGTCAATGATTGTAGTCAACACTCTAGTGAATTCTTGAGTGGGGTTAAAGTTCAACTCCATGTAGATGCTTTTGTCTGCAACATGTGCTTGAACACTCTCCAAATAGAATTTGGTATCAAGAATCACAAGTGCTCCGCCTTTGTCTGCCTTACAGCATGTGATGTGCTCGTGGTTTGCCAAATCAGATATAGCTTTTCGCTCTTTCATTGTGAGGTTGTGTCGTCTAGTCGTATTGATTTTAAATATATCCTGTAATTCTTTTTGAACCACCGTTTCAAATGAGTCAAGAACTTTATGGCTCACTGGCGCTTGGAATGTACTTTTCGGTTTAAGATCTAATAGTGTCCCGTGTTCTTCAGATGGTTTCGGTACAACTATGTTTCTGAAAAAATGTTTCAAGCGTAAAGTTCTCATGAATTTAAACAGACAAATTTGAGTTTCTAACTCATTGGACTCGTATGTAGTTACATAGGATAAACCTTTCTGCAAGGTACGAGTTTGAAAGGTAGATAGTTCTGTTTGGGAAATATTTATTACTAAACTTTCTGACTTCTGGTCGATTTGGCAACTCTGTTTCGGTTAAACTTTGACCTTGACCTCCTGGTTCGACGAGTGTATCTCGGCCCCTCCCTAAAAAAGGGACCGTAGTTGTGTTTCCTGTATTTGAGGTTGAAGGTCTGTTGTCTCTCTCAAAATTTGTGTTTCTAGGTGGTGGACCTCTTGGCTGTGATCTTAATTGTGATTCATCCGACGAAGATGTTTCTTCGGTAGATCGATTACCAAATTGTTGTTGTTGTCTTCGAGAGGCATACACTTCTGCCCAACTGTAGACCTCCCTAATTTGTAATCTACGGTATCTCGCTTGAATTTACGTAGTTTTCTCTCATTAATTTCTGCAGTGTATTTTTCTAGCTGCGAATTGATATCTTGCAAAGTTTTGTTCCATTCTTCTGCTGGCAGTTTATCACTAATGTCTTGTTTCAGTTGATTTACTTCTTTTTCAAGTTCCTCTAATGCTCTAGACAATTCTTCCACAATTAGCAAAATCAAATCTAGTGAACATTTGAGAATGCCATACCATCGTTCAGTGAAACGTGCATTATTCTTACATAGAGTAGGTTTGAGAGGTATCCTCAGACCTCTGGGTATCCTTTGTACTTTATGATAACGTATCAGTGTACTAGCATGAAGTCGCTGGTTAATTTCTCTTTTTGCTGCGAACAGTAGTTGCTTGATGTTTGACTGTATGGATCCTGTGCTTAAAGTGATGCATTCTGGTTCTTGGATCAGTGAATAGATACGATTTGTGTCATCTAATGTAAAGCCATATGTTTCAGCTCTGTTTCCAGTAATGTTTGCAATGTCTTCGTAAGACATTCTTTCTGTGGGGTGCCGGCTGTTGTGATCAGAGGGAATAATTCAGGAAAGAAAATAGAAACAGTCGCACTCCCTTTATCCTCAAGTAGTGAAAAGTTAATTCAGCTTTAACAAAGTTTGGGTGCTGTAGAGTATCACCTCCTGATCATGAGGTGTGACGATTAACTGCAGAAATCCTTCACCACTGGAAGGGTGACTCATATAAGCACTCCAGTGCGAAATGAATTCGCTTTAACAAAATGAAATCTTCTTGAATAATGTTTCACTGTGGTTTATTTTCATCTTATTCCAATAGTGAAAAGAAATGTTTTTGTTCCATAATATTCGTGATCAATCGTAATAACAATCAGATCTTAAACTGTTGCAGTTTCACAGGAATGTTAACTTAAATCCCCAATGCATTACTTGAGGATAAAGGGAGTGCGACTGTTTCTATTTTCTTTCCTGAATTATTCCCTCTGATCACAACAGCCGGCACCCAACAGAAAGAATGTCTTACGAAGACATTGCAAACATTACTGGAAACAGAGCTGAAACATATGGCTTTACATTAGATGACACAAATCGTATCTATTCACTGATCCAAGAACCAGAATGCGTCACTTTAAGCACAGGATCCATACAGTCAAACATCAAGCAACTACTGTTCGCAGCAAAAGAGAAATTAACCAGCGACTTCATGCTAGTACACTGATACGTTATCATAAAGTACAATGGATACCCAGAGGTCTGAGGATACCTCTCAAACCTACTCTATGTAAGAATAATGCACGTTTCACTGAACGATGGTATGGCATTCTCAATAAATGTACTAGATTTGATTTTGCTAATTGTGGAAGAATTGTCTAGAGCATTAGAGGAACTTGAAAAAGAAGTAAATCAACTGAAACAAGACATTAGTGATAAACTGCCAGCAGAAGAATGGAACAAAATTTTGCAAGATATCAATTCGCAGCTAGAAAAATACACTGCAGAAATTAATGAGAGAAAACTACGTAAATTCAAGCAAGATACCGTAGATTACAAATTAGGGGAGGTCTACAGTTGGGCAGAAGTGTATGCCTCTCGAAGACAACAACAACAATTTGGTAATCGATCTACCGAAGAAACATCTTCGTCGGATGAATCACAATTAAGATCACAGCCAAGAGGTCCACCACCTAGAAACACAAATTTTGAGAGAGACAACAGACCTTCAACCTCAAATACAGGAAACACAACTACGGTCCCTTTTTTAGGGAGGGGCCGAGATACACTCGTCGAACCAGGAGGTCAAGGTCAAAGTTTAACCGAAACAGAGTTGCCAATAGCCAAATCGACCAGAAGTCAGAAAGTTTAGTAATAAATATTTCCCAAACAGAACTATCTACCTTTCAAACTCGAACCTTGCAGAAAGGTTTATCCTATGTAACTACATACGAGTCTAATGAGTTAGAAACTCAAATTTGTCTGTTTAAATTCATGAGAACTTTACGCTTGAAACATTTTTTCAGAAACATAGTTGTACCGAAACCATCTGAAGAACACGGGACACTATTAGATTTTAAACCGAAAAGTACATTCCAAGCGCCAGTGAGCCATAAAGTTCTTGACTCATTTGAAACGGTGGTTCAAAAAGAATTACAGGATATATTTAAAATCAATACGACTAGACGACACAACCTCACAATGAAAGAGCGAAAAGCTATATCTGATTTGGCAAACCACGAGCACATCACATGCTGTAAGGCAGACAAAGGCGGAGCACTTGTGATTCTTGATACCAAATTCTATTTGGAGAGTGTTCAAGCACATGTTGCAGACAAAAGCATCTACATGGAGTTGAACTTTAACCCCACTCAAGAATTCACTAGAGTGTTGACTACAATCATTGACAAAGCATTGACCATGGGGACAATAAATGAACGAGACAAGAAATTTTTAATCAAAGAAAATCCGAGCACACCCTACCTATACATGATCCCGAAAATTCACAAGAGCTTAGAAAAGCCTCCATTCAGACCGATTGTGAGTACTCGGAACTCAATACACGAACCCATTGGCAAAGACATTGATCGACATTTGCAGCCCAGTGTTCTCAAGATGTCAACATACCTACAAGATACCACTGATTTTCTAATGAAACTAGGAGAGGTCGAGTTGAAAGAAGACACTGAATATCTTTTGTGTACTATTGATGTAAAATCCCTATACACTTCCATTCCACATGACTTAGGTTTACAGGCGATGGAATTTTTTCTCCTCAAAAGCGACAAAAGTGAGGATTTAAAAGTATTTTTGCTTGAACTCATGCATTTTACTCTATACCACAGTTATTTTTCCTGGCAGAACCAATTTTACACTCAATTATCTGGCACATCTATGGGCAATTGTGCAGCTCCAGTGTACGCTAATCTTTTCATGCACCAATTTGAGCTGGATCATATTTTGTCGAAAACCATATGGAAAGAGAATCTGACTACCTATTTCAGGTACATTGATGACATATTTTTAATTTGGAAAGGTTCTGAAACCAACCTAATTCAGGTCATTGGCGAGATCAATAATATAGATGAACGTATTCAGTTCACACATATCTTAGACAGCAAAAGAATCTCTTTCTTGGATGTTGACGTTAGAATACATGATCATAAATTAATTACGTCAGTATTTACCAAGCCAACAGATCGAAACAATTTTTTACACTTTTCTAGTTTCCACCAAATGAGTTTGAAAAACACCTCCGTACTCACAATTACTTCGAGTGAGACGAATTTCATCATCAGAAGACCTTTACCACGAAAACAAAGACAAAATATTAACAAAATTCAAACAGAGAGCATACCCTGAAGAGATTTTACGACAAGCTAATGAGAGAGCTAATCAAAAGACAGGGTTGAATTGCTTAAACCCAAAAATTGCACAGAGAAAACAATGAAAGAACGGTATTTGTGTCAAAATACTCCACTCAGAGTTTCAAAATCAAGCAATCCATTAGAAAATATTGGCCATTACTACAGGCAGAAACAGACTTTAATGGTATATTTTCACAGTTTCCTATCTTCGCTTACAAACGTTCAGAAAATTTGCAACAATTGCTTCAAAACCGAGGGCTGTTCTTAAACAGGTCTTTACTGGAACCATCCCGTGCCATAACTGTGGGAGTTGTAACAACATAATCAAGGGCACGACCCTGAGGCATCCTACACAGGGTACTCCTATTCAATTACAAGTGACAGCAACATGCGATACAAGCAACGTCGTGTACCTGTTGAAATGTCCGTGCGGATTACCCTATGTAGGGAAAACGGAACGCAAAATTAAAACCCGGTTGGTTGAACACAAAAGTAATATCCGACTGAAGAATCCCAAATCTACAGTTGCAATGCACTATTCTGAACAAAACCATAACATTAGTCAATTACGATACTTGATTTTGGAACATGTCGCAATAAAAGAAGGCAGAGATAACAAGAAGTTTTTGTTGCAACGCGAACTCTATTGGATTTACAAATTGAATGCTTTAAGCCCTAAAGGGCTAAATGATCGTATTGAACTTAGTTGTCATTTATAAGTTCATGATAGGCTAACGTGGATTGCTATCATATGTATACGTTTTTTCATGCAAATTGTTTTTCTCGTACTGTATGGGTATGTCCTGACATTTCAGATTTTATTCACACTTGCTTTTCCTTATTGTCTCTAAATTTATATGTTACCTGTTTTAGGTCAGTGTGTATATAGTCCATTTTGTTTTGATAAGCTTGAAGGATATTTCACACATCTATATTTGTAATTTTCTTTAGACACAGACCTTGATAGAGATTGAAAACGCCACAGAAAACTTTATTGTACCACGTTTGATGTAGGCATCTATGTATCATTACAGAACAGAGTTTGATCACTAGCGTAGTCTGTTTTTAGTTTTCCCTACACTCACGCAGATCACTTCCGGTTTCTTTCTTTATTTTACTTCCGGAGCACTTCTGGACGCACAGAATTCACACTGCGAGCATTCGAATGGAGTAAGCTTTCTTTAAGCATTTCACAGGTAAATGAGTTCTACTGGATTCACGGCTACCTAGTTATTTCGCACGGTTGGTTGCTATTTTGAGCACTTTCACATCACCATTTGTATAACGCACAATCTTTGTTTTCTGTTTCTTTCCTCGCAAACAGGCTTTTTGCTTCACGGACTTGTGGCTACTCCGTCTCCTTACACGTTTGTTAGCTATTATGTGCACTCTCGCATTACTATCGTTATATTGCACAATCTTCGCCCTCTTTTAACGAATAAGAATCTCACGTTTACTGCTTTATCACTAATGCGCTAACGCACATTCTGGTCTCTTTCTCTTAATAGTAGCGCAAATCTGAATAGTCATAGAATGCTACTGTGATTAATTATCACATAATTTCCTTCTCGAGCTTATTTTTCTAGATATAGTGCTGAGCATGTTTCAGCTTCACTCTAGTGGTTTTATTCACGGCACGATTTTAAGCACGTTGGTTATCGTATAGCTATTTTTCGGTCCTTAGACACTTTTCCTGACTTTGGTCTCGCCTGAATTAAGAGCACATACATAGTAGTACGTGTGTGGTTAAGGTCTATTATTGTCAGTTATTCATTATATTTAGACACTAAGTTCGAACATATTATTACTTTGTCTTTGGCGCATTTAGTTCTAGGATCTCTAAGAGTACTTCGTTTTGTTTACAGGGAGAACCCCCTGAAGAAGGGCTGGTCCCGAAATGCATTGGGGATTTAAGTTAACATTCCTGTGAAACTGCAACAGTTTAAGATCGAATTGTTATTACGATTGATCACGAATATTATGGAACAAAAAAATTCTTTTCACTATTGGAATAAGATGAAAATAAACCACAGTGAAACATTATTCAAGAAGATTTCATTTTGTTAAAGCGAATTCATTTCGCACTGGAGTGCTTATATGAGTCACCCTTCCAGTGGTGAAGGATTTCTGCAGTTAACCAGCTTAACAACATGTCATGGCAAGTGGTGTTGGTATGTGTATAGCTATAAGTATAGATATAGGCATGGCAGTGCATAGAAGGTTGAGTTTTGTATGACTAGCATCCACCGGTCTCTGGGTTTGATTTCCTCTCACAGGAAAGGTTACCAGGGATATAACAATAGTTATACCTTTTAAATCTCGGTCTCCCGTTCAACCCCTTGAAGAAAACGGCCCCAGGTTTTGTCAGAATGGTTATTTTATCACTAACCTTAAACACTGTTTCGGCCTCAACAATCAGCGCGGTGGCCACGGAGGGCCACGGAGGGCCTCGTCTCCCCTCCCACCCACACAAAAACACTGTCCTGAGCCGTGCGGAGCCAAACTTTGAACCGAACAGCAGGAAAAGTCCCCTGACAGCTGGAAATACGCATCCCAGGCACCTAACCGGACGGTCTGACCGGGTGATAGGTCACCCTTACAGCTCAATACAGAGAAACAGAAGAGGGTGGAATCTGACGGAAACGGCGGACAGAGAACGGAGAGCACACGAGCCGTGGCAATTACGTGCATATCACCACGCAAAGTGTAGCCATAACACCGGTTGCGACTCGGGACGGACCAGTGCAGCCGGGAGCCCGCACACATCGGAACCTACCGACCCCGAAGACTGGAGATACACTGAGATCCCCCCCACAACAGCTGCGATTTGAGGGAAGAGAGTGGTCGCGGCCACGCAGAGGGGGGTGCCCCCGAGCGAGGAGGAGAGGAAGCACAATAGCCCCAAAGGGAACCGGGGGAATTAACCAGAATCCTTGAGGAGGGCGCACAACAGTGAACAGCTCCTCTCTCCCTCCCCTCCCGCCCAACAACTGTAGACATCTAAGAACTGTCGGTGGAGCGCATTCCAAATGAGTCACCAGAAGAACGGTAAATATTAGGAAGCGTGCACCCAGTGCCGAGGACACTTGCGGACATAGGCTGGTCAAAACTGAGGGGAGAAGACAACAAAAGAAGGGCACACAGGACCTAATCACTATCCAGACATACATCGCCTAAGCCCAACATCAACAACTATCCTGGAAACGACAGCAGGGAAGAGGGAAAACATGGGGCGTCAACGCAACACAGGAGCCTCTCAGACACCGGCCCACACGAGACAGACCTCCCCAGATCCCAAGTCTGCACAATCGGAAGCGGAGGCTGCCCAAGCAGTGTCCATGTCGGACAAGCTAGATAAGGTGTTGGCGGCCATTGAACATTCGAGATTAACCATGGAGGACAGATTCGGCGCGCTAGCCACGGACCTTAATCTGCTTAGTGATGATCACCGGAAACTAGCGGACAAAGTAAAGCAAGGGGAAACAGCGCTCCAAACCATGGAACCCCAAGTGCAGTCACAGCAAAACACCCTGAAAGACCTGCAATCTAGGGTGAATGTCCTGGAAGACAAAGCTGACGACCTGGAAGGGCGCTCCCGCCGTAGCAATATACGAATTCTGAATCTACCGGAAGGAGCAGAGGGGTCCGACCCCATACAGTATATCGAAGCATGGCTCAGAACATTTACCCAGGCGAAGGACCTGACCCCTTTCTTCTCAGTGGAAAGAGTGCACCGGGTCCCGGCCCGCAGACCACCCCCGGGATCACCACCCAGACAGTTCCTACTAAAATTGCTCCATTACCAAGACGGAGACACGGTCCTTCGGGCTGTTAGGCAGCGGGGGCCGCTCCGAGTCGAGGACAAACAAGTTATGCTATTCCCGGATTATTTCCGGGCAGTCCAAAGACAAAGGGCAACTTTCCTGGAAATCAAACGCAACCTGCGACAAAAGAACATACAATACGCTCTCCTGTTCCCTGCCCGCCTTAAAATCATCCATGATGGCACTACAAACTTCTTTACAGATCCCAAGGAGGCGAGCGACTGGGTGGAGCAACGGTTGTCAGGATTAGACATCCATGACACTACACAAAGACGTCGACCCTCCAGACACCAACGTCGACAATACAAGAGGGTCACCCTCAAACAACTGAGCCCGCGACCTGGAACCACTGCAAAGCACTCCCCAGACCTCGAGCAAATAATAGCAGAACGAAGGAAAGCACTGCAAGCGGCAACAGAGCTGGGACCGACGCTGGAGAGCTAGGACGGAGAAAAGGGCCCACACATCTTCACATCAGAAGAGGATGTTAGTGACACGAACACCTCCCGAGATGGCTCAATCACTCCTCCACTGGTAACTCCTCAAACGGCGGACACACTGGTCTGATAGACATTGCAGAACATGGCAAGAACAAGGTGATGTTCCCATCAAGGCCCCAGCACCCAGTAAGCGGACACTGTCACAGACGCGAGAGACGCCATGGAAAACCGAACTAAATATTGCTGGACTGTACATCAGAATGAGGTACCGCGTGGGGAGGGAAGTGGGAGGACCCCCGCAGGCATCGCATATATATTGTCTTACTGCGGGCGGCCGTCAGGACAGTGGCTGGCAGAAGAGAAAGGCAACCCCCCTCAAACAACGCACTAAGGAAAGTGCATAATGTCTAGTTTGGACGTATCGCCCCGAGTGATAGGTCCCTCAAGTTGGGAATACTTCCCGTTACTTAGTTACACCCCTTTCCCCACCACACATTCCCAAATAAACCCTAGCAAGGCATACAGGCGGGACGACGAAATGCATACAGATGGTTGGTATAGTAAAAGGGAGGCACAGGGGATAGTCTCGGCACCAAGACCAGTTAGTCTACACTCTAAGGACACGATATAATGGTCAACAAGATTCCTAATACAGACATAACGATTCTTACACTAAACGTCAGAGGCATGCATACAGCGCACAAACGATACGCCATATACGCATATATAAAGAGGCAGCAGGCACAGATAGCTCTCTTACAGGAGACACACTTAGCAGTTGAGGTAGATCGCCTGCGGAAGAAGTGGCGGGGAATTATAGGTGCTACTACATATTCAGCATTTGCTAGAGGCGCCCAGATCTGGATTAGGCCAGGGACACCCTTCCGTGAGCATACGCGTGTAGTAGATAAAGAAGGACGATACACCTTACTCGAGGGGCTATTAGAGGGCCAGTCGATACTGCTAGGAAGCATATATGCCCCTAATGTAGAGCAAGATAAATTCTGGGGACACCTCACAGGGACCTTAACCCAATACACATCAATCCCATGGCTATTAGGGGGTGATTACAATTGTGTACTAGACCTCCACCTTGACAGATCCCACCCCCCATCAGCACAATCTCCAGCGCACAGGCAGACAGAACAATATCAAATATGGGTAGCGCACTGGCAGATGCTTGGAGGGCCCGGAACCCAGACACCAGACTGTATTCCTTCCACTCCATTCCACATAACCTGCCAGTACGCCTGGACAGATTTCTCTGCTCCACAACAATGCTCCCGAAAGTTCAACACACGGATTATCTTGGCAGAGTCCTGTCAGACCACGATGCACACATACTGACCCTTAGATGGAGACCACCCCACCCCCCAGTACCCACTTGGAAACTCCCACGAGATTGTCTCACAGATCAGGTGTTTTGCCACGACCACGGGGACAGCATCCGAGAATACTTCACAATAAACGCCGGTATGGCGGCGTCCAGGCTAATAGAATGGGAGGCATTTAAAGTAGCCGCCAGGGGACATTGCATACAACAAATCGTGGGAATTCGTAAAATACTTGAACAGGCACTGCAGCGAGCAGAAGTAGCATTAGCTGCACTTACAAAAAAAGGCCGATGCGAATGAAGCCACCCCAGCCCAAGTGGCAACAGCCAAGACGGCACACGCAGAGGCAATAAGGGACCTACGTAAATAGCAATTTGAGGGTGTACGCAACCAAGGTACACCGAGAAGGTAATAGAGATGGGTCGCTCCTAGCGTGGCTAGCTAAGCAAGACACAGACATAAGGCCGGTTACGGAGATGATAGATAAGACTGGGATCCCCCGATACGCGCAGGTCGATATCTTGCAAACCTTTCATGACTATTACTCGGGAAATTCTCAAACACCGGCGAAAAGGGATCACACAACTGTAGCCCACTTTCTCCGCCCGCTACCCATGCCACGCATTCCGACATCAGACAAAAAAGCTATAGAAGCGAAAATTGCGGCCCCAGAAGTCACCCAGGCAATCAGAGCGCTAGCGCGCAATAAGGCTCCGGGAATGGATGGCTTCCCATTAGAATACTATACGACCTTTTCAGCCCAACTGACCCCCCGCATAGTGGCAATGTACGAGGATGCATTAGACAGAGGCGAGCTCCCAGGATCACTCCGGGAATCTATTCTGGTAACGTTCCCAAAACCGCAGAGACCCAAAGCTCCCGGCCTCGTACAGGCCCATAACACTGCTTAACGCAGACTGTAAAATACTGGGCAAGATACTGGCAGATTGTTA
The DNA here is from genome assembly GCA_963921515.1 of Calotriton arnoldi. Taxonomy (NCBI): domain Eukaryota; kingdom Metazoa; phylum Chordata; class Amphibia; order Caudata; family Salamandridae; genus Calotriton; species Calotriton arnoldi. The sequence goes on along the minus strand of CAWUFW010002669.1, from coordinate 1,123,613 downwards.
CACCCAAATCCTCCCACCACTGATTCACCCAGATCGGGAAGAAATACGTCTCAGAACCTGCGTAGGCTGTTCCACGTACAAGATAGGGCAAGCGCCCAGTTCCCCAAGGCAGCATGTCTGATTCTAGACCTCGAAAAAGCCTTTGACACCCTTATGTGGCCATATCTGTTTGCAGTCCTCCACAGAATTAATCTGGGTCCTACCTTGACGCCATATACATGCCTTTTATACACAGGCCTAACCTCGCGGGTGAGAATGGGTAAATACATTTTGACTCCATTCCCGATAGAAAGGGGCACGAGACAGGGGTGCCCCTATCCCCCCCTACTGTTTGCCCTGGCAGTAGAACCCCTAGCGATACGTCTGCGCCGGGAGGGCGAGGCATGGGGTATCCAGATAGCGGGCACGGTTCACTGTGTGTCATTGTATGCGGATGACCTCCTGCTATACGTACGTGATATTACTAGCGACCTCACCCCCATCTGGACGACGTTAAGAGAATTTACGGAGGCCTCCGGTCTCAAAGTAAATTGGGACAAATCCATGATCTACCCGCTGAGCCCCCATTAGGCCCCTCTCGACATAGCCATCGGGGATCAGATAATTACCTGGAGCGAGGCAGCGGCTAGATATCTAGGGGTGCGACTGTATCACTCTCCCCAGGACTTATACGAGGGGAATCACCGCAGGGCGCTAGCAGGGATAAGAACGGCGGTGGGCTTCTGGAAAACATTACCCCTGGCCCCCATTGGGCGAGTAGCCCTAGCCAAAATGATCATAGTCCCCAGACTACTCCATCACTTTACTAACCTTCCCGGCAATCCGCGACTGCTAATGCCCGGAACCAAACCGGTACGTACTCACCCCATGCAAGTATCAATAGCCCGCACGTGCATGCTGAAGATACACTGCATGTCAAGTGAGAGGCCCCTATATTCCCCACTACTTCCACTCGCAGGGTTCCCCCAAGAGGACAAATACTTTATTACTCGGCCCTTCAAGTATGGACCGAGCATTCAATAATCGACATGGAATCATTATTCGTGGACGGACAGCTACGGACTTACGACCAGCTAGTGGAAGAGTATGACCTCCCTCCGGGTCACTTCCTACTACATAGGCAACTCTTAGATAGCAGTCGTCGATACTGGGATTCGACTGCGGGGGAACCACCGACACATCCGGTAATACACACGATTCTGCTTATGGGAGCGGGTAGACACCTAATTACTTGGCTTTATAAGGCTATCCGGGAACTGATTCTTAAACCACTGAACTTGTTAAGACAAACATGGGAAGACGAAGAGGGGAGGGCATTTTATGATAAAGAGTGGGAGAAGGCTCTAGAATACCCCAAAAAGGTGTCCCGAAACGCATGATTCAAAAACATACAGTTCAATATTCTCCACAGAGCATATCTCACACCCGAACACCTCCATCGTTTCTATCCAGACACACACTTTGCATGTCCCCGATGTCAGGCCTCTGAAGTAGGATTCAAACATATGTTCTGGGACTGCCCCACTATCCAGCAGTACTGGGATAACTTACATCAGACAATCCGAGCAACGACAAACATCACGAACATGTCTACATGGGAGGCATGTGCTCTATGGGTATTCCGCAGGAGAAAATCCGATAAAGTACAGAGCCGTTTCACATCCCTAGCTATCCTCCTGGCGAAGAGAGGGTTGGCCATGTATTGGCGCGCCCCGAAGGGACCCCCGGATGAGGCTTGGGTGGGTGCGGTGAAAAAATGGGGTGCTGCAGAAGAAGAGGTACTGAGAGACGAGGAAGTGAGGGGTATCCGCAAGCGCCACATATCTATGGAATGGGCACAGTTGTTATACCAATTCAAGCAAGAAACCGCACATGCGGAGTCACCTGCGGCATCACAACCCCAGATGCCACACTTCTCCCCGACTGGAACGCTAGATGCACATAACAGGATAAACCAAATAACCCGAGGCGGAGACAATACAGAGGTCATATCCATTACTCTCACACCCCAAGCCGGGGTCGCTCGTAGTGATCCCCCCACATACACGCAACCAAACTGTGCAGTCACACTATAACCAACCACACAGCAGCTTTCAACAACATGCATTCCCGCTGTACCCTGCCGATTCCCCCAGTTCACCCCCACAGTTAGTAGTTATTACTTTCAGCCGGCGGTTCCGAAGCCGGTGATAATCAACGAGGAATGAACTCACCCCACAAAGCATTGCATTGTACCTATAAACGAATATGGGGATAGACATAGCTCCGTAACCAAGGGAAAATCAACCCAGCCATGTTACTGAAAGTGTATCAACAAGTTAAATGGACCTATCAAGATGGTAGCAACCAGAATGTAACAATGATAAGTGTTCATTATATACTGTACAAAAAGCCATTGTAAATCCGAACACCTGTAGTTCTTTGCAATTGCATGTCGATATCCTATATCTGAAAAATGCCAATTTGTTTTATGGAATGTTAAAACCCAATAAACAAATTTAAACGAAAAAAAATCCTTAAACACTGTTTTTCATGAAGTGTGATGAGTTATTGCCTCCAGTAGCGAATGATACACATTTTTGATGGGGCCAGGGAGGTCGCCAACCACATACTGGAGTGAGAGTCAGAGTCAGGTATATCTGCGAAGTCATGTAGCAAGGCAAGGTGTGCCGAAGTGATACACTGCATTGGATATGTTCCAATAAATTCCGTCCACACTGGGGTTAGAGCACTAAAATACCAGAGGACGTGTGGAACATCGCAGCAAACCATGCCACCCAGCAAGCACAAGCTATTTGCTTTGGTAATAATTCAGAAGCAAAAAGCCTCTAAGGTGACCAATACCATGAATGAAGAATTTTGAAGTAAAACAATTTGATTCTGAATTGGATTCTCGATTACTTTATTGTGTCCCCCCTCCCCATTAATTCTGCCCATTGCACTTTAATGTCCTTATTAAGAATGGCCTGCGGTATGAGCCTAGTTTTTGTTTTAACTGCCTTAGAAAACAGTGTGCTTATCAGTCCATAGAATCAAGAAACCAGCCCTTCTATCCGTCCAAATACCTTTTGATATTGAAGGATGGGGGTAACTGGCGAGTTCATAGGGTGGGGTACTCAGGTGGCTGCCCAGTCTGCTTCATATCTGTCAGTAGCGCCAAGAGTAGAGGCCAGTCAGACGATACACCTGTTGCAGGTCCTTGAAGTCCCTTAATTTGCATTAAGTAAAGGCTGATCTGTTGTCTTCCCTTCCCTAGTGATCCAATCATGCCCAGATATTAGTCTATTATCTACCAATAGTCCAGTAATCTCCCATATCGGTGCTGAGGTGTATGTATGCATCCACTGTTAGTAGTCTATGGCATGGTTTCCATAGAGTTGACATGCGGGCGATGATGCGATTGGGTAGTGACTTCTAGTTGGGTGTGTGGAGTACATCGGAAGAGCGGCCTCGGGGCAACTCGCTATATGTTTTTCTAAATTAAACCATAAGGGTCTGTGTAGGGTCCCAGGTAAGAAGTTGGCTAATTGGAATCAGTGGCTTGCAAAATAATACATCTTTATGTAAGGCAGTCTCAGTCCACCCAAAGTTGTGTGTGGCCATAGCTTTTTGGGTTTCATTTGGAATTTGGCTCCCCCCAGCTGAATGTCTTAATGGCGCCATTGCTAAACTCAACGTATCGTACTTAAGTCTAATAGTTAGCACACCCATGACATAGTTGTAGCAGGTTGCCAAAATCATTCTTTGTTTGGGTTATTAATGGATAAATGTTGTCCTCTGCCCTGGATTTAAGTCCGCTGTTTATCCGGACTACCAGATATTTTAATCCCTTAGAAGTCCATTTCATTGGGTAATTCGGAACACTCGCTCTGTGTTTCACTCTTATCCCACCTAATTTTACGATCAGCAAATTTCTAAAGAGTGAATCAATGACACTATGACTGGTATGGAGTGGAGCTTGCGTTTACATTAAAAGAATGTCATCAGCACATAAAACGTTTTTAACATGGCCAACAGGGGTATCTAATCCTTCAATGTCCTCTACAGAACATCTAAACAATTTAACATTTCATACAGAAGCCTTGAATCACTTTAAATCACCCCTCTGAAATTACTTTTGGTAGAGTTTATAATAATTTCGAGCATGCATTGGTCCACCGGATGACTTCTTATAGCCATTCTGCATTCTCAAAGAGTTTGCTCATTGAAATTATTTCCCTAGCCACCATTAACTGTCTTTTTATGAAATCGATGTTTTTGTTTGGCGTAAAACCTAATATTGTATTAAAATATTTGAGCCACCATTGATATTAAGCACAATTTTGCCCACTGGTTTCAACAAAAGAGCAAAATACATTGAACCGAACAACTTTATCACTGATACATAATCCACCTTATAAGAATGAGTTAGTACAGGCGGCGAAAACATGTCTTCCTGAGTACATTATTATGGTAACTTTTTACTAGAGACCTCCCCCCCATAGTTTTGAAGATATGTTTCAGAAAATAAGCAATCTGGACACTACAACGATGTGTGAGGAATCCTGTTGTTTTAGCTATAGAACTTTTAGCAACAGTGCTGTGCAAGGATATATTTACATTTTGTCTCAGCATAGAAAGCATCTTACCCAGACTTGATAGTTCTGACAACATAATGTGCTCTTTAGAAGATACATGAACAGTTTCAGCTAATATCATCAGTGAGATTTAACTCATTATTGAGTTACTTCCGCCCTTCTCTATGCACCTATGCATAATGCAGCTGAATTACGTTTGCTAGAACTACTCTCGAAGAGCAGTTCAGTCAACTCTGGCACTGTCTTCAGTAACATATCTTCCTTTTTCTTAAATTAAGTTCATTAAATAATTCTTTCACTGTTATTTAGCCTTCTCAGAGTAGATTGTGTATTAGTATGGATTTTATTCCTACTTCTGAGCCCTTCCTTTAGTAAAAAACCCTGTTCTGCTACACATACAACATTAGTCAGAATTGTATTCAGTCCTAATATACTTTTTTTTTTAGAGTTTCAAACATTTACTTACGGTTAAGGTTTAGGGACCTTCTTAACAATCCTCATCACTTGTCTCTAAAATATCCTCAATTAACACTGGTAGGACTACGTGCCTACTGATCTTTTAAGATCTTATTGCATTTACCAAATTGTTTTGATGTTTATTCTGTATAGACAGAAATTTCAGTGGTCATGACCTAATAAAACCCCCAAAAATATATCCCCTCATTTTAGTCTTAAGCACTCCTGTATTTAAGAGACTGCAATAAAGGTCACTGCAGTGGCCCAGGAGGACATTTATGGTTGCCAAAGAGGAAGCGGAATGGATCTCAGTTCGCCTGGCTGATAGAAGTGTCCACTGACACAGACTACTGCCTCAAGTGTAGCTCTGGATTACAAAATCACCCCTAACTATTTAACTTTATCCCCCCCCCCCCCTGTAAAGCAAAAATCAAATATCTCAGGCAGTTTTAGAAGCTTTGGTCCTCCTTTAGCTACTAAAATGGTGTCATTATGGGTAGCATTAAGTTGCAGGACGTTTGCAATCGTCCATGACTGAATAAGTTAGCACTAAGTCCCTTTAGGTGGAAGGCTCCTCAGAGACTCTATTAAAGACCAGTCATTAGCGTATGATTGTGTGGACACTGGAGGACCCATAAAGGGGCTGAAGAGAGAGTAAAATCAACTTAAAAAAGGGCAGGAGGGAGTACAGGACAATGGTGTCATTAACCACCCTCCTTACCAGCTGGAATAGTATCACTAGACAGTTCTGTGTAATATGAAACATTTAAGTGGTTTATGGCTTGGAGACTTTGGTCAGCAAAAAGCTCATAAATATGACCTCTTGCAGTGGAAGGAAGAAAGGGAGGGATGGTGAGGATGGATGAATTCAGAGATGGAGGGGTGGAGAAGTGGATGGAGGAAGGAAGAAAAGAAAGGATGTAGAAGATGGAGAGATGGATGGATGAATGCAGGGATGGATGGAGGATGAAGGGATGGGAGGAGAGAAGGGTGTATGATGGAGAGAAGGATTAATGGATGGAGAGAAAAGATAGATGACGGATTTGAGAAAGGTTGGATGAAGGATGAAAAGGGAAGGAAAGGAAAAGAAGGGCAGAAAGAAGGAAAGATTGATAAAAAAATATGGTAAGAAAGGATGGATGGAAAAGTACAAAGAGAGCAGGTTACTTACCTTCTGTAACCTTGTTTCTTGTAGAGACTTTATCCAACCACAGATTCCCCATCTTTTGAATACTCCCGTAAGGGACACACTGGATCTGGAAAGACTTCAGACGTACTCCTGAGCACTGGTAGTAGGGGCAGGACCCCGCGTCAACATAGTTTCTCACTGGACGCGACATGCGTGGGCCTATATAGGCGCCACCCATTTACGCTGACATCTGTTCCTTTTTTGATCCTTCTGCGCCCACAAACAAGGAGCCAATCAGATTGGTCATGACAAGGGTGCAGATTCCTAAATTGGGATATTTTTATATGAAGAAACCAGTTAACAGAATCGGGGGGTGTAAGTCCGGAATCAACTTTTATATAGAGACTCTACCAGAAAGAGCGTTACAGAAAGTAAGTAACCAGTCCTTCTAAGAAGGACTTCTTACCCCAGATTCTTCACCTTCTGAATAGATAACCAAGCAATGCCCTCCTTGGAGGTGGGTCAGCGAACTGACTCAAACTAAAAATGTCTTGAAGGACTGAGCGGGCAAAATGTCCTTACCAGCTGACTTGAATGTCCAGGCAATAATGCCTCGTGAACATATGTAAACACTCCCATGTAGCAGCCTCACAAATGTCGAGAACCGGCAACCCAGGAGCCAATGCAGTGGTAGCAACCTTAGCCTTGGTAAAATGATCTTGCAAGCCCTCATGTGGCTGTTTTTTTGCCAGTGCATAGCAGATCTTAATGCAGAGTACAATTCAGTAAATGATGGTCCTTTTCTGCACTGTCTTTCCTTTCTTCGCTTCAGTGAACCCGATAAAGTGCTGATACTCCATTCAGTGTTCTTTTGATACGACAGATGTAGAAGCTAATAGCCTTTTCAGACCCAACCAGTAAAGTCACTCCTTAGACTTGCTGCAGAACCAGCTTTTTGAACGTAGAACGTGGTGCAGTGAGGATGAACAAAAAGGTCCTGCAACTCGCTGGTCTGTCGCGCCGACGTTATAGCAACAAGAAACACGGTCTTGAGGGTAAGGACCCGGAGAGAACAACTGTGAAGGGGGCTCAAAAGGCACTCACATGAGGAATGAGAGGACCAAATTTAAATCCCATTGGGGCATAACAAACGGAGAAGGAGGAAACATATATTATAATCCTTTGAGGAAACGCATCATCACCAAAGGTGATTTAAATAATGATTACTGATCTGGCAATCATACGAAGGGCAAAAGAGCTGAAAGGTACCCTTTAACATTGCCCAAGGCAAGGCCTTGCTGGGAGAGGGATTACACCAACAACAGAATTTGGGACGGTTTGGCACGGAGTGGGTCGATATGTTTTGCAGCGCACCAGGCCACAAGCTTATCCCAATGGCAGCCGTAAACAGATTTGGTTGAGGGTTGCCTGCCTGCCAAGATAACATCCACAACTTCGGGAGGAAGGTCAAATGCACTCAACTGTTGCCATTCTGTACCCAAGCATTTAGGTGGTGGCTGCACAGGGTCGGATGCAGAACCCTGCCCTACCACTGAAACAGGAGGTTCTTCTGAAGAGGCAGCGTGATGGGAGAACACATGCTCATGCCTAGGAGTTCGGGATACCATACTCTGAGTCCAATCCGTGGCCACTAGAATGACGTGGGCCCAGTCAGTTCTATTCTTCAGAACTTGGGACAGGAGGGGTATTGAAGGGAAGGTATACAGGATTCCCGTGCTCTACTCTATGCAGAACACGTCTCCAAGCGGGAGACGCCTTGAAAACTCCAGCACACAAAGTGATGACATTGCACTTCTCGGCAGTGGCGAAAAGATCAAGCCAGGGCTCTCCTCACTGGCGGAAAATAACCTGCACCACCTCTGTATGTAACAGCCATTTGTGATCTGCAAGGCACAGACTGCTTAATTTGTCCGCTCTGGCGTTCAAGGAACCCACCATATAGTGTGTCACCCGAAAAATTCCTTGGAGGTCTAATCATATCCAGACACACAAAGCCTCCTGGCCCACTCCAACCTGTTTGTTGCAATATCACATGGCAGTTGTGTTGTCTATGAGCATCTGCACCATCTTCCCTTTGATGAAGGCTAGGGAGGCTTTCAATGCAAATTGGATGGCTCTCAACTCCAGAAGGCTGATATGGAGCCAGACCTCCACCGGAGACCAGATGCCTCGATCTCCACCTCTCCCAGATGGCCTCCCAACCCAGAATCGATGCATCGCTCACCAATGTGAGCTTTTGGTGGGGTCTGCCTCTGACCGAATCATGGTCCCGCAGTCACCACTGCAGATCTTTTACAGTCTCCTCCAAAATCTGGACCAGAGTAGAACGTTCTCCCTGGTGCTGTGCTCACTGGGATTTCAGATCCCACTGCAGAGCACGCATATGCCACCAGGCATGCTTGACCGGCAGGATGCAGGAAGCCATCAGTCCCAGTAGCTGAGAGTCATAATCATTGAAAACCAGGACAGAGGTTGAGACATCAGGATCATAGACCAAATTTCTGGATTCTCTTCTCCGGGGGACAAGTGCAAAACTGCACCATGCCCAGAATGGCTTCAATGAAGGGTAGCATCTGCAAAGGAGTCATGTGAGACTTTGGCACATTGATAGTGAACCCTAAGGATGTTAGGAGGTTCGCCGCAGTCTGGAGGTGGTTGACAACTGCTTGAGGCAAACTCTTCTTCAACAGCCAGTCGTTGAAGAAAGGGAAGACTGGTCCCCCTGACCTCCGAAGAGGTGTTGCTACCACTGCTATCACTTTCGTGAACACCGAAGGGGCGTTGGTAAGACCAAAAGGGAGCGCAGAGAACTGAAATCACTTGTAGCCTACTTTGAACCGCAGGTAACAACTGTGGGCCTTCAGGACGGGGATGTGTAGGTTCAGCACTACCATCCAGTCACCAGGTTCGAGGGCAAACAAGACTTGGGCCAGGGTGAGTATCCTAAAACTGTCTTTCCGCAGAAAGGTATTGAGAGGCTGAAGGTCTAAATGGGATGGAGGCCTACGTCCTTTTTTGGCACCATGAAGTAGAAGGAATAATAACCACAGCTACCTTCTGGCACTGGTACCCTCTCTCTATTGCTCCTTTGGCCAAAAGAACCCGTACTTCCTACTGCAAGAGCGGCATGTGGTCCTCTGTCAGCTGATCTGGGGAGAGTGGAAGGTGAAAGCGTAACCCTGCTCAACAATTTGCAGGTCCTACCTGTCTGAAGTTATCGCCTGCCACCCTGGCAGAAACTTATCAGTTCCTGCCTCGACAGGGTGGCTGAGTGCTGTCAAGGTCATGCTAAAGATGGTTGGGAGAGGGTGCACCTGGGGTGACCAAAGGCTGGGCTGCACACTGTCCCTGTTGCTCTCTTCTGTGGGTACCGTGGCCATGAAAAACTGGGGTGCTTGTTGCACCTACTGGTGCTGTTGGTTATATTGGAAGCCCCTACCATAGCTACAGAGGGGGCAAAGCTGCTGGTGCAGATGGCATGGAGTAGCAGAAAGGCCCAGGGAGCGCGCTGTGGCCCTGCTATCCTTGAAGTGCTCAAGGGCCGAGTCTGCTTTATTCCCAGAAAGTCAGGGGCCCTCAAACAGCATATCCACAAGTTTGGCCTGAACGTCTTTTGAAATGCCAGTGGACGACATTCAAGCTTGCTTGTGAATGGCCAAACTGGTGCCAATAGCCCAGCTGAGGAAGTCAGTGGTATCCAGTCAGCAGCGGATGGTCAACTTGGCCGAATCACAACCATCTTGCATTGCATGGGAAAGAATAGCCCGAGCTTCTTCCAGACTATCAGCAAAACTTGGGCCACAGTGAGAGAGTAGCAGCCCAGGAGGCATTCCTGAGCGAAGGGCCAAGCTTGTAGAGGAAAATTCCTGCCTGCCAAAAGTTTCTATCCTCTTTGATTCCATCAGGGAGTAGTGGGAAAAGAGTTTTGGTCGACTTTAAAAGCCGAAGCCTTCACCTCAAGATTCAACAAGCATTGGCATAGCCAATAGGTCTGGCCTTTGGGACCTTATAAGTGTTTAGCCATGCAATAGTTGATGTTGTTGCACCAAGGATATTGTGCTGCATAACTAAATACTTATAAGGTCCCAAAAGCGAGACCTATTGGCTATGCAAGATTTACGCTCTCTCTTTCTGTAAACATCAGGTTAGGATGTGGGGGCCTTGCAGCCCCATATAGCCAGTTATTCAAGACAGAGTAGGGTGGAGCAGCAAAACAACCTCTGACGTATACAGAAAAATACCGTCAGACATCCTACATGTTTAGCCATGTATAGAGGGACCACCGAATACTGTGAAACAACTAAAGAGCTCGGGCTAGCTGTGGGCAGGGAGGAGCCTGATCCTTCTGCAGGTTATCATCCTAACAAGCACATACTGATCCCTGTGTACTCGGGCACTATATAGCACATAGAGGCCATGCGTCATGAGAGTACGATCATTACGTGCTCAAGGATAGGAACTTGCAATATTTGAACGCTTTGGTTGTGCCACCAAATATAAGGAATCTTCCTTCCATCTTTACCACACCTGATGAGAGGAGACCCAATCAGACCTGCGGAGACTCAGAACTGAATATCCCAGCCGGTGATTTCAAAGTGGAACAAACAGCAACAGATAGCGGAGAGCGAGTGTTCTGCCAAGGCACAGGAGGGGCACCACCGAACGAAAAACAGCTGTAACAGCAGTGCCCTTGTGAGAGGCGGGGAGAACCACAGCCAGCCCCTGAAGTTATGTCTACAGAGGTAAGGAACGACGTAAGACAGCCGGCAACACAGGGCAGTGTTTGAGACTGAAAGAGCGTTCCACCCAACAGATTGGGACCGGTTTCATGTATATCTTTCCTGCGGTGTGTACAGCAGTGAAATCAGAATTTATTCTGAGGAGCAAAGTAGGTAATTGGACAATGGAATATTATTACCAGACGGAGGAGCGAGTTGGACACAGATGTGGACTTGGACAGTGTAAATGCTTCCATAACTGGAAAAGGTCTAGGCACACAAACTGGGAGCATGAGCCTTATGTTGAATGTATCATTTATTTTAAACAAGGACGGAGGAAAATGTACACACTGTAATTGATTTGAAAGCCTTCATCCAATCATAGCAGCACTAGAAGCGGCACCTCGTGACGAGAATGCTAGTGATGTGGTAGCCCTGCGTTGTGATGTCACGAGGACTAGGGCACGTGAAGACAAGGAAAGCCACACGGGGCAGACCACTACTGCAGCGGTGAGGAGGAGCCGTTGTTGAGTCAATATGTTAGGAAACACGGAGTCATATTTTCAGGCGCACGATTGAATCAGTTTTAGGGACGTAATGGTTAATCCTGTCAAGATATTCTCCATATCTTACGCTGCTCCCCCTTGGCCTGAAAATATATGGTATCACCCCTGGTGTAGTGATGTCATGGTGACATGATGAAAGCGTCCCGCGAGTGGTGCGCGCGTGCTCGCTGCAGCGTCCCGCGAGTGGTGCGCGCGCGATCGAAACAAGCAGCAGCTGTTTTCAAGCACACTCGTGCTTGTGGCACCATCCGCCTTGCGGGAGCGAGCAACAGCCAATTAGCATGCGCGCCGCTGCTCGCTCCCGCAAGGTGGATGCCGCCACAAGCACGAGTATGTGCTTCAAAAAGAGCAGAGCGACGGCGAAAGGCCCTCCTATGCAGCGCATGCACGCTGCGTAGGCGAGACCTAAAAATGGGATGCTGGGTGAGCAAGGTTGGATCACCCAGAGCAGGGCGATGGCGTCGGTGATGCACAGGTGGACCTGAGCAGGGTTTGCCGAGTAACCTAATAGGGCATTGGTTAGAGCCTCCTTGAGAGTAGGGACTCAGAACTCGACTGGCCAGGCTACAACACCTTTATCAGAACATTTGTCTCAACTTCTTGAGTGGGGAGCTCGAAGATAAGAACATACACTGTCCTTCACATAACCATAGCAAAGGCGGCGCAGTCTTCTTTGGCAGGCCTGGTGGGTGGGGGGGGGGACTAATCAAGAGTCTAGGGAGGTATCCAGACCACTAGCATTTTGGAGGTCCTTGTACCAATTGTCATCTAGTTAAGACTGGGCAATTTCATCCCCAGCATCACAGCCCCCATTATCAGAGTCTGTGCGGAATAAATAGGGCCACTGGAACGATGCGATTCGGTGGCCGCAGCAATTTACACATAATTATGGATTTGCTGCACTTGACACATAATCCATCATCTGCTACATAATCTGCAGATGTTAACAGTTTTTAGGTCAAACGGATCAAAAGTTACAAAAAGCATGGCAACTTGGGTTCCTGTGCACAGAAGGCTTTTCGCAAATGTTGACTGCTCATTTTGTTGTTCTTTGTTGATGTATTTGGATGTTAATTAGGTATTAATAAGGTGAATTATTTTCCCAGGCACTGCTACCAGGTGCAAAAATGACAAAATAATGAAGTGATACTATCACAAAATGTCCTGCATTATTTGCCTTTTCTTGCCACATAATTTAGTCAATACAGCTGCATAATTTGGTCCTCCTCTGCCGCATAATTCCAGTAGTCCTGCAAATAACTGATGAAGAACATGAGTCCTTCCAGAAGGTAGACGCACTGTGTCTGAATCAGAAGGGTGGTAAAAAGGTTGCAGTTCAGAGGGAGGAGCGCACGGCCACGTTCGAGATCGGATCAGTGCAGTTTCAACGTCTGATAGTACTATGGGTTATCGTTTTTGTCCCGAGTCGATGGCTCCGGCATCAAAGGACAATGACGGCAAGGGGGGCGTGGCTAGGCGCCGATGTAGCCGGACGTGGACTGCGGAGCTCTGTCCCGGGAATCCCCCATCCGACATAATCCTGAGCCCCAGATCCGCCTCACACCCGCTAAAAATACGAGGGAGGCATACCAGAGCATTTTCTCCGAGTGAAAAGGGGGCCCTGCACAACAGGCAGAGTGGCAAGCGGGAATGAAAAGGTTGGCCTCGAGGAGTCGGAGACAAAATGGCGGCCACTGGACACTGACTCCGGGAGTCCGCGCACGGTGAGGCCGATGAGGCCGGAAACCCAAAGTGCGGCCCAAAAGGCGAGCAGCCCGAAGACTCGGCTCAGGGATCCACTCCTGACCTGAAAAAGTGCCCGGAGGACTCAGCGGTGCTGCACCAGCAGAACCCTGCCGTGGAGGACGACGGTCCTGTGGGCATTAGCACGACCAAAAACACCCGGTAGAGCCGGAGAAGCCGCAACACTGAAGATAGGCCATGGGGGGTTGTCTCTGAGACCGCGCCGCTGAGAGAGAGCTGGGGAGGAGTTGGCATCGTGGAAAAGTACTGCAGGCTCGGCAGGAACAATCGAAGGCCTCGCGGCTGCCGTCCCCACCCGTGTGCACACAGAAGACTAGGATGGCCACGTGGGGCCCACCACGGGCTCTCGCAACCAGCGCAAGAGGGGAGTGGTCAGGCCCAGAGCTACACTGACCCAAGTGTACAGTGGCGGGCAAGCAGCGAAGAAGCCCGCTGCACTACCAGAAGGGCCAAAAGTCCAAGGAGCAGTGCAGAAGTCGGGAACCCTGAGAACATGAATCAAGGGCCCGCTGCCGAGCTGTAGGGCCCCCCCAGAGCACCCGGCAGTGAGGCGCCAACAGAAGCCTGGAAGGGTAACGGCCCCGCGGCCAGAGAGGCGGCCTACAGGTGCACGGAGCACCCGGGGAGCTACACCACGGAAGATAGGCTGCAGGTAGGCCCATTACAAGACAGCGCCATTGATTGAGAGCTGGGAGAGAGCTAGCAGGGAGCGCCTCAGGCCCTGCGAACGTCGACACACTCCGTGAGTGCACTAAGACCCAAGGACGCCGTGGAGAAGGAGGGGAGCTGTGGGGGTTCCACTGCGAAAACGTGCTGCAGCCCTAGTGCAGGGGACAGACTGACAGGAACTGTTGGGGACCTAGTGGCTGCCGCGCCTGCCCGTGGGCACACGGAGGAACAGGGAGACCGCACATGAAGAGACAGACTGCGGGGTCCCACTGCAAGACTAAACCACCAGCAGCGGGCGAGTGCGGAGCAGGCAGGAGTTGGTCGTGACCTAGAGCAGCACTGACTACAGAGAGCAGTGACAAGTGGACTGAGGGGAGGCCAGTGACCCCACCTTGGGATATCAAGTGAACCGGGGGGCCACCAGCACCGCAGCTAATCATGGGACATACGCCCCCGGTCCATAGACCACTGTGTGGGCTGGGCGGGCTCTGAGGCCCCAGGCGAGTAGAAGGAGGAAGTGTGTGGAGCACCTCTGTGGGGCAGAGGCAGACAAGGAGCAACAGTGGACTGCCGCTTGCTTCCATTCAATGCCTAACTCGTGGAGAGGAGAGCTCACTTGTGAAATATGGGGAAGATACAAAAAAGGAGAGGTCAAAGTACCCTCGACATGGGCAGGGGGAGCGCCTAGTCAGATGAGGAAGACGACAGTACTGAAGTGGTGAAAGATGCCACCCTTGCACGCAGGACGCTAACAGATATCATGCACGCCATCACAGCATCCCGTGAAGATCTAGAAGCCAAGATCGATGCCATTGGCACTTACCTAAGCCTACTAAAAGATGATCATCGCCGACTAGCGGAGAGAGTGACAAACACCGAACAGACAATCTCTGACCTCCTCACGGAGGTGACAGAGCTGCAGATATCCCTCACATACTTGGAAGCCAAAGTACGGACTCTGGAGGTGAGAGCAGAAGATAGCGAAGGTAGATCGCGCAGGAATAATCTGCGTATAATTGGGATACCGGAGAGAGGAGGGAAATGACATGGTGCAGTTCCTGGAAGATTGGCTAAAATCGGAAGAGGCCTCGGAGGGGCTCTCGCCATTCTACGCGCTAGAAAGAGGGTCCAGCATAGGGTCCCGTCCAGACCCCCTAGACCGGAAGCTCCTCCTTGGCCAATAGTGGCTCGATTGCTCCACTTCAGGGACTGAGACTACATCCTAACACAAGCCCACCAGAAAAATAACCTACAGATCGGAAACAGTAAAGTCATGGTGTTCCCTGACTTCACCAGAGAAGTACCGAGACAGAGGACCACATTTCTAGCAGTGAAAAAGAAGCTATGGCAGTTACAGATTCCATATGCAATGTTGTTCCAGGCCCGCCTGAGTGGTCACCCAGACAGGGGTGCAGTTTTTTCAGACACCACGGGATGCTTGGGACTGGTGTGACTCTGGCCCAGGGCGGTTCGTGCAGGAACTCCTCGGGATCAGTGAAAAGGAAGAGAGATAGCGGCTCGGACAAGACTAGGACACCTTCCTCAACAGAAGTCAGAGAAGAACGACAATGTCATCAAGCCGGTCGCGGAGCTCAGTCAATCGGGATCCAGCCCCAGATCAACTCGGAGAGACCAAGAAGGGGGAGGGTCTGGCTGCCAGGCATCCAGCACTGCAGAAGACTTGGAGACGGACCTACCCAAGATAACGCCCAAGTTAACCGATTAAATCATATAAACAAAGACTACTGAGAAGACTGGAATAGTCCTAACAGCTTGTATCCTTCTAGCGCGATCCTTGGGAAAGGGCGGGGCATCACGCGGAGTTTATAAGGTGAAATAAGTGGGGAAATGGGGCAGCGGATACGTGCTTAGGAAGGGGGGGGGACAGGATAGCAGGGCCCCCCCCCCCCCCGAGACCTGTTGGCTCACTCCACAAACCCAAGTTTAGCAGAGTCTTTCTTAAGTTTGGATGGGCACTGGACGACTTTTACCTGTCCTGGGGAGGGGGAGTTGGGATGTTTGTTCAGGGGTTTGCAATCAGGGGCCAGGCGTGTCTGGGGTAGGACATTTGTTAGGGAACCTTTAGTACCAGCCCGATGGTACCCACAATAGACCTTAAGTGCATTTCGTGGAATGTACGAGGGATGCACACCATGGCAAAGCGCCACAAGATACATGCATACTTAATTCGAAGGGGAGCTCAAATCGCAATGTTGCAGGAAACACATATAACTGCAAAGGAGGGGGCCACACTACAACGTAGATGGAGTGGACAGGTAGACTATACGAACTACTCCGCATTTGCAAGAGGAGTGCTAATGTGGGGGAGAGCAGGTGTCCCCTTCCAGTGCACCAGGCAAATAACTGACCCCGAAAAGCTGTATGTAGTCTTAATTGGCAAACTGGACGGTAAAGAAGTGACGATTGGAAGTATATACGGGCCAAACATTGATCAAACTTCATTCTTTGCAACCCTCTCTAGAACACTAGCACCTGCTCTGACTGGCTCGGTATTACTGGGCGAGGATTATAACTGTGTCAAGGACATCGACCTAGATCACTCCCATCCACCTTGGCAAGACTCACCCATTTGTAGAACAGCCGAAGCACGTAGACACTGGCAACACCAATGGGGGCTGATAGATTCCTGGAGGGCACAACACCTGGGGATAGAGATTACTCTTTCTTCTCGCATCTACACGAGCTACATGTCAGGCTAGATGCTATACTGTGCTCCCCAGATATACATGAATGCATACAGACTAGTGAATACCTGGCACAGACGATCTCAGATCATAATCCACTACTGGTTTGGTTTTGCTTGGACGCGAGGTAGGCCGAGTATCCCCACTTGGCGCCTCAGGCCTGAGAAGACCAGGCATATCAAGCGATAATATGAACAGCTATTGGGCAATACTTTGCCGATAACGCAGAAACTGCTACGAACCTCTTGGTAGAGTGGGAGGCCTTCAAAGTCGTGCTCAGGGGCAGGTGTATCTCTGAGATGGTGGGAGTATGGGGGAACCTTCTGAGAGACACACTATTAGCAGAACAGCACCTCTGAGAGCTTGAGAAGGAGAGACCGGAGAATAAAGAAATACAAGAGGAATTGCTAACAGCCACAGAAACAGTAGCGGAACATGCAGAGAGGCTGCTCTGTTTTGTCTATAAGAATTATATGACACGTGCTCATGCAGAAAGGGATAAACCTGGGGCGCTATTCGGATGGCTAGCCAAGCCAGCAAAAAAGGGGATTGGTTATCCTCGAAATGAGAGTTCAGTACCGTCAGCAAGATATCAACAGGATATTCCTTGAATATTATGCTGAATTATATAAAAGAAGTGTGTCCCCCACAGAAGCATAAATAGACAACTTTATGGGAAATATCGAACTGCCAACAATAGCAGAAGAAGAAGCGGAGGGATTGGGGAGGGATATAGAACTGGGAGAGGTGAGAATTGCTATCAACTCTATGGCCAGAAACAAAACACCTGGGACTGATGGGTTCCCAGTTGAGTTCTACTCCACGTATGTCGACCTCCTAGGTCCCAGATTAGTGGAGATGTAAAACCAAGCGAAGCAAGCTGGGAAACTGCCAGGTTCCACGAGAGAGGCTCTGATCATCCCGGTATTAAAACCGTGGAAACAGGCATTCGATAAAACAGCGTAGACCGTTCTCCATGCTCAACCTGGATTATAAAATCCTGAGTAAGATTTTAGCCACGCGCCTCCTGCCACATATGTCAGAACTTATACACCAAGATCAGCGGGGTTCATACTTCCCGAAATACAGCAATGAACGTTCAGGGACTATGGCGAATACTAGAAGCAGACTCTTATTGCAAAGAGGAAGCAGTCATCTTTGCAGTCGACATAGAAAAGGCCTTCAATAGCCTTGAATGGCCATATTTGATCCGAGTGATGCAGAGATTTGGGCTGTGGCCAGAGTTTGTGGCGTGGACGGCCTTACTCTATGCGGACTCTAGGGCTAGAGTAAAAACTGGGAGGCTCATATCGGACAGCTACAAGGTGGATAGAGGAACACGACAGGGGTGTCCTCTGTCACCACTGCTATTTGACCTGGCCGTGGAGCCCCTAGCAGCTAGAGCCAGGACAGGAAACTCATACCAAGGCCTGGAGGTACTAGGTAGAACTCATTATATAGCGCTTTACGCCGATGATTTGCTATTTTTTCTCAGCGGCATGGGAGAAGACCTTAATGGAGCTAGGGAACTACTGGCGGCCCTGGAGAATGTGCCAGGCCTTAAGGTAAATTTGAGGAAATCCTGCCTATTCCCCACCGCAGCGGGACGTGAGAGACGGCGGGCCATAGATGGAGTACTATGGGAAAACAGGTGCCTTCCATATTTGGGAGTTCAAATCTACCATAGCCAGGTGTACCTACTAGACGGTAACGTGAGGAAAGCAATCAGGGGTGCGAAAGCATGCTTTGACTTTTGGGGGACTCTACCCCTATCAGTGGTGGGAAGAGTAGCACTATTGAAGATGGTGACTCTACCGAGGTTACTATACTTTTTTGGGGTACTCCCGATCTGGATCCCTGCAGGGATGTTCCGGTACCTCCAAACACTGGTGATGTCATTCCTATGGGGAGTTGGGAGGCGCAGGGTAGCACTGACCACGCTAACAAGACCGAAGGCGGTGGGTAGATTTGCAGTGCCAGATTTTTAATATTACTATATAGCTGCGCAGCTGCAATGGCTCACGAAATGGACTGCTGGTCGAGTGCGGAGGATTGCACAACAGGAGGATGCGACCCCAAGCCTGAATCTCCCATCCTGAGTAGTGTTATGCCTGCCCACTAGGGAGAGTGATAGCACCACTGAATTAAAAGCGATTCGTAAATGCTAGGTCAGAAGCTTACAGAGATCCAAAATCAAACAAAGTACCCCCAGATATCCTACTGTCTATTTGCATGGCTAGAGGAATAGTTGACAGCAGGAGTGACCACCATTGGAATGCTGTACGAAGACTAAGCCTAGCTGACTTTTGATGACTTTAGGGAAGACATGATGTGCCCCGGGGACACTTTTTGCTACATACTGCCCTCACAGCGGCGATACGCAAGCAATGTGGAGGGGGGCTCTCAGAGCCACCATTGTCAGAAGGGTGCCAGTATGTAGTGTCCGCCTCCGGGACAAACAAGGCAGTTACCTGCTTATACAGACGTCTCCGCAACGCGACACTCCCAGCCCTTAATTGTTTACAACAGCGGTGGGAAGAGGACCTAAGGGAACCCATAGAAGAGAAAACATGGGGTGACTTGGTGGAACTAACAAGCAAGATCACTAGAAAAACCAGGTTTCAACTAATTAGTTTTTATGTCCTTCATAGAGCATACCTCACACCATGACACATCAATAAATACTTTAACATAAGAACAGCGGTCTGCCCCCGATGTAACGAGGAGAGGGCAGAATTTTTTCATATGTTTTGGAGCTGTCCTGAAATAGGGAACTTTTGGAAGATGGTAGCCACAGTATTTACAGAAGTGACAGAGAAGGAAGTGGTCACAACACCAGGGTGCTGTCTTTTGCACTGGTTCCCCCACACCTCCAAAAATAAAATAACAAGTAAATTCTAGGACTTGCGTCTCATATTGGCAAAAGGGGAGATCACTAGTCATTGGAAGGCACAAGGAGGCCCCAGAGCAGATAGGTGGAAGAGGGAGTTTATACATTATGAGGGGGCAGTAAGGCTAAGAGGAGCCAGAAGAAATGGGAGCGAGAAATCTGTGTAAACCGCCAGAGCATGGTAAGCATTGGTGATACTACTTAAGCGCCCAGAAACTAACCCAGAAGAGGGAATTCAGGGAGTGACATAAGAGTTGGGGGCAGAGATGTAACCGCCTGCAGATTACTATGTGAAGGGGGTTAGCAACATTTGGTCAGCAAAGGTTACCCAGACAACATAAATCAGGAGCGAGGGCATGGAACAGATCCACTTGAGTTAACCTGTACTCAATGCCACAAAGGTTGTATGCAACGACCAGTACATACCACGACATGCCTGGCGGGAGGGGGGACGGGGAGGGGGAGTTGATGACCTTTTTGCAAGAAGCAGTCAAGTGCACGCTGTAACCCATAGCCACTACCTTTGGAATGTCAAAGATAGCAGGCAGATTAATAAATAACAATTAATAACAGAGACAAACTTTTACCCTGCCTGGGATTATCCGATAAGGAACTTCTCAATGGAAAAGATCCTGAGAAACGAGCGATCCAAAATGATATTTCTGTAATCTATGTACGTGTATTGACGACTGTAAGAAGCCATGAACAACTGTTCAATAAAATCTGTTTTTTTTTAAAAAAAGGGACAATCACGGCAGGCCTTGGAATTGTGGTCTGATCCAAGGTACCACAGGCAAACTACATGTGGTCAATCACAGACATTTGATTGCAATATTTTCCACAGGGTTTAAAACCAGTACATTTGGGAGAGTACATATTTACCTTGCACATTAGTTTTAGTAGAAGTTCGTTTTATAGAAGTGTCTCAATGAAACGCATTAGCTCCGGGCGGCCTCTTATCGCTGAAAGAAAGGAACTGATGTCAACACGCATGGGTGTCACTTATAAAGGCCCGCCCACGTCACATGCAGAATGGAACGAGTATGACACGGAGCACCGGCACGCAGGGATACTAATAAAGATTTTCCTGATCTACTCTGACACTTTGGGTGTATGTGAAAAGGGGAGGAACCTGCAGTTAGAAGTCTATCAGAAGCGTGGAGAGAAGGAAGGACAAAAGATTAAATGAAGGATGGATAAAAGGAAGGAAGAAACTTAAGAATTTCAGAATTTACTTAAGGGGGAACAATCTCCGAAAAAAACTGCTAGCTGTGCTTGCCTCCCCTGCTCAGTCAGGCATAATTCAAAGTAGCGGGTATTTTTTTTTTTTTCGGGTTACTCCTTTGATTGAAAACCCCACAGGACTTCACACGCATTGGTCACTGTGTCAGAATTTAATGAACTGATATTCACTTGTGTTCTGCTTTTCAGCAAGGATGTGAACCATTTGGTAGTGGTCTGCCCTGACACCACTGGCACTGTGAACAACTTGCCTACTACTATCCATGTGTCCACTGTGTCAAAGGATGCTAAATTTAACATGACAAACAATGTTGCAGCTCCCTGATCCCACGAATGTCACCCCAGGAAACCATGGAGGCAGTCTGAATCTCATGATGGTATTAGTGCCAGTATTCAATGGTAGTACAGGTGGATTTGGATCCGTCTCCTCTCCACCCAATTTTTTCTAGGATTGTGGCTGAAACTAGTACATAGTTCAGAAATGGAGCACCTTTGTAGCGGAAAGGCCGGGCTTTTTAAGGAAGGGACCCTTTTTCTCCACTTTGAGAATGTTAGGCACTTAGGGCCAGATGTACAACCGTTTTTAGCGGTCACAAACGGAGAATCCGGCCATTTGCAACCACTACAACCGCTTCTGGCATGTACTAACCCTTTTTTGCGATTCGGTAACCAATTACTGACTCGCAAAATAGGGTTAGCGAGCCGCAATTAGGAAGGGGCGTGTCAAGGGCATCCCTTCCTAAGAGCGAGTCGCAGGGGCATGTATGAATGTTTTGCGACCGGAATGTGGTTGCAAAACATTCATACTTTACCGACTCCGTGAAGCAGGTGGTAACCCATTTGCAAATGGGAAGGGGTCCCCAAGGGACCTCTTCCCCTTTGTGAATGTGGGTGCCAACATTTTTTAAGAGCAAGCAGTAGTCCCGCGGACCACTGCCTACTTTTGAAAAATGAAAAGGAAAGTTTTCGTTTTTTTTTTTTATTAAATGCATCCCGTTTTCCTTTAAGGAAACGGGCTGCATTTATTAAAAAAAGGCCACCGTCCCTGTGGTAACAGCCCATTCCCAATTAGTCGCAAATTGCGACCTACCTCATGAATATTAATGAGGTAGGTCATTTGTGACCCCATTGGGAATCCCTAAATGTGTCTGAGACACATTAGTACATTTAATTTTGTAACTCGCTAATTGCAAGTCGCTGAAAATCGCAATTTGCGAGTTGCAAAATGAGATGGTTGTACATGTAGCCCCAAGTTTCACATTGCAGCCTCCAGCCAGCTCTGTTTAGTCTTAACTCGGAGGGATGATAAGGGCAACCTTCCCCAGATGCCACATTGCCACTTCTAAAGAAACAAGGAAGTATGTAGTGTGATGCAAAGTTAGGTGCCAAAATGCAGGATTAAACCATCTTCAGAAGAGCGTGAACATGCACAGACGAGAATAAAGATATCAGCAAAAGAGACAGAGACCCTAGGACACAAGGGAATAATGTGGATGCACTCTGCTGGGACGCTAGTGTTTAGAACTGCTATTTCTCGCTGCTATAGTGTTAGTCTGCCTATTTCCTTATTTTAACAGCTCATTTTTTAATTGTTATTGGATGACCTCTTTTATTCTGTATTTGCTGATTTTAAATGTTTTAAAATGATTAACTGATTGTGACCTTGCACATTACTCTTTTGTGACTTTGCACTTTATCTGCCTATTTGCACTACATTCTGGTCCTCCCCGGCGTCTGCCGTTTGTTGCGGAGGGAGGGCCCCGGTCTTTTGACACACTTCCGGGACACTACTTCCGCCCGGTCAGCGCTCTAGGCTCCAGCAGCGCCTATTTAGGGGCAAGCTAGAGCGCACGCGCAGCGGACGCGCGCAGCGGGCGCGCCGCTGGCGCGCCGAAGGCGCACCTAAGGCAAGCCTGTCTGCGCCCATCCGCGCCGGGACCGGGCCTAGGGCTAGGAACCCTGGCCCAAAATATAATTTGAAGCCTAGATTAGCTTATTCAAGGGAGAGCCTTCTCTCGCTTGGTCAGCCAAGGGGTAAGAACTGTCATCAATTTATGTGTGACGAGTTACTTAGAACAGATAACCCTTACTGCTTAGAGTGTTCCAAGAGATTTTAGAAGTATGGCGTGGAGGAACAAAAATCCGCTAGAAGTCCAACGAAGGCGAATAAAACTAAAACAGTACTTAATCTAGCGCTTATCAACGCCAGGTCTTTGATTAAGCATAAATACGAGATCTCGGATTTCATTATAGACAAGTTGGATATTTTGTATGTTACGGAAACTTGGGGTGAGGAAACATCCGACCCAGATTTTAATATTGCAGTGCCGTCTGGATATAAAGTCTTTAGGCACGATAGACCCATAAAAAAAGGTGGTGGACTTGCAATAATCCACAAAAAGTGAATTCATAGCACATTGCTCAACACTTCCCTCTCCAGACTGTGAGGCCCTTTTGTTTAAAATTAGTGTTTCTGAACAGGAAACCTTTAAAGGACTATTAATTTACCGCCCACCTGGCTCTAAAACCAATTTTTTAACAAACGTATCTTCTTTGCTAGAACTGGGTATTCAATCCAGATGCTTCACCATGCTGGGTGATTTGAACTTTCATTTGGAAACTCTAACCGATAAGGAAACACAGGAACTTTTAGATATTACATCGGATGTAGGTCTTCAACAGTTAGTTGAAGGCTCTACACACCAAGCAGGTCATACCTTGGATGGTGTGTTTACAAATAATGCAGCCCTATCTATTACGTCTATTCTCCCCTTACGTGGTCCGATCACCACGCTGTCTTATTTCATTGGGACCTGCCTGGCTCCATAACTACTAATACGACTAGCATTAAACTCGCTAGGAGAGCCTGGCACAATATTGACTCAGGTGTATTAGAAACCCAGCTTTACAAAGCATTCCGGTTTCAGAGTTGGATGCAGAGGGATTAGCTAGAAGTTATACTTTCTGGCTAGACTCTAATTTTGCTAAATTAGCCCCTGTAACGGAGGTAATTAGAAATAGAAAAACTCCATCTGCTCCATGGTTCTCTGAAGCCCTAAGACTAGACAAACAAGCCTGTAGGAGGCAAGAGAGAACATGGCGGAAAAACTATGATGTAGCTGAAAAAGCACAATATAAGCTTTATGCTAGCAGACTATAAGAAAAAAATAATTATTGAGAAGAGCCAATATTTTACGCTGAAAATAGAGATGGCGGGCAACTCAAGCAAAGAACTTTTTCAGTCATAAATAATCTGACAACTGCGAAAAAGGAAGCTACGGTGAATTACACTCAAGATTTCTGCAATACATTGGCCCAGGCGTTTAAAGCAAAGGTCGATCAAATCTATGATCAATTTGCCTCACATATTCCTCATAATGCTGGCATAGATCAGGAAGTTAAGGCCACAAAACTTTTTAAAATTTTACCTCTACCTCTCCAGAGCAGATTGCCACTCTTCTCATAAAGACTAAATCTGGCTCTCCGGATGATCCTTGCCCTCCGAGGATACTGCATAATATTAGTCATATTATCAGTCCCCAGTTATCTTGCATCTTTAATCAAATACTCTCACAAGGATCCTTCCCAACAATGTGGAAACAGGCCTGTATATTACCATTACTAAAAAGCCTAATCTGGATGTAACGGACCCGGCCAATTATAGACCGATTGCTAGACTTCCGTTGCCTGCAAAAATAATTGAGAAAATTGTTAATATGGAACTCTCCACATTTATTCTAGATAACGTCTTAGACCACAGCCAATTTAGTTTTCGATCTTGCCACAGCACCGAGACAGCTTTAATCAAGACCACGGAGGAAATTCGTACCGCACTAGATGGCGGCGGATCAGCAGCTCTGATCCTCCTTGACCTGTCCGCGGCATTTGATACTGTGGACCACAACCTACTGATAGAACGGCTGAAAACTATTGGTCTAGGAGGAAAGGCCCTGCTGTTTTTAACATCCTTTTTAGCAGATAGAGTGCAGACAGTGCAATTGGGCGATTTTAAATCTACGCCTTTTATTTTGCCTTGTGGGGTGCCACAGGGCTCTTCCTTGAGCCCCACACTTTTTAACATATATGTGTCCGAATTAGCACCTTTGATTAGAAGTTTTGATCTAATTCCGACCTCGTATGCTGATGACACCCAATTGGTTATTTCTACCATAGACAAGGATGTTGATTTTTCTAACAAACTACATGATTGCATGGTCTCCTGAGCATGTGGATGAGCAGGCACTGTCTGAAGCTTAATTCGAGCAAAACCGAGGTGGTGCTTTTTGGAAACCTTGCTCCCTTTGGTCACCAATTTGGTGGCCAAGTACACTGGGCCCCCTTCCAACACCAGTAGTTAAAGCTAAAAATCTGGGGGTCATAATAGATGAGAAGTTGAATTTTAAATCGCAGGTTTCTAAGGTGGTATCTTCTGCCCTCTTCACCATTAGAACCGTGCGCAAGATTCTTCCTTTCATTCCGATAAACACTAGAAAAACTGTTTTAACTTCCTTGGTCTTATCTAAGTTGGATTACTGTAATGCCTTATATATAAATTTACAGTCCAATCAACTTAGAAGATTACAAGCGGCACAGAATGCTGCTGCCAGACTGGTGCTAGATGTCCCTAAGCATCAGTCAATTAGGGCCGGGATACAGGAGTTGCATTGGCTGCCAGTTGCCCAGCGCGTGAAATTCAAGGCACTTTGTATAGTGCACAAGGCACTTTATAGAGTAGGTCCACGATTTCTATGGCATGCCTCTAGTTGGTACTCCCCAGCAGACAATTACGATCGGCTAATGCTTTCCTGATGCTCACCTCCAGAGTCAGGACGATGAACTGGGGGGAGTTTCAGACATGGTGCTATTAGGCTATGGAACTCCTTCCGCTCGCTCTTAGGAAGATATCTTCTTTGATTGAGTTCAGGAAGAATCTTAAAACATGGCTTTTAAAAACTAATTTCCCCTACAGTATGCGGTCCTTAAGCGCCTAGACACCTATGGGTATTAGCGCGCTATAAAAGTTGTTATAACATAACATGTCTCCTGTCATATGTAGTGATGGTAAGAAGGAATCTTCCTTTGTTGACCCAGAAGTGAGGCAGACTTGTTAGAATTGACAAAAAGCCAGGAAAATGAAGGCCCAGCAAGCAAGTGGCAAAGAATATTGTTAACCAGCATCAGGTGCACTCTTTACCAGTTCTGTGATGCAACTGAGAAGTACGAGGTCTGGGCATAAATATACCAGAGAGACTGTTTCTCAAACTCCACCCCAGCTGCCCTTCTCCAAACATACATTACCTCACAGCTCTCCACCTGCCCGCCAGAAGTAGCTCCCAAAACATGCTTTCACCAACATGCATGACCAGGAGACCGCTGGGTGTGAAAGGCAACTATGGGGACCAAGGAAGCAAGAGATGCGCAACAGAGGGGAACAGCACGCCATCTGGCAGAAACCACCATAGAGTCTGAAGAGCAACAGGGGATGCAGTAGCAAGTCCCGGACCATAACAGTGGCCCATAACTCTCTGGTCTCTAGTGCAGACAAACCAACTAAATGGGTGACAATGGATACAAAAGATGTGCTAATGATGCAGGCTGGAGCAAATTCCTTTGGGAGTCAGTCAGGGATAGGGTACACAATCTAGCTGATGCCTCTTTCGAGATGTGCTTCAGAGACCGCTTACCTGCTTGCACTATCATAATGTTTGGTCATGTTTCTTTCAATGGGATCTTGATTAGTGGTGGGGTAGGGGGTCATTTAGCATTTGATATCAACCCATGGTGTATCAATGTTATCTGCTAAGAATGTTTTGAGGCGACTGCAAAGTTTTTGGAGGATGGAGAAATTCCTAGACTACATGTATATATGAATATATATATGTACAGGGTCAAAGGCAAGCATTCAGTCAACGAGTGATAGGAGAGGTAGGTGTTTTCTGTGTGCAGAACTGTACTGTTACTACATTGTAGAATTCCTCAAAGTGGTGCGCATTCCTAATTAGAAAATCATTGGGGAGGCCCTAATGGATAGGGGATATAGTTCCAGGCACTGGCTGCATAGATGGAAAAGGCCTACTGCCTTGTTTTCTTTTTTAAACTTCTTCTGTCTGATGGGGTCATGGCTGCGGGTGTGCAGACAGCCAACAGCAACAGTGAGACTGTCAGCAAGATAAGTGGGATGCTGGTCATGATGGCTTTGTAAATGATGCACCTGGTTTTGAAGATGGTGTGGGCCGGCAAAGGGAGTCACTAGAGGTCCATTAGGCTGGGGGTGATACATTTCTTCAGGCCCTGGATGAGACATGTGGAGGCTGTGGAGCAGGATGTCACCACCACCCAGATGCGAGAGTAGGAGGATTTGAACAGTAGTTAAAAAGTTTCTTTCTGGAAGAAAGTTCCACTTTCTTTAAAAGAAAGCTGGCACCAGGTGATGTTTGTTTTTTTTGGCAATGTGTTGGTTGGGGTTTATGTTCAGGGAGAATCCAAGTGACTTGACGTTTGGTGAAAGTTGGGGCTTGAAACAGTTAAGGTTCTTGTCATTGAGCCAGGTTTGTACTATTTCTTGCAGTGAGAGGTTCTAAATCGATGAGGATTAGTTGATATAATTTAGTCAATTGAGCATACAAATTATTGATATTTTTTGCACAGAAAGGTTTTATAGCCGGATTACCTTTTTTTTTTTTTTTTTTTAAAGGTATTGGTATTTGATTTTGCCAAGAGACATTTATGCTTTCTCCATTTGGTCTCCAATGACTGACTGACCTGTTTCAGAAATCTTACGTCCAGGCTGTTAGGGTACACACGAGACAGGGTGCTCACAGTATCAGGAGATGGTGATTCAATGCTGGAGGAAAACACAAGGAGATGATGGACAGAGCGCTGAAACTTTTCAGACACTCACCCCCAGTCACAGTTGAATCCATCATCGTTCTTTAGCTCACTTCGCCACCCCAGTTCAGACACAGCTATATGCAAATCAGTCTTGACCCTGTGCCTCATGGGAACAGTCCAGCCCGAACTCTCAAGCCAGGTCTTCCCTGGACCGGAAACAAGCATCCTGGGACCGGTTTCAGGATAACAGCCCTTATCAGCCAGGCTAGCTTGAATCCAGTGGCAAAGTGAGCAAGGGACCCACGTCTGGGCATACCCTGCCAACTTACGGCGAACAAAGCAAACACAAGAAGATGATGGACGGAGCGCTGAAACTTTTCAGACACTCACCCCCAGTCACAGATCTGGGTTGAATCCACCATCGTTCTTTAGCTCACATCGCCACCCCAGTTCAGACACAGCTATATGCAAATCAGTCTTGACCCTGTGCCTCATGGGAACAGTCCAGCCCGAACTGCTAAGCCAGGTCTTCCCTGGACCGGAAACAAGCATCCTGGGACCGGTTTCGGGCTAACAGCCCTCATCAGCCAGGCTAGCTTGAATCCAGTGGCAAAGTGAGCAAGGGACCCACGTCTGGGCATACCCTGACAACTTACGGCGAACAAAGCAAACACAAGGAGATGATGGACGGAGCGCTGAAACTTTTCAGACACTCACCCCCAGTCACAGATCTGGGTTGAATCCATCATCGTTCTTTAACTCACTTCGCCGCCCCAGTTCAGACACAGCTATATGCAAATCAGTCTTGACCCTGTGCCTCGTGGGAACAGTCCAGCCCGAACTGCCAAGCCATGTCTTCCCTGGACCGGACATTTCGTTCTTTAGCTCACTTCGCCACCCCAGTTCAGACACAGCTATATGCAAATCAGGTGGAGGTCCCTCATAGAAGTTGTGAAGAAAGTGAAAGCTTCTACACAGTGACGGTTTTGGGAATATTGGTTTATGGGAATGTAGCTAGGAGAGAACTAAGTTGTTATCCTCTAATTCCGGATAACAAGCATGTGAGGATGCTGGTTGGAGGCTGTGTGCTTGGGAAATAATGAAGACAAGTGATCAGGACAAATGGATGGAGGCAATAATCGTGGGAGTTTTCATACAGACTGCATTAAGAGCGTGGCATTTACCATGTGTGGTCCATTCTCTCCTTTTGTTACATGGGTGTATAGAGCTTCTTCAAGTCAAAAGGTGAACACCGAGGGGCCCTTTTATATCTTGCCCTTGGGAGCGGGGGTGGAGGCAACTGGCCTACCCAAATGTCATATGAAAGTGAACCCCAAACGTTTAGGGGGAAACCAACCAATGCACAGTGCATTACTCTTTTGGGTAGATGCACATCTATGGCAACAGTCACTTGGCCTTCTGCGCATTACAAGTATTGCAGCACAAAGGTCAGGGTACAATGACTGGATGGTACCCCAATATTTTCCATGAAAGATGTGCCCTTTGGCCAAGTTAAAAGGCCAGAGTCTTAACACCAGTGTTGCTTCTCTTTCAGCTCAAAGGGCAATGAATCTGTAGCCAATGTCCAGACTGGAACTACCAGAAACAACTGGGGAAGTTTAGAAGGAGAAGCGTTCACTGCTGAACTGAGAGTGATCAACCTATCCAATTAATCTTAGAAAGAAGAACCTGGTTAAACACTCTCCATATTCCAAGTGCATAATCCACAATTGATTCGGAATTAAACGGACTACAGTATGTAGGTTACAAAATAAGGAAGGAAAGTGGATTGACACAAGATGTTAAGTGTAGCCTGCATGTTTTACTCAGGCACATAATGCCTTTGAGCTTTATCAAGGCATGAGGAAAGGCAAATGAGAGTTTACTAAAGACCACAGCAAGAGTAGTCACCATTTTCTTCTGGCATTCGTTTGCATACATTTTACATACCAGATCTTCTAATTCAGGAATGAAGGCAGTCTAATCAGATGCCACCAGCTGTGAACCGTGACAAATTGAAAGAAGCAATAGTATGATTACCACATGTACTGTTGGAACTATTTTAAGTATTTCTTTTAAATGTTGAAATGTAGAGCATTTCAAACTAGGAATTACACAAACCAAAAAGGTCTTAGGGAATCTGACTAAATGAGATGAAAGTCTAACTTCTAATCCTGGTTTTGCATCGTAGGTATTCGCACTTAAATTATAAACGTAGAATAGTTCTGCATGCGTGCAGGTACCCCGGGACACTTTTCTATGTGTACAAGTATGTGTACAAGTATGTCCTGACTATAGAGGTAGACACCCCATTGTTGAACATTACAGTGACACCTCCGAAAGTCCTTGATAGGCCAGCTTTAACTTCATTTTTCCAGTATTTAATGTAGAAATATGTTGTATAGTGAAAGATCTGCTGTTATTGCGAAGAAGAAAACTGAAGGGAACGGTCATAAGTGCATTTAATGCACTTAGTATACACTTTAACTTTAAGGGAGCCAGCTGCTTTCATTACCCAGCATGCACTGTACTGGCAGTTTGCCTCGCAGCCTCAGTTCTTTTTGAACAGGAGAATGAGATGCAATTTTTTGTGTGAAAAGCACGGACAACCTGGGAGGAGGAAGGGTTGTTTATGTATTCACTGAGAATGCCTACGATGCAGAACCAGGATTACAAGTAAGTAACATTTTCTTCTGCATCATAGGATTCCAACTGATAGTCATAAAAGTAGAATAAAGTAGCAAGCATATTCCACTGAGAGGTTACTTTTTGTAATTGAGGCATGCAGCACAACTGCTTTACGTTACAGGTGTACTAATTAAACACATTGCATAGTGTAGCTTGACCGACTAAAGTGTCAGTTTTAGAATCGTCATCCAGACAGAAATGTCTAGTGAAAATATGAATAGATTTCCAGGTCATTGCTTTACATATCTCTGAGGGACATTCCTGCCCCAACCGACAGAAGCCGCTTTTCCTCTTGTGGTATGGGCCTTGGGTTGACCAGGTAGTGGGTTGTCCGCTAATTGGTAACAACATGTAATGCAGGATACAATCCAGTGAGCAATAGTTTGCATGGAGGATGGCAATGTTGTTCCTAACGGACGATAATTTATGAAGAGATGACTTGATTTTCTGATGAGCTTAGTCTTTTCTAGATAAAACTTTATAACTCTTCTCAGATCTAAAGAGTGCAAAGCTCCCTCTACTGGTGATGATGGATAGGACAAAACCACCGGGAGAGAAATGGTTTGGTTGATACAGAAATCTGATATGCCATTAGGTAGAAAGGAAGGATGTGTTCTTAGTACTACTATATTTTGGTGTAACATTAAGGGGGTTCAATAGATGATAAAGCCTGTATCTCACTTACTCTTCTTGCTGATGTAATAGAAACTAAAAAAAACAATTTTCCATGAAAGATGCTTCAATGTAGCCTTATGAATAGGCTCGAAGTGAGGAATGTGCTTGGAGAGGGCCAAATATAACTCCCATGGGGAGCAGGCCTTCTAACTTGACAGTAAGTGTTATTTAGTCCTTCCCAAAAAATCTCTGAATACTGGGATCGTGAAGAAAGACTTTTGGTTTAGTCATTTATGATAAGCCGTTATGTATGGGACTAGGTGCACTTTAATTGACTAACATTGCAGCTTGGAATGAGCCAAGTGCAATAAGTAAGGCGGTAGGGCATTCTCCTAGTAGGAGAGAAGGTCACAACTGCTATCGAGGCACCAAATAAATCTTTTCCACTTAAACGCACATTAGCTCTTAGTAGATGCTCTCTTTGCTTACATAGGAATTTTCATACAGCCTGGTGGTAAATATAAGGGGGTCACATTAGATGACCTCAGGACCCATGTTGCCAAGTCCAAGGATTGTACGTTGGGGTGGAGGATTTTTCTTTCAATCCTGGATAGTAAATTAAGGTTGCATGAAAGTTTCTTGTAGGGTTTGAGTGATAGATAAAGTAGATGTGGAAACCATTATTACCTCATCCACTCTTGGGCTATCAGGATCATGGTCAAGGGTGACCATTTGAATTTGATGATCACTAATGGTATTAGTGGCATTGTGGGGAAAAGCGTATAGAAATCTGTCCATCAAAAGAGCACTGACCATAGACTGTGGGTCCTGTTTTCTGGATCCGTAGTTTGGGCATTTTGTTAGGTGGTAAATAAGTTTATTTCGGCATAGCTCCAATCTCGAAACACAGAATCTAAGATGTTGTCGTCGACTTCCCACTTGTGATTTTCATAGAACCACCTGCTGAGTAGGTCTGCTTGTTGGTTTTGCAGACCTGGTGGATGAACAACTTGAAGAGCTAGATTTTGCGCTATTAGCCAATGGCAAATTGCTTGGCTTTTAACAATAGTGTCGATATGGGAAACGATAGTGTGAATATGGGAAATAATACATTCATTTATGAAAACAAAATCACGTCCCTATTAAGGAAATCGCCCGTCGTGAATTCCACATCAAGCCTGACTCGCAAATACACATTCAGGCAAGTTTTGAGACCCAGGCCCGGGGTTACTGATTTATAGGTCACAGGTGGGATGGCACGTATCTAGCAGATAACCACACAAACAGGAAACCCTAGATCAATCCCACAGATCGGCGCAGCGACATTACATTGGTCAAGGAAGAATGACCCCAATAAAGCACACATGGATAGAGGGGGTAGGCGCTCCTAAAACATCATAAAATCAGATGCCACAAGAGTTAGGAACACGTAGCCAATCAGAACACAGCACACGTAGTGATCTCACTCTCCCCCAGGCTGAACATCTGAACACTTTAGTCACTGGCCACTTTGTGTCGAGGCCCACATGTAGAAACCATTTCACCATTTGTTTATGACTCTAAGGCAGCAACCAACATTCTGCACCATATATGGCTCATAGGAGAACTTTTACAACCTTATGAAAACTGTATTTAAGAAGGATCCCAACTGAATGTAAATTGAGACAATCCCTCAGACCCTGCGCCTGTAACTGTTCTCCTGGCCACTATGTTTAATTAAACAAACTGTTCCCGTTTTGCCAAATGTCTTTTGTCTCGTTTTTTAAGTCTTTCGAATTCAAGTGACAGTAGTGTTTGTGATCTTGTTCCTCCCTGCTTGCTTAAATAGTACATGGTGGTGGTACTGTCCATCTGTACTCGAACTGTTTGTAGAGAATTCCAGGAGAAAAGCCATGAGAGCTAAGTGATCTGCTTCTAGCCAGAAGTCGCTGACCACTGACCCTGAATTGTAAGATCTTTGAGATTAGCTCCCCATCCAGTGAGGGAAGTGTTGGTCACAATAGTCTAAGTGGGCAGGTCTTGAGGGACGGACGCTCCTTTGAAATTATTGTTTGTTGAGGCACCACTGAAGGAATTGTTGGGCTTGGACAGTTAATTTTATTTTGTCTTCCTAATCGCCAGGGTATTGTGACCATTGATCTTCCAAGCATTGCTGTAATGGTCTTGTATGGAGACGAGCAATGGGGACTACAAAACTGCACAAAGCCATGGACACTAGAAGAGACAAGAACTGTCTCACTGATGACTTTTTGTTGTTTGGTAATTGGTGAAATTTCTGAGAAATTGTACTCACACTGACCTCCGAAGGACACACTTCTTCTTTGATGGTGTTGAGTTGTTCCTTAATAATCCAGGATTTGAACTGGAGATTTGGTAGATTTTTCTAGATTCACGCAAAGACCTATTCGATTTGATAAAGAGACAATGAAACAGAAATCATTTTGTACTTGGCTTGTAATAAGACCTTTTATCAGGCAATCACCTACGTATGTGTAGAGGAAAATCTTGGTTTTCGCAGAGGAAGGCTGCAACCACTGACATGCACTTGGAAAAAGTTTGTGTGCTGCTTTTAGTCTGAACTGTAGTACCTAGTACTGGTAGTGAGTTCTGCCAACAAAGATATTTCTTGTGTTTTTTCTTTACTGGGATGCGGAAATAAGCATCCCATAGATCAACAGAGCACACCCAGTCTCCTTTCATGAGTTAGGGATAAATTTGAGGCAGTGATAGCATCCTGAACTTCTCCTTTTGATGGATTTGTTGGCTTGCCTCAGGTCTAAAATGGGTCTACATTTTTTCTTTGTCCCTTTTTTTAGTTACCAAAAACTATCTTGAATAAATATCTTTCCCTTGCTGTGAGAACAGGATAAGTTCTATTGCTTATTTTGGGATTAGAGATGTTATTTCTGCTCGTAGATGAGACTTGAAGGATAAGTTACTTACCTGTAATCCTAGTTCTCTTCCAGGGGTATACTCATCAAAGTCATAAGCACTGAATAGTCCCGCCCACGTGCGGGGACCCCGGAGCAATAGCCAATAATATGCATATACCTACATATATATCCATATACACATATATGTAAATATATATATAGGTGATATGCATAAAACAAACATATGCAGCCTGATATTATATACTAGGCTCAGAAAACCTGCCTCATTGCAGGTAAAACCTTTTAAATTTGAACAACAAATAAACATACCCCATGATATAATCATGATTAAAACAAGTAAACCACTTCAGTTTGCTTTGAAACAACACAACCTTTATTTTCAAAGGTAAAAGGAGTAAGACCATAGAGGCAGGTCAGCCTAGAGAGGCTGCATATAGAACAGTTAGGAAAAACTGGCGCTGTGCCTTTAAGACCTCTTGGAACCCTCAGGCTCCCATCATGCACTACAGGTGACAGTTAGGTCAGTTCTTTTGGACGGCGTAAACAGTGTGATCACAGTATGGGTAACAGATACATCTCACATGAACATGGTATTCGTCCGGGAGGAGGGAGGGTTGCTTATGACTTTGATGAGTATACCCCTGGAAGAGAACTAGGATTACAGGTAAGTAACTTATCCTTCTCTTCCAGGGGATACTCATCAATAGTCATAAGCACTGAATAGAGTAGCAAGCCATCCCCATACTCTGCGGGCGAATACCATTATATCATGCCAACCAATCCAACTTATATTACCCAAATAAGTTCCTCAAGGATGCCTGGCCAACCCTAGCATCAGCTTGAGTGTCAGAATCAAGACAATAATGGCGTGCAAAAGTGTGCACCGAACGCCATGTGGCTGCTTTACATATGTCTTGAATAGGAACTTTACTCAGCATAGCTATTGTAGCTGCTTTTCCTCTTGTAGAATGTGCTCTCGGCCTGCCTGAGAGCTGTTTGTGTGCTAGCTGATAAGATAGCATAATGCATGACACAATCCACCTAGAAATGGACCTTTTAGAGGCCGGAGAGCCAGTGTTTAATGGTCCGTAATTAACAAACAATCTGTCAGTGTTGCGTACAGTTTTAGACTTATCCAGATAAAACTTCAACACCCTTTTAAGATCCAGTGAATGCAATGCCTTCTCAGCAGGTGTGACAGGGTTCACAAAGAAAGTGGGAAGAGTGATCGACTGGTTGATGTGGAACTCCGAGACCACTTTCGGAAGGAACTTCGGGTGAGTTCTTAGTACCACTCTGTTTGCATGAAAACGAGATAAGGCTCCGACGAGCACAAAGCCTGTATCTCGCTCACCCTGCGAGCAGACGTGATTGCCACAAGGAATGCAGTCTTCCAAGAAAGACGAGGCCTTATGTATAGGTTCAAAAGGAGGGCCCATTAACTTGGAGAGAACGATATTGAGTTCCCAAGAGGGAGATGGAGCCCTCACTGGAGGATAGACTTTCTTTAGGCCCTCTAAAAAGTCCTTAACCACTGGCATTCTAAAAAAGGAAACCTGATTGGGGGACTTCCTATAAGCTGTTATCGCGGCCAAGTGAACTTTAATAGATGAATACTGTAATCCTGCTTTTGCCAAAGACAGTAAATATGGTAACAGTACCTGTTCCTGACCATGAATAGGATCATGACCCTCTGCAGTACACCACATGTAGAATCGCCTCCATTTGAAAGCATATGTTCTCCTTGTGGAAGGACGTCGAGCCTCTTTCAAGATCTGCATGCAGTCCTGAGAGAGACCGAAGTGCCCATATTGGATGAATTCAGGAGCCATGCTGCTAGCTTCAGGGACGGCAGATTGGGATGGAACACCTTGCCGCCCGCCCTGGTCAGCAGATCTGGATGACAGGGTAGCCTCCTGTGCGGTACTGTCGAAAGACGAAGAAGGTCCGGGTACCACCACTGGCGAGGCCAGTCTGGTGCAACCAAGATCATCCTCGTTTTGGATTTGTACAGCTTCCTGATCACTAGAGGAATGAGGGGGACTGGTGGAAATGCGTAGAGTAATGTCTCTGACCAGTCTATCCATAGAGCATTCCCCTTGGAGCCTTGTTGTGGGAACCTGGAGGCGAAGACGTGGCATTTTGCGTTGTCTGCATCTGCGAACAGGTCTATGTCTGGTTCCCCCAGGCTTGAAAAATGTCCTGTGCTACTTCTGCTTTAGCGCCCAGTCGTGCGCTTCTGCGAAATGCCTGCTTAGGCCATCTGCCTGAACATTTAGGATGCCCGGAAGATGGACCGCTGAGATCTTCATGTCCCGAGCCAGAAGCCACCTCCAGATCGCCTGTGCTTCCAGCGACAGAGGCCTGGACCTGGTGCCCCCTGCTTGTTCAGGTAAAACATTGTTGTTGTATTGTCCGTTTGAACAAGGAGGGTATTGGACTTGATGGACGGAAAGAACGCCTTGAGGGCCAGATGAACTGCCCTGAGCTCCAGCAGGTTTATGTGATAGAGCTGCTCTCTTTCCGACCACAGGCCTTGTACCTGCAGGGACCCCATGTGGGCGCCCCATCCTTGAAGAGACGCATCTGTTACAAGAGTCAGCTTTGGAGGTTCCTCGTGAAAAGGGCTGCCCACGAGAAGATGAGACCTCCGCATCCACCAGCCGATGGAGAGTTTGACAGACAGAGGTATCGTTATCGTGTCCTCCCAGCGATTGGAGATCTGGGACCACTGATCTTCCAGAGCCTGTTGAAGAGGTCTCATGTGTAGCCTGGCATTCGGGACTAGAAAGATGCAAGATGCCATAGAACCCAGAAGAGACAAGACTTGTCTGGCTGTTGGATAAGGGTTCCGCAAAATGGTCTGACACTTGAGGAGGATGGATGACAGTCTCTCCTCCGAAGGATACGCTCTTGCGTTTACCATGTCCAGAGTTGCCCCCAAGTAATGAATTCTCTGCGTTGGGTTGAGGATGGATTTTTTGAAATTGACATGCAGACCCAATCGATGCAGATGTCGAACGCAGTAAGCGAGGTGTAGTTGCAGAAGTGCTGGGGAAGCACTTTTGAGAAGCCAATCGTCTAGATAGGGGTAGACGAATATTTGTTTCCTTCTCAAGAACGCAGCTACTACTGCCATGCACTTTGAGAAAGTGCGAGGGGCTGACTTGAGACCGAACGGTAGGACTGTGAATTGGTAATGGTCGGATTGAATGCGAAACCTTAGAAACTTCCGATGCTTCAGAGAGATGGGAATGTGGAAATAGGCATCCTGAAGATCTATGGAACACATCCAGTCTTGTGGGTGCAAGTGTGGAATTATCTGATGCAAGGCCAGCATTCTGAACCTTTCCTTCAGAATAAATTTGTTCAGTCGCCTGAGGTCTAGAATGGGCCTGAACTCTTTGCCGAGACCTTTCTTTGGGACTAGGAAATAACGAGAGTAAAGTCCTTGATGACGTTGCTGCCATGGAACCTTTCGATGGCCTCCTTTAAAAGCAGGGCAGATACCTCTTCTTGTAGAAGACTTACGTGATGGGAGGTGGTCTTCCGGGGAGGAATAGAAGGTGGAGGTGACTTGAACCGGATGGAGTATCCGTTCCTTACGATGTTTAGAACCCACTTGTCCAGTGTAATTTTGGTCCACTCTTCTAGAAACATACGAATGCTTCCCCACCGGAGTGGGTAACGGGTTTAGGGGAAGCAATCACTCACTGTTTCTGCTGTTGCTGCTGCTTGGCAGCTGGTGCAGACTGCCTGGAGGAACCTCCTCGTCCTCTGCCTGGACGTCGCTGATTGTACTGGGATCTCCCTTGGTGCTGTTGTGTAGACCACTGAGGGTTTGAACCTCTGCTGGTAGTTGCGCCGATCGTAGGGGCGAGTAGCGCCCGTTTAAAGTCTTTCCTCTTTCGAGTCCCACTGCCTTGACCGTGTCCAGTTCTGTCTTCATGCGCGACATCTCATCATCGGCATGAGATCCGAAGAGCGAGGATCCATTGAACGGCAGGTTCAGGATCCGATGTTGGGCCTCCGGCTTCAACCCCGTCAACCTTAGCCAGGAAGAGCGACGGGCACAGATTCCATGAGAGTACCCCATGTGATGCTAGATCCGAGGCATCCGCTGCCGCGCTGATGATCTGGTTGGACACCAGGCCCCCTTCCTGAAGGACCTCCAGGAAGTCTTGCTTGTCCTCCTTAGGGAGTTTGGCCGTGAAACGTGACAGGGAGTCCCAGAGAGAGCGGTCATAACGACCCAGCAAGGCCGAAGCGCTTGCTACCTTCATGTAGGATGCGGAGGTGTTGCACATCCTCTTGCCTATTGAATCCATGGCCTTACTGTCTTTGTCAGGTGGTACAGTGGAAGACGCTGCCCCTGTCTGGTTCTTCCGCGCGGCCGAGACAATGACTGAATCCGGAGGTGGATCTCAGAAACAGAGGGTCTGTGTCAGGAGCTTTATATTTCTTTAGGATTCTTGAGGGAGCAGCACCCACTGAAGCTGGAGTCAAGAACTTGTGCAACGCAGGCTCCAGTAGACCAGGCACCAAGGGAAGTAGAGGTCTGGATGACGCCCTCTGATGCAGCGTTTCAAAGATGATTGAGGTTGTTGGAACATGAACAGGCATCTCAATCTGAAGTTTAGCCGCTCCCCTACGCAAAACCTCATTGAAGGTGTTGAGATCGTCAATCGGGGATACTCCTACTCGGAGGTGTTGAGGAAAGAGTGGGTGAGTAGTCCGCTTTAGATGGTCTAGATGATGAAGACCATGAAGACGACCTATGGCTCTTACTCCTGTGAGAGCGATGACTAGGTCTAGAAGCTCTACTTCTGGGAGAGCGGGGTGTATGCCTTCTCACCGATGGAGATCTGCGTGACCGGGCTCGTCGATCATGCCGCCCTGAGGAGTGCACCGACTGAATCAATGGAGACCTGGATCTGCTACGTGAATGGACCACCCTGGTAACCTTCCGTATCTTCCACTCCCTTATATCTCCCAGCCATCTAGGAGAGATGTTTGTTACAGGGTGTGCAGGCGGAGCTGGAGAGCGCTCTGGCGAGATCTGTACGATCTGAAGCCCCGGAGAGGAAGAAGCACTCCTGGAGGCCATTTGGATGTTCTCCGTCGCTGACTCCGACCTCTCGACGTCGACCCTCGACGGCGATCTGGACCTCGATCTGCGGGACCTAGATCTCGACGCCGACCTCCTCGACGCCGATCTCGCTCTCGACATCGACCTCCTCGACACCGAAGTCCTAGACGGCGATCTCGCTCTCGACGTCGACCTTCTCACCGTCGGGCGACTTCCTCGGAGTCTGTCTTCTCGACGCCGAACTCCGCCCTTCTGGCGACGTCGAACTCCTGGGCGATGCCTGTTTCGACGTCGAATGTCTCGACGGCGACGGCTGTCTTGCCGGCGCCGACACCAAAACCGCTCTGCTTGGACGACGAAGCTTGCAGTACCTTCGGCGCCGGTGGTGTCTTCGACGTCGTTAGAGGTGCTCTCGCCGGCGGGCTTCGACGTTAATGTGCCAACGTCGGTATCTCACCGCCTCTCGCTGTAGGTGAGCCAGATGTGGTCCGCCTACGCGATTCTTGATGACTTGGAGCCCTCGACGTCGAAGGACGTTTCGATGTCGACGCTGACTCAGAGCACAACGGTACCTTGGACGTTGATCTGTCCCTCGACGGCGACCGATGTCTTCTTTCGTCATCTTTTTCTTTGCGTCTTGAGTGAGAGGAGGGCTTTCTTGCAGACAGTTCTCCTTTAGCACTTGCCTTACTTCCTCTCTCCAGCATAGAGTGCAGCTTAATCTTCTCCCTTTCCTTAAGGGTTCTTCTGGAAAACTTGCTGCAATGGTAACACTGGTCTGGCTTGTGTGATGAAGGGAGACAAGCAATACAGACTGAGTGTGGGTCCGATTTGGACATCTTCTTTCCACAGGCCGGGCACTTAATAAATAAGGCCGGCATTTTGAAAGGGAAAAAAGTGAAAAATTTAGGGGAAAAAAACAGCTGAATCTAACAGCTAGTCAGTAAAGACGTCGAGTGAAACAACAATATTCCACTCAAAACCAGAATTAGTGATAAAAACCACTAACTGGGGAGCTCAAACTCCAGGGTCCTCATAGAAGGAGCCGGAAAAAGAACTGACCTAACTGTCACCTGTAGTGCATGATGGGAGCCTGAGGGTTCCAAGAGGTCTTAAAAGCACGGCGCCAGTTTTTTCCTAACTGTTCTATATGCAGCCTCTCTAGGCTGACCTGCCTCTATGGTCTTACCCCTTTTACCTTTGAAAATAAAGGTTGTGTTGTTTCAAAGCAAACTGAAGTGGTTTACTTGTTTTAATCATGATTATATCATGGGGTATGTTTATTTGTTGTTCAAATTTAAAAGGTTTTACATGCAATGAGGCAGGTTTTCTGAGCCTAGTATATAATATCAGGCTGCATATGTTTGTTTTATGCATATCACCTATATATATATTTACTTATATGTGTATATGGATATATATGTAGGTATATGCATATTATTGGCTATTGCTCCGGGTCCCGCACGTGGGCGGGACTATTCAGTGCTTATGACTATTGATGAGTATCCCCTGGAAGAGAATTGGATGTTGT
Source organism: Calotriton arnoldi (assembly GCA_963921515.1). Classification (NCBI taxonomy): domain Eukaryota; kingdom Metazoa; phylum Chordata; class Amphibia; order Caudata; family Salamandridae; genus Calotriton; species Calotriton arnoldi. Next base: position 1,083,228 of record CAWUFW010002669.1, on the reverse strand, counting down.
ACCCTCTCTGATTGATTTGTAAGACCCATTTGGTAATGAATTTCCACTGTTCTGATAAATTCCCTACCAATAGAGTGGCGAAGAGAAGATTGAGTGTTCAGCTCATTGTTTGTTGTTGTAGGAGTGTGATTACAAGGGAGTGGCCTCTCTATAAGTCTGTTGTGGCTGCTGTTCTCTGCCACGAGAAAGCCTACAGTAATACTGGGGCTGGTGATGTGTTGGTTACCAATGAAAATGGCGGCAGTAGGACCATTGAGGGGAACAGAACTCTCTGCCCCTGTTGAAGCCTAATGTCTCTGCATCTAAAGTGAGAACAATAGACTGGTTTATTTTCTTCTATAGCCACAGCTTTTAGAGTGCCAGATTCTTTCTTCATTCTTTCCATCTCTTTGTCAACATGTGGGACGAAGAGGGCAGGACATGGGAAAGGCAAGTACATTATTTTTTAATTGTGCATCACGTTTTAGAGATGGTATACACAGCCATGATGCTAAACATAAATCAATGCCATGACAGTAGGATGTAACCGGTAGGTATAGAATCTAAGGCAGTGCTTCTGACCCGACTGGAGGCAATCTGCCCCTTACTCAAACCTTGAAGGAAGTCTTGCCTATCTCTTGGTAGGTCATCTGTGAAAGGTAGCAGAGATTGCCATATGCTGTCATACCTGCCAAGAAGATCAGAGTCACTTGCCGAATTGAGGGCTATGGCCGCAGCATCGCAATGTTTTTTATCCAGAGCATCCATCTTTTTACTTTATCTTTCAGGTGGTACTGAAGTCTCTGGAGTCAATTAAAGTTTCTTGTGCACTGCAGAGACAATAACAGACTCTGGTTTGGACTCCTGGCATAGATATACAGGATCTTGTTGAGCAGGCTTGTATTTTTTGTGGTGACATGGAGTGGCCCATTTTAAGGTGGCTGAGGTTAAATATTTTCTTCCATGAGCTCCAAGAAACCTGGAACCAGTGGTAAAATGGTTTTGATGATGCTAGGGTAGTAATGTTTCCATTATCACTGATACAGAAGAGCGAGGGACCGGAGTGTCTGGCAGACGTGGTAGAATTAGTGGGTGTACAGGTACTTGCAGCGGGTTCTCTAGATCAGTGTTTCCCAAACTGTGGTCCGCGGACACCCAGGGGTCTGTGGCACATTCCCAGGGGGTCCTCAGGCAGCAGTTTTAAAAGCACTGCAAAGGTCCATGTATAATGAGCAGTTTTCGAGCAACAATAAAAGTGTCAAGATAACTGTGGTGATTAATGTACCTGCTGGAGAGAGATGAGAGTTTTGTCCAATGGCAGCTTTGACATATCTAATGTAGCACAGAGGGTTAATAGGCGTACTGCAAAGAACGTGTACCATGCACTTTAAAAACCAGTATTTTATGTGCATAGGTCAGTGCTTTTGTCACAGAGATTCTTTTGTTACTGTGCAGTTCATAAGTGACAATCGTAATCTAGCACAGTGACCTATAAACTGTCATCAAAGAGCTGCTTGCAAACTGCATGGTACAAGTTAGTAACTTCTGTTTTTTCCCCAGTCTTTCATTATCCTGATGCTGCTAAAAAGGTTTATTTGGGTGGAAATACATTTTTATTGTTAAAGTCAATGCTAACCACTGTGTTACTTTCTGAAACCTGAGTTTGTGCTTCTCCAGACCAAGCACTCTACAAATTCCTACCAGTATGAATGACATGTGAATCCTACACCTTATAGTCCCCTTTGCCTTATGTAACATTTTCTATACACTGATTTACACGTATATTTCATTGTCTCTATACGAGTGTGATGTAAAGTGCTCTGACATCCTACAATGGTACGAGAGATGCTATAAGACAAATGAAATACATGGGACAGAGGGGCTATGGAGAGATGAGAGACACTGTTGGAGGGTGATAATAAGGGAATCATTGAAGAACCCCAACAAAGATTGTCGTATCCTGGTGCATAGTAAGGTCATCATTTACTTTTCTTTAAAAGCGAATACAATTCAATATATAATGATAAATGTGTTGTAGAATGCACCATTATCTCCTACATTTTCTTGGTGGGAGAGCCTCCCAAAGCCCCCTTTGTAGTGGTCAGACTCACTCACTGCACTTGGTATGCACCGTATGGGGACTGGTCGGAAAACATTTGCAAGGGCTGCTTTGGGTTTCCAGTCTGGCCCTGGCAGGAGCAGGAGCCTCGTACTGCGAAATAAAACCAACCATTTAAAAGTTAGTCACGGAGATGCAGCACCAACCTTCCCATTAAAAATGTTCGTTTTTTGCAAATTCTTTCAATATAAAATACTAATCTTTAGTAAATAGAGTATTTGTTTTGTGTGCACACGTGTTTATTTTTTTCTAATAACTGTTTTAATGTTTGAAATTTAAATCATACCAATTGCTTGGGTGTCCCCAGCTTCCAGTGGTGACTCAATGGGGGTCCTCAGGAGTCAAAAGTTTGGGAACCACTGATGTTGGGCATTCGCGAACTTCGAGAACTGTTTTGTCACAAGTCTTTTACTTATAGGCAAACATGTCAGACGGAAGGCTGCAAAGTATCAAACTTGTGCTCCTTTCTAAACAGCTGGGGCGGGACATTCACAGAAGGACAAATAAGTAGGATTAAATTGTAGAGAATTAATGCAAAAGTTCAGAAATGATTTCACACATAACAACAGCCAAAATGAACAAAGGTCGAACCAAAGTCAAGAGATACCAAAAGACCATGTGTACTAAGAGACAGGTCACAAAAAGTGTTAATCAGTATCGCCTCCTTTGTGGTTTCTGTTACCGATCAGTAGTTTGCCTATTGATGTATACCATTTCAACTTGCAATTCAGAGGGGATGCTGCTTTAACGACTCCTTCTTGCGATTCAGAATGGATATCAAAACCCATATTGCAAGTCTGAAAGGCGTTTCCAAATCGTAAAATAGGTTTAATACACAGAAACAAAGCCCTTTTGTGGTTGTAAACCCTGTGATTTTCAACATCATAGGGACAGAGACTGAAAAAGGGCTCCGTACATTAGACCACAGCTTCTACATCCAACAGTATCATGATTTCCAGTAAACAGGACTATGGTGGCAGCAAGCTTAAAAGATCTCAGTAGCCAGTGTTAAGTGCAGGTGTTCTACTTATGCTTGGGATGGACTAGCTAGCACATATAAAACATCTCCCAGGGATACCAAAATTCACAGGTTCACATCTTGCAACTAGCCAGTCATGGTCATCATTTTCTGGTTGGCAGGATCATTCACTAAATTGGCCACACCCACTTGACAATTGAGGCCTGTGATTTATGGGTGGGTAGGTAGGTTCTAACTGGGATTTCTACAGTATTATCTCTGAAACACAAAGAACTTCAAACGATTACAGAAATGGAAAGTGGCTGCAGTCAATAGACGAAATCCCTGAAACCTAGGGTAAAATAAAATAAAACTTGTGTCCAGCCGCGGTCCGTGCAGGTAACAGCGGTGGGGCGGTGGGGCTGTGTAAGGGGGGATTCCGAGGGATGATGCCGAGGGAAAATTAAGTAAAAAAATAATTTTCTCTTGGCATCGTCCCTCGGAATCCCCCCTTACACGGCCCCACCGCTGCTACCTGCACAGACCGCGGCTGCTTGTGTCCCTCCTGGAATGAAAAGTGGCAGTTATGTGCTCCCACAAACCATTGGGTGTAGGGTCACCACACCTGCAGTCCTGAAATGCACTGCGAAGGTCTTCAAGCTCCTGATCGCAATAATGTTTTTCAATCTGCTCTGGCCAGCTAAGCTGCAAGGTATGCAAGGATTCTGTGAGGCTCACATATTCAAGACACACAGGGTACAGTAAATTGAGAATTGCCATTTGTCTTCCTGGTCAGGGGTCTGCACCTCTCCATATCAAGTAGTGTAAATGTATCTTCTCTTGAGGCAGATTATTTTAGAAGGTTATCCAGATACTATGCCTGACCAGAGAAGAAACAGCAATAAGCACAAGAAAGTACCTTACCAACGTATCTCTAGGCCAGTACATATTACTCCTTGACACCCAGTTGAAGCATAAGTTACTGGCTCAAGAGAGCTAGTACTTATCCAACTTTGGGGCACAGGCAGGAAAAAAACAACCTTGAATATTTCTTCAAATTTCAAATACCCCGATTCTAGCACAGTGCATTGTCAGAGACTTCCTACCTAACATTATTTTGCAGGGCAATGGAAGTGCAGTAACCAATTTGTCAGTTTGTGGATTAATGGTGATGTCAGCTAGAGCTTCAAGTGTGGCCTTTCCATTGCTGTTACCACAGTAAGATAAATCGCGCCACGACAACATACATATTCTCAATGTACACGAATCCGAGAAGGGGACTAATGCGACCCAGTTCTGTAGGAAACTATTCAAATACATACTTAAGGACACAACCGAGGAGTTACCGATAGTCCGAGCACGTAGAGTAGGGGCCCCCAGGTAATCACCAGGAGCGCACCCGAGAGGTATTATCACAAAGCTTGTAATCACGCAACTGAAAGACAGAATAATACATGAAGCAAGGAAAGCGGATCAACTCGCATATCAAGATCACAACATTGATCTCCATCAGGATCTTTCCCAAACTATCATGAATAATGGGAGGGTGCTCGCATCTGTGACCGCCAAGCTTCAGAGGTGCGAAATGCGATATAGATGGTCCTTCCCAATCACCTTGTGGTTCCAGATGGACTCCAAATCATTTACTATCTGCACCCCAGAGGAAGCAAAAGAAATATTGGGCCCATCCAAAGACTGACCGCTAACGCTGATCAATGACACCAATCAAAAGCATGGGAGAAGCAGAAAACAGCTTGACTAATATCAAGCAGGTAAAAGGTTGCACATCATGGTTGAAGCATGATCTCAAATCATCGGCTAGAAAGAAAGTGCAGTATGAAGGCTGAGAATCCTTCAGCTCCTTGGACTCTCAGCGGGAACTTCCTGAGCACGATATCTGGTGACTATGGAGAAATTCTTACTTACACTCACTTCTTTAAGGTAGCCTTGGGATTTCCCCTGTCCAAGGAAGTATTTATACGCCCACCCTCAGGGACATGTCACCGGCTGTGGAGATGCCCTCAGGGCTCCGGCGGAGTTTGGGGAGAAAACTGGGGACCATTGCGTGACTCATCATTGTGCTAGGGATAAATCTGTTCCCTCCCCTTAGGGGGAGTTAAGTTTAAGAACTGTGTTTGGTGGGACCAGATAGGGAGCGAGTTGAGGGGAAACAATGGTAATGAACGTTGTTTGTTTATTAGAAGGAAGAGTTAGGGTGCAAATGGCCCAAAAGGTTATACCAACCATTAATGTAGAGAGGGCAATGGGCTTACTACAACCTCCGACAAGGTAGGAGTGTTCCAGAACCATTCTGTCACTATATAGGAGGCAGAAAAGGTACCTTCCCAAAGAGGTAGAGGCCTTTATGGATGTGCTATGTAGTACTCATATGGCTGTCTGAGAATTCAGTCATGTGCATTTGATGAAAAACTAATTAAGTACAGTTGGAGGAGAAAAAAAAGTAGAATGAAATCGAGCATGTCAACCAGTTGCTACAACACGAGAGGTTGGACGTTGCATGTGTTTATCTGCCAATACTCTTAAAGGGTAGCTTTATTTACATGTCGTACTTCATTTAGAAAATGTCACAGTGTGCCTTATCTATAACACAACATAAAGACCATAATCTGACACACCCAAACATTGAGCGAAGATTAAATTAAACACAATTTATTATCATGTAAGTTCATAAATATAAATACTTAACAGGTTCAACATCACAGATAAATTGTTGGAATTAAAACAGGTGGTGTGTATCCAAAACACACACCGAATCCAAAAAATATCCTGGATCCCAACAACATGATCAAGTACTGACTTTTCATGAACACTGTTCCTCGACAAAATAAATGCAAAAATCAGTGACATATACCAGTACGATCAAATCAACTACTAACACCTCTTACATAACTACCGGCCTAGTTTCAGATCATGCTGCACCACTAAATGGTGTCCATTGAAGTTGTTAAAGGCTTCCCTGATTTCATAGACAACATAAACTCCTGCTTTCTGGTTAAGATTCACCTGTTAGCAGCCATCAATGCCATCAAGCACTGAGCAACATCCTGTAAGCAAGCATAAAATACAACATAACCATACTACCCACTTCTTCCTCCTGCCTATCCAACCAACACCAGCTATTCAAATGGATACTCCTGTTCCCACCAGCTTGCGCAATACCTCAAGGATCTATGCTCTCCAACTTGTAAACTCCTATTAGTAGATGAAGCTTCTTGAAGTCCTGTATGCCAACTAGGAAGTCAAGATTTACCAATAAGCTCAGCATACACACACCTATATTCTCCAGAATGAAGGATCTCCACCATATGAAAGACTGCCTTAAGGGATATCAAGCTTAGATGGTACATGGCAACCTTAAACTGAACCCAACAAAGACCAAATTTGTCCTCAATGCCAGCTGTACCAGACAAACTAAGATTCAACATTGGCTCTCCAACAGAGACGGAAGGATTCACACCCCAACTCTCCTTGGAAAAACAGATCACTTGATTTATCACCAGTAAAAAAAAATAGCTGCCTCAAACCTCACAGTATAAATTCAGCTCTTGCTTAGAAGAATTAAACTCTATTTCCCCAAATGAGATGTCAAAACTACAACCAAAGTATTGTTATCTTGTTTTCCTAAATGGTTGCCCTAGCCGCTATCTTACAGAACATAGTTAGTTCCTCTGCAGCTCAACTCAAAGGACTAAAGAGTTTTAACCATATAACCCCCACCTTGAGGATCATGCATTTGAGCCTGCCTAGGACTACATCATCTTCAAGTCCAGCTGCATCGCCTGCAAGCCAATACAGAAAAATATGCCATCTTACTTGGCCGAAAAACATGCCAAGATGTTATTGCTTCTTGTGGTGTGATCACTGGAATGGAAGCCAAAAAATGTAAAAAGAAAAATATCAGAAGCAAGCCTTCTAAAACTATGCACCCAAGGTATGAAACACTTCTCTAATATAGAACACCCCCCTCCAATTCTTAAAAACATGCTCCAGCTCTCCCCAGCACTTCAGAAAGCATCAGAAAAGAACTCTTGAAGGAACACCACATTCTCCACTCATTATAAACTTTGTTACAAAAATGAAGAGAACTTACCTACCCTGTGTGTGATCATAATTCCTTTCACCCTCACATACACTTTTTATAGAAAGCACAACTTGCAACATCGCAAGGATCCACGTTTTATAAAGCACCAATATGGAAACCATTTAAGTTAACATTACTTTATAGGAAATCTTTATTTGCCTCATGTTAAAACATTCAAAATAAAAGTGTTTTCACTTTACTGTTTGCTTTTAAGATACTGAAATGCCCATCAAATGGAGTCACAAAATGTACTGGAATCCCAAACCGGGTCACATTACCAGCGCATTTAACAGAACTATCATTTTTGCTATCATCCCTCAGTTATTTAATCGTTTCTTCAACGTTTCCAAAACTTCCAGGTTTACATCTTGAATATTTATTACAGTTGCTTTTGCTGTAGATGGGTTAAATTCAATGGTCAGTATTCCACATAGATCCGTGAGTTCTCTTTGGCATTTCTGCAGGCCGGCTGCAAGTTTTTCACGATGTTTTGCATCCTTTTTTAACTGCTTCATTTCTAGAACCGAAAACCCAATTAGCTTAGCCAGAACACGGTCACTGAAATCTACATTCAGGTAAGCAGTTCCATCAGAGATTGTTGCTTTTATACACCACGCACCATTGGTGTTTGTGAGATTTCCTATTAAAGTTACAATAAATCCTTTGATTTGTACAGTTGTTGGTGTTTCTGTATTGTTAGCAAGTAAGAGTGAAATGTATGTAAAAGGTGACTGATCAAAATCCTCATGTGGGTCCTTCTGACCAATCCGTTCAGAGAAACGATTAGCTAAAGATGAAGATATAGACAACTCTGTGAACCTTCCAGTTGGCATGTCTTTGTGGTCATTGTTGAGCTGAGTATGTGTCATCTCTGCTTCGGCACATTCTCGCCGGATCTCTTCTTCTAAAAGAAGGTCATCCTCCAAATCATGTCCATCACCCAATACTTCATTTAAATCGTCATCAAGGAAGTAATCATCGGGATCATCATCCTGGCCCAGTTCTTCGCTTGCATTTGATGAAACAACCCTTGGGTCTGGCTGTTGATTGTAACGCCCATTATTCACTGAGTGTGACTGTGTTGGACTGTAGCTAGTGGTGTTGCTTCTGCTACCATATCCACTATCCGAAGCAGTTTCATTGTTCGCTAGAAATTCCACATTATCATCAAGACTAGCAAGCAGCTCTTCATCTGAAGGTCCAAGAGCCTGCCCTATTTCGTCAACAGCTGTTGGGAGAGCTTGTTGGTTGTTTACTCTATTTGGAGGAGGCAAATCAGTCTCTCCAATTAATCCAGCTAGGACTCGTTCCTGGTTATTTTCCTCAAACAGTGCCTCCACTTCACCACCAAGTATTTTCACATTTTCTGGTTTCAGCAAAAGTACACCAAGACGACAAGTAATGTTCCCCTGCAAACACATTTTTGTACCTGGAGTGATGTTACTGTGAAGAACGGGTACAGGCTGATATTCCATGCCTTGAATTTGCTGTATCCCATCAGTTAATTGAAGCATTAACATTCGAGTTGGCCTTGCTTCCCATGGTTTTTGAGATACTTGGGTAGCGTCTGACACTTGCTCATTTTGGTTATTTCTTCCTCTTAGCTTTTGAAGTTGTGAATAGGCAGGTTGACTGACATCTACAAGAGAATCGATCTGGATAGAATAAAATCCATTTAGTTCAAATTTCAGGGCCTCTAAAATGCCATCTGGTAACACAGGATATTCCAGGTCCCTCAGGTCGGTGAGAAGCCACTGCTCAAATACCAGTTTGTTAATCTGTGCTGGAGGCAAGCTAACACTATTATGTTCTTGTTGAATCCAATCCACGCATGCTTCCACCCAGTGGTCGGGAACTTTAACATGCCATGTTGATGAAAGCCAAGCTTTCACTCTTGGAGTGACATTAGATCCATTCATTCTCTTTTAATTAACACAAGACATTTATTTGCATGAAGTTTCTGAAATAAAACACAAAACACAGAAGAATTACATTTTATTTTAGCATAGTTCATTATCTTGAACTGTGAATACTTGCATTAGTATATACTACAACAGGTTGACATTCTGCTTTCCAAATGCTGGCTTTATTCTACGTGAACCAGACTAGAGATATAAAACACACTCTAAAAAAACATGAAAATATGCTGTATTACTGTCGAACAGAGGTGCAGATAATGGTGGTGTGGTCCTGTAGATGGTGTTGCAGGGGCAAGTCAGGTGGAAGGTACAGAATTTGTGTAGAGTAAACAGTAGGGGGGTGTAGGTGGTATTGGGTATGGGCGACATAGGGTACAGTGATTTAGATGTGTGGAGTGTACATGGTGATGCTGATGAAGGAATAGATGTACCTTTTTGATGCTAAGATGTTTGTGAACATTTATAAACAACAATGGTGACTGTAGGCGATTATCACATTGCTACATTGGTTCACTGTGGGCTCATTTCACACAGTTGCATGAAATACCTCGTCATCAACTTAGGCCATAACACAATCAACTTAACTTCTAACAGATCATCCGTCGGCAATCCATACTAGGTGAAATACAAATAGTATTGTATTATTCACATACACACAGAAATTTGTTTTTTAAAAAGTAACGAGTAATCACACAGTGTGCCAGTGAATAAATTGTGGAAGACTGTGTATACATACAAATTAAAGAGGTCGACCCCAAATAAATAACTGCACCTCAGGGTGAAGTCCAGGGGCCTGACCATAATCAAGTCAACAGCGTAGGAGATGGTGTTTCGGGGCAAGTGGGGTGTAGGAGTGTAGTGTATAAAATCTATGTAGTGTAGATGTGGGTGATGGAGGGTATAGGTGATATGGGGGTGATGTAGATGTGTAGGGAGTAGATGGCGGTGTTGATATGGGTGAAGAAATAGATGTAGGGCGTAGATTCTAGGATGTTTGTGAAGCCATAAGTGGTGGTGAAGGAGGAAGGAGGAGGTGCAGCCTAGTGGTGTAGGGTTTATAGCACTTTACAAATGCACACTGGTGACGATTTGGCCTAGGGAAAATGTTAGTTCTGCTGATAAAATTCCCAATGTTCTTTTAAGATCAAATTTCCCATAACGCGATTTTGCAGAACTTTTATTTATCAAAGTGCACACCTCGTGTGAAAAAGTTTCATAAGATACCAGAGAGAGAAATATTTTTACAGGAAAGATCTTGCTGAAACCTGGTATCTCACAAGCATGCCCCCCTCCCCGCCAACAAGGGGAGGGGTGTGTGTGCGTGTGATACAAGACAATGGCTAAACATTTCACTCCGAAAGTGTAATTTTAAAGCGCACTTGCTAAATTTTCGTTACGTTGGTCTAACTTTTTTAAACACGCATTTACAAATTGTTTCAGCACATTGAACATGCTGCTACTTCAGACAATAAGTTGCAAGTTACAAGTCGCCAGAGAACGCCACAAGCTAATCACAACAGAAAGTGAAATAACTGCACATATGGGATAAGCCATTACAGAAATGCCCTGGCATGTTCCATGGACTTGGGATCGCAGTTAATCTCATTGTAACATGGAGCCAAGGTAAAAGAAAGGGCAGTGGAGACGAGGGAGGGCGGAGCTCTTCGCTGCAGCGTATACTGAGAGAAAACAATACGCATGAATGGATTTATGGCACTTCTTGCAGTAAACATGCGCTCGGGCCGGGCTGAAATTACACAGACGAAAGAAGTTAGAAGCACAGATAAGTGCGTTAGTGGCAAATAATCAAGCAACATTTAAATCCCTTGTGAAAACACACTGCTGTGCAAAGGAGCAACGAGTAACAGAAAACTAATTCAACTGCACTATTCGAGCAATGCATCAAGAAGAGAGCAGACAGGACAGTAACCAAGAACACACATGCACTCCTATGGAGTGCTGAAAGCAAGCAAGACAAGTAGTTCCCTAAATGCAGGCAGTGGAAGGATACAAGATATCCAATCTATGCATGCTATGCTGCAGGGGAGACCTACTCACGAAGAAGAATAAGAAGCAAGAAAAATACATTGACAATGAAGCCAAAGAGTGATAATCAGCAGCAGCCTGACCCAGAAGTCTACTTAAGTATTCGTATTGTACACAATAAGTCTTTTGCTAACAGACAGCTATATCTGTCTGTAGGTGATACCTAAAACCAGCAAACTCATTCAAACAAATGTAGGAGTGTTGAAACTCCTCTTCCACTGCCCCTCTGTGGGATGATCTGTTACCAATAATGGAAGCTGTAACTGCCAAGGCAAAACGTGATACCAGGGGAAGCACAGACCATTCCCAAATAAGTCCTTTACTTAAGTAATACCACAGTTCTCAAGCAACCTGCTGGACAGACTATTTAAAACCATTGCAGGGATTTAAGAGGCGTGGCTAAGATGGCGGCGCGGTAGGACGCGGGTCTGTGTCCCTCCGGCGCTGCCTTTTCAAAGCGTTGTATATCCGACGCTTCCCGGGCTCATCCTCCCTCGATTCCGGGTGCTGGCTGCACGAGGGTGTGCTGGGCGTCCGGAGTGCAAGTTGGAGAGCGTTGCGCCGCTGCGCGACTCCGCTGCTGTGTGCCGGAGCTGGGGCCTATGCGGCTGTGAGTGCGGCCTGGGAGACCACGGCCTTGCGTGCGGCCGCGACCGGAGAGAGCGGTGCCCGCCGCGAGGGTTGGCTGTGACGGCGCTGGATGATGGTCAGCGTAGGACGAAGGAAGTAGCGGAGGTGAGCGGGTCTGCTGCTGGCCCTCCACCGAGCCTCGGGGAGCTGTGATCCCGGCAGGCGGGTCCGGTACGGGACGACCTGACTGGCAAGAGGAAACCTGGTCCCCGCCATAGAGGAGCCGCGGCGGAGGCCCCAGTGACAGTACTCTCAGCGCCCGGCCACTACAGGAGGGCACAAGGTGAGACGGGCCATTGGGTGCGAAGGATTGGGACAGTGACGCTTCACCTCCGAACCGGAGTGGAATGCAGGACATGTAGCAACCCACCAGGGTGTGCTGCGCCCAGAGAACGCGAGACGGGCGCTTGAGGGCCCCACCGGTCCGCAGATCGGCGGACGGCCCCTACGCGTGCTGCGCTGTGCTGAGCAGGGTCTGCGGGGGATCTCCTTGGTGCCGCGTGGGGAAAGGGAATTGCCTGAGCATTTAGCGCTTGCCCCCGTTGGCGACAGTCCGCAGGAGCTGCAAGGACAGGGGGCTCCCCCCCCCGCACCCAGCAGACAGTACCTGGGGTATATTGGCGGCCGCTGGAGCGCATGACTGGTGAAACCAGTGGCAGCGGGGCTGTGAGGCGGCGGAACGGTACCTGGAGTGGAAGCTGTGGGAGCCTGCTGGACACCTCGCCATCTGACACTGCCCAAGGGTGCTTCGAGACAGGGGGTCTACAGATCGTACTGAGGCCTACACGGATATCGCGCCGGCCTGGGAACTGATGTATATGCAAGGAGGGCGGCTTTACCAATGGCGTAACACAATTGCGCACGTGGCGCCCCAGTGAGTCGGATCCTCCCTACTCCGAACGGCTTGTGGTGCTTTGACCGGATGCCCAGTCCTCTACGTCGTGGAGTCTAGGGGGACGTAGAGGTCCGCGAGGTAGCGCTGTGCACCCCGTTGCCCTGTCGGTGTGGCGTATACCCCCAAAGGAGTCGGTGACACTACTGGTGGCCGGACAGGCGGTTGGACCTGGGACGCGCAGCGGCTCGGAGAGACGGTCATGGCTGCGGCACGGGCCCGTAAGGAGAAGTCGCTGAAGGAGCTCCTCCAGAAACAGCCTGGACAATCGGCGGCCCCAGGGGAGAAAGGGGAGTGATGATTCCCCAGCGACTAAGGCTTTCATGGTGGAACTCTTCACGGCTATTAAGGAGGACATTCAGGAGCTACGATCCCAACTTACCGCTGACCTCAAGGAGGTAAGACGCGATGTGGATGATATAGGCGAGAGGGTAGCGACTCTGGAAGAGCATGATGTCAGTCGGGAAGAAGAGCTCCATCACCTACAGCAGGACATGTTGCGCCTACGTGAACAGAATCTCGATCTCCAGGCCCATGCGGAGGACCTGGAGAACCGCTCCAGGCGGAACAATGTAAGGATACGAGCTGTGCCGTGGAAGGAGGAAGGAGATGATCTCCGAGCATACGTTAGCGCCTTATTCCAGCAAATTCTTGGGGAGGATGAGAGTTCGGACATTCAAATGGACCGGGTTCATCGGGTGGGCCTCCCTCGCGGCCCCTAAGCTCCAACTCCTGATATTCTTGTGTGTGTGCACAATTTCCAGCTGAAAGAACGTATTCTCCGAAGTGCACGAGAGCAGCAACCGGTCCAGTTTCGTGGTCATCAACCAGCTCTGTTTCAAGATCTTGCTGCCTCCACTCTTGTGAAACGAAGAGAGTTTAAACCTGTCACTACCTATCTGCGCGAAAGGAACATACCTTACTCTTGGGGCCACCCCTTCCGATTAATATTTAAGCACCAAGGGAAACTGCTGCAGGTCAGATCACTCGAGACGGCAATGGAGACCCTGGGTATTGACGCTACCCTGCCCGCGGGGGGCGCGGACCGACCAGACACACGACGTGCTCGCCGCACTTTGGGATGGCAGCGGGTTGGCAGGCCTTCACCGAGCCCGAGACCGGATCCGGCTGCAAGCGTCCAAGAAAGAGAAGCGGTGATAACTTCCTTGTCGCAGGTTACTGGGCGCCCTGACACCCCGTCGCCTTCCTAGCTGATGGCCCAGGGAGGTGTTTACTGCTGGCGCCGGGGGGGCGAAGAGAGTCGTTCAGTTTGAGATTTTGCCCATTTCCTGCGCCACGGTGAACACAAGTGAGCGCCTTTGTGGAATAGGCGGCACTCTCGCCACGACCCCCTGAATTTTACCACTGTGACGAACTTTAGTCATGTTCCTGCAATTGGTTTGTTTTATACTGTTTCTGGGGTATTGGTTCTTTGTGGGGAATGGGGTTTCTGGTTTTTTTTTAAGGGGTCTCCGCATCGGGGCGTTCATAAGGATGGTAGGTTGTGCGGTGCCTGGTAGCTTCACTGGCGGTACCTCTGTCCTTCTGCCTAGAGTTTACATTCTGCTTTTCAACCTCCATACGCTCCAATGGGTAGAGATTTGAAGGTCATTAGTTTGAACGTCAGGGGGTTGAATAACCCTGTTAAGCGCGCGGCAGTGCTCTCTCTTCTAGAAAACACCAACAGTGATATTTGCCTTCTGCAAGAGACCCACCTACTGTCCAAAAGATACAGTGCGTATGCGCGATAGGCGTTTCCCGCAACAATTTTGGTCCTCCGGGGCAGCCAAGAAAAATGGGGTGGCTATTCTGATTGGTGCGCACTGCCCCTGTAAAGTAATCGCAACGGTGGCTGAAATCAAGGGTAGGTCGTTAGCCATCAGGGTTCAATGGGGGGAATCACATCTTACACTGGGGTCCCTTTACGCCCCTAACGAAAAGCAAGAGTCTTTCCTGCAATCAGCCTTACCTGAGGTACTTGCCACTCCAGACGCTGCAATTCTGCTAGGGGGTGATCTAAACTTAGTCATGGACCCGGATTTGGATAGATCGGGGCAGAGATCACACCAAGCCGGGGCCTTCTCACTGGGGGGTAGGGGTTGGCTGGAAGATAATGGACTGCATGACGTGTGGCGGGCACAACACCCAGCAGAGCGCGACTACACATTTTTCTGCAGCGCATAAAACATACGCACGCCTGGACCATTTCCTTGCCTCCACCTCCCTCGCCTACACTCCTCGGAGATCACTCCCCGTTCGCTCTCTGATCATGCACTCATCTCGGTCCTTCTCCCAGCACAGCGCATGCGAGCATTTCCCCCAGGGTGGCGGCTAAGGGAGAGTTTGTTGCACTCTGACGATGTGGTCCAGAGGATACGAGACACCATAGTGCACTACTTTCAGGACAACGATGTGGGGTCCGCCTCTCTTGCAGCGGTCTGGGAGGCTCTGAAACTGGTGGCACGAGGAGAGTTCATCGCAGTGGCAGCAACTTACAACGCTTTGCGCAGGGAGAAACGCGCAGAATTAGAAAAGCGGTGGGGGAACTGGAGGCAGTCCATAAGCGTACCGGAGCTCCGCGCGTGTGGCGCGAACTGGAAAACCGGCGGCGAATGCTAAAACATCTAGATTTGGATAGGGCGGAACACGCCCTTTGCGATTGCGCCACAAATTCTACCTGAGTAGCGATAAATGTGGGAAAATGCTAGCGCAGAGATTACGAGCGACGACACAACGGTCCCTAATACATTCAGTGCGGGATCGCGGGGAGTGGAGCAGTCCGCTGACGATCAGATAGTTGAGGCCTTTCGCGATTTTTACCACCTTCTCTACGGGGCCAAACCGCGCCCCCACGAGACCCCCACTCCTATTTGGGGGCTGCGGCGTCACGCCTCTTTCTCCAGTAGTGTCTGGAAATCTGGACTCAGCAACTCGCATCGAGGAGGTGATAGCGGCCATTTCCAGGTTGAAAATAGCTAAATCGCCGGGGCCGGATGGCTTTACGGCTTCCTTTACAAAACATTCTGTGTAGAGCTGGCTCCATTTTTAACTAGGCTGTTTAACTCCTTTCTTGATACGGGCACGGTCACGCCTTCGATGTCGGAGGCGGCGATCTCCGTGATTTTAAAGCCCGGAAAGGATCCTCGGGATTGTGGATCCTACCGACCCATTTCGCTGCTGAACATGGACGCGAAGCTGTTCGCGGGAGTGCTGGCGTCGCGGCTCAGCCCTCTCATGGCTGATTTAGTAGACCCTGATCAATCCGGTTTCATCCCTACTAGACAGGGAGGAGATAACTCCAAACGATTGCTACACCTTATTGACCAAGTGCACCGCGCCCGAACACCAGCCTTTTTATTATCCATAGACGCTGAGAAGGCCTTCGACCGCGTCGATTGGGGTTACTTGTTTGCAGTACTCCGCAGGTTCGGCTTTGGAGACAAGTTCCTGCGTTGGGTCACGTGCTTGTATTCTGCCCCCAAGGCGTTTGTGCGGGTTAATGGCTGTAGGTCGGCCCTTTTCTCTATTGCTCGGGGAACACGCCAGGGGTGCCCTTATCCCCGCTCCTATTCGCGATTTATATGGAGCCGTTTGCTCAACGGATTCGGGTACACCCTGGGATCAAGGGCCTTAAGTTTGGTGCAGATACGCATAAAATTAGCTTATATGCCGATGATGTGATCCTCTCGCTTACACAGCCACAGCTGACGTTGCAGGCTCTGACCGGCGAGCTTGAGGCCTTTGGGGAGGCGTCAGGCTTTAAGGTTAATTTCGCGAAATCACAGATCCTTAACCTCTCTATTCCCGCAGAGGAGATAGAGGCCCTACAGCGGGATTTCACATTCCCTTGGTCTAATTCTGCAGTGACCTATTTGGGCTTTGAGCGGACGCCAACCATTCCTAAGACAGTCTCCCTAAACTATGCTGCCCTGCTGGAACAAACGACCAAGGCGCTGGACGCCTGGTCGCGTCTCCGCCTGGCATGGGAGGGTGGCCGCAGTGAAAATGACGGTCTTGCCCCGCATTTTATATATTTTTCAAATGCTGCCCATGACCCCGCCGCCGGGTACCCTCAAGAAGCTACAATCATCGATCAACAAGTTCATATGGGAGGGCAAGAAGCCTCGTTTTTCACTTACGCAAATGACTGCCACCAAGGTGCAGGGCGGTTTGGGCCTTCCGCTCATTGGAGCCTACTATCAGGCGGCTTGCCTCCGGTATCTGGTTGAGTGGAATAGACCATTGTCCAGCAAACACTGGAATTTCATGGACCAAACCGTGGCGGGAGTGAACATCTGGCGAGAACTGTGGTTGCCGCGCAAACACAGAGCGTGGGGGCTCTATTCCTCTCCTGTCACGTCACCTACGCTTAAGGTTTGGGATCGGCTTGCCGTGGCCAAAGGTTGGACAACCTTCCCTCGCCTATGACCCCCATTGTGGACAACCCCGATTTCCCCCGGGGCAGGCGTCCCCAATTTTTCAGCAGTGGCGGGAAGAGGGATGCAAGAGAGTCGGTTATCTCTTTGATTTGGAGGGTCTGATCCCCTTCACCCGGTTGCGAACGGACTACAACCTGCCGGCCTCTGATGCATTTCACTATAGTCAGGTAGCACATTGGGTAACGCGTCCTGCCAACTGTGCGCACATGTCTCGCGTTCTTACAAAATTTGAAAAGTGGCTCATGCGCAAAACGGACGACCGTCGCCTCATTTCTGAATTGTACGCTATGATTATGGTGCGTCCAACAGGTCAACGTACAAAGGCGCAGGTACGATGGGAGACTGAACTGGGGAGGCCCTTAACGCCTAAGGAGTGGGAGCACATCCTCTATAGGGCGCATCACACGGCACACAACACGGCAGGCGCGGAATCCGCTTATAAGGTGGTCACATATTGGTACTATACTCCGGCGCGTGTGCATTGCTGGGACAAATCCAAATCTGACCTCTGCTGGCGGGGGTGTGGTGCCACCGGGACACTAGTTCACTTGCTCTGGCGTTGTCCAAAACTGGTACGCTATTGGAAAGCAGTCCTTGACGACATTGATGCGGCATTCCAGATTACTTTGCCCCGTGCCCCTGAATACGTGCTGCTGGGTCTTTCCCATCCTAAAGCCTTTCCATTGAAATCACTGAGGGGCAGGCAGATCGCGATGGCGCTCCTGGCAGCGCGACAGGTTCTCCTAGTACACTGGGGGTCATCTTCGGTGCCTGAACTGATTGACTGGATCCACCGCCTCTGGCAACTTTTAGCAATGGAGCGCCTTTCGCTCAGTGTAGAAGGGAGGGGTAGGGAGTTTGCGGAACTGTGGGCCCCTTACTTACAAATCCTCACAAAAGATATGAGGGAGGTGACATGTCCTAAGTACCTGCAGATTCTCAGGCTTCTGCCGTTGGAACCGTTGGGGCCGGTCAAGGACAGCTAAAAGGGGCAATGCTTATGCACTAGGTAGGTTTGAGCGGAGAGCGCTAAGGGATCTGATGCGGAGACAGGGGTGGGGGGATGAGGGTAGGGAGGGTGGGTCATCGTTGGTTTTTTTTTGTTAGATTGTTATGTAAAATGGTGGATGACTTTATCAAGAGAGCCGATACAGATGCTAGACACCAAAGTCTTTGCGGAGGCCGGCCTCCGGGATGTAGGCCTTGACGCTGTGTACTTACGCTCTTATAACGCTCTGCCGGCCTTGAGATGTAGGCAGTAAGCTGTGTTCTTGCTCTATTTTCCCCACACAATAAAAATGATTGATTCTAAAACCATTGCAGGGTTTTCAGTGAAGGTACATAGGCACTGACAATGTAAGAAGACCCACATGTCTAAGACAGAAGCAACACGATAGGCTTGCTGCTAGCCCAGACACATTTGGCTCCTTCACTGGCTCTTCCAAGGTCCAGAGCTAACTGTCATCAAGCAAGGTATAAGAACACCCACCTATGCATGAAAGACTGACAAAAAAAAGACATGCACAGTACCCTTAACTATTATATGGGTACTGACTAGGCACTCTCACATTAAAAGACATTACCAGTGCCTATATTTACCAGCAGCAATCAATGGCTTTGGTTGGATTGCCAACAAAATAATTCTCTCTCAAATGGACTTCCCACGGCAGATATATCAACTTTGGTGGAGAAGCCTTGGCTCCCGCTGCACGTAGCCACTAAAATGAAAATGTCAGAATTTAACTCCCCCCTGGTTAGCATTGTGAATCAGCATATCAGGCAAAAAACAGGCTGACCAAACTCCTAATCAGACTCTAAGAGTTAGGGATTAACTACGTGTGCCTAATTTTGAAACATTAATTTATGATCATTTAGTCAGGAGGGCTCACAAGTTGCATTTTGTGAGAAAGAATGGTGATGTTTCAACCCTTGAGCACAGCTTAAACAGGGTTTTCATCAGAAAACATGTTTCACAAAAATCTCACCATCATTCTAATAAAGACAATAGATGCACCTGTTAAAATGTTTACTGGAGGCCCCTCTTAATTAAATACAAATATACCAAAAGATGGACACCGGTCATGATTCTACTTCAAAACTCAGTGAGAGTGAAGTACAAGAAACTGGGATTTATAAGTGTGAACACATGGGGCTTCTTATCTCATGGGATACAAAAGCATTTCTTAGACCTAAGCTGAAAAGACATTTGAAAGGTAATTTTAGGATAATATATATGTAGGGAGAAGATTCCAAACAGGTATCAGGATGTCAAATAAGCAGTAGCAGGCTAATGAAGTTCATTCAAACAAATACAGTGCAGTTTACCTAGTCAACATGGACATCAAGGGATTAATACCCATTTAAAAATATTGCATTATAATTATTTACCATACAGACCAAACATGGGATATGTAAGTAACTCTATGCTGGACTGAAGCAAGAGAACAGAAAGGTAAATCAATCCTAAAGGGGTCTACATTTATGCTAAACAGAGTGCCCAATCCGCCAATGACAACTACTAGTATACTTATATTATCCTCTTTCCATACCCATTGTCACAAATGGAACGAAAGATTGTAAGCACAGGGCTATCTTTTGTTCCTACACAGAGAATAAACATAGTTTACCAAAAACTAAAACTCGCTAGATTTTTCAAGAAGATTATGTTCATGTTTTTGAAGCTCGAAAGATTGTGAACCTATTCAAGTGTAACATGGCCCTTGCATCTTAACCTATGTACACCAAGTGTATGTAAAGGGTTTCTGACTTTTGAACACTTGGTCCTCAAAAATGTTGAATAACTACAAATAAATAGTTGCTATTTCAAATATGTTAAACATGACATTGAACTAGAAGATAAGAGTGAGACAATGGTGGTACGGGATCTGAACAAACAGGAGCATAGAAACCTAAGTAACTGTAAACATTTACATACTTACCAGGTGATTTTCTCCACAATCAGCAAACTGAAATACACAAACTGAGCCTGCAGCTACAGCAGTGTTGCTGAGCAAAACGTAATTCGATTTCATTAATGTGGTTCATCCATGTACATCAACACCACACACTTTGCCCAAAGTCCAGAGATGGCACAAGCGAGTGCTAGATTAGAGGTAAGATGGGGGTCCAAAGACAATATCTGCTAACCTCTTCGCTATGTCACCAAGATCAAAGCTATGACCTTATACACATGATCAGGATCTGGAATAGAGCATTTTGGTTCATTTTATAAGAGGTTCATGTCGGTATGGGTGAAAAAAATACATATACAGATACATTTGTGCCCAGGGACATAAGTAATTAAGTTTATTGATTAATGGATTGCAACCATGCGCAAATATAAGCTTTTTTTCCAGTTTTTTTTATAACAGACATTTTTTCTGATGTGAGTAATTAATAAAAGTATCAAACTATATCTTACTTTTATCAGAGCTCTTTTCAGTGATTTCTTTTGGGTGGTACAGGGGCATAAGGGTTGGCATAATTTGAGTCTTGGTCAAAGTAAGAACCCAAGAACCCACACACTGTCTTCAGCTGTGCGCATTGGGAGATAAAGAGGCCCTGACTTACTGGGCGGAAGGTGTGGCCCTGTTCCACACTGTGAGCGCCATATTCCCAGAAATAGTTGTGCATGGCCTTTGACCATCCCGGAAACTGTCGCACTAGAGAATTTGCTACACCACTAGCCCAACCCATTCAGGGTCTAATGAAAGCCATGCGCAGAACACTTGACACAATCGCAGGGGCGCTGACATCCAAGTCTCTCAAAATAGAGGAGCAAACGCAGGAACTAAAAGAATGCTTAAAAGGCCCTGAACTCAGTCATGCGGATTGATCAAAGAATGGCTGCAATTGAAGTTGTGGTAAGAAACAAACTTATACAGACACTAACATGAACTGAGGCCTATCCCTGCTCACCTATCGTGGATAAATTACTTGAGGTACCACTCATCGTGAATACAATCCTGGAGGATGGTAAGAAGGGCATAATAAGGACATCCAGCCAGGTGCCTAACAATAGGACACCAGCGTCCAACAAAGCGTCATCTGATCTACACCCACAAAAGAATTAATTAGCTGACACAGACAAGCACGAAATTGATAAGACAAGAACTGATAGTAATAGTACATTTGAAGAAATTAAGCCACACCTTTACTTCTTCGAAGGCTGAAATCCACCAAACTGGAAAAAAACTCAGAAAATGGAAGGACCAAGGGCCTCACACACAAAAGTAACCAATGTTACCAGAAGGGTCAAGAGGAAATGTTAAGTGGAGAGTACATCCCCCGTGTTAGAACACTCAAGTCACATAAAGTACTCCCCTATTGCCTTATGCATATATAATTATAGATGGAACCTAAATCAAATAACTATAGACTCTAAATGAAGACAACAGAGTACACCACCGGGCGGTGGGCAAGGAAGCAAGTCCTTCTTGTTTTATATACCCTCACACACCCTAGTGGTGTCATGCTTCATCATCGGGTCACCCTGACGCCTAGAAGTCAGGGTGGGCTCAACCAATCTTTCAGGGAGCTCTTAGAAATATGTTTTTGGCCAGGGGGAATAAAGATTTAAAAATCTCAGAGAGATCCCGGTGTCCCTTTATTTTGGATCTCACTGAAATATTAAAAGAAAGTAAAATAGGGTCTTTGGGATATTATGGTCCTAGGACCCTAATTCCAACATGTTTCAGTCCATAAACAGCCCCCTATAGGTGCAGGACTTTCTTCAGGGCAAAGGTATGACACCCCCTGGGAAAGAAAAGAAGAAAACGAGGGTGTGAGAATTTCCCTACCCTAATTATAATAAGGGCAGATAGCTGCTCCTTATACTACTCTTCAATGAAAAACAGAGTTGATTGCTCCATCTGTAAAAAGAAAGAAAAACAACAGCAAAAAGAAACAGTGTATGAGTCTTTTTAATTAATGTACTTTCTCAGTTTTGTAATTAGTGCTCCTCACCTTTGTGCCAAATAGGATGATAAGGTAACACCACACTCACTGCCCTCTATTTGGCGTATGTGATACCATTCTTACTCCTAAACTCACTCAGTTGCGTGATCTAGAAAAAGTTCGCATGTAGTGGCGGAAAATTTCCGCAAACTGACACTATCTGCAGCCATGTGTCCGTGATTCACTGTGTGTTCCAAAAGTCACTCATTCTTAAAATCAACATCCGCCGTACTCACTCGCCATCAAGCTCCATATTTACATCCAACCATCTTACCCCTTCTTGGGTGATGTAATGTTTCGCGTCGGGCCTCGGCAAATACGGGGTAGTCTTGTAGTCACACACTAGTGTGATTTTAACCCCATATCAGATCATTATCATGTGATGGTTTGCCATAAAAATGGGAAAAATAAAAAGAAGAAAAAATGAAAAGGAGACAGAGATCAGGTAATCAATATGTAAATAAACTTAAACAAAAACCTCCGATCAACGGAGGGTAGCACTCATGTCTCTGCCCATTCATACCGTTCACCATTACTCACGCCTCCAAAGATCCTGCCCCGTGGTACAGCTACTCGGTCTGGGTCCCGCCGGCTCTGTACTCTGTATGAAATAACAGCCTTATTTAAAACGCTGAGGTTAACGCGTGATCACGGGGCGAGGGGTTGCCGCTCACTTCCGGGTCGCGTTATGATGATTCATAATGACTCATGCGGACCGCTAAGGATACTGGGGATCGTAGTACCAGGTAAAGTTACGTACTGCAAAAAGCCCAGGAGGTCGGGAAAACAAGGGGACTCTAACCCAGTCTATCAAAAAGGCTATTTTCTAAATTTGTGTCATATAATAAGCCCTTATATTTTTCATTTAAACGCGTGTTTAAACAAGAAGCAGTAATATGAGTAGATACTGCCTGTTTCTTACAGGGTTCGGTGAAAATAAATGCCTATGGCGGATGACCGCCGATAAGACGGCTCTATAGAGTGACCACTTATTCCAATGTTCACAGGTACGTACCCGTAAGAAGTACAGACCAAATTGAAAATACGATTAGGTTAAGATTCCAAATTTAAGACAAAACTAATGGTATCTTAGGTGTCGATGTAGAACCCTGGATGCCACCTTATAGTATCGAAATGTCAAATTGATCCGTGGGGTACCGAAGATCCCCAGATGTTTAAGGGAGCTACATGACTACTACTGATTTAATTGATTCCAAGGTATAGAATCGTTCAACCCTGTGATATGAGTCTTAAGTCTATAGACCCATCTTTGTTCTCGTTCCAATAGGGCCTTAGTCAGATTGCCCGGTCCTCTGATTTTATCGATAACTGTCCATCTGATGTCCTTGTCAGTGTGTTGCATCTCCAAATAATGGGATGTCAGTTTTGTCGCTGTGATAGCCCTGCGTATGGTGCTCCTGTGTTCACTTATACGGACCAAGGGCCCCCAGAGCAGTCATTCCGGCGTAAGACACCACAAAGTCATTATTGACATGCCTAACTACTCTAGAAACTACATTTGCCACTTAGGAAAGCAAAATTATTTCTCATTTGGACAGTTTAAATGCTTTGAATATTAACACGCAAATCTCCCACTAAAATAACCCATTACCGCTGCACCGGACCTCGACGCATACTGGCCATTTTTGTGACAAACTGTAAGTTACACACTCATATCAACAGATTTCCCACTGGCCAGCGATTGACTCAAACATGTAGCCAAGAGGCAGTTGAAAGATCGACAAAACCCTCGCTAGTAATAGCCCTAATGCAGCTACATGTAAGGAGAGGCCCATGCTCTTGGTCCCAACCAATTCAAGCATTGAACTCGCTTCGCAGGTGTGTCAGAGCCAACACCAGTGTCAGCACCAACATAAGCGCAAAGGGGTAACTATGTGCGGGGCCACAGGGGAAGATTTAAGAAACCCTGGAGATGTGCGGCTGTCTTGATGCCCTAAGCAGAGACAAGGTTGGCTACAGGTGGTGGAGGCATCAACAACTATAGGGAAACCCCCTGCGGGAAGGGTCCTAGCACGAGAGCAGGAACATGCGCATCTAATAAACGGCCCCAAGATGAAACCCTTCATGGGAGCGGAGATGCAGCAAGAAAGCGACACTAATCATGTCGACCCTGTCAATCCACTAAACCACTACCAAATAAACATGAGCACATCCTTTCCATATCTTTTTAACAGTACATACCAGGAATGACTGCCCATAATGATCTACCCCCCTACATTAATTCTATTCGTACTTTACATCAACCTAAGTCCCGAAACTAGACCCTGAATCCATCAGCCTACCAAGCCATATTAGGGATGCTATGTTTTCCAATAATACAGGCTACGTAGCACCTCCGGGTCAGGCCCCACAACCAGACAGTCCTAAACTAGACATCTCTTTTCTAACAAATCGGCACAGGGAGTCTAGGCGTTCCACACAGCCTGGCGATGGACCAAGCAAATTTACAGCATTAGTGTTTACCCCATTATACCAATCAAGGGGGAATCATGACACTCTAAACAGAGGCAACATACTCAAATTGGCCAACGCCCTGACAGGTTCATCGAGTAACATCGAATGATTTGGTCAGCAACAGCTTTGTGCCATCACCAGCCCTTGTGAAAACGAGTAGACCCTAACTCTTTGGCGTAATAACACCATAGAGGGCTATATTCTTAATCATGTTAAACTCCTGGCAAACTGGGGCATAAAAGTCAATAAGCCACATAACGAGCCATATCCCGCCCGGATTTGAAAAATGCTTGTATTCTGTTTCTGCCCCTTCCACCAAAAGATTAACTCAAAACCTTGGGATTCTATCTGGCAGCAAATCAAGAGGCTGCGGCAGATATTCAGCCCCTCCTGGTCAGTACATCATATCCCGGCAGACAGTCTGCAGTAATATTCATACCTCCTAACCAACAACACCAGCACTGGAGGGACACTACTTATACTATTGGGCGGCCAAGCAGTCATTTATAGGAAACACTGCGACTACCCCCCTCCTGTTGCTAAACCATTCCGGCTAATCAGGGCTGGGGAAAAATGTTGAGGACAATGAGTAGGTAGCTTACATGAAGATGCAGGACAGATGCTGCTTGAAAGAAACATGGGCACTGGGAAACTAGAACCTCAAGGGATTTCTTTCCTTCAATACTCCTGCAGTCAAACAGTCAAAAGGAAGAAGTGAGTTTTTCTGACAAGGTTAAAATAACCTATTCTAGTGTAAACAAGAATGTTCAATATTTTTTTTTTTTTTTAATCTGTTTATTAGGCAGCTTGTGGTAACCAATAAACAATAGCCCAAGAATGTTCAATATTTAAAACTACAAAAGGGAAGAGCCAATATGGACCTTCTTAATATAGATCTACCTCCGGGTACGAAGGAGGAAACTTTGGCACTTCAAATTTCCCTTGACTCTTTATTCGCCACTCTGCGACAGGGAAGAGGCAACCATCTACTGTAGTTGGATAAGAATTGCAGGGATACCAAGAATTTGACCAATATTATCATACTATGCAGAGATTTTAATACCAGTTTACACCCGATACTGCAGGAACAAGGGGGCCTGCCACCTCCTTCATCCAAAGTCTGCAGAGCTACCAAAAAATGGGAACAACGCAGCACAATAATTCTCGAAGAAAGCCTGAGACCACTAAATGGCCAAACAACTTCAGATAACCCTCCAAGCCCACTTTTCACACAGGAAAAGGACCAAGCACCATTGATTACATCATGATAAATGTGGAAGCCTGGCATTTTAGAATTGGCATGTGGGTTGAAGAAATTGAAAGCGATGATGACCTTAATGCTTGATTTTGCAAAAGACCCGGTAAAGACTTGGATCCAGCCAGAGCACACAAAGCACTGCAATTTAATCCGGAAAGTGAACAGGAAAATTGTTTCCAGAGCTGCGTCTAATTGGAAAAAAGTAAAATTTTCCTGCAGACCCCAATGGCGTGCACTATTTGATGGATTGTGCATGGAGAATCCCGCATCAGGGCCTGCGATAATTGAACTTTTCAAACAACTGCTTAAAGCTACCAATCAAGTGTTATAGACACAAAGAAATCAGGGAAACACTAACGCAATTCTCTTATCTTGAGTGGAATGATGAGGAGTGCCTTAAAGAGAAAAAAAGAACTAATGGCAGCGCATAAAACTAGAAGGACAACTGTGGGGGGTGAGACACAGCTACTGGAAGCCAGAAGGGCTAACAAACGTCCTATACGACACAAGAAAAACAAGCATTGGCATAGCCAATAGGTCTCGCCTTTGGGACCTTAAGTGTTTAGCCATGCAGCATATTATCTTGGGTGCTGTGCCTCCCTCACCAAAGACAAATGTAGTTTAAATGTAAATCAGCGCCAGACATTTTAATGCTTTACCACACATTGAGCGTGTATTTCACATGGTTAATATGGGAAGCTTTAGAACGCAACTTATTGAGTATAACGTGAAGCCACATAAACCACGCTTAGCCCTTTACAACTTGCAAGTATCAAGGTATGAATGCAGTCCTGTCACTGCTTTACACAGCCATCCTCACACAATCACAAAAAACAACCACAAAAACCACAGTTGATATGTTCATAGTGTTTAACAGCAGCCAATGCAACACTGCTTTTTACAGTGCACCCTACAATGCAGCGCTTGTCACATATAACGTAAATAGAGGTCAAGTACTTTACATCTAGGTAATGTCAAATAACATCTTTTTATGCAGAAAGGCCCCACAACTTGAGTCTTTCTTGAAAGTTGTACAAAACTTTTTTTCAAAGGTAACATTGACCCATTTAACACGCAAGAGTGTACATATGTCCATCAGTTAAGTGTGGAGCAGGTGGCAAAAGTTCTTTGCAACAGAACAAAATCCAGAGAAAGCAAATGCCTCACCGAGCACTTCATATAGTCATTTTGATTGCACAGCTAGCCGAGGCAGCTTTCAGACAGGATTTCGAATCACAAGCAAAAAAAGCTTCGTTTTTTGTGTGGTTTTTTTTAAATACAGATTTATATAGCGCGAACTCGACCCGAAGGTATTGGAGCGCTTTACATGAGCACCGGTTACGTTACACCATTGGGGTGTGTATATCAACTTCTATTTTTTATAACGCCGGGTGTGGAGTTCCAAATACACGCGTTAATGTGAAGTATTTTATTGTTTGTCACGCTGTAATAAAGACACGTCGTTATATGGACTAAGCAGTGTGCCATTTTCATGTGTAATTGTGATGCTGCGCGAAAGAGAAGTCTCACTGACAGATGTTATCATTCAGTACATACTGTAACGTTGTGTGTGGCGTTGTGTTAAAGCAAAGTGCAGACCCCTTCTTCTGTGCAATGACGCCTCGGGGTGCTGCCTTCGGAGAGCTGCAGCCCTCAGACTCGAAGAGAGGAGAGAAGATAATTAAACCTATCACTGTGCACAATGCTTCCCCTTCTCGAGCCCTGAGGGGTCGGACTGACCTTTAACTCCATCTGGCTAATGCAGGTCAGGGCCGGTCACCTTCTGGTTTAGAGATGCCCCTTCGCTGCGGACTTCCCTTAACTTCTGTTTAGCATTTCTATCAATACACTGGCATGAAGCTGCGTTGTGCGTGGCACCTTCTGTGCTACATGTCCATCTCGGCCTTGTCTTCTAAGCAAATGCTATCCATTCACACCACATCAGCAAAGCTCATCTTCACCATGTGCAGGGCTGCGGGATGGGCGTCTTGCCCAGGCTGATCCTGCCTCCTTAGGCCCCCCTGGTGCCATTTCAGCCCCACGTGAATTCTCGGGTTCCGAAGGCAGGATGACGGAAGACCAAGGTCACTCATGGTCGAACAGTGCATCGCGTGATAGCCCATGAGTTGACTGCGGATGAAGAAATTTCAAAACGACTGTGGCTCCAGACTGTGACCAGACGCTTTCACTGCGAGTAAAGCATTCATCCCACAAGCTGCTGTCTTCAGACGTGCGTAGATACCACTCCTGGCTCTGCCCAGCCGGAAGCTGCTACAGGCTGCTAAGCTCTGCCCGGCACAGGAGCCGTGTTCAATGACTGTGTGCAGTTCACACTCACCCGTAAAGAGCCACCGGTTTGGTGCCAGTCGCGTTTGCATGCTCCACATAGGTTCACGCGAACGAGTCTCCTTGATCATGTAGCTCTTCTTACTACTCGGGTGTAGTTTAAGCGCTTCACAATTTAGCAGGTACGGGACCTGGCTCTGAGGGAAGAAGTTGTCCAAGACCACACAATGTGTCCAAACGAGGAGCCCGGGATTAGAACAAGCACAAAACAAGCGCGGCCGCGAAAGTGAAAGCGACCGCGCTATGTTAAATTGGTAACCTGATCCACGACCAGCTGCCAGCCTGGGCGCCGCTGCTTGCTCCCGAGACCCAAAGGCCATGGGAGTGAACGTTTAGATGAAAGGCGGGACATGCACCCGTTTGGCCAATTGCGTGCTTTCATTATTGAAAGCCACACGCAAAGGCCAATGGAATGTGTGGGAGGAGTCCGACCCACACGGAGAAGTCTCTGGGAAGTCTGGAGTGATTCCAAGAGGCCCTCTCCTAGAGCAGCGCATGCGCGCTGCGCTAGGCTCGACCTAAAAACAACGTATCAAGTTTCGACACAAAGGAATCAGAGAAACAACAACGCAATTCTATCTCGAGTGGTATGATGAGGAGTGCCTTAACAAGCAAAAAATAGCTAAAGGCAGTCCGTAAAACTAGAAAGACAACTGTGGGGGTGAGACACAGCTACTGGAAGCCAGAAGGGCTTAAAAATAACCTATATGAAACAAGAAAGAAAAGAGCACACCAAGGCCTGACAAGCATTGCAAGCTGCAATTGACTGGAAGGGCTCAAAGTAGTACAGGGAAATTATGCGCTGGGGTTGTGAAGGTTCCGCAAGAAATAAGAAGGCGAATACAGTAGCCGCTTTGTGCTTTTTGGCGCTTTTTTCACTGCAATCTTTAATTTTGAATATATCTGGTTCTACTGACTGGATTGTTTTCCTTTTGGTCTTGTTTTATTTTTTATTAAAGAAAGTTCTATTTTACTAACTTGGTGTGGGATCCTTTTGTGTGGTGTTTTCACTTTATTACTGTTTGAAGTGTTGCACAAACATTTTACACATTGCCTCCAAGTTAAGCCAGACTGCTCTGTGACAAGCTACCAGAGGGATGAGCGCAGTTTAATTTAGGGTTGGCGTGTGCCTCACCCTGACAAGGATTGTGGTTGCTGCTTGACCAGGGCTCACACCCGGGTAAACCAACAACCCAATTTCTCACATGCAGGCATTGCAAAAACTGGAAAACGCCTTTTTGAGACGTGTATTATATATCTAAACCCTGGCACACCATTGGTGATACTTAGAGGAGATCTGGGGATGACTACCCTGGAGGATTTCATTGCATTTCGCGCTATAAGTTACTGGATCCGAGTACGGATCACCCAGACTCTCAGGCATATCTTTAGACCTTGCGGAAACTACTGAGAAGTCAGAACGGTAGTAGACTACCTTGGCTACCTTGGTTCAGACATGTGGAGAACTCCCTGAAGTCAGACTGTGCACACTTTGGCTTAATCCAGATATGATGAATCAGGCCACATTGCAACTGGTAAAAAAGAAAGTTAGGGACTATATGTGGTGCAAGCACAAGGCTAAGAAAAGCTCCCTCCAAATTGGTTACCTGGCACTGAAGCTGGAACACCGGTGGGAACTATTGCTAGATACAATATTTTCCTCTGAGAAAAGGGCTCTATACCTTAGGTTCAGACTAGGAACACTGCAGGTGAGGCCCTTTACTAAATCATGGACCAATACCCCAGGATCTAAAACTGACATGCATGGCTGCTCTTTGAGTGGTGGCACTGAATAGTTACACAATGTATGCTCCTTTGTGCAACAACTCTGAGACTTTGAAAGCTTTACCTCTGCCCCCCGTTTCTAAAATATAAGCTGAGAAAGTGCAAAGCTACTCAAACTTTCTCTTTCAGAACAGGCTTGCCAAATATTTACCAGGCAGTAGCATCCTGCATATACGCTGCCTGGAAGGTTCCAAATCTGCCCAAATCCAGATAATGCTGCCAATATTGTCCAAAATAAGGTAGGATGCAACTTATTTAGTCTGGATGATATCAATGTTAATCAGTACCAACTTATTCAGACTGGTTTCTCACATGACCAAGGGCCACCTAGTCGGAATGACACTTGTAATAATACATGCTATAGGCAAATTGGGAAAAACACACACTTTTTAAGTCTGTGCACTATTGATTGTCGAGACAGCTCTTCCTTCTTTAGAATGCCTAGCCAGTGGTTCATCTTCTACTAACATGCAAACCCAGTCACCCTGTCTGTCTCCACCCCCCCCCCCCCACCAAGGATTGCGGATTCCTAATTGCACCTGTGCATGATTTCTACTTCTAGTACCAATTGAGGCTATATCGTGACCATGTGTTTTGATTACCGAGACCCCCTAGTAGCTGCTTTACTACATTTGTCTCAATTTGTAAAAGTCCATAGTCAGAGAATTGAAATTGCTCGGCCTCACTGAATGTTAGCTTAGCTGGTGCAAACTTCCTGTTCTACAAGCAGTCATTTTAAATTACTTCACACTGTATTATAATTATTTGAATTAATTGAGTATGTATTATATATATGTGGCATGATTACTTGATGTTCAAGGTGTTTTTAGACGTTTTATATTCAGATTTTAAGGCACAGGTTTTAATTGTTATGGAATATTTGCTGATAGAATAAAGCTAATTTGAACAAACACATGGAACTAGACTCACCTATCATCGCTACAACTGACTTGCTGGAGGCTACGATAAACACACTCCCCTCAAGAAACCCAAATACTGTAAATATTGACCTAAGATCCCATGCATGCAGCTGAAGAGATCAAGAAGATGAAGACAGCTTGGTAAACTGTCTCTAATCATGATGTTTTACTATCTGTATCATTTATGGTGAATATTACAAAATGCTAATAAAAATACTTTATATAAAAAAAAAAAATTAAAAAAAGATGAAGACAGCTCACTGCATTATACAGGCAACAGTAAAAAATGAACACTCAATGTGGCAAAAAAGGCTTCCAGTGCCTCAACAGGATCCACAAATCTATCAAAAAGCGAAAGTATTGTATTGTAATTGCATTTATATAGCGCTTACTACCCCTCACGAGGCGTCGAAGCGCTTTTTCGGCGAGTAGCACGCTACTGCGGAACCCATAAAGGATTAGTGTTGAATTAGTATAGTGAAATATGAAAGTGATTTAAGTGGTGGATAGATTAGTCAATTATTTGGATTCAGAAGGAAAGCGGAAGGATAGAAGAGGGAAAAAAGATTCGTATTTATATAGCGCTTGTTACCCCTGATGGGGTGTTGAAGCGCTTTTTTTGGCGAGTAGCACGCTACTCCGGAAACCCATAAAGGATTAGTGGTGAATTAGTATAGTGAAATATGAAAGTAATTTGAGTGGTGGATATTAGTCAGTTAGATGTATCAACTTCCACTGTATTGTCAACGCCATATCATGTCCCAAACACCTACACAGAATCATCAAAATTCCACAGCCTGGAATGCAACATTATAAAGATTTCTCCCATAACATGATTGTAGTCCATCTTATTTCAAAAGCAAAGATCCTCCCTCTAGCAGCACTAGAATCCAGTTTCATTTAATTAAGTATGACTCCCACTTTATGGACCTGGTAAAGGTAAGCAGCCTCTGCTCACTACCAAGCCCCCTATCCAGATCAAACCTTCAAGGATATCCTACTCTAAATGGCTCCCAACACAACAGTTCTGCATCAGGAATATATCCCTTCTCTGTCAGCAGGACCAGCAGTGACTGGGGACTGCATCCTCCTGCAACCTTTGCGCCAGGAGGCACCTTTTGCAGTTCTCCCGCCCTCTGCCTGTGCTTATCAGCGCACTCACACTCCAGCAGTAGGGGACGCGCCTGGACAAAGCCTGGGCCAAGGGCTGACCCTTCTGCACCCATCCGTGGCCGGCCAAGGCTGGGCTGGGTCACCCCCCTAACATCTGCCTTTAGGGGTGAGTAATATTTTCCTTGATCATCCGACCCTGTGGACTATTTGCAATGCGATTCTGGTATTCAATAGATCTCTCCACTTTGACTTTCACGAGTGTTAGGATGGGAAAGAGAAAAGGGGATGCTGTAAACACAGACATCACAAAGAGCTTTGGCGGGAACATATGTTACAAAGCTTTGAGAAAACACATTGCAACAGGTGATTTGAACTTGTGACGGTTTCTCTAGCAAACGTAAAAAAAAGCAGAGAGTGCTGACAAGTAAACTTTAACAGTGCCCACAGCAAGTTCTTGCTGGGGTAAAGACAAAACAAATAACAATATATCTGACAGTTTGGCCTGCAACAGGTCCGTCTGGTGGGTGCTGGACCAAGCCACAATCTTATCACAGTACCCAACATACTCCGATTTTGTGGAAGGGGTCCTGGCTGCCAGGATGACATCAATGATTTTGGGAGGGAGGTCAAAAGAGATTAACTGTTGCCGCTCAATCCCCATGCATGGAGCTCCAGGTTAAGCAGGCCTGGGTGCAAGACACTGCACTACTGCTGCGACAGAAGATTGTCCCGAAACGACAGCCTGGTCAGAGGACAGATGCTCAAGTCCAGAAGTTACGGTTCTCCTGGCCCAATCCGGAGCAACTAGGATGACTTGGGCCTGGCTGTTCCTAATCTTCTAAGGAACTCGGGGCAAGAGAGACAGCGGCAGGAAGGCATACAGAAGTCCCATGCTCCACTCCATTCAGAATGAGTCTCCGAGGGAAAGCCTTCCTGGGAACTCCAGTGTGCAAAAGTGTTGACATTGCACGTTCTCAGTGGTGGCTAAAAGCTCAAGCCTGGGTCTTACCCATTACTGGAACATGCTCTGCACCACCTCCAGGTATACCTGCCAATTGTGATCCGCTAGGCATTGGCGGCTCATTTTGTCTGCCCGAATTCGGCCCCGAGTCAGATACCACGATAGGTTGCGACTAATCATCCGGTATCGGCAGAGTTGCTGCCAGTGTTGACGTCCGAGCGATCGCAGCCAATATCAGTGCCAGACCTTAAGTCAGCATTGACATCGATGCAAAACCCAAAGCGGGTTCTATGGGCAAAGGCAGTGCTCAGGATGAATCTGCTATCGGTAACCGAACTGGAGGCCACTGCGGATCTTTGGGGCTTGAAGCAGTGCTAGAGGGAGTCGGAAGCCTACCAAAGATGTACAGCATTGTCTTATGAAAGGCTTCTACCTGCTGTGACGTTGCCGAGAGACCCAGGAACTCGGGGTGCATCAGGACCAAACTTGGAATCAGGTCCTTGGTGGAACAGGAGCGAGACCTGGAGGTACAGTGACGCCCTTACGCCTTTGCTGGAAATCAAGAGTGGTAGGAAGGGGCACAGTCCAATTTGGACTTAGCTGAAGACTTTGATTGTGAAGAGGGTCTGTACTCTCGCCTTCGTCCTGGAGCAGGACTTGTGCAGAGTCTTGCGGTGTTTTGCCACATATAGCCACATAGAGCTTTGCTTTCTATTCTCAGATGGCTTTCGGGTTCATCTGGGTGCAGTCGTCACAGGCCTTGAAGTCATACATCAAACCCAAACACCAGAGAACACCTAGTGGGGATAGGTCACAGGCATCTATTTGTGTCAGTCGCTATAAGGTTGAAACCCTTTAATCCTAGGGGGTGACATGTTCCCTTGCACACTGGAAGAATTTGAGGAAAAGAAATCTCTTCACAGAGTGAAAAAAGTGGTGCTCAGGATCGTCTTCTGAAGGTGTGGAAAGAAAGTAACTGCCGTCACCGCGCATGGGTGGTGCTTATATGCAGGTCCGCTCATCACTTTCAGAGTGGTACGAAGTCGATGCAGAGTCGCACAGAACCATACACCTGTGCGCTGGAGCACTGCTTTTTGATTTTCCGGATCCAGTCTAGCACCTGGAAATATTCACAAGGTAAGGAGTATGCAGGTATAAGCATCCATCAGTAAATTTTTGACATATCACATATAAATCTAATAAACTGCACTTCTTCCTGGAAAAGGACAACTTTGCAGGCACAGTATTTTCAATGTAATACATGGAACCCTAATATCCCAGTTTAAAAATTGGTCTATAATTTACCTATTACAGTTGAGTGGTGATGTCTCTAGTCACCTGTAATAAGAAATTGGTGCAACCTTTTAAATGCAGTAACTTATTACAATTCAGTTAGGATGACATAATGCATGCTGCCAGAGCTAGCAACCAAGGTAAATGGCAGATCAGGAAGCAGTTTAAACAACGAGAACTGGCTTTTCGGTCTTATGGTCTTTTTTCTTTTTAATGAACAGTGATCGCTAGAAAGTAGAGATTTATGCAGTTTTTTGCACCTAGTTCATTACTGGAAAGAGAGAATCTTCCTGCATGTTACTACTCATTCTGGGCTACAGCCCCTTTTTAACACGATTTACATTAAACTGATTCCAATGTATGTTTGCTTTAAATAAATTACTAACTGCTTTTTGGTGTGTTCCGTTTCACACTATAGATTACACTTTCATTTTTCATGTCTGTTGCCTTACTATCTCTTTCATGTGAAGGAGTTTCGCATTAAGGATCTAACTGGTTTGTGGTAAGAGAGGTGTGTGACCATGTATTATAAGGAATAAAATACCCTCTGCTGTACGCTAAAAGGGTACTGCAAGTCACCTCTGAGTTTCAAGACTTTACAAACGAATTTGGCTTTCACCTCGCTCCTCATTATGCTCGTAGAAATCACTGGTGACTTGCAATCTTCTTATAATGTACAGCAGGGGGTACTTTATCCCAAATATATGCCAACAGAAACACACAATAATATTGGTTGTTTCTAAAGGTCATGCCACAAACGGAGCTGCTTCTTTGCACTTATAAAAAATAATCGTTCATGCTTACCAACTTGTCACTCCCCATTTTATCAACATTAAACAAATGAAAGAGTAAGTCCATTTGTAAATGCGAGATGCAGGTTGCATGCATATGCTTCCAGTCTGCACGTAACCAACTGAGTAATATATAGTACCCCTATATTAACACAAGGGTTAAATAGGTGTATTTTGTCAAAAGGCAACAAATCTCATACAGGACTACTTGTTAAACACAAGATGCAGTTTGTAGCATATGTTTCCAGTCAGCACGTAACCCTATTGGGTTATTTATAGAACACCTATATTAACACACGGGTTAAATAGTTGCATTTTGTCAAAAGGCAACGAACTTCATACAGTACTACTTGTTACCAGCTGTATATGGAAGGAGGCACACCAGCAATGCAAACTTGCCGTGAGACATTCTTAAAATGTGTGCACCTGTTCATACGCATGTGCGAGCATGTGAAACTAAACGCATGTATAAAAAAACATTTAATTTCAATGGAAATGATCACTTAAAACCTCGCTGCCAGGTAATATGATTTGACGAGCACTGGCAGAGGCCTGGGCCTTAAAATGGATATATATATACACACATTTGCTTGCATCTGATATGATTACTAAAAGCCAAACATATTCCAAGAAACCAGCCTGACTACATCGGGACCTCGGCCTTTTTTTGAATCATTGAGAGCGCCACACCTCCTTGAATTAGCTTAAGTCTCAAATGGGTTTGACTTCCCATGACAGGAATCTCTATTAGCCACGGAACCCCTAGAAACAAATGTCGCAGAGGGCTTAGCAGTAACAATTATTACAAGTTGATCCTTAGATACGTTCCCGGTAGGCCCACTCTTGTTAAAAACAGCGTGATTCAAGATTCATTAAAAGATTAAGAGCATGTTGGATTTGTCCATGGGTAAGACCTCCCTGAAACTTCCTCGGTAAAATACGGAGCGATTTAAATGCGTAGTTTGCCTTCTTCATACCGTAAGGCTAGTTGACACGTTTTCTTATGAGTATGCATCATTGTGTTCTCCCCGTACAGAAATTAGTAGACCTCTCTCAGTTGATATAAGGCACTGGTACCGAAGCACGTCTGGCTTTCCGTGTACATATTGCACAAAACTCCTCACCCATTCACAAAAAAACGCGCAAGGAGCTTTTTCTTCCTGCCCACCCTAGACACGGCTCAATCAGAAAGGTAGAGAAATACTGAATACAGTTCCCATCTTGGGTTTTTCTGAAAAAGTGTTAATGTTCTAATTCCAGGAAGAATTATGGTCCAGAATCAGGGACATTACTTTCCTGACTTTAAGTGAAAATTGGGCGTCAAAACTCACAATAAGAGATGTTTTTACAATAAGCAAACATTAGATTAGGTTCACCAGGTGATTAACTGAATTTACCGTCCATATATTCCCTAAAAGTCTGCAGGGGTGGACATATTTTAATTGTTCAGAATGTATTGCACAAATGTGAGTGAATGCACAGATAACCTCTGTATTCATCCAGTGTTTGTAGCAGCAGACTTGTAACGTAGAAAAAAAGTAATGTCATCATTGAACAGGATGCAACATATCTCGCAGCTGCTTTGTTCTCTCAATGTTAAATTTGGTTTTTGGATTAATTTAGCTTTTATCAACACGGAATGCCATGAATGGCTTCAGAAAGCTAAAACGCCCAAAACTAACTACCACCAAAATACAAACATTTCCTAATGGCTGACACATTATTAATATTTTATTTTGGAAATGTTTTACCTTTGAGTTAACTTAGCATGTGTTTCTCTCACTTCTGTATAGGCCTTCTGCTTACATCTAGACAGATGTCAGTTCTCTTCAAGCTCTCTTTAACCCCATAGATGTTCTTTCATTTGTTATCACTTGGCAAGTTTTTCTCTCACTTGTATATAGGTCTCCTGCTTACATCTAGACAGATGTCAGTTCTCTTCAAGCTCTCTTTAACCCCATAGATGTTCATTAATTTGTTATCTCTTGCATCATGATAAAATCACTGTCAGCAAATGGTTACTAACCACATGGTCCTCACTATGAGTGGCCCAGAATGGTATAATGGAGGATATCGCTCTGGGCCATTCGGAGTAATGTGTTGTACTGGGGCCAGGATTATCAGATCCACAAAGGCTGGACCTAATGAGCATAAGCCCAGAAAAACCAGACCCAGATCTGAACCTGGAGCTGTGGTGGATATGAGCAGTTACTGTGCCTGGTGCCTGCCTGCCCTCGTCCTGCACAATGAGGGAAGTTTCAAATGTTCTATCCAGTTCTCCCCTCATCGCACTGCCATGCCTCCAAACAACAAGCAAAAGAGTGAGTCTGCATCTTTTTTCAGGTGGCAAATGGATGTGGATTTGGGATCCCTATTTTTCTCTGGAATGGGGTGAAACACATAGATTTGCCCCAAGTATTGCCGATCCAGGTACAATTGCTCATTCTGAGGGCAATAACTTGTAACCCCCAGAGTTAGGTGCGGGGATACCAGCCAGAATCAACATCTCCCCTACACCTAAATATAGGGACGGGCCTTTGTGCCATGTCCTTGTAGTACACAGCACACATAAAATAATAACCCAATGAAGTTGCTTGGTCGGCAGGCTATTCGGTTTCCGGCACATTCACATAAACTACTCAGTTAACGCCAAACAAATGCTTCAAATTTCGAAGTTCGAGACAAATTTAGAGTGAAAGTTGCCAGCAGGTTCAGTTATTTACTAAACATTTGTGAACTGCCAGAATGCATTATTCCATGGGCAGTTGACAAGGGATCTGGCAGTGGGTACCCATCTGATGTTTATATAAAAATGCAGTAATTTTAATTGCTTACATCAGCAAGTGGATGAAGCCAATATTCACTAATAAGGGAGTCTTTTTGTTCGATAACTGGGCGTGAAGGTGCATATCCTTCAGTAAACTGAAAACATAAATTAACATGACTTTGAGAGAATGGACCTGTTCCAAGGAAAGAAAAAAATAATCAGATTTTTCATTCTCAGACTCCAGTCTCCATTACTGTGCAATATTCCTATGAAACCTTGACCTCTCTTTTAAATCAGTTTAATTGATTACTTGTCTTCATGCAGACAACACACAATTAATTATAAACTTATAGGAAATCAATTACTGGATTGGAACCCTATTTGGAAGATTTCAATACCTAGATGAATCAAAACAGTCTTAAATTAGACCCACCTAAACCGGAAATGTTACCAGTACAAAGTAAAATAAATGGGTGGGACTCGACTTTATGACCTCATACAACGTGAGCATGCCCCATCAATGTTTCCACTGTCAGAAACCCGAATTAAGTCTACAAAAGCAAGTCTCTGCTATTACAAAAAACTGCGATCGACAACTATGGGCTCTTTAACAAATGTTTCCCTTTTTATCCTTTTCTCTCAAATCATCGACTCCAAAACATTTATTCAGACCTGGATAAACCACAGCAATTGTGCCTACACTGGCCTTCCACAGATGGGCATCTACCTGGGAAGCATGTTCAATTTGAAAAAATTCTATTGCGTGGCATCATCCACATGAACTTCAAATGATACCTGTGCAGAAACGTATCCTTTTCAAATCAGTCTGAACTAGGTAAAAATAAAATCCAGCAAAACTGGTCCCAAATTCTCACTTAAACAAACAAATTCTAACTATGATCCTACCCGCAATTTAAGGTCATAGAATTAAGCCAATTTTGAAATTCTATCTGTCCGTCACTTCAAATGGCGTGGCACAGCCTTCTGTGTCCAAGGCACACAACTATGAAAAGAACTCCATTTAAAAATTGGCACTGAACTCCGTTCGGTTAAATTCAGGATATCAGCAAAAACCTGGCTGTTTCTCAGCTAACACCCTTGGCATTGCACAAATCACACAGCTGGTCAGATGGATGCATCATTCTAAAGCATCAAGAGACTCCCTCTAAGAGTATGTATGTGCTTTACAAAAATCATCAATAAATCATTTAGATGATCAATCTCTGGGATGCATCCCTCGCGATTTACTCAAGTATATCAAGAGTGCAGATCTTGAGAAAAGAGTTTGAGAATACTGAAGGAAAGGCGTTTGATTGAGCCAGCCATTGAGGGGGGGTTTAGACCTGGGGTCTAACACCTCACAGATGAGCTACAATTGTTGCCATCATCTTGGTAAATATTCTGCAGAATTTTATTTAAGAAACAACAACAACAACTGGTATTCATAAGTGTTCCGAATCCCAAATCCCCAGGGTTTGTTGATGGAGAAAAAAAATAAAACATGCAGCGGTATATAATTGTATTGTAATTGCATTTGTATAGCGCTTACTACCCCTGACGAGGCGTCAAATCGCTTTTTCGGCGAGTAGCACGCTACTCCGGGAACCATAGAGGATTAGTGTTGAATTAGTATAGTGAAACATGCAAGTAAATTTTAAGTGGTGGATATGTTAGTCAGTTATTTGGATTCGGAAGGATAGCAGAAGGATAGAAGAGGAAAGAAGGTTTGTATTTATATAGCGCTTCTAACCCCTGATGGGGTGTCGAATTGCTTTTTTGGGCGAGTAGCACGCTATTCCGGAAACCCATAAAGGATTAGTGGTGAATTAGTATGGTGAAATATGAAAGTAATTTGAGTGGTGGATATTAGTCAGTTATTTGGAGTGAGAAGGATAGTGGAGGGATAGAAGGGAAAGAAAGGTTTGCATTCATATAGCGCCTGTTGCCCCTGATGGGTGTTGAAGCGCTTTGTTGGCGAGTAGCACGCTACTCTGGAACCCATAAAGGATTAGTGGTGAATTAGTATAGTGGAATATGGAATTAGAGAAGTGAACATGCTAGTCTGTTATTTTGATTGAAAAGGATAGTGGAGGGGCTTTGGAAAATATGCAAGGGGGCAAGATGGCGGCTGTGTGAGCGTTGTGGGAAGCCGCCTTACCTGCCACTGAATGATTTCGACTGAGAAGATGAAAGACACGGTGTGATGACTATAGGCTGAAGGAAGATTGTCATAATACTCATCTTAACATTTGCTGCGGATTCCTCTGTCTGGGGTGCGAGGTTGATGCGGCTGTACACAGAGGCTGTTTCCCGGGCAGCACGGGCGTGGAGAGTGTTTCTCGTAGCAGCGCTCGGTGCCAGACGCGAGGTGCTTCAGGAACTCAGAGGGCCTCGCAGATACATTGTATCCACTGGATCCAAAGGCAGGATCGGGTTTGCTGCGGAAAAGTGCATTACTGCCGCTGCATCAACTATCATGCCGCCGAAAGCGAAACCACCGGGGAAAGATACCAACGCGACCGGAGGAGCCAAAGTCTCATCTGTGAATCGACGAGCGGTAACGGAGAGGAAAAGCCTGAATCCCGGTGTGGGCAGTCTGCAGGGCGGACTGAGCAGCGACGGCCCGGTTAGGGAGAAACCGGAGGAGACGGCAGTAGGTGAACAGAGGTCTGAAAGGGCTACCAGACCCAAAGTGCGAATCATACCGGGGATGTTTGCCGGGAGGGGCTCATCTACCTCTTCGGGGAGATGAACTCAGCTAAAGGGAAAAATAATAATAATCTGAAATTGCTCAAGGCCAGCTCTAATGTTGAAACAGAGGAGGGCATGGTGCTTAGTACTTTGCCTATCGGTATAGCTGAGATCGAGACAGAGGTGGAGGACATTGATGTAAACAGCCCGGCCTCTGCACAGACTATTATCCCGAATAAGTCCGAAACGATCCATCAGGCTGATAACAAAGATGTATTTTTTAATCAGAGCAATTCTCGGCAAGGGGTTGGCAATAACACTCCGCTAGCCACACCGGAACTCTCTTGCACACCTGTGATAAAAGCGAGTCTTGGTTTGCTGACCCAGGCAACTGGAAACTCTATTGCGACTCCTGAGTGCGAAAATTTTTTCTCATTAACAGATGAATCAGATCTATCCGACAGTGCGGGCTTGGATATTACAGATAAAGATCTCACTGAGGAGGATAGTGACAGCCCTCCTACGAAATGTGACACCCAGAAACGTATACCAATTCGCACAAAGAAGAGGAGCTCAAGGGGCTCAGACAAGGTTAATGGCTTCACCTCAGACTGCAGTCAGTCAAGACAGCTGAAATGGGATTATACTGCTTCTCAGTTTGAGGGAGGTTTGCAGAAGGAGTTCAGAGCCCATACTGAAACTTTAGAGAATATGGCTGATACTGGTAACGCCATGGGGGTCCAGGCACAACCATCGCTGGATCTAATTTACGCTACATTGAAGCAAATACAGACAGAGGCTCGCCAAGAACACACGAGGGCCCATCTCGCAAATAAAAAGCTTCAGGGTGCGGTGCGGAAAGTTAATAAGACCTGCACAGCAATTTCAGAACGCACCACTGCGCTAGAAGAGCGCATTGTACAGCTAGAGGCCAGCGTGGACATATCGGATAAGCAGTCCACAGCTAATGAGAGTAGACTGACCGACGTCCTCTGGAAACTGGAGGATTTCGAAAATAGACAGCGTCGAAACAATCTTCGCTTACTTGGGATTGCAGAAAAAGCAGAGGGAGATGACATGCGTGGCTTTGTACTGAAGCTCCTTAAAGAGGCTTTTCCCGAACTAGCTCACTGGAACTGGGAAGCCGAAGTACAAAGAGTACATCGATTTCCCATGATGTTGAAGAAAAGACCAGGGCAAGATGAAAAACCTAGAGCTATCATGATATTTTTCGGCAACTTTCTCCTTCGTCAATCTATATTTGAAAAGGCCGGATGCAAGGAGGACGGCCGGGGGGCACTCTTTCTTTGTTCGGCCTGATTTTTGCCATGTCACAGTAGAGAGGAGATGGAGACTTCGCTCACTAATTTCACCTTTTCAGAAAATGGGTTGTGAAGCATTTTTGATGAACCCTGCTAGGCTTAAAATTATATTCAAAGGCACAACCCGAGTATTTCTATCCGAGATTCAAGCCCAGGAGTACCTACAGGAGCTCTCTAAGTGACAGATTTAGGCTCGGGAAAGGGATATGCTAAATACATAAGTAGCAGACTGCTTCTCCTTCAGTCTTTTTTCTTTTTTTTTTCTTTTCAATCTTCTCTTATGTGTCTTTTTCTTCTTTCTTGTTTTGGCTTTGGCAGGAGGCGGCTAGGGGGCACAAACACATGCAGGAGGCATCACAAGGGTCTATCGACCTTTTTTGCCATTTTGAAGGGAA
Organism: Calotriton arnoldi; assembly: GCA_963921515.1. Classification (NCBI taxonomy): domain Eukaryota; kingdom Metazoa; phylum Chordata; class Amphibia; order Caudata; family Salamandridae; genus Calotriton; species Calotriton arnoldi. The sequence continues at coordinate 1,041,071 of CAWUFW010002669.1, read as the reverse complement.
TGGGGAGGGAGGGGGGGTGAGGGCCGAAACCAGGGGGGGGCAGGGAGGAGCTTTTGCACGGAAGTGATTATTTGGTTTTGTAGATTGGTTATGTGCTGTGTTCAGATGCTTGCTTTGGAATTTTTTGTTTTCTCTTCTCTTTTGTAATGAGGAAAATTAGAATTGCTTCCATTAATATATGTGGGTTGAATGATCCCCAAAAAGAAGGAGGTTTAGCCTTGATGTTCAGTTTTTGAAGGCAGATATCTTATGCCTCCAAGAGACTCATATTGAAGGATGTAGGAAAGGGCTGCTAGAATTGGGTGGGTACCAACTTATTGCTGCCTCTACACAAGAAACTCGGACAAGAGGGGTGGCGATATTAGCCCGTAAGGGCATGGGAAGTTTTACTCGCTCTCTTGCAGACAAAATGGGAAGATGGGTTATTGTGCAAGTATGTTTAAACAATAGAGGGTTTACTCTTTGCTCAGTGTATGGATCTGTGCTGGATGATCCAGCACTTTTTGATTGGCTGAAGATCGAGCTTGTGGGGTGGCCTCTCCCCCTGATTTTTTGTGGGGATATGAATATCAATATGAGCTGTAAAGCTGTTACCCACAAGGTATTGTATCAAGGCCGAAAACCTAAAGTTTTTAACTCACTGGCACAACTTAAGACACTGCACGGGTTAGAGGATGTTTGGGCGACACTAAAGGAGTTTGACCCTGGTTTTACGTACTTCTCTGCACCACACCAGGTCCATGCAAGACTGGACTATTTTTTTGTGTCGCACGAACTTTTACAAGGAAGTACGATAAGCAAATTCCTAAAGTAATGTCTGATCACAATCCTCTGGTGATTGAGCTTGAAATTCGGTACCCATCCTCACAGACACGGTGGACATTTAATAGGGCCCTTCTAAATGAAGAGGGGTATATACAGCAATTAGAGGAATGGATTCCTAGGTTTATTAAAGAGAATTTAGGGAGTGCCAATCTAGGTATAGTGTGGGACACATTGAAAGCAGGGATTAGAGGGGAAACTACTAGATTTGGATGGGAGGCACAAAGGCATGAGAAAACCCTGCTGCAATCCCTGTATGAGGATCTGGGCAAGGCCGAGACCAATTTGATTGAGGTCTTATCAGCAGGGGTAGATTCAGTGGCAGCCCAGTTAAAGATTACTATCGCCAGATCAGCCATTACGGAAATTTCTTTTAAAAAGGCGGCTGGTAAATATTTGGCCTGGAGGAGTAGGGTGTATGAAAGTAGTGAGAGAGTGGGACACCTCCTTGCTGTGCGCACAAGAGAGAAGATTACACATACCCGGATTAGGGAAATTAGGGATCCGAATGTTGGTATGGTAAATGAGACCGAGGCTATTCTTACCGCTTTTCAGAAATTCTATCAAAATTTGTATACGGAAGAGGTCCAGATTGGTAGCCAAGAGATTGAGGACTATTTAAAGGGGCTAACTTTGGATATGTTGTCAAGTGAGGAGAGACAGACAGACTAGAAGAACCAATCACTTTGGATGAACTAACCGAGGCTATAGACTCTCTTCCATCTGGCAAAGCCGTGGGCACCGATCTAATTCCTGGGGAATTTTATAAAAAGTTTAAGACTCAGCTTTCGGCACTTATGCTCGAGGTATTTCAAAAAGCCCAATTAGATGTGTCTGCCCCGGATTCTTGGAAGAGCGCCAACATTATAGTTTTTCTTAAGAAAGGCAAATCTGCTAAGGAATTGGGATCGTACCGGCCTATTACGCTGGTCAACAGTGATGTTAAAATTTATTCAAAAATTCTGGCTAATAGGTTAGCCGCAGTCATTAAAAGATTAGTTTCCCCTTTCCAGCATGGGTTCGTACCTGGCAGGGGGACAACCGAGCACATTCGGCGTATAATCACACTCTTTGATTACACAAGGGTATCAGGAGGCCCTATGGCGGCCATACTTCTCGACGCTGAAAAGGCGTTTGATAGGGTCTCCTGGCCCTTTTTATGGCTGATTATGGAAAGGCAAGGCCTGGGAAAGGGTTTCATTGGTGCTATCAGGCGTTTGTATTGGGAACCTGTGGCTAGGATTGCATTGATGGGTGTTTCATCCGATATAATTAAAATTACTCGTGGCACACGGCAAGGCTGTCCCTGCTCCCCGCTATTATTTGCTCTATACATAGATCCTTTAATTAGGAAATTAGCAGGGAATAATAAGATACAAGCTATTGGTGGTGATACAAAGATACTTGCATATGCAGATGATCTTGCCATAACGACAGCTAACCCACTTGAGGCTATTAGGGAGATAGAAAGGGAGGCAAGCAACTTTGGTAAAATTTCAGGCTATTTTTTAAATGGGAACAAGACAATGATTGTTAAAAATTCTAGGGTAGACCTGAATGATACACGGGTTGCCGGTAATGCCAGATATCTAGGGGTCGAGATCTCTGCCAACCCGGATGAAATTGTGCAAATTAATTTGGAGCCGCTGTTAAATAAGACAAAAGTTGATTTTAATAGATTGAACTGCTTACATCTCACACTTCTAGGAAGGTGTAATGTTATCAAAATGTTATTTTTGCCCAGAATTCTTTACTTTTTTAGAGCTATCCCATTAGAGATAAACAAGTCTTGGTTCTCAGCATTTAACCAATTAATTTCGAAATTTTTGTGGGCTGGGAACGCCCTCGGCGTGCACTAAAATATATGACATTACCCAGAGAGCGGGGAGGGTGGTCCGTCCCTAACCTCCAGATCTATTACTGGGCAGCAGCCTTACAACAAATGTCGGTTCTGTTGGGAAAAGAGCTGGCAGTCTCTGAGGATGCACCCTGTATGTCAATCTATAGGCTAGTGCTAGGGGCTGAAGCTCAGGGCTGCTTAATGCGACATATTGATTTTGCGTATTTCAAAAGAGTCAAGTTTAAGATCATGTTGGGTGCATTTAAGATCTGGACAGCTGTAAGGAAGAAACTTAAAATGAATAGGATACATAGATATACTCCCTTGAAAGATAATGATCTATTGCCGGAAATCTTTCAAGATGGATATATGAAAGTTTGGATAGATAAAGGTATTAGGCATATCGGAGATCTTATGCTAGATAATACAATCTATTCGTTTGAGGCAATTAAGAGTAAATATGGGATTGGAAATAATCATTTCTTTAAATTTTTACAAGTTAGGGATTACCTATATAAGAAAGTAATACAGGGTCATAGAGTTCCCTTATTGGAGTTATCACTAGGCGCTTTAGTACCCATCTCCAAATTTTGTAAGCTACTTAGTAGTATGATGGAGGACGATCTTATCAAGCACACTGATCGTTGGCAGGAATTGGTTCAGGCGGGGGTGGGGGATTGTGAGGATTCTCTTCTATTAAGTCAGACGGCTTTCTGTTCCGTGAATTTGCAAGTTCAATGCTTCAAAACCTGGTTGAACCTATATATTACCCCAGCTCGGATTTCTAAATGGGGAGGCTCCACAGGTGTACTTTGCCACCGCTGCGGCTGTTTTGCCGCAAACAGCGTTCACATGTTCGCAACATGTCCTCAATTATCAGCCTTTTGGGGGAGGTGGGTAATTATATCAATGATATGTGGGGGTTTGCGGTGGATCTTTCTCCGCAAGTAATTATGCTGGGAGTAAGCAATCAAGCAATGTCGGAGCCGAATCGGATTCTGCTTTTCACGGCTATGGCAGTTCTTAGGTTATGCTTGGCCACTGGTTGGCTAGATAAGGAACCCCCCTCAGTACACTTCTGGCTGGGGAAATTGATAGCTACTTATCGTTGGGAGAAAGCAATCTATGTACGAAGAGGTTTGAGGGCGAAGAAAAGGGGAGCCGAAATATGGTTTCCAATAACTAGCTGGGCTAACAAGGTTATGATCTGATATATGTTGTTTTTTTTTTTTTTGGTTGTTTCTCTCTAGAGCATACATAGGTTTGATGTTAAATGGGTTTCCCTGGTTTCGGGGCAGGGGTGGGGTGGGGTGGGTAGGCCAGGGGGGAGGGGGAGTTGTTCAGAAGGGAGGGTGGTCTTTTAGATAAATAATTGACATCCTGCACATATGATTGTAAATGTATACTGAGTAACTGTATTATCATTAAGTATATATATGTGATGGATGTCTCTAATAAAGAATTAAAAAAAAAAAAAAAAAAAGGGATAGAAGAGTGAAGGATTTCTTTTTTTTTAGGTCATAGCAGTAGGAGGAGGCTTTTGGATCAGTAAAAAGGGTTTTTGGAGGGGAAGAGTCAAAGGGAAGAGTTTAGAAACGTTTGTTTTGGGGATCGGTACAATAAAGGAGGTGTCAGAAGATGCAAGGAGGGGTAGAGTAGGAGAGAGTCAAGAAAGGGTTATTTTGGGGAACATAGTAGTGGTATGGCGTTTGGGATAAATGAGAGAGTGGGTGTAGAGGATATAGTGATAGATGTATAGGGTGAGATAGGGTAGTGCATTGGAAAGAGTAGTAGAAAGAAGTTTGAGATGAGTCAGAAAGTTGGGCTAGAACACGGGTACTCATAGTACGGCCCGCGGGCCGCCAGCGGGCGGCAAGCCTTCCTTGGCGGCCCGCGGACCTTGCAGACATCGTACCTGTGTTTTTTGGGTTTTTTTACAGTGTGTCAGCAAACACAGACTCTGCTCTATGGGGGCCGAGCGATTTCAGTGATAGTCCGAGTGGAGCTGCAGGGGCGCTAAGAAGAGGTGAAATACAACAAAGCCTCGTTATCATGCAAATGGTCTTTTAAAGACCTGTGAAGTACTCGGGTGCAGCTGTGTGTGTGCCCGGGAAGCTGTCTCAGCCTGGGCTGCCACACAGGGGGGGGGGGGGGTGAGGTGACAGAGAATGATAGAGGACAGCAGGGTGTGAGAGCCGGGTGAGATGGCAGAGGGTGACGGAGGGCAGCAGGGAGTGAGAGCCGGGTGAGGTGACGGAGGGCAGCAGGGAGTGAGAGCCGGGTGAGATGGCAGAGGGTTACAGAGGGCAGCAGGGAGTGAGAGCCGGGTGAGGTGACGGAGGGCAGCAGGGAGTGAGAGCCGGGTGAGATGGCAGAGGGTTACAGAGGGCAGCAGGGAGTGAGAGCCGGGTGAGGTGACGGAGGGCAGCAGGGAGTGAGAGCCCGGTGAGGTGACGGAGGGCAGCAGGGAGTGAGAGCCCGGTGAGGTGTGCGTTAAGAGCCTGTGATGTGATGTTTCCCGCCAGCCTGTAGTCAGAGAGTTGAGCCAAGGCCAGGGAGCTCAGGCCTGGGAGGGAGACAGAGAAGGAGACAGAGAAGGAGACAGAGAGAGAGGGAGACAGAGAGAGAGAGAGAGAGGGAGACAGAGAGGGAGACAGAGAGGGAGACAGAAGGAGACAGAGAGGGAGACAGAGAGGGAGACAGAGAGGGAGACAGAGAGGGAGACAGAGAGGGAGGGAGAGACAGGGACAGAGAGACAGGGAGAGACAGAGACAGACAGAGACAGACAGAGACAGGGACAGAGACAGACAGCGACAGACAGAGACAGGGACAGACAGAGACAGGGACAGACAGAGACAGGGACAGACAGAGACAGGGACAGACAGAGACAGGGACAGAGAGACAGAGACAGGGACAGACAGAGACAGGGACAGACAGAGACAGGGACAGACAGAGACAGGGACAGACAGAGACAGGGACAGACAGAGACAGAGAGAGACAGACAGAGACAGACAGACAGGGACAGGGACAGACAGAGACAGGGACAGACAGAGACAGGGACAGACAGAGACAGATAGTGGCAGAGACAGGGACAGACAGAGACAGACAGAGACAGAGAGGCAGAGATATGGAGAGGGAGAGAGAGGGAGGGAGAGGGAGACGGAGGGAGAGAGAGAGGGAGACGGAGAGAGAGGGAGGGAGAGGGAGAGGGAGGGAGAGAGAGAGAGAGAGAGAGAGACGGAGAGAGAGGGAGGGAGGGAGAGGGAGGGAGACAGAGGGAGGGAGAGGGAGGGAGGAAGGGAGACAGAGAGGGAGGGAGACAGAGGGGTTTACATGCATTCCATTTAGGTATGTCTCTAAAAACAAATGAACAAATGGTCGATATTATCCTCCGGAAAAGGTGGCAACCCTACGTGGAGATGATTAAACTAAGTCAGTCGTGTAGCGTATGTTCCAAGAGTAAAAGTCAACGAACAATTTCCAGCAATATTAGCATACAGCATTTGCTAGGCACAATTCATATATGCATCGCTCACTCCGTTCTATGATTACTTGAACTAACCCTACACGTTATCGCTATGTTACACGTACTAGAGCGGGCAAGCTGCTTTACAACGAAAACCATACAGGAGAAAATGCTGATTGCTTTGTTATAGCTATTAAATGTATCAAACCGTTCACTTTTGACTGCTGAGGGTTTCGGGTGTTTAACATCACGAGTCTCCCGAGCGCCGCGTTTTTCTTGGCAGACATGTTTTGAGGGGCATTCTACAGGTCTGCTGTGATAAAAGCGCCATCTTAGTGAGGGTAAGCAAACCCATAGACAGGAAGAAGAGCTGTTGGTACAAGCTCTGGTCCAAACCGGATTAGGCTACAAACGCTTACGGAACAAACCTCAACGTATTGTAGGGAAAAAAAAATCCAATGACACAGGTGGCTAGAACGCAAACCTTGTCGCTATTCTGAATCCATTATAGGTAGCAACAACCCAGAGACTCTACAATAAGTACATGGCGTCGAGGAAGCACTATTCTTTTTACAATACATCATTAAATGCATGCGGGTTTCTGGGACATGCCGAAAAAAAGTATAGCTGTAGAATGGCCATGGAAATATAAACGTGCAGTTTCTTGTTTTTAAGAACTGGGTGTACATTGTAAGAATACATTGTTTTCTTCACGAGGCGTATTACGTTATACTAAAAGAAATAAGGAGTGTGTTCCTCAGAGCCTTGTCAAAGAAAAAGATGAAAACTTGACTACGTTTTAAGGAGCTAAAAACTGGTTTGGGCGCCTTCAGCGACCGATTATGGCGTCATTGTCTACGAAAGCCCATCATCCTAAATGTAACAAGAAGATGCAGCTGTCTCGGCTCCTTTGTTTCAACGAGAAGCTTCAACGTAACCCCCGTTTCACCCAACAAGGCTGTTAAATAACATTTGCGAAGGCTTAAAGCAACAAAGAGCAATTGGGTACCGGTGCGAGAGCACAGCATGTGCCCGTTACTGGCCCTACAGATGTCAGCTACTGCTCCCCGATGTTGCGAGCTGCGAAGCCGGCGAACTTTCGTTGAGGAAAGAGACAGGCAGCCCGCCAGATCTGACTGTGCCCACTCTCACCTCGCGAGATTTAACCGTCGCCATATTCTCTACTACTACAGGCCCGATGACAAAATCGCACTCAGAGTTCCGATGTGAACTCAATGTTTCTAAAACAGCTCTGTATGCTTGCAGTAACTAAAAAGTACAGTCCGTGTTCCTAACCCGATCTCTGCCCAGTATAACCCAGGCAACCGACAGTCCTTTTTGCCAAGTGTCACGTGTATACTGGGGCTCCTCGGCAGCATAAAGCGTCATGGCTACGAGTTTGTTTCCTACCGAAAGGGAACAATACGGAAACCGCCGCCCTCGTGCACCGTCAACTTAATTCACATGATCACTTCTGAGATATAGTTTAAAAACACGCATCGATCCGTTGGTTCATAACTCCAGCGCAATTATATTGTGCTTATTTTCAGACCTTTTATTATAACGTAGTAGTCGTCTTTAGGTTTGAAACAAATAAACAACCCAGGCCGCCTAGTTACTGTATAATCAGTCACACAGCAGGGACAAGAGGCGGTCACAGGAAGAGGTGGGGAAAACAAGGGATGGCCTAAATAGGAACGCCCAAAAGTTGACTAGCACTCTAGCTAGCCAATGGACTAGCGCACATGGAGAAGGAGGGTTTATTCGGCAGCCTATCAGATCGCACCTGCTGCAGCGTCGGAGGCGCTCTGAGTAGATATTACAGTAAGGTGCAGTAGCATTTCCTCTCTACTTCAGTCCGTGTTGAGAGCGTGTGGGCCGAAGTGAGTGCGTGAGGTAAGAGGGAAGCTAACGTTTTTGTTAGAAATGTTTAGTCGCTGCTATGGAAGTGGAAGAAGCTGTACTTTAAATTGTCGTAGTCCGAATGCTTTAAGTAGACTTTGGAAAGATCGCGAAGGCTTTTTTTTTTTTTTACTGGTGTTTGAGTAAGAGTATGCAGGTGGACGATACGGTCATTGGTACTTTTCAGGCTTCTTTGGATTCGGCTCCGCTTTTGTTCTGTCTGGTGGCGATTGCTTCCCTACTATACATGGGGTGTTTATAACGCTTTTAACGTATTACTCTTTTTTTTTTTTTTTTTTTACACCCCCCTCGAGACGTGGATGAGTGTATCGAAGTACACCAGTCGACAAGTCTGGCTTTTCTTGTTAGCGTTTTTTGTTGTGTGTGTGTGCTCGGTTCGAGGCCTGTGTTGCCGGGCAGATTGCGTGAGGCGCTGGTGCAGTGCGTGTAACTCAAGATGGCGTCGGAGGCCATGTTACTTTAGTGTGGAGACTGCAGCCCGAGGAAGGCGGCCCGCAGCAGTTTCTAACCTTGCCCCTAAGACTGCTCATGTAATAAACCTGATCTCACTACTGGCGTTTACGACGATATCAGTACTGGATACAGTTAACACTGCTTAGGCACTTCGCACGCGGCGCTTATTGAAGCGAACTGTCGGGGTTACGGAAGCCGCCATTATTGCCGCCTGCACGAAGACAAAATGGCGCCATGTAACGGCGTTAGAGATTGTATGTAGTAGGGCTGTCTGATCGGTACATTGTAGGTCTGCCTGGGTGTTACGATGTGGTGCTTTAAAGGTGCATTTGTACATGTGGAGTTGCAGTACTTCGCTTGTAGAGCATGCACGTTTCCTTTAGGCTGTTTTTTTAATCTCTAAACCGTACGTTTCACTTACAACAGGCTAAATTTACATCCAGAAGGTGCTCAAGAAAATGGAGACTGAACAAGAAGTTGAATTCTCCAACACAGAAACCAACGGTAATGCGATTTACGCTATATTATAATAAAAGGGTGTCCTGTGTAGCGATTATTCTTGTCCTTACCATGAAGGTTTAGGGGCAGTCAAAGAACAGTGGTAGACATTAACGAAAACGCTCATCATTTATTATATAGGAAAGCGCCCAGCAGAGGACATGGAGGAAGAACAGGCATTCAAAAGATCCAGAAATACAGACGAGATGGTAGAATTGCGCATTCTTCTCCAAAGCAAGGTATATTAAAGATAGAAATGGCCGCTGACGGTACTTTTATTAAACTCATTCCTCCTAGTTTTGTGTTTTTTTTTTATCGTGAATTCTGTTTTATTTAAATTTAGAATGCCGGGGCAGTAATTGGAAAAGGTGGCAAAAACATCAAAGCACTGAGAACAGACGTAAGTATTTAGTAACTACGTTGTTAGGGCATATCTACTACTGGAAACTTGGCTAGCTAGCATCGAGTTGCATGAATCTAGTTTCTCAAGCATAGTAAATATCCTTGAACACGAGTCCGATAGAATATCTGTTATTAATACCGCTCATAAAAAGATCCGTTATCGTTAAAGTTACTCGGAACGCACGTGAACACGCTTTTGTAACGTAAAACATTATTTTAGGGTGATGCAGTTAGTTGTCGTAAGATTACTGAAAACTACCAGCATTACAACTAGCCCGGTCTGTTGCCGACAGTCGTGCGCTGTACTCCCAGAAGTCTGTACTCGACTGTACCTCACATTGCCTTTACCCTCAGCGACTTAACCTGTAACCGATCTTAAATGGGCATAGATCTTATGCGTGCTGACCTCGTTGGAGCGTGAGTAATGCGCAGTCCCTATGCGAGGTCGTAAAACCGATTGTTGTCGTTGGGTTTTGCTCTTACATGTACATCTTATGACGTGACACGGGTCTTTCCTACTGTCATTGAGCTAAACCATTTATTGTGGGCAGTATTCTGATTTCAATACTAATAGATCCAGGTCTATTAATCAGTATTTAGTATTGATTATAAGACGGTTCGCGCCCAAATTGGTGCACTTTAATTTCCCTATCCTGATAAAACCTGCCTTTGAATGCCAATATTTTAATTAGAATCTGTAACTTAGGTCCACAAATGTTAAAGCAGTATACGGTTACCTATAGTACAACTTGTTTCATTAATGAGTTATTGAGTATAGTTTGTATTACATTAAAATGTGTTGCTTTTCCCCCTTTTCCCTCTCCTTGTTTTTTTGGCCATATATCTCCGTTGCCCATGTACTGGATCGACCTGTCCCTGCGTTGCCCATCATGACGTTGGCCCATCCACCCCTGAACGCCCATGTGAACCCTGGTTGGCTTTGCCCAAAAATGTGCTTGTTGCTTAACGGGCACTATACCTGACAACTTCTGAATACCCATACCCAATGCCAACATCCACGACCGCCAATGACCAATGCAGTACAATGCCAGTGTTTCAGTCCCAGACAGCAGTGGCCCCGAGCGGTATGTCCCACAGTTTATGCCTCACTGCCTGATTAGCAAGAGTAATGTGTTTTATTACCTGCCTTTATTAAATAGTAACCCCGTATAAAAATGTTATTGTCTTTATCGATTTTGTCTTTTTTTCCCATAAGTATATATTGTCACTGAACTTTTATTACGTAAGTTTCCCACCCAAAATCCACTAATTTCAATGGAAGGAGCACAGTTTAAAGTGTTGCATTTTGCTGCATCATACATCAAATTATTTCTATTTTCTTGCTGTCTTTGTGGCCCACCTTGCTCTCCCTCCCAACATCTTTTCTGGCGAATTCTAAGTCTGGTTCACTTTCACTTCTCATGTTTGTTTGTCTCGTGTCCTGCATTTCTGTTCTTGCAGAGCCCATTAGTTACCTACTTTCTAACTTACCTCCATTTCCTTGCTCAAGATATAATGTTCTGTTCCGCCACTTGCATATTCCACTTACCTATAACTTGTCAGGTGTGCCATTGGTAGAAAGGTGGGCATTCTAATTTAGTAAAGGGGAAATTAATAAACGCTGCTTTTTAGTTCTGCGCTACTTTATTGCCCATTATCTGAGCCCTTCCACAAATCCGTAACTATAGTGTCATGTAGGCGTTAATAATGCATGTTCTACTAGACTTCCGGGTGGGCGTTAAATTATTGGTTGCGACACGTGAAAAAGCCACTTGCTGCACACTTACTTTTTTCTGTTCTGCTTTATGGTGCTTTACGTTTTCAGCATACTGAGCATCAGCGCCGACATAGAAACAATTGGAGAAATACTGAAGAAAATTATTCCCACCTTGGAAGAGGTAGGTTTTAAATATCGTACTTGTATAACCTGCCCATAATGCCTTTAGGTTGTATTCTTAAAACTGTTTTACCTGTTAGTATATTTATTTCGTAGTTGTATATATGAAATGAACTGTATATTGATGGGGAGTTTTCACTTTTTTTTTACCAACTAACTTTCTAATAGTCTCTATTTAATCTGCAGTACCAACACTTCAAAGGAAGCGACTTTGATTGTGAACTAAGGCTATTGATTCACCAGAGTCTCGCAGGTGGAATTATTGGTGTGAAGGGTGCGAAAATCAAGGAGCTCAGAGAGGTACTGAGCTGTTACTTTAACTTATACTTGTTCCTTTTTCATTTGTCACTGGTCCCGCCCACATTGGTAACTGCCAGTCACTTGCTTAGAAGACCTCAAATGAAAATGTCTCCTACAATGGATACTGTTTTATTAGGCATTGGGCTCCATTTAAGTAATTTCTAATTCAGCATACTTTGCACGTAACCAGTGGATTTTATTTTAAAATCCTGTTCCACTTCACATAGGTTGGCAATGTCTTTATAAATGAGTATTATTGTACTGAGACTATTTAAATCAACGTCCGTTTTCTTTTTAGAACACCCAGACTACCATTAAGCTCTTCCAGGAGTGCTGTCCTCACTCAACTGATCGCGTTGTTCTAATCGGTGGAAAACCCGACAGGGTTGTTGAATGCATCAAAGTTATTCTTGACCTTATATCGGAGGTAATTGTCTATCCCCTCTAATAGCTTTCAGAATGTAGATCGATATTCCGTAACTATACATACAAACTTTTGAGCTCGGTGCAAGTGATTAATTAAGATTCACCTCGATGGAGCACATCCCTAGATTAGGAACTCACAATAAATCTGAGGAAGCGTGCTATATGGTATTCATCCATGGGAGGGGGGGGGGGGGAGAGACACTTATGTGCACCCAACTGGAGGTGTTATGAGAATCATGGATGGGGTGTATACAATGGAAGCTAGATATGAAAGGCCCCAGATGAGAATCGCGTTTGCTAATGGACTATAAGAGTGTAAAACTTCAACACCTGACGTCCACGAGGCTCGTATCATTGATCCCGTGTAGTAAAAATAGCTTAAACTGCCTAAAATATTGACTTGGTTAAGATTCTGAGTATCTAAATTTCTACCCTTTGGATGCATGTCATGTTGGTCTGTTTCACTGGTTTTTTCTCGTTTTCTAACTTCTTGGTTCCCACCTCCAAGTCTCCAATTAAAGGCCGTGCTCAGCCATATGATCCCAATTTCTATGACGAAACCTACGACTATGGTGGCTTCACAATGATGTTTGATGACCGAAGGGGACGTCCTATGGGATTTCCTATGCAAGGCAGAGGCGGTTTCGACCGTATGCCCCCTGGCCGGGGTGGGCGTCCCATGCAGCAGTCCAGACGAGATTATGACGACATGAGTCCTCGCAGGGGGCCTCTTCCGTTACCTCCTGGCCGTGGGGGTAGGGGTGGTAGCAGAGCCCGCAATCTCCCTCTACCACCACCACCACCTCCCAGAGGAGGGTAAGTTGTCGGGTTTTTATTTTTTAAATCTAGAGACAATTTGTGGTGGTGGCTGTTCAGGTGGCATTACATATCTATCTTTATTTCTTTAGTGACAGAAGAGGACGTCCCGGCGAATATGACGCAATGGTAAGTTAATCTTTTCACGGTGGAATACTGTGTAAATAAGTCTAACCCTCTCGCGTGTATTACGCTCTTGTATAGTGTAACTGACACTAGTGTGGTTCCCTAACTATTGGTCCTGTAATTTGGGCTGCATATGTTTTTGTATTAAGAATATTTCGTGGTGAGATCTGAAAGGTGAGGATGTTTAAATGGTATGTGAAACTGTCTGGTAAAGAGAGCCTTGCCAACAGGATAGCAGTTGTCTCTTTTATCCAGATGCCATCCCCACATTCTGTAGGTGTCAATAACAAACGCCCAGAACAAGAATTTGTGCACCATACCCATTAATGACGTTAACAGAACGAGTCATCCTCCATACCTTGGATGGTGTACCAGAAAACGCCACCAAATTTGTTATGAAAGCAGCCCTAAACCTCACAACTCCGTGTGTAAGTGTCATTTTCTCCATTGCTTATATACTTTTTGCTGCCTTCAGGTCTATGAAGAACGCAGCAAAATTACTTTTTCTTTTCTGAGGCCATGTCATTGAAAACCATTTTCAATGTGGGCTTTCAGTTTGTGGCTCCCTAGGAACAGGTAAACACTGAATTATGGGGCATTAGCGCCAGGATTTGAGTAGCACACGTTTCCACAAGGGAAGTATAAGCTTGCCAACAAAAATCAATGACTATCTAGGGGAACATGACAGGATAAAAATACGACCAATGTGTATTACAAGCCGTACAGTACGGCGCACTGCCTTGCAGTAGAACCAAAGCTGATATAGGTTGGCCAATTATCTTTCCAGTTGCCCCAGACTGCTGTGCTTTCTCCTGGCACGCCATACCATTATGCATCAGATTACAATATAAACTATATAACAGGGGTCTTCAACCTTTTCTGTAACAAGCTACTTATGTGCAGTGAAACCCACCCCGAGCTACTAATATTAGTGACACAGTTGTGGCCACAGCAAACACAAGGAGATGATGGATGGAGCGCTGAAACTTTTCAGACACCTCCCCCCCCCCCAACCCTCAGTCACAGATCTGGGTTGACTCCATCATTCTTTAGCTCACTTCGCCACCTCAGACCCAGCTTTATCCAAATCAGTCTTGACCCTGTGCCTCATGGGAACAGTCCAGCCTGAACTGCCAAGCCAGGTCTTCCCTGAACCGGAACAAGCATCCTGGGACCGGTTTCTGGGTAACACCCTTCATCTCCTTGTGTTTGCTTTGTTCGCCCTAAGTTGGCAGGGTATGCCCAGACGTGGGTCCCTTGCTCACTTTGCCACTGGATTCAAGCTATCCTGGCTGATGAGGGCTGTTAGCCCGAAACCGGTCCAAGGATGCTTGTTTCCGGTCCAGGGAAGACATGGCTTGGCAGTTCGGGCTGGACTGTTCGCACGAGGCACATGGTCAAGACTGATTTGCATATGTGTCCGAACTGGGGTGGCGAAGTGAGCTAAAGAACGATGGTGGATTCAACCCAGATCTGTGACACTGGGTGAGTGTCTGAAAAGTTTCAGCGCTCCGTCCATCTCCTTGTGTTTGTGTTATAGTTGTGGCCACCCCATCCAAGATCGTCAGCAATAATCACATCAGTACATTATAATGCAGAGTTAACAGCAGTATAACTTTTTTTTCTCCAAGCAATGGCTTATAGGTTAATGTTGGCGTTCAAATACTTCAGACCAGCAAAAGCTTCTATTTAAAGTAGTCTGGGCTGCACACGAGCTACTCACAAGGACATCGAGAGCTACTCGTTGGATGATGCCTGGTTTATAGCCATAATGTTGTGCACAGCTTCCCTTCACAGCACATAACCTCTGTAGTCTGCCCGGGGGGAAAAAAAGATGGCTGACACCAATCTACCTCAACGTACTAAGGTCCTGAAGGGCGGTGTGAATGTATGCAAGATGATGCTTGAATGGTATGTGGGAAGAAATATAATCACGCTTAATACCGCATTGGCCCCCTCTGAGAATAGAATGGTTTGGTTTCTGGTCCAGCTGAGTGGATATTAGCTATCCTTAGTGAAGTGCGAATGACATGTAGCAGTTAAGGAAAATATTTCTGGCATGCTGTGCTATTTGGGGCTTGTATGGTTTCAAAATTAACTTTTGACAAACCTTTTACTTTGATTCTAGTCTTCCCAAACCTATTATGACGCAGGACGACCTGGCGAATATGATGCAATGGTGAGGTTCACTTGAAGGGTTTTTGTTACTTGTACCTACTTCAATCTGGTCATGCTCATTTTAGACTTTGAGTGACTGATCCTGGCTGGATCTGCAGTATCATAGCATGGCACTGTTAAGGGTCTAAGATATTTTGAGGTACATTAGGTACTTTTGTCTTGTAAAGTGTGGCTTTGATTCGGCCCCTTAAAAATATATCGGTAATGTATAATCAGTACAATAGGTCTAGTAACTTGAATAATCTACTTGACCCTGTGAACTGGTCTCAAATTGTGCGATCCTAGGCAAATATTTTGTCTTATGGAGCCGCCTTTTTCTTTATCGCATAGAGGGCACCTTTAAATATGCAACTTCCCTATTTATGCTGCACAACGACTTTCTATTTACTAGACTAAATGTTTGCTCCTGTATAACAAGAATCGAGCCCATATATAAGGTACACATGATCCCGGGCTTGCCTCTTTGGGCCAGATGTACGACTGTTTTTGCGGTCACAAGGGGGAAATCGGCACGGTTAAGACTGCAAAAAAGGGTGGTGGTATGTACAAACTTTATTTTGCGAGTAGGTGACTTGCAAAATTGTGTTTGCGAGTCGCTATTAGGAAGGGGCGTGGAAAGGGGTCCCTTCCTAATGGTGAGTCGGAATGGTATGTCGCAAAACACTTTAAGTTTACCGCCTACTTCAAGTAGGTGGTAAGCCACTCGCTAACAGAAAGGGGGACCCCTTCCCTTCCCCTTTGTGAATGGGTGCGAAAATATTTTTTCGAGCAGGCAGTGGTCCCAGTGACTGCTTGCCCTTGAAGTGTTCATTTTTTTTGTTTTTAAAACTCTTCCCGTTTCCCTTTGAGAAAAAATGCTTTATTAAAAAATTAAACAGACATGGGGGCCTTTGTTTGCAGGCTATTCCCAATAGGTAGCGAATTGCGACCGGTCTCATAAATATGAATGGGGCAGGTCCCTTGCGACCCATTTGGGAACCGCAAACAGTGTCTCAGATATTGTTGTACATTCCATTTTGCGAGTCACAAAATGGAATGATCGTACATTTGGCCCTTAGTTCGTGTTTAAAAACTCACTTTTCATAAATATATTACTAAAGCATGGTGCACTGTCATTTGCATATAGCATATTTTCCATTGGAATTGCCACAATTTTCCTACTAACGTGGTTTCACTGGTGCATAAACAATGTTTGGAAATTGGGTTTCAGCAACAATATTTAAAATTTGCACACCAGTGTTCTAATTTTGTTTTGATCCTATAAAAATATATATTTTTAAACAATTACAAAAATGTCTTCAAATATATTTCACTAGTTATGAACTGTTAACAGTTCGCTTAGCTATTTCAGTGTTTTATTAGAAAAAACACTGACATCTTACAGTTTTCATGCTTTGCACAGTTCCATTGTAACAGTTCAGTTTTCAAAATCCTTTAACTTCAGTCACAGAAAGGGAAAATAAATGTAGAAAGCCTGACTTTTGACCTGTCAAAGCCAGCAAATGTGACAAGATGAGATTTAAAGGCCTCTTTATTACTTTCACTCCACTTTCAGAGATCGGTCATAAGTTTGTCTTCCTCAGAAGTTGTAGGATTTCCAGCTGTTAGTCCCTAAATGCGAGTGGATTTTTCGAGCCCGGAGTATATTTGCTTTTAAAAGTAAACTGCTGTTTGTTTACCATTTGGCGCCTTTCCTGTTTAGCATTTTTAAACGTATATTTTTTTTTTTTCCCCCACCCTTTTCTTCCCAAATTTTGTGGCTGATGTCTTCAGGGTGCATCTGGATATGGTAGGTGCCCTTCCTGTTCAATTTGAGAGAATGATGTAGTGTTTGTGTAAATTAACTTGGAGGCTGATCTTGTTTAATTTTCTCATGTAGGAGGCCGTGGTTCTTATGGTGATATTGGTGGGCCTGTCATCACCACACAAGTAACAATTCCTAAAGACGTAAGTTGTTTGTGTTTTTTTTTTTTTTTTTTTTTCTATTGCTTGACTGATTTTCAGGCTTTGTATTAAAGAGCGCGCGTTGCACTTTTTAGTGAATGCTTTTTCCACCGAGAATTAAGTTGTGCCTTGCCATAATTATGTAGAACCTTTGAATTTTTATATACAAATGTTCAGTAAAATTGGCCTCATTACATTGGATAGGCAACTGATGCAAAATCTGTTAGTTTGATATATTCGTCCAAATCCATTGTAGTACAGGGCAGCTTCATCTCATTGCAAAATTTGAACTCTTGACTGTGGTTCCTGTCTGAAAGTACATTTTGTAAACTGACTTTCTGGTTAGGTCGTGGTCCAGCTTATGTGGAGCAAGACCTGATTTGCGGTTAGGTATGTTGTATACCTGTATCTGGAGGAAAGTGGGAGTAGGACCAATTTGCACTTATATCGCGAAGGAATAACCTGACGTAGTGTAGGGAACGCAACCAGAAAACTGACCGTGTACCAGCTATAGTGTTTAGTAATTAACCTAACCCCTAAACTGACGGGTAACAGCTAATTTCTATGGGGTTGCAACCAGGTTCTGAGGCCCTGCAAACTCATTAATTCTCACAAGACTTAATCTGCAGGATGCACTACGTAATCCACTCGGGCAGCTTTAAGTAACACCTGTATTGGGCATAATGTTTCTTGTGGTCGACTTGGCAGTCGCTGCATTTGCTGCAAGGGTTCTCTTTCAGAGTTCTGGGAACTCATTTCCGACTTTAAATGAATCGTGCTAATGGAGCTCACTTCGAGAGAGCTGCGGCTAAGTGTTAACCGTATCCCAGAATCTCCAAATATGTTAAGATTAACAATATTCATGGTAGTTCGAGTGGTCCACAAATTATGGCAGCTTGTCTTTCCCTATATTTGAATTCTTAATGTTTTTTTAAGTCATTTACTCTTGCTCTTTCAGTTAGCTGGCTCGATTATTGGCAAAGGCGGACAAAGAATAAAGCAAATACGGCATGAATCGGGAGCTTCCATTAAAATAGACGAACCGTTGGAAGGATCTGAAGATCGGATAATTACCATCATTGGTACACAGGACCAGATTCAGAATGCACAGTACTTGCTCCAAAACAGGTACATGAAACAGTTAATCATCGAGCTATCCTTCGCGTACTTGCTCTAACATCTGTTTTGCTCGTTTTAACTTCTCAATACATTTCCTACTAAAACGTACCTGCTAACCTCCCTGGAATGGAAGTTTTCTTTGGAACTGCTGCAAAATCAACTTGTATAAACTCAATTTACTTGAGCCTGTAGAAAAAAATAGAAGATTCAGTGGATCTTGGCCTAGTTCTGTGTGGAAGACTAGTGATTTTGTTGTTTTTAGATAACTAAATTGACAACAAATCGCAGTCTGCCATATGGCACAGGCCATGCCTCTACAGGACAAGCTCAAATGGGTTGGTTTTGATTGGTGTTCATTGCAGCATTTCACACTTAGCACTTTTCCTGCTATATTAACATCTTTGCTTGCCTTTTCTGCTGTTAACCTGATTAGTCGTGCACTGTTCCTTTTAAAAATGGCCTTGGCTTTCTTGTGGCTCTCAACTTCTGCCTTAACTTGATATGCATGCATACCTCGGTTACTGATGCAAATTTTTCCTTTCTTTTTTGTAGTGTGAAGCAGTATTCCGAAGACTATTCTTATGGGTTTTGACTTCTAAACAATTGAGGCACATGCTCAAGGGTTATAATGTACAATTTATTTTAGTGTGGAGCAGTATTTTTTGGCAACTTTTCTATAAGACTAGTGAAGAATGAAGGAATCCTGCACCTTTTTTCTTCTGCGCTTCTGGTAAAGCCATCATTCCTCTGCTTCATTAGGTCATCTGCGTTTGAGGTGTAGCAGCATCTTTCCAGTTAACCCAACACTTAGTTCTTACGTGGAGTGGGAAGGGAAGTGTCTGAACGAGTTTTATTTTGGTTGTAAATTGTCCTGTTAAAATGTAACTATTGTGAAGACTGATGTACACTGCATCTTTTTGAAAAAGTTAGTATGTCCTGCCATGAGCAATGTGCAGAATGTGATGTTTTGTAAACATTTTATTATTTTTAAAAAATAAACTTCGAGAACCTTCTGTGTCTTGTTGAAACTTGTATAGTGAGTATAAATTGCTGGTTTTGTGAGGATTAAAAACGATTGTTAAACAGTGTCAGCTCTGCAAGTAGGCATCTCGTGGCTGTTCTAGAGCCTAGTGGGCAGGGTTTCAATCTTGTCAGGAGACCATGTGAGGTCGAGGGGTGGTGAGAAGGTATTCTGTTTGAATTTGTATGTGGCTTGAGCACTTCATGCTCATTAATTTTGTTTGCGTTTTAGGTATACTGTGGCTAACAGTATACTTGCCGCGCATTTAAGGCTACTAGAGGAAGGGGCTGTAGAATGAGCAGTAACGAGATTACACTTGGGGCTGTTTATTTTAAAATAAAACGCGTGTTTTCTATTCTCACAAATAAAATTAATTTTAATGGAAGGTTTGTGTTGTCTTTATGACCTATGTTAATTTTATGCTCTGAATTTCCTGTGAATGAGCTAGATCAGTTAAATCCCGTTTTTAGCTGTCATGGTGATTCCCTCCCTACTGGTGGCTGGAAACTTCCGTAAAAGTAACTTGGCCTATGTTAGTGCCACTTTGTCTTGTGGCCTTTGCGTGTACGCACATCTGCAGGGCTTTCCAAGTCTTCCGAACGTATAATATAGGTTTTGGAGATGTCCACGAGATTGGCACCATGGTTCCCTATTCCTGTTTAGTAACAGTGAAACTAGTCGTATACTAGTCTCTGCCTCTGGAATAGGATAGTGCCTCTGCATAACCGTTTAAATTGCAGGACCTTTTGTACTACTAGGCCAAATGGGTCAAGTTACTGCCGCACATGTGCAGCAGACGGTTTGCAAATGATGGCTACTTGACTTTAATTAGCTGCGTTTTGTTTTCAAGCAATACAATATTGAAACGTTGCCACCAAACGCCTTTTTGTGCTGCGTAAAATTGTTATCCCAATATAGAACTTGTACTCGTTTAAAACCAAGCAAGCATGTTGCTTTCCCACTAGCATGAAGACCAGTGCCAGACGCTTGCAACTTAGTTCTTGGGACATGTCTTTAAAAAGAAAACTAGGGCTCTTACGCGGGGTAAGCAGAAAAGGAACACGTTGCCCTGTAAAGCATCTGTTTGCAATGTGTAGTTATATAGGTTCACATGGTTTCCATGCGCCTGTCATCTAGAAGTTTCGAGTCACGGTGTAACTTCTCTCGTTTAAGGTGGAACCGGTGCCCATGAACCTTGCAAACTTTGTTCGCTGACTACTTTAACCCACTGAGCGAACATTGGTGCCACTAGGATGAGGGTCATGGAGACCTCCTTTTTTAATGAGTGGGAGAATCTGGGATGCGTCTGCAAATATCCCTGAAGAGTTCATAGACTGTGGGTACCCCTTTAGGTACCTTTTGTTGGACTTGTGGGTGGAGGTCCCACTCATGGAGTTTATGCGCCCTGCTTAACAGGTCCCCAAAGATGTTGCTAACCACTAGAAGGGAGCGGGTCCTCGTGCAACAGTTCTGTCTAGCTTGCCCGCAGTTCGCTACCCTCTGCCAGTCTACCTTCTGCCCGCCTTTTATGCCCTCTGTTGTCTGCTTCTCGTTTCTTCCCTCTTACTGTTTTCCGCCCCAGGACTCACTTAATGAGGCTGTGGCGCGGCCCCCATTGAGCAGGTCCTAGTGCCGGCACCTCCTGCAACAGTACTGCCTGCAGTCCGCTACCCTCCGTCTACTTGCTGCCTTCTGTTGCTCCTCTGCTTGTTTCTGCTTCTCTGCTTGTTTCTGCTTCGTTTTGTCTTTTCTGGCCCGTTTGCCTCTTTTCTGCTAGTGTCTTCCCGTCGTTGCCTCAAGACCTGCTTTTTCGACTTGAGTCCTCGCACCCCCCAGTGCCCAAATACCCCAGGGGTGACTGCCACACTCCACAAATGCTTGATTGAAGGTCTTCTGGCACGAGGGGATGGGGCGCTCACCAAGGTGTGTGCTCCATCCTATTAGCGATGCTATGAGTCTGGTAATCGTCACCTGCAGAAGAGGGTCTTAAGAAAGCGCCTGCCTAGCGATAGGTTGTTGCTGTTCCAGCACTGCAGAGAGCTGGTATTCATCAGCACTAGAGCTTTCCATGGGCCCACCACTTGTATTCACTGACTTGTGGGGCACTGCTTGAGTAGGTGCATGTGGTACAATTTTTACGGAAGCAATCATTAAAAACTTTGACAGGGTGAGCAAACTCAAAAAGGCAGTGGCTGTTGGAATGTCATCACCGTAAGCTAGTTGGGAAATTACCACCTCCCCCATGGCTGTTTAAAAACAAACCTAGAAAGGGCTGTCGAGGCTGAAGGTGAGATTTCCATGTATTTACGGTGAACCCTATTTTGTGGGCACTAGACCAGGTTGAAGTAAAAATTTGAGACTGCTTGTGATGGAGTGTGGGTGAGTAACAGGAACCAGGTTAGTCCCAGAGAAGCGTCGCCATTTGCAGTCTTTAGGGGTAGAGCGCACTCTTACTCCAGCCAAGGGTCCAGGATATTTTAGGCACTGCTTGGTGAGTTAGCCACCTGGTGCAAGTGTGCCTGCGATAGTGACAGCAGTCTGTGCACTGGATAATGTTTAATATGGCACATCCCTGCCCTCTCTCCCACACATCCTGCTATTTTGTGTGAATATTTGAGACATCTGGCCCCAAGTTCCTTATCACATTACCTCAGTTTGACACATTCACGAGTTGCATGCTTTGTCTCTTACCACCAACCCCACACTTAGTTTTTGCCGAACCTAGTCACACTGGTTCACGTGGGTTAATGGATCACTTTGACGTTCCATTGGGCTCCTGATGCCACTAGAGAAGTTTGTACCACCTGTATCCTTGCAGTGTCCTCAATTTGTACATTGGCTCACAAGTACCAAACTAATGTTTCGGGGCAGGAGTAGTGTACAGTTCCCTTACTCCATGTCCAACTGGTTTTTGATTTTTGGCCTTGGCATCACACTATAATCTAATGTAAAATAAATTTCTATAGCGCACTGCCACCCTACGGGTATCTTGGCGCTGAGAGAGTACTTTGTTATAAGCGTGCTAGATCAGTCACCTCAAAATACAGGAACTTAATTAAAAGAGAGCAGAAGATGGACCAGTGAAATTGCATCTGTATATTTCTCCCTCGGGAATACCCATGTCTTCCTAAATTGCATTACGTTCTCACTCTGCCTGATGTTGGATGGAAGCTCATTCCACAGTCGTGGGTCCACTGAGCTAAAAGCTCTTCCTCCTGTCCTAGCTCGTTTAAATCTCGGGATGTTGACCAGATTTGCTGTTAACGAGCGGAGATTTCTTGCAGGAGTGTACCACGTAAATTTCCTCCCAGTGGGCTGGGGCCCCGGCCATGTACTGCCTTGAAAACAATACAGACAGATTAAAAATAAATTCTCTGCTGTATCGGTAGCCAATGAAGGTCTCTTAGAGCTAGGGATGCTGAAGATCTACGCTGCCGATTTAAGGCCAGCTTTGCTGCTATTGTTTGGATTCTTTGCAGCTTCAGTATAATGGAGTTAGCGGCTCCAAGATAGAGTTGCAGTAGTCCAACCTGCTCAAGATGACACTCCTCACCACTTGTATTCTGGCAGAGGCTGGTAGTAAAGGGAGAATCTTACGTAGAGCTCTAATCTGGGAGAAGCAAGTGCCAACTGTTTTAACTTGTGAATCCAATTGAGATTGTTGTCCCACAACCCCAGATTGCGTACTGTTGTAGTTTGAGTTAACAAGCTATCCGTAGGGGTAAACAGGAAGGGGAGGGTCTATTTTGCTTGTGGTGCAGAAAACTTCTGTTTTGTCTCCTTTAAATTGGAGAAAGTTATTTCTGAGTCAGTTTGTAGTGCTTTCCATGCACTGATGAAATGTATCCATGGGAATTGCTTTGTCTCCTACCAGCGAGAACATGAGCTGAGTATCGTCAGCATAGTTGACCAATTTAATGATGGGGATAAGTGGGCGCAGGTAGATATTGAATAAAATCGGACTGATAGCAGAGCCCTGCAGGACCCCGTGAGGAACAGCAGTCCTTAATGATGTAAAAGTTTGGATGCTCACTGCCTGCGTCCTGTCCGCTAAATGGGACGAACCATTTTAATGCTTGACCTTTAACTCCAATATTTCCGAGTCGTTATAACAGGGTACTATGGTTCACCGTGTCAAATGCTGCTGACATCCAGCAGCACCAGGACAACCGATTTGTCCATTGTCAGCTCGCATTCTCATGTCGTCAAACATGGTTACTAGAGCGGTTTCTGTTCTGTGCTCCGGACGGAATCCAAATTGTAGTTCATATAGTAGATTAACCTCTAGGTAGTGGGACAGAGACTTGCTCACTATTCGCTCGAGGATTTTTACTGGATAGGGTAATAAGGAGATAGGTCTGTAACTGGACATCTCAGCGGGGTCAAGTGTTGGTTTCGGTTTTTTAAGTAGTGGAGTCATTACTGCCTGTTTCCAGCATTCTGGGACCTCTCCTTCCTGTAGCGATTGGCAGCATATCTGACACAACCGGGGTAAAGGTTCAGCCTTAAATTCCTTCCACACCTTCTGAGGGGGGGGGTCCAGAGGTGACCCTGAGGAAACGGTCAGCGCTATGTTATTTAACGTTTCCTCCAAAGGTAGTTGAAACCACTCCAAGGTAGGCTAATAAGTGTGCAACAGCCTAGGCCTGTCCCCTGACATGAGTTAAGATCCTGAACTGCTCTGTGGCCTGGAGAGGCACACCAAGGGTGCCCTCATTTTGATGACTTGCTGTCATGGGTTTACCATGTGGAGTTGGTAGTGTACTGTTTTGAAAATCCGTTTCTGTGGCCAGACCATTTTAGATCTCACCTAGGCAGCGCATGCACTGTCTCAAGACCTGGTGTATGGGTAGTTAAATCCTTTCTGTTCATTGGTCAGTAGCTTACATTTGTCCCTCCTTTTTCTCTTCTGGTCACGCCCTGGAGACTGCCCGTTACATGCATTAGTTCACAATGTTACTGTTGCGCACTAATTCTTTTGTCTCGGCTAATAATTTCCTTAAGTTTGCCGTTTGTATCGATGGCATCCGTCATTCTAGGTGGCTCAAGTTGATGTTGCAATGGGTGCGTCAAAGATGCTAACAATGCATTTGACTTTCAAAGTGAATTTCTTTGGGGGGGGGGGGGTAGTGGAAAGGAGATTAGTCCCCACTTTTTTTTTGTGTGCAGTTTTATCACACGAACTCGTCCCAAAGGTGTCTGAGCGCTTTACATGAGCATCAGTTTTATTACAGATGGACACATTCCTTTTTAGGCACATGGAGATTAAGTGCTTTGATAGAATCCTAGGATGTTTGAACCTCTTGCCAGACTCTAACTTGGTTAGTTACTCAGCTTCAAAGTTGGCCGTTCTAGCCTTTAAACCACATTAACTTTCAGTTACCATTTGACTAAGGATGTCAAATCGGATGTATGACGATACATCGCAAACAAACGCGTGCTTTTACAACGCGGTTTTTAGTTCACATGTACCGTCGCAACGCATGTTTTTACAACGGATGGCATTAGTTCGCATTTCCTTTGAAATGCATACGAAATGCCTTTACAACGGACCCCATTTCCCCGCATGCATTTACAACGCAAAATAGCCCCCAAACACTAACCCACTACCCAACACACTCCACAGCACTACCCTACAGTACAAAACGGTACACTACCCTAAAACAGTACTCCAAACACGACCCTACCCCTACGCACAGTCTGTCCCCTACACTGAAACAGTACCCTACCGGACCTGCTGACACAACCCTAAAACACTACCCTACACTACGACCCCCTGACACGACCCTAAAACACTACAACCCCCTGACACTGCCCTAAAGCCTAAAACACTACCCTACACTACGACCACCTTAGACTGCCCTAAACCACTCCCTTACACCTCTCCTCGTGGTTCCTCCAGTTTCCCGTTCCTGGTCCCAGCGTCGCCGTCTCTGCTCCCGGTTGCAGCGTCGCAGTCTCTGCTCCGGCGCCATGCGTTTTAAAAGCACATGCAATGTAATGGCCTGCTTCGTAATGTGTACGCGTTGTTACGTCGCATGCGACATAACGGCATGCGTAGTAACGGCCGCGTTGAAATGGCTGCAACCCGTCCAATCAAGCTCTAGCTTCAGTGTAAGATTTTTAAAACAATCACTCAGTAAAAACAGCTGGAAGTTGTGATTCAGATGTTTTCTAATATTGATTCTGGACCCTCGTTCGATTGCTAAATTTCAATCTACTGTGTTTTGAAAAATAAGTGGAAACGCGTAGTAACAAGTGGTGGGGAAAAAAACGTATTTGGATCCGGCTTCCTATTCTAACTTTGCTTAGTTCTGTCCTGGTGGCAGATGCGAAGCAGTGTACCCATGAGTCTTCCTTCTGTGTCTTTATCCCTCCACACCACCAGTTCCTATTCCTCCTGGCTCCTTGGAGGCCTTGTGTACCCTGCCGCCTTTCACCACCACCTCTGTGTGTCCTGTGCTCGCTATTCTGCCCAGTCTTCGCTATGTCCAAAGCTCTGTAATGAAGCCTCTGGTGTTAGTCCTCGGCGGGCCTCATGCTGGTAAATGCATCCAGTGTGAGAAGATAAGGGAGCTGAGTCTGAGAGGAGGCTAGGTACATTTTCCACCCCATCCTAGCACAGCTGCATGCTCTGGCACCCAATTCTGCAGTTCAGACGTCCAAAAAGAAACCTCTCTGGGCAGAGTGCCTCGTTCCCACCTACTAACCGCTATAGCTGCTACATCAGGTGGGGCTTTAATTTAAAGGCATTACTGGGAATAAAACATACATACTGGGTGCCTTTTTTTTTTTTTATTTCCTAGGGGTTAAGACCAAGAACTCCCATCTTTTCAACGAGGCATATATTTCAGTGACCCCCACCCCGTACCTTTTTGAGACAACGCCACTATTACCATAGCCTTTATTCTGGGGTTTATCCCAAACAGTCTAATGCATGTTTTCACGACATAGTACTGCGTGGTCGCAGGCATCCGTTGCTTTTTTTTTACGTTCTTTTTTTTAGGTCTCGCCTGGCGTTGCAGCGTGCATGCGCTGCTCGTTCTGCGAGGGCTTCTTGGAATCAATACGGTTTCAGAAGTCGTGTCTCTGCTCCGCCTGTAATTTTCCTTGGTGTGCGTCATTTGGCCTCATTGTTTATGCTGAAGGTAGTGTGCTAATTGTACCGGAGGCTTTTTAATCCCTCCTGGTTGCCACCCTGTCCTATTTAGGCCCTGCCCACCCGGACTGGATCGTTTACTTGCGGCTTCACACGCTCCTTTAAAAGTCCGTAAGCACTCTTATTTTCATTTTGAGCGCGGTCCGCTTTGGCTGCGCTTGTTTCTTTAAGGCGCCGCTTTCAGTGCAGGACATGCTGATTTCAATGGCCGCAGCGCTCCGCTCACCCGACATCTCCTATCCGGCGCACCAGTATTGACACAGGCAGGCTCCCATTTAATTTTTTAAACAGCGTGGTATGCCGCGCTTTATCTTTAACAATAGCCCACGTCTTCCAAGCGTGTCTCTAAGAGACAGGAATGCAGGCTCTAAATATGTCTCGCTTTAAGCCTGCACAGTAGCTGCTGCCCTTCATTTTTCCAAGAGCCCCAACGAGCCATTGTTATGAGGCTTTTAGAGATGTCGCTGGATTGTTGACTTCCCCACCTGGCCCTTTAACACGCTTCCGGGTGACAGCTAAATGGCATCGATATTATGATTTAAATGCTGGAAATATGGAAGAGATTAGGGGACCAGGCGCTGACAGGCTGTCAAATTAAAGCGCGTGGAGCGGGCTTACATTTGTTCTTTATTTTCTTGTGTTTTCACTTTCATTTTCTTTGTTCCGTGCTCAATTGCTATCTTCTTGCTCCCCTCGTAACTGATAATTTTGATTTCCTTTCTTTTCCAATCAATCTTTTCTTTTGTTTTCCTTCCCTTCCCCCGCCCCCCTCATCCGGTTTTCAGCCTTATCGCTCTTTGTTTGGGACCTTGTTTGTTCAGTAGATATTGCCTAATTCACGCGCACGTTATTACTTGGGTTACTTTAGGTCTCCAAAGTTCACTCGCTGGCCCAGAGGGACTGTGGTTAAGATGAGGCATATTCAAAATAAAGAGTTACCCAGGTAAAACCAGAAAGGGACCGGGTTGAAACACAAGTAAAAGACAATATCCCCTTCTGTGTCGTATTGTTATTCTATTATAAAGATCTATATAAGTTGTACATGAACCAGAAAAAATAGAGTTTTAATTCTCATATATCACACACCGTAACTAGTTTATTCACTCATGTATTTATTTATTACTTGGTCAATTCAGACTAGACTTTTTATATAGAAACCATGTAGTGAAAACCGTATTTTTATACACATAGAATAAAATCATTAAAACACATAATCCTATAGTTAAAAACAATTAATATCAAACTGAAAAAAATATGAGATACTGTTTAAAAATACATCAAAGCTTTAGTTTTCGAATAAACTCCTGCCTATATCCATTCTACTTGGAGACTGATACCATATTATATAATTTAAAACCTTGTCCAATACTTAGTTCCATACAAAAATCCAATCTATGGTATAAACCACTGACATGTGCAAAAATACAATTATTCAAAAAAACAAAACTTTATT
This sequence comes from Calotriton arnoldi, assembly GCA_963921515.1. NCBI lineage: Eukaryota > Metazoa > Chordata > Amphibia > Caudata > Salamandridae > Calotriton > Calotriton arnoldi. The sequence continues at coordinate 1,013,228 of CAWUFW010002669.1, read as the reverse complement.
GTTGTCCAAAAGTCGACGCGTTTCATGTTGGAATTCTTAAACACCTTCCTCAGGACTCAAATTTAAAAACACAGATTTTATTTTCTCAATGCAAAACCATGTATCTACAAAACAAAAAATAATACAATTACCTTCAAAGATATACGTGTGTGAAACTAATTCTTTTGTTGTAATGGTTCTGTACCTCATAAATCTATTAAACATGCAACCTTCTCTTAAGCATGTTACACTCTATAAGAGTTAAGATATTTCATATATCCACTATCAAATAGGATTTACTATAATTTATAATTGAAACTGATAAGAACTATTACCATTAATATATTCTATCAAACGTCATCAATGCCTAAGATAAACATATATCATTCCACAATACTTTTTCTCTTTTCATAGTCCTTAGTTAATAGAGAGCAACACCTACCAAAATTATATAATATTATTTATAATCGATGCTCTTTTTGGACCATATAATTAAATTAAAACTATAACCTTATACTTACTCCACGAACACTCAAATGACTGCACATCCCATGTAGGATCAGCAAGTTCTATGGAGTTTCTTATTCCTGTGTATAAAGTTATTCCATCATATTAAAATTATAGTCCTTATCATTCCCAAAAAATTTTTTTGTTAGGCTGATTTGATGTTGTGAAACACTTACCACTATTAGTGTTCCTTTAAACACTCCCTTGTATTACTTTTCAAGGTATTGCATTTCAGATCAACCGTTGTGTATTAGAAAAGCTCCTTTAGAGAGTACGAACACCTTTCATCAATTAGGTATATATCGTATTCCTATTAAAATCATAAAGGACATATATTACATAGATATGGAATAATAAATATTCCATAACGTATTTTTTTATATAAAAAATTATAAATAAAAACAAAAAATAAATTCTTATGATATAACTCAACAATATAAGGCCCTAGCCGTTATTATCTATATATTATTCGTTATTTTTATCGATTTATTAGATATAGATGTCCTTTAGAAGCCCGCTCACTATTCACTTAGACAAGTTGGACTTACAAAACAATACTATTGTGTTGAATACAAAATTCCCAGAAGGGAGCCTCTACCCAACCTTAATTCTTACTACAGTGAGCTCGGGATCATATTCTATACTCTAGCGAATAAACAAACTACTGCATTTACTAGACCATATTGTAATTAGAACGGTCGTAAATAAAACGTAATACATCATGCTTATAGCTGCACTTGTTTCACATACTTTATATATCCTATGTTATGTGAATAACTCTACCGTAAACGAGAACTTACATTTGTCACGTGAGCAGTGGTGACGGTAAATTAAAACTCTATTTTTTCTGGTTCATGTACAACTTATATAGATCTTTATAATAGAATAACAATACGACACAGAAGGGGATATTGTCTTTTACTTGTTAAGATGAGGCATTCCAGAGTGAACTTTAAGTACCTCACACAGCGACACAGCAGCGCACTTTCCCTTTTCTCACCCGCGATCCCTTCAGTACATCGAGCCGGAAGGAAGGGACTTCCCTTCCCTGACTCGGGGGCGGCTCATCGGAAGTGAGTCAGTCCCGTACTCCCAGGCAAGGCCAAGGCTCTGCCCCGGGCCTGTGAGGGACAAGTGGGAGGAAAATGGTGTAGGTGGAAGAGAGATCGAGGTGCACATGAATAACCGAAGGGAGAGGGGGTGGAGAAGTGAGGGAAGCCAGATGGATAACCTGAGTCACCAATGGCTTTTGACGGGAGTCAGAACATCGCCACACTAGGCTCCCAGGAGTGCAGAAATGTATACAATTTACGCATGGGAACATTCTGCATGCATGAATAAATGCAAGTGTGCATTTGCACAGTGAACGTTATTCTCTTTGGGGAAAATGTGGCCTGTCCCTACACCTTTGATTATGAGAGGTGTTACCCCCTCATTCTCATTACGGAAACGCACTTAGCCCTGTTCTTGAAAGGCGTAAACGTGCCTGTTTTTCTGGTGGAACTCTTTATCTGTGAGCAGTCCGTGAATTCCCACAAACTTACACGTTTATACGGGCACACCTACATTTGCAGTTAGACCCACACCGAAACACACAAACCTCTTCCACTAAAATGTTCAATACAGAAACTCCACCATAATGTTTTCTACTCCACAAATAAACAGTAGCATCCCTTCTCGGTGATCTAGAAACCCTTCCTCCCTTCTACCATCACTAAACTCTACAAAATGGCAGATTGTAAAATCGCCTCTTCTCTGCAGTCGATGCTACAAACACTTTTCTAGCGAATCCCTTCCCCCAAACACTGTTTATGAGCACAGCGGCCCCTCCCCACACCTGTGTGGAGGCAGCAGTGGGGTTTTGTTACAAGTAGCAATGCAATAGGTCTCGCATTTACTCGAGTTTGAGCTATTGGCATTGTAAATGACTGCCTTTTATTTATGTTTTGGTTTTTAAAACCTAAATAAGAAGGCATTGTCATTTACAATGCCAATAGCTCAAAACTCGCGTAAATGCGAGACCTATTGCATTGCAAATGCTTGTTATCAGATTGTCATCCTTCTAACACTCTGGGGCGCACTGTACTGTCTGTCGGCATTGCGTCAGTGTTTTCTTATTCGTCTTTCAGTTCAAGCCCTCTAATGCCCCTCTGCAGCCCCCGTTCTTCCTAACCAGCGAGTGGGTGACTTCACTGTCGCTGTTTTGCTTTATTTGGTTTTATGACCCTTCTGCGCAATACCCGTTAATAGGAAAAACATTTAATTTACATAAAGCACAGGATGGTTAATCTTCAAACTCAGTTCACCAATTCCAAATTCAGCTGCTTTACCAGTTACGTTACTCCACTGCAAAACCTAAGTAAAAAACGTTTTTTACAGTGGTAATTGCTCTAACTTTCACAAATGGAAGACCGATTGCATTGCAAATGCTTGTTATCTGTGCCAGTGAAGTGGGGAACTACTGGCCCTCTCATATAAAGTTGTTTATGTGCTAACCCAGCTTCTAGCACTAACATCTCCAGTGTATGTTGTGCATGTTCGTGGCCTGTATAATTTGTGTGTACGAGTGAGCCAAAAAATTGAGGCCTGTGAAATCTATTTTAGGTAATCCTGGTCTTTTCCTGTGCACTAGATGGAGGTGAGGTTGCTGACATTCCTGAAGCTGGAGGGATGAGACCTAGGCACTGAAGTGGGGGAGAGTGGAACAAAGTTCCTTTAGAAACCTGATTGGGCATTATGGGGGTTATTCTTCCTGTAGGATTGCCATGTTGGGTCGTGAGGGTAAAGGATGGGACTGCAGACTGTTCAGAGAGCAGGACCTTTTGGGTGACTGCCATCCTTTTCTCTTCCCCCTCCCCCTGATCACGGTGTGGCCAATGATGCCCACACCTTAGTTCCTTTGTTGTGGGTACCCCGGGTTGGAGACTACCCTTCTGTGGGGGGCATCACTACAAAGGCAGTGTCTAGAAAGGAGCCTGTAGGGGGACTTGAAATAAGAATCATCCTCAAACCAGTTGTGTATGTGTAGAAAGTGACACCACATGTTCCGATAACTTTCACTGTATAAAAGTGGGAATCCTGATCCATTAGTTATTCCCGTTCCAAATTCTCGAACCATAGAGGGGCATGCTCTGCAGAGCACTCCGAGAAAGCTGTGCAACCAGTGCTGGTGTCTGACTTGCAGCCAACTCCTCCCAGAAGTGGAGGGACATAACCTGAAGTTTTGCCTTGCTGGAAGAAGCTGTTCTGACTGGATAAAATACCTAGAAACCATAGTGCTTGCTGAGGGATGGAATGAATCTGCCAGTTCTGCAGGAGTGTGTGTCTCAGAAGCTGTGAGACCCTGGTGCTGTTGGGGCCTGTCAAGAGAAGAAAGACTGAGGACCGCGATCTGAGAGCCCTAAGAGTACTGGGCACCACGTTCTCCTATTGCGCTGTCCTCACAATTGCAAATCAGCAGTTGAATTTGTTGCGTCAAGAAGTGACTGGACATCCTTGCGCCTGCTAAGTATTGTGGCTGCAGTGGCTGAGAAGTGTGCCCGCAGCGATCCTCTTTGCTATGATTAAGTGTGCCTGCAGTTGTCCATTGTGCCGAACCCAGAAGAGGGTCGAAAGCGGAGAAGGGCCTGGGACTTAGTACCTCTGTTCATGCTGGAGGTACACAAACCACATCCTTTGCCTCGGCCTGCCTGGATTGACAAAGGCTTATGTGAACAGTGTGTCTCCAAAAAGAGGGAGTGATTGAAGTTGTGTTGCTGGTTCCCCACCAACTGCAACTTTGAACATGGAGGCCTGCAATTGGTGAGCCCTTAAAGGGTGACCACTGAATCTGCGCTGCTTATGGTTAATTTTGCTTTGTGCTGTACAGTCCCTCTAGGGGGAACCTCCATTGCCTTACCAGAGGAGAGAGACCTGGGAAGTGTGCAGAAGCACTAGCACCACTTCTGTTAATCGTCCCTGTCCGTATTTCCTGTGTAGTATTCTGTTTTAAGTGTGTAATAAAGTATTTTTCTTTTCTAAAATAAATTACAAGGTTGTGCTGCTGGGTGATTGAGTTTTGAGTTAGCGCACTCAGATTACGTCACTGTGGCGACAGTGTGCTTGTCATCACCACCATAGAATCAAGTGCTGAAGGGCTTGTATTGGCCCAGTTTGCAGCCCCCATGGCCGAGGCCTAGTAGCCCCCGTTTGCTGTGTGGCTCCCAGAACAATCTGCTTTTCCTTGACTGTACTGCCTCCAAGAAAGGCAAGGTGATGCAAAAGGAGACCCTCTTCTGCTGGATTGTGCTGTGCATTAAGACTGAAATGGTTACTTACCTGTAGGAGTAGTTTTGCAGCTTGAAATATGTGGATTCACATGCTGTGTATAATTTTTCCATGTAATGATTCGGTTCAGCATTGCCTTCCCCTTCCTCCCCCCTTTCTTGGGCGTTGTCAACCATTTGGTATTATGTCCCTCCCCTTGTGATGTCAGTATGCCACAGAAGCCCCATTGCATGGTCACCATCTACAGATTCTTTTATCCCATGGTAACTTCTAACATTGCTTAGGCTTCCTATTTCTTACAACCTACTGCCTCCAGCTTCTCATTTCCAGGAAGGTGCAATGTGAATCCAGAAAAGTTTCAAGCTGCAGAACTACTCCAGGCAAGTAAACATTTTGTTTTGCAGTGTGAATGTTTTCTGGATTCACATGCTGTGCATAGACACTGTATTCGCCCTCCTTAGGAGGCAGGGTTGAAATGAGTGTGCGTTTGCGAAGTGGTATTTTATTACCTTTTGTCCGACCTAGCCTTCTTTGTTAGCTTGGATATCTACATAATGTTTTGTGAAATTGTGGATGGAAGACCACATGCCAGTGTTTTTTTGTTTTTTTTCGTGGCAAGTGTGTCCACGGCTTTTCTCTCAATGCTACTCCTGCTTTGTAGCATAAATTGTCTGCAATATCCATCTTGCGATACTCCCCTTAGTGACTGGTAAGCCTTTGCCAGCCAGTACGAAGGAGATGAAAAAATACTTTCCCTTCCAGGGGCCGTATTACAGAAGGTTCCCCTGGTGCGCAACAGGCGTTTGCGCCGGCTTTGGCACTTTGGTATTATAGAAAGGGCCGCACAAGCGTCTGCACCCCGTCTATAATACCGATCGCGCTGGTGCACTTAAAGCGACAGCTTTATCAACAGAGGGTGTTCCCTCATTTGCATAGGGGCGTGCCCTATGCAAATGAGGGAATTCCTTTGACCCCGCGCCATATTACAGGCGCAGAGTCAAAGCCGCCCTAAAAGGTGGCGCACTGTCGGTGCACCTCCTGAGAGCAGTCCTCTGCAGGGGGTCCCATGGACCCCCCAGACATCCCCTTGCAGGCGGGTGCAATCACTGACTGCACCCACCTGCAAGGGGATCTCTATTGCCCTGTAAAAGTGCAGGCGGGTGCCTCCTGCACTGAAAACACTGAGCAGCTGTTCTGTGTTTTCGCATGAATGCCCTGCCCCCAGGGCAGCGCGAGTTCGCGGCTGCCCTGGGGGCAGGGCATACATCATAATAGGGTGCATTGTGATTGTTTGCGCCCGGCGCACCTTTTAAAAGGTGCTCCGGACGCAAACAATCCCAATACATAATACGGCCCCTGATTTGACTTATTTCCGGTAAGTAATACATGACTGCCCTTCTGACATCCAGCGTGTGAACAGCTTTTTCTGCTTGCACTCTTGATTGCTGGTAGATTTATATCTTGATTAACATAGAAGTAAAAAATGACCGTTGCAAGAAATTGTGGATTTGGTCTCATTACCACTGTGCCCTTATGTTTCTGCCAGTAAGGTTCTTGTGTTTGTTGATTGCTTGCAGATCACTAACTCTTCATAACGATGTGATGGCGATAAGAAGGTTGACTCGAGTGTTAAGCACTCTAGTCCCGTCTTCTTTATTCAGGTTTGTCAACTGTTAGTGCTAAGTTTAGGTTCCACACTGGTGTGGAGGCTAACCTTGATGGTGCTATCCTCTTTGCGCCTTCTAGGAATTTTTTGATTACCGGCTTGGTGAAGAAACTTCTTCCTACGGCACTCATTTCATATACCTCTAGAGCCGGCGTTTGTACATTTAGTGAGGTGTTTGAAAGGTGCTTGTCTAGAAGGTGGGCGAGGTACCTGACAAAAGTAGTGTCTGTAGTTCAACTGTCTCCAAGTCCTTCCCTGTTACACTAGAGTATGAATCTGTTCCATTCTGCTGTTTAACACTTTCATGAGGTAGGCCTTCTAGCCTCCCCTAGGACTTTCCTTGATCTTTGGGGCCGTTCCTGGTGCCTGAATTTTAGGTCTTCAGGAGACCTGCTGCTATGGTGAGACTTGCTGGTTCCACGTGGTATTTCGGACCCCTTTTGTCAACAAGTCTTGATGAGTGGGCAGCTTCAACATCTGTTTTTTTTTGCCATCTCCACCAGATTGGAGAATTGTGTCCAACGGCTTTCCTCTGCACAACTAAAGTGCAATGAGGACAAATCGGAGATCCTTCTGTTTGGGAATTTCCCCCCTCAGTTACGGGAATCACTCTGGCTGGCTGAATATCCCATGCGTACCTCTGAGGGCCAACCTACAAAAAACCTAGAGATATGGTTTGATGAGAAACTTCTCTACTCAGATAAAGAAGCTTGCTGGGCAGTGCTTCGGCACACTCAAGTCTCTTAGGAAATTTCTACCGCTTCTCTCTAAGTCAGCCAGGGAAACGGTGACTCGTGCCATGATTCTATCACGCTTAGACTATGCCAATGCTCTGTACGTAGGCCTTCCGGGATACCTCCTGAACAGACTGCAGGTAGTCCAAAATGTAGCGGCAAGGACTCTTCTTAACATTCCTATAAGGACCAGCGTAAGGCAACACTTGCGGGATCTTCACTGGTTACCTGTGATACAAAGAGTCCAGTTCAAAGCCCTTGCCCACTCAGCTCTGTACGGACAAGGTCCGGCCTATCTGAGAAAGCGTTTTAGGTTTTATGTTTCCGCAAAACAGCTGCGTTCAGCGTCGCAGCTTTTCGCTCACATCCTGCGTTTCCGCCGCAAGAGAATTGGAGGGAGCTCTCTTGCTTTTATAGCGTCCTCTGCCTGGAATCTGCTTCCTTGAACCTTCGCAGTATTCAAGACTCCAAGCTCTTCAGGAAAAGTCGAAGACATTTCTTTTAATCTAGCGGTCTTTTCTCCTCTTCCCACTGGGCTCGCTCCGGGACACTACTTCAGTAGCTGTGCGCGCTATAAATTGGACTAACATAACATTGAGGCACTATCAGAATTAGTGTCATGGTTGTTTGTTTGCACCTGTCCAGCACTAGTGGTATCGATGGTATTGTGGGAAAAGTGTGTTCGAGGCATATGAGCTGTAGATCATATGCTTTAGCATAGATCGCCATCTGGTGTTGGGTCCGGATGTTTGCACTTTGTTTTTCTTCGAAGAAGTCTTGCAGTCACGAGGTAGGTGACTCCTCCTTTCGGTGATAGTGTGCATGGGCATCGACTCCATCCCCAGATTGTTTTTTTCCACCATCTGGTTCGAATGTGTATTGCTGCGCTCTGGTTCGGTATCGTTTTCGAACCCCTTCGACGCGCAATCCTCTACCCTCGACGGTATTGTCTATCGATTGCGGTTCCCCATTCGACGAGCATCGTTTAAACTGAGAAAACCTTCGATCGGGAAATTCGAGGCGGGCCGTCGGGCCTACCCGTGCCGACCACGCCAGCAGTTGATGGAACGGACTCCATTTAAGCTATGTCACGGGTGTCGTGCTAAATTTCCACGCACTGACTTGCACGAGGTCTGCAACCTCTGCTTATCCCCGGAACACGACGAAAAGGACTGTGAAGCGTGTCGATCGTTCCGATCGAAAAGACCATTCGTGATAGTCTGGCTCTGTACCGGACATCTTCGGCGAAGATTCCGATATCCACCATCCAGCTGCTGATGCCGAGGAAGAAGAACTGGTCTCCGTGGCTGAAACCGATTCCGACATGGAAGAAGAGAACATCACTCCGGGTCAGCGTACCGTGAGTACAGATCCCCCTGTGTCCAGTCAACACAAAGCTAAGGCTCCGGTACCACCTTCGCCCTCGGACTCAGGTCTGCACTGAGAAAAAGTTTCAGATGCCCCGCCCTCCAGCCCGGCTCCGAAACGCAAAGAGAAGCCTTCCGGCTCGAGCCGGCCCCATTCCGGTACCGACCAAACACCTTCGGCACCGAAACACAAGTCGAAGCACCTCCAGGTCTCAACACCACCGGCATCGAAGATACCTTTGACACCGAAGAGCTCGGAACTGAAATTCTCCACGCCTAAAGCTTCGGAGCTGAAATCCTCGACACCTAAAGGCTCTGAGCCGAAACCCTCCGCACCAAAAAGTTTGGAGCTGAAATCTGCCACTCCGAAAGGTTCGGAGCAGCCAAAACCGGCTAAAACCAAGCACTCCGATTCAAAACATTTGACGCCCAAAGACACTCAGCCTAAATCTTCGACGCCGAAATTAACTCCATCCAAAGAACCTCGGTCCGATGAACCAAATTTGGATCCGAAACAAAAGACTCAACCCTGAAACGGGACACATCCATGCCACTCTGCCTAAAAAACGAAAGTTAGATCTCACAGAGGATTACCCTATACCTCTGAAGAAAAAGGACATGGGTACTAACCCTTCTCCTCCTTACATACCACCTCCCTCTCCTCCTCCTAATCCAAACTTACTAATTACACCATCAAATTCATCACCACCTCCACTATCACCTGACCCACAGGAGGATGGGGATGAAGAGCAGGATGTGCCACAGGATCAGGACATAAAACTGATCCCTCGGAAAATTCTAATAGGGACCCAGATCACGACCCCGACCTGTATCCCTCCAGACCCTCTCCACCTGACGACAACATTGGCTATGTTCAGCTTATCAATAGGGCTGCCCAATATCACGGGGTGGAGCTTCACAAGTAACCTCTAGAAGAGGATTTCCTTGTTTAAACATTGACTCACTCACAAAGGTCTACTCATACTTTACCAATGCTCAAGGGCATGTTAAAACACACGGATGAGGTATTCAAAGACCCAGTCAGAGCAAGAATACTCACTCCTAGAGTAGATAAAAAATACAAAGCCGCTCCTACAGACCCCGCACATATAAAAGGTCAGTTGCCCTTAGACTCTCTCGTAGTGTCCAATGCCCGCAAGAGAGCTAACTCCCAAACCACAGGTGACGCCCCTCCTCCTGATAAGGAGTCCAAACTTATTGATGCCTCAGGGAAAAGAGTGGCTTCTCAAGCTGCTAACTATTGGCGTATTGCCAACGCTCAAGCCCTGTTAGCACGCTACAATAGGGCTCATTATGATGAGTTGGAAAAACTCATGCAACATTTGCCAGACGAATACAAAACCAAAGCTAATGACCTCATTCAGGAAGGTACGCTTATTACAAATACTTCCATTAAATGCGTCAGGCACAGCATCTCGCACCATCAACACTAGTGTATAATTGTGCAGACACGCTTGGCTTAGAGTCTCTGGATTCAAGCAGGAGGTACAGTCCTCCATACTTAATCAGCCCTTTGATAAGGAACATCTTTTCGGACCAGCTGTCGATACTTCCTTAGAAAAGATGAAGAAAGACACAAACTGCAAAGTCTATGGGGGCTCTACAATTGCCTTTTAGCAGGGGTTCCTTTCGCCGCTCCTTTTACAGGGGTGGCTCAAAAACAGTCTCTTCAGAAAATCCCTCCTCCTCTTACAAGGGTAAGAACCAATCCCCCTCCGCCAGAGGTTATTTTAGAGGAGACTACAGAGGAAATAACAATAAGGGAAGAGGCAGAGGTAACGCCACCTGCACTTCCCCTGCCAACAAACGGTGACTTCCCTCCACTACCCCCGATCATTCCACTCCAGTCGGGGGACGTCTCTCACAGTTCCTACCTGTCTGGAATTCAATCACCTCAGACAAGTGGGTAATACAAATTATCCAGTATGGTTACTGCCTGGAACTTACCAGCACTCCACCAACTATTCTTCCAAGACAACGTGCAATGTTACCAGAACATCTCACCCTCTTAAAACAAGAGGTTCTCTATTACAAAAACATGCGATAGAACCAGTCCCATTAGATCATCAAGGGACCGGAGTGTACTCCCTAATACCAAAGAAGGACGGCTCTCAGGCCTATACTAGACCTCAGACCACTTCCACATGGTCACCCTCCAACAGGTGCTCCCATTGCTTCAGCAAGGCGACTTTCTATCCACCCTAGATTTAAAGGACGCCTACTTCCATATTCCCATTCACCCGGCTCACAGAAAATATCTCAGGTTCGTGGTGGACGGACAACATTACCAATTCAAAGTTCTCCCGTTCGGGGTAACTACAGCACCCAGAGTCTTCAAGTGTCTAGCAGTAGTCGCAGCTCATTTAAGAAGACAACACATTCACGTCTTCCCTTACCTAGACGACTGGCTAATAAAAGCCAGGTCGCAACACAGCTGCATACACCACACTCACAAAACAGTTCAGCTGCTTCACGACTTGGGATTCACTGTAAACCTCACCAAGTCTCACCTCCAACGGTCCAATACGCAAGCGTACCTAGGAGCCACAATAGACACTTGCAAAGCTCTAGCATACCCCAACCCAGTCAGGATACACAACATTCAAAATCTAATTTCACAATTTCAGCCTCAACACTCACTACCAGCTCGAGTGTTCATGCAATTGATCGGAATGATGGCTTCTTGCATTGTAATCGTTCCTTATGCAAGGCTCCAAATGTGTCCTCTACAGGAATGTTTAGCACGTCAGTGGAACCAGGTTCAAGGTCAGTTGACAGATCTGGTGTTGGTGGACGGCCGCACCCATCGCTCTCTGCAGTGGTGGAATACACAAAACCCTTCCAAGGGGCGGCCATTCGTCGACCCGGTTCCACAGATATTGCTAACAGCAGACGCATCGCTCACTGGGTGGGGAGCTCATCTTCAACAACATACCATTCAGGGCATATAGACCGTACAACAAAAACAACTCCACATAAACCATCTGGAATTACTAGCAATTTTTCTAGCATTGAAAGCTTTTCAATTGCATCTAGTAGGCAAAGCTGTCTTAGTTCGGACAGACAACATGACAGCAATGTATTACATTAAAAAACAAGGGGACACACACTCTCTACAGCTTTCACATTTAGCTCAAAGCATATGGAGATGGGCCATACCTCAAAAGATATATCTCCTTGCAGAACACCTCCCAGGAGTAAACAAACAGATCGCAGATCTGCTCAGTCGTCAAAGATAACAAATCCACGAATGGGAACTACATCCTCAAGTCCTCATCCCATTCTTCCAGATGTGGGGCTATCCGGAAATAGATCTGTTCGCCACACACCTCAACGCAAAATGCCCAAACTTCGCGACCAGGTATCCACACCCATTGTCCAAAGGCAATGCGCTATGGATGAATTGGTCAGGGAAATTTGCTTACGCTTTTCCACCTCTCCCGCTAATTCCATAAGTGGTTCGGAAGCTCAAACAACACTCCCTGACAATGATCCTAGTTGCTCCCACATGGGCTCGACAACCTTGGTTCACAACCCTGTTGGAACTATCAGTAGTTCCTCATCAAAAATTACACCTTTCCCCCAAGCTTCTCACTCAGAACCGTGGAGAGATAAGACATCCAGATCCCAGTCAACTCAACCTTGCGATCTGGCACCTGAAATGATAGTTTGGCTACCTTAATCTTCCGCCAGACTGCATGAACGTCATTAAAGAGGCTAGACGTCCTACCACAAGAGCATGCTATGCAGCAAAGTGGAAACTATTTGTAATTTACTGTACAGGCAATAAAATCAATCCACTGGATGCTTCAATCCAAAACATCATTTGCTATCTGTTACACCTACAGCGTTCTAACTTGGCATATACATCTATACGCTTACACACACACATTAAAACCTGCGATTCATATTCCATGTGTGTCTTTTTACTCTTCTCTCTCCTTGGTCACTTCAGGAGCGGACCAACTAATTAGTTGTAGCTGAGCTGTAGTCTTTCACAGCACTAGCCCGCTCTAACTACACTGAGGGTTAGAATCCCTCTATCACTTGCACATTTTACATCACTATTTACTACTGGTCCTGAGGAAGCGCCGCGGATATTTATGACCATCTAGGGGCGAAACATGTCGACCTGACCTTTTAGTTACCAGGGGCACATCATTGCCCATAGGTGTAACGCACAACCTTCGGGTTTTTTAGTATGACAAGGGTACTGTCACAATAAAGATATCATCCCTCTGGTATCCCTTAGCCATTTTTATCCTTCACATACACTTTCACTGTGCACATAGGACCCACCCCACACACCCGCATTCATCTAACGGCCGTTCTCTAAACGATCTCCGCCAAAGCGACCCTTCGGAGGAGCAAATGCCCAATGATGAAGCATGACATCCTTCAGGGTGTGTGAGGGCAACATGAGACAAGACCTGTTCTCCCCCCTACAGAGTGGGTTCTAGACCTAGGTCTACCCTTTTTCTCTCCTCTCTTTTCTTTTTTCCCTTTTTCTTTTTCACAGGTGAGAGGGTGACCTTTTAGCACCCCCACCTACGGAACAGTGACCCTCTTCTTGGTTTAACTACACCACACACATTCACAAAACACTATTGTGTGGATGTGTTAGCAAAACAACAAGCTAGTGTGGGCCAGGCAGTTTTAAGAACACTATTTCAAACTACTGCAACAGATACAGGTTAGGCACCGCTTGGGAAATAACTGCTGTATAGTCTATGCTAAAGCATATGATCTACTGCTCATATGCCTCGAACGGAAAATGCTACTTACCCAGTATGCATCTGTTCTTGGCATATAGAGCTGTAGAGTCATATGCGCCCAGCCGCTTCCCCGGGTACCTTTATCTGTTGCAGTATTATCTTACTTAGATGCTCTATACATGGACATCTCTTTCTACTCTTACTAACTCCATCATCACCCTTACGGCAAAACAATTTGGGGATGGAGTCGATGCCCATGCGCACTATCACCGAAAGGAGGAGTCACCTACCTCGTGACTGCAAGACTTCTTCGAAGAAAAAAAAAGTGCAAACATCCGGACCCAACACCAGATGGCGATCTATGCTAAAGCATATGACTCTACAGCTCTATATGCCAAGAACAGATGCATTCTGGGTAAGTAGCATTTTCCTTACAAATTTCCCTGACCAATCTATCAATGGTGTTTTCACACAAATTCTAGGAAGTGAGCAAGGACATGCTCTAAAAAGGGGGGAGGTTTCTCAAAACCAAGACTCCTCCCAAGTCATACATAACAACCACTAAGTATCCTGTACCCTTTCTCCTGGATGGATGTCCCGGTTTTCTCAATGTTCTCAATTTTGAGGCCCCTAATGTGTTCTTGTGACCCTCACACACCCTATCGGTGTCATGCTTCAACATCAGGTCTTATCTTGGTCTCTATAAACCAGGATGAGCTCGACGATGTTTCAGGGAGCACTTTTGATATCCTCACCGATGGGGTCTGGTTACTGTAAGATAAAAATACTTAGTGTGCACCCCGGTATCCCTTTAATTAAAGGTGCCCCCATATATGGTTAAAATTATGCACGTGTTCTAAGAGGTATCTAATGTCTTTGCACCTTGTTCCACATTGACATGTTTCAGCCATTAATGGCCTCTTGGGGTCCGGGGCTTTTGTCCGTGCTAATGTCAGTACCAACCAAACAAAGGGGTCCCGAAGATTACGAATTATAATGTGGAGTGGGAAAAGGAAAACTAAGCCAAAAAACAACAGAAACAACCCACCTCCACTAATCGCTCCCCAAGGAGACTAGCAACAACAAACCAACTATAATATAATCTTAATTTCTTTTATTTAATCTAAAAATATTTTTTTTAAATAGAAGCGTATTGTAGGAAAGTAGGATCTGCTTCTTATGGTTACCCCCACTTTTTTCCTTGATGTTGCACTGTCTTTGACTAGTCTGAATGGGATCCTGCTAATCAGGACCCCAGTCTATCTGCTTTCTCCCTTAAATTGTCATGCATGCACTTTGTTACACTCCAGATTGGATACTGGGGTACCCTTATCAGTCCATAGTATATGGTACCCATGTACCCAGGGCATGGGTACCCCAGAGGCTTCCCATGGGCTGAAGCATGTATTATGTCACCCATGAGAGGCCATGCAAAATGGAACTCCAGGTCTGCTACAGCAGCCTGTGTAAGATGGTGCTTGCACCCCTTACTTTAGATATAGGTCCACTATATCTATAGGTCACTACACTTAAAACTTATAAGTCACCCCTATAGCAGGCCGTAACAATCCTGAAGGCAGGGTGCTGGGTTTTTAGTGAGAGGGTGCCCCTGCATGAGCAGAGCCTCTCTGCAGCCTTTGGAGACCATTCTCCAGGGTTGTCTGTGACTCAGCCGGACATATAGGTAGAGGTGCATTATAACCTCGCAGTAAATGCTATCTCGAAAACGGCCGCATAGAAACATATCGTGTTTGGTATCAAACACCTTGGAATCATACCGCCACACCGGCAACCGGTGTGGTAGGTATGATTCCACCCTTCAGAAGCGAGCTTCGTGGGGTCACTGGTCTATCCGACCAGAGACACACTTTTGCCCTCCTGCTGCTGAGCCAAGCTCGAGTGGGGAAGGCAGCACAATAGGCATCCTGTCACAGGGAGGTGTGACCACCTCCCAGACAGGATTCAGTGTATTGGGGCTGGGTGGGTACACTCTGAGAGTGCCTGAAAGTCTGCACCCAGGGCACATTTGGTGTCCCTGTGCATAGTCCAGCTCAAACCAGTTCTGGGAGCCATTGGCTCCTGCTCTGGCGCGATACTGGACAAAGGACATGGGTGTAACCACCCCTCTGTCCTGACCCTCCCCTAGGACGGTCCCCCAAATCTGTCCAACCCTCTCCCGTGGGTACATAAGGGCTTACCTGGCTGTAAGACTTTAGATTTTACGTGGACAAGATTCTACAAGAAGAAACCACTGACCTTCGACCGTCTGGACACCGACTGGGCCCGACTTCGTTTCCCTCTCCATCCAAAGCTTTGTCTGTGCCCTTGCTCCATACATGCTCCGTGCAGGACCTGTGGTGCATTAAGGACAACTGAAGAATCTCCCTTGGAGTGAAGAAGTCACTCCCCTGCCCTAGCAGGCACCTTAACGCAACTGACTGGTCTGCTGCTCCTGCGGACTCAGAAGATTTCAGCAACCCAGGAGGTGGGTTTCTGAAGGTCTCTGAGGTTGATCTGCCCTCTCAGCAAGTTTGAGGCCTGTATCCCTCGTGCGGACTGCATAACCCGACCCCCTGTGCACCGCGTCCATTTGCAGTTGCATATGCTTGTTGGCGATTCCCGAGCTTGTGCATTGGACTCCGTGTAGTCCTGACCCTGAGCAGTATTTGCACCAAAGAACTCCGGCCTCTTCGCACTGAGTGCTCCGTGGGCTGGTACTTTGCAATCTTGCCCGAGGTCCCCTCGCGACTCCTGGTCCTTCGGCCAGTGGGTCTCTCCGAGGGTCATCTTGATTTCTGTTGGGCCTCCCTGGTTGCTCCAGACGTGCCCTGACTCCCCATTGCTTGGTGAGTCCCCTGGACCTTGCTGGTCCACACCGTAACCTGCTTGACCTTCCTTCGTGGGTTGCTTTTGCCAAGGCTTGTTGGTGTTCCCGCCGGACACCGACCCCTCAGCACTCGACATCCTTCGTGAGACAGCTCACCTCCGGCTCCTGGTCGTCCTCGACGTCTCCTGGTCCTCGTGGCTGCAGAGTCAAGCATCCCTGCTTCGCACCTGAAGCACATGACATCGGTGGGCATCCGTCTACCGAGCCCCTGGTCATCCTGAAGTGACCCAGACTCTGTCCCCTCTGCTTTCAGGTTCCTTCCTCCCCGAATCCAGGCTTGGATTCCACCGGACCCTTTTCACCTTCACGGCAGCAGTACTTCTTCACAGCCCTCCATTGAGAACGACGGCAGTTTCCGACGCCACTTCAGACCTATGCACCTGGCTCCTTTGGGATAGGTAACTCGGGTGCTACGGTAACCACGGGTGGGGTGGCTCTTCAAACTCTTAAGTTCCAAAGGGTTCGCTCGAAGTCCTCCTAGAAGGGTCCTTAAACTTTAAAAGTGTAACCGCGACTTCCCCATAGAATTGTACGGAGCCCGCGGTCGTGTTCACACACTGCACCCGTCCTCCGTGGGGTCCCTGTCTACTCACCTTGGGTGGTTCCTTGGAGTGCCAGCGATTCTACGTGCTCCAGACCTTGTCTTGATCTCAGTTGTGACTGTTATACCACTATTTTAGTATATGGTTTGATCTCCCCCTGGAGCCCACTGTGTATTGTGCTACTTACAACTGTTCTATTGATCTCGTATTGTGTGCTTTATGTTCTATCCTCGTGTAGAGGATAGTAGAGAGTGTTATATTAATAAATACATATTTTTATATAACTACTGTGTGGTTCTCCTTTCATTTAGTTAATATAGGAGGTGATGTTCTGGTAAAACAAGCTGCTTTACATTCCTTCAAGATTAAGCCTGAAGGCTGCTCTCCACAGCTACCACTAGGATAGCTTTCTAAAGGTTATCTTTGACCTCATACATCATAAGGGTCGTTTGGACTGGTGCAAGGTGCCTACTTTAATTAGTGGACAGCATATACCAGGCCAACTTCTCACATTGGTGTGCAGCGGTTGGGATTCAAGCCTGAATTGTTTTACCAGATAAATCTCTTTGTATTGATTAACTGAAAACCACTAAAGTACTCAGACACATATAATACTTAAAGATTAGAATAAGTAAGTTCTACTGAACTTAGGGTTGGGTAAGTTAAGGGTCTAGCACACCCTCGCTCCAACCTAAGAGAGTTTAGTTCCCACTAGGTTAGGTAGGTGCATACACCACACCACACTAGTATGTCTTCTAAAGGAGAAGCCAGTGGCTCTCTGCCTTCTAGATACAATGGTCTTACATTTCAGGATTTGAAAGCCATGTGTGCTTCTAGGAAGCTGAAGACAGGGAGAAATGCCAACACCCAACGTCTCATTGAGGTGTTACTCTTAGATGACCTTAGAAAGACCCCAGGGTCAGATGAGGTAGAAAGAGTGGGTGGGGCAGGGAATGAAGACAGGTCAGGAGGTGACACCTTTTATGACCTAGACTCAAACCCTGGCAGGAGGATCAAGATGATTCCAACCTGGACAACCTAGATCTTCAGGAAGGGGGTGGAGAAGGCCCCTCTTTACTCCTCCAGGAAGAGTGCAGAGTTTACCCAGGAGATCTAGATCTCCCTCTGCAGAATCTGACCATTCAGGACATTCTATAGGGACCTCCATATCTCATAAGAGAGATAGCTCTTATGAAAGACAGTGCCAATTTCTAGAGCTTGAGAAAGTCAAGCTTAGGCTCAGGCAAGAGCAATTGGCCCTAGATAAGGAATCCTTAGAACTCCAGAAGGCTAGAAAGAAATTGGGACTAGAGTCCCATGGTGGTAGCAACAGTGTCCCTAGAGTTAAGGTACATTCTTTTGACAATAGGAACCTGAGCAAGATAGTCCCTCCCTACCATGGTGGGGATGACATCCACAAATGGATAACTGCTTTAGAGAGGGCCTGTAAAGTACAGAAGGTCCCTCAAGAGCAGTGGGCAGCTATCTTGTGGCTCTCCTTTGCTGACAAAGGTAGAGATAAGCTCCTCACTGTTAGAGAAGAGGATGCTGACAACTATTCAGTCCTGAAGAGTGCTCTCATTGATGGGTTTGGCTTAACCACTGAACAGTACAGGATTAAGTTCAGAGACACCCAGAAGACACAGACTTAGGACTGGGTAGACTTTGTAGATTGCGCTACTAAGGCTCTGGAAGGCTGGTTACTTGGCAGATCCTTAATAATTACCAAAATCAGTTGTTGCATCAGTACTTGGTTGACTCTGATCTGACTTCTCCCCAAGAATTGGGCAAGAAGGCAGATAGGTGGGTCAGAACCAGGGTGAAGCAGAAAAACCAGACCACAGGTGGTGACCAGAAGAAGCAAGATGCTAAACTTTCAGATAAGGGTGGGGAAAAGGGTAAAGACCAGATGTCTTCACCAGGGCCCCAAAAACCTGCATCTGGGGGGGAGTCGCATTCTAACAAAGGTAAAGGCAATAAGAAACCTTGGTGCTTCCTGCGTAAGGAGAAAACCCATTGGACAAGAGATGCCAATTGTCCAAGGGCCAAGGATCCTCCTACCACCACCACTGCCCCTAAGGCAACTGTTCCCCCTAGTTCTGCTCCAAGTGGTGGTACAGGGAACAAGGGTATAGTAGGGTTAACCCTGGGATCTGAGATGGGTTGTGGCTTAGTCATAACTCCAGCTCAGGCTGTTTTGGTCTGTGATGGAGGCATGGATATTGCCTCCCTATTTGTCAGTCCCAGTAATCTGGGCAAATACAGACAACAGCCTTTAATCAATGGTAAGGAGGCCATGGCATATAGGGACACAGGAGCTAGTGTCACAATGCTGACAAGAGATCTTGTGGGCCCTGACCAGATCATACTTGGTGAGATGTACCAAGTGACCAATGCTAACAATGTCAGGACAGACCATTCCTTGGCAGTTGTTAATTTCAGCTGGGGAGGGGTAACTGGCCATAAGAAGGTTGTGGTTAGCTCAGACCTCCCTGTGGAATGCTTGTTGGGCAATGATTTGGAAACTTCAGCCTGGGCTGAAGTGGAACTCAGGACACATGCAGCAATGTTGGGCATCTCTGCAGATGTGTTTGCTGTGACTAGGTCACAGGCCAAACTGCCTTCAACTGAACAGGCCCTGGATCCTGGAAAAATGGACCAGGTGCCTTCCAAGAGAAGGAGCAGTAGGGGTAAGGCAGTGTCTTCCCCCCAGACTCAGAGTGAGGATCAGTCTCCTGAGGGAGATGACCCCAGCCTCTGTGAAGGAACTGTCTCAGAGGAACTTGAACATGATCAGGTTGAGTTCTTGGGGACAGGGGGCCCTTCCAGGGCAGAACTAAGTGAGGAGCAGCACAGCTGCCCCTCTCTTGAACCCCTCAGACAGCAAGCTGCTGCTGACGCTGCTGGGAGTGCCAGTGGGTCCCACAGGATCTACTGGGATGAAGGACTCCTTTACTCAGAGGGTAGAGACCCCAAGCCTGCTGCTACCAGGAGGTTAGTTATACCTCTGAAGTTTAGGGGCTTCCTACTGACACTGGCACATGATATCCCTTTAACAGGACACCTAGGCCAAAGTAAGACTTGGGACAGGCTTGTCCCTCACTTTCACTGGCCTCACATGTCAGAGGACACAAATGAGTTTTGTCGCTCCTGTACCACCTGTCAAGCCAGTGGTAAGGCAGGTGGTACCACAAAGGCCCCCCTGATATCACTACCTGTGGTGGGGGTTCCCTTTGAGAGGGTTGGGATTGACATAATTGGTCCCATGGATCCTCCAACTGCCTCTGGGCACAGATATATTCTAGTGGTGGAGGACCATGCCACTAGGTACCCAGAAGCCATACCCCTTAGAACCACCACGGCTCCTGTGGTGGCCAGGGCCCTCCTGGGAATTTGTTCCAGAGTGGGTTTCCCTAAGGAGGTCTTAACTGACAGAGGTGCAAACTTCATGTCTAGTTACATTACTGCTATGTGGAAGGAGTGTGGAGTAAATTACAAATTTACCACACCCTATCACCCACAATGCAATGGGTTAGTTGAGAGATTCAACAAAACCCTAAAGGGCATGATCATGGGCCTCCCAGAAAAGCTTAGGTGAAAATGGGATGTCCTGTTGCCCTGCCTTCTCTTTGCCTACAGAGAGGTTCCTCAGAAGGGGGTTGGCTACAGCCCTTTTGAACTTCTGTTTGGACATCCAGTTAGGGGTCCCTTATGTTTAGTGAAGGAGGGATGGGAGTTACCTCTCTCTCAAACCAACTAAACAAGACATAGTGGACTATGTACTTGGTCTCCGCTCCAGGATGGCTGAGTATATGAAGAAGACAAGTAAAAACCTTGAAGCTAGGCAAGAATTACAGAAAGCTTGGCATGACCAAAAGGCTGTGCTGACTGTGTACCAGCCAGGACAGAAGGTATGGGTGTTGGAGCCTGTGGCCCCAGCAGCTCTCCAGGACAAGTGGAGTGGACCCCATACCATTCTTGAGCAAAAGGGAGAGGTCACCTACCTGGTGGACCTTGGAACTCCCAGGAGCCCCCTTAGGGTGCTCCGTGTGAACAGGCTCAAGCTATATGTTGACAGGGCAGACATGGGCTTGCTCATGGCTACTGATGAGGGACAGGAGGAAGAGAGTGACCCACTCCCTGACCTCCTCTCACAGAACCCTGATGATGGCTCAGTTGATGGTGTAGCCTTGGCAGGCAGCCTCACTGAGCAGCAGCAGACTGATTGCAGGAATGTCCTCAATCAGTATAGACATATGTTCTCCCTGACTCCTAGTCAGACCACTTGGTGTACCCATGAAGGGGACACAGGTGAAAGTCTGCCTGTTAAAAATAAGATTTACAGGCAACCTGACCATGTCAGGGACTGCATCAGTGCTGAGGTCCAAAAGATGCTGCAATTGGGAGTCATTGAACCCTCAGATAGCCCTTGGTCTAGTCCAGTAGTCCTGGTACCCAAACCTCATACCCAGGGTGGTAAGAGAGAAATTAGGGTTTGTGTAGACTACAGGGGGCTCAATGCAGTCACTAGGACTGATGCTCATCCTATTCCTAGGGCAGATGAGCTCATTGATACTTTGGCCTCAGCCAAGTTCTTGAGTACATTTGACCTCACAGCTGGATATTGGCAAATCAGACTAGCTGAGGATGCCAAACCCAAAACAGCATTTTCAACCCCTAGTGGGCACTATCAATTTATGGTGATGCCCTTTGGCTTGAAAAATGCACCTGCCACATTTCAAAGGTTGGTGAATAAAGTTCTCACAGGCCTGGAAGACTACAGTGCAGCTTATCTTGATGATATTGCTGTCTTTAGTTCCACCTGGGAGGATCACCTGGTCCACCTAAGAAATGTTCTGGAGGCCCTGCAAAAGGCAGGCCTCACTATCAAGGCCACCAAGTGCCAGATAGGGCAGAGTAAGGTTGTGTACCTGGGCCACCTTGTGAGTGGAGGCCAGGTTCAACCATTGCAGAGCAAAATCCAGACCATCATGGACTGGGTTGCTCCAACTACCCAGACCCAGGTCAGAGCTTTCTGGGGCCTGACTGGGTACTACAGGAGGTTTGTTAAGGGATATGGATCCATAGTGACCCCCTTAAATGATTTGACCTCTAAAAGAATGCCTAAGAAAGTTCAGTGATACAAAAGGGGATGATGGACGGAACGTTTGAGCCAATCAAACACTCACCCCCAGTCAACTGATCTGGGTTTAATCCATCATCATTCTTTAGCTCACTCCACCACCCCAGTTCAGACATGGCCATATGCAAATCAGTCTGACCCTGTGCCTCATGGGAACAGTCCAGCCCGAACTGCCAAGCCATGTCTTCCCTGGACCGGAAACAAGCATCCTAGGACCGGTTTCTGGCATTCCAGCCGTCATCAGCCAGGCTGGCTTGAATCCAGTGGCAAAGTGAGCAAGGGACCCACGTCTGGGCATACCCCCGCCAACTTAGGGCGAACAAAGCGATACAAAAGGGGATGATGGACGGAACGTTTGAGCCAATCAAACACTCACCCCCAGTCAACTGATCTGGGTTTAATCCATCATCATTCTTTAGCTCACTCCACCACCCCAGTTCAGACATGGCCATATGCAAATCAGTCTGACCCTGTGCCTCATGGGAACAGTCCAGCCCGAACTGCCAAGCCATGTCTTCCCTGGACCGGAAACAAGCATCCTAGGACCAGTTTCTGGCATTCCAGCCGTCATCAGCCAGGCTTGCTTGAATCCAGTGGCAAAGTGAGCAAGGGACCCACGTCTGGGCATACCCCCGCCAACTTAGGGCGAACAAAGCGATACAAAGGGGATGATGGACGGAACGCTTGAGCCAATCAAACACTCACCCCCAGTCAACTGATCTGGGTTTAATCCATCATCATTCTTTAGCTCACTCCACCACCCCAGTTCAGACATGGCCATATGCAAATCAGTCTGACCCTGTGCCTCATGGGAACAGTCCAGCCCGAACTGCCAAGCCATGTCTTCCCTGGACCGGAAACAAGCATCCTAGGACCGGTTTCTGGCATTCCAGCCGTCATCAGCCAGGCTTGCTTGAATCCAGTGGCAAAGTGAGCAAGGGACCCACGTCTGGGCATACCCCGCCAACTTAGGGCGAACAAAGCGATACAAAAGGGGATGATGGACGGAACGTTTGAGCCAATCAAACACTCACCCCCAGTCAACTGATCTGGGTTTAATCCATCATCATTCTTTAGCTCACTCCACCACCCCAGTTCAGACATGGCCATATGCAAATCAGTCTGACCCTGTGCCTCATGGGAACAGTCCAGCCCGAACTGCCAAGCCATGTCTTCCCTGGACCGGAACCAAGCATCCTAGGACCGGTTTCTGGCATTCCAGCCGTCATCAGCCAGGCTTGCTTGAATCCAGTAGCAAAGTGAGCAAGGGACCCACGTCTGGGCATACCCCCGCCAACTTAGGGCGAACAAAGCGATACAAAAGGGGATGATGGACGGAACGTTTGAGCCAATCAAACACTCACCCCCAGTCAACTGATCTGGGTTTAATCCATCATCATTCTTTAGCTCACTCCACCACCCCAGTTCAGACATGGGCATATGCAAATCAGTCTGACCCTGTGCCTCATGGGAACAGTCCAGCCCGAACTGCCAAGCCATGTCTTCCGTGGACCGGAAACAAGCATCCTAGGACCGGTTTCTGGCATTCCAGCCGTCATCAGCCAGGCTTGCTTGAATCCAGTGGCAAAGTGAGCAAGGGACCCACGTCTGGGCATACCCCCGCCAACTTAGGGCGAACAAAGCGATACAAAAGGGGATGATGGGCGGAACGTTTGAGCCAATCAAACACTCACCCCCAGTCAACTGATCTGGGTTTAATCCATCATCATTCTTTAGCTCACTCCACCACCCCAGTTCAGACATGGCAATATGCAAATCAGTCTGACCCTGTGCCTCATGGGAACAGTCCAGCCCGAACTGCCAAGCCATGTCTTCCCTGGACCGGAAACAAGCATCCTAGGACCGGTTTCTGGCATTCCAGCCGTCATCAGCCAGGCTTGCTTGAATCCAGTGGCAAAGTGAGCAAGGGACCCACATCTGGGCATACCCCCGCCAACTTAGGGCGAACAAAGCGATACAAAAGGGGATGATGGACGGAACGTTTGAGCCAATCAAACACTCACCCCCAGTCAACTGATCTGGGTTTAATCCATCATCATTCTTTAGCTCACTCCACCACCCCAGTTCAGACATGGCCATATGCAAATCAGTCTGACCCTGTGCCTCATGGGAACAGTCCAGCCCGAACTGCCAAGCCATGTCTTCCCTGGACCGGAAACAAGCATCCTAGGACCGGTTTCTAGCATTCCAGCCGTCATCAGCCAGGCTTGCTTGAATCCAGTGGCAAAGTGAGCAAGGGACCCACGTCTGGGTATACCCCCGCCAACTTAGGGCGAACAAAGCGATACAAAAGGGGATGATGGACGGAACGTTTGAGCCAATCAAACACTCACCCCCAGTCAACTGATCTGGGTTTAATCCATCATCATTCTTTAGCTCACTCCACCACCCCAGTTCAGACATGGCCATATGCAAATCAGTCTGACCCTGTGCCTCATGGGAACAGTCCAGCCCGAACTGCCAAGCCATGTCTTCCCTGGACCGGAAACAAGCATCCTAGGACCGGTTTCTGGCATTCCAGCCGTCATCAGCCAGGCTTGCTTGAATCCAGTGGCAAAGTGAGCAAGGGACCCACGTCTGGACATACCCCCGCCAACTTAGGGCGAACAAAGCGATACAAAAGGGGATGATGGACGGAACGTTTGAGCCAATCAAACACTCACCCCCAGTCAACTGATCTGGGTTTAATCCATCATCATTCTTTAGCTCACTCCACCACCCCAGTTCAGACATGGCCATATGCAAATCAGTCTGACCCTGTGCCTCATGGGAACAGTCCAGCCCGAACTGCCAAGCCATGTCTTCCCTGGACCGGAAACAAGCATCCTAGGACCGGTTTCTGGCATTCCAGCCGTCATCAGCCAGGCTTGCTTGAATCCAGTGGCAAAGTGAGCAAGGGACCCACGTCTGGGCATACCCCCGCCAACTTAGGGCGAACAAAGCGATACAAAAGGGGATGATGGACGGAACGTTTGAGCCAATCAAACACTCACCCCCAGTCAACTGATCTGGGTTTAATCCATCATCATTCTTTAGCTCACTCCACCACCCCAGTTCAGACATGGCCATATGCAAATCAGTCTGACCATGTGCCTCATGGGAACAGTCCAGCCCGAACTGCCAAGCCATGTCTTCCCTGGACCGGAAACAAGCATCCTAGGACCGGTTTCTGGCATTCCAGCCGTCATCAACCAGGCTTGCTTGAATCCAGTGGCAAAGTGAGCAAGGGACCCACGTCTGGGCATACCCCCGCCAACTTAGGGCGAACAAAGCGATACAAAAGGGGATGATGGACGGAACGTTTGAGCCAATCAAACACTCACCCCCAGTCAACTGATCTGGGTTTAATCCATCATCATTCTTTAGCTCACTCCACCACCCCAGTTCAGACATGGCCATATGCAAATCAGTCTGACCCTGTGCCTCATGGGAACAGTCCAGCCCGAACTGCCAAGCCATGTCTTCCCTGGACCGGAAACAAGCATCCTAGGACCGGTTTCTGGCATTCCAGCCGTCATCAGCCAGGCTTGCTTGAATCCAGTGGCAAAGTGAGCAAGGGACCCACGTCTGGGCATACCCCCGCCAACTTAGGGCGAACAAAGTGATACAAAGGGGATGATGGACGGAACGTTTGAGCCAATCAAACACTCACCCCCAGTCAACTGATCTGGGTTTAATCCATCATCATTCTTTAGCTCACTCCACCACCCCAGTTCAGACATGGCCATATGCAAATCAGTCTGTCCCTGTGCCTCATGGGAACAGTCCAGCCCGAACTGCCAAGCCATGTCTTCCCTGGACCGGAAACAAGCATCCTAGGACCGGTTTCTGGCATTCCAGCCGTCATCAGCCAGGCTTGCTTGAATCCAGTGGCAAAGTGAGCAAGGGACCCACGTCTGGGCATACCCCCGCCAACTTAGGGCGAACAAAGCGATACAAAAGGGGATGATGGACGGAACGTTTGAGCCAATCAAACACTCACCCCCAGTCAACTGATCTGGGTTTAATCCATCATCATTCTTTAGCTCACTCCACCACCCCAGTTCAGACATGGCCATATGCTAATCAGTCTGACCCTGTGCCTCATGGGAACAGTCCAGCCCGAACTGCCAAGCCATGTCTTCCCTGGACCGGAAACACGCATCCTAGGACCGGTTTCTGGCATTCCAGCCGTCATCAGCCAGGCTTGCTTGAATCCAGTGGCAAAGTGAGCAAGGGACCCACGTCTGGGCATACCCCGCCAACTTAGGGCGAACAAAGCGATACAAAAGGGGATGATGGACGGAACGTTTGAGCCAATCAAACACTCACCCCCAGTCAACTGATCTGGGTTTAATCCATCATCATTCTTTAGCTCACTCCACCACCCCAGTTCAGACATGGCCATATGCAAATCAGTCTGACCCTGTGCCTCATGGGAACAGTCCAGCCCGAACTGCCAAGCCATGTCTTCCCTGGACCGGAAACAAGCATCCTAGGACCGGTTTCTGGCATTCCAGCCGTCATCAGCCAGGCTTGCTTGAATCCAGTGGCAAAGTGAGCAAGGGACCCACGTCTGGGCATACCCCCGCCAACTTAGGGCGAACAAAGCGATACAAAAGGGGATGATGGACGGAACGTTTGAGCCAATCAAACACTCACCCCCAGTCAACTGATCTGGGTTTAATCCATCATCATTCTTTAGCTCACTCCACCACCCCAGTTCAGACATGGCCATATGCAAATCAGTCTGACCCTGTGCCTCATGGGAACAGTCCAGCCCGAACTGCCAAGCCATGTCTTCCCTGGACCGGAAACAAGCATCCTAGGACCGGTTTCTGGCATTCCAGCCGTCATCAGCCAGGCTTGCTTGAATCCAGCGGCAAAGTGAGCAAGGGACCCACGTCTGGGCATACCCCCGCCAACTTAGGGCGAACAAAGCGATACAAAAGGGGATGATGGACGGAACGCTTGAGCCAATCAAACACTCACCCCCAGTCAACTGATCTGGGTTTAATCCATCATCATTCTTTAGCTCACTCCACCACCCCAGTTCAGACATGGCCATATGCAAATCAGTCTGACCCTGTGCCTCATGGGAACAGTCCAGCCCGAACTGCCAAGCCATGTCTTCCCTGGACCGGAAACAAGCATCCTAGGACCGGTTTCTGGCATTCCAGCCGTCATCAGCCAGGCTTGCTTGAATCCAGTGGCAAAGTGAGCAAGGGACCCACGTCTGGGCATACCCCCGCCAACTTAGGGCGAACAAAGCGATACAAAAGGGGATGATGGACGGAACGTTTGAGCCAATCAAACACTCACCCCCAGTCAACTGATCTGGGTTTAATCCATCATCATTCTTTATGAACTTAGAAAGTTCAGTGGACAGTTAGCTGTCAGAAGGCATTTGATGACCTGAAGCAGGCCATGTGCACTGCTCCCATTCTGCAAAGTCCTGACTATTCCAAACAATTCATTGTTCAAACTGATGCATCTGAGTTGGGGGTAGGGGCTGTGTTATCACAACTGAATGAAGAGGGTCAGGATCAGCCAGTAGCTTTTATGAGCAGAAGGCTGACCCCCAGAGAGAAACGTTGGTCAGCTATTGAGAGGGAAGCCTTTGCTGTGGTTTGGGCTCTGAAGAAGCTGAGGTCATACTTGTTTGGCACTCACTTCATTGTTCAGACAGACCATAAGCCCCTCTTATGGCTAAAACAGATGAAGGGTGAAAACCCCAAACTTTTGAGGTGGTCCATTTCCCTACAGGGGATGGACTATACAGTGGAACATAGACCAGGGAGTAACCATGCCAATGCAGATGGACTCTCCAGATATTTCCACTTAGAAAATGAAGACTCAACTGGTCAAGGTTAGTCTTATGTCCTTTCGTTTGGGGGGGGGGGGGTGTAGGAAAGTAGAATCTGCTTCTTATGGTTACCCCCACTTTTTTGCTTGATGTTGCACTGTTTTTGACTAGTCTGACTGGGATCCTGCTTATTAGGACCCCAGTCTATCTGCTTTCTCCCTTAAATTGTCATGCATGTACTTTGGTACACTCCAGATTGGATACTGGGGTACCCTTATCAGTCCCTGGTATATGGTACCCATGTACCCAGGGCATAGGTACCCCAGAGGCCTCCCATGGGCTGAAGCATCTATTATGCCACCCATGAGAGGCCATGCAAAATGGAACTCCGGTCTGCTACAGCAGCCTGTGTAAAATGGTGCTTGCACCCCTTACTTTAGATATAGGTTCACTATATCTATAGGTCACTACACTTAAAACTTATAAGTCACCCCTATAGCAGGCCTTAACAATCCTGAAGGCAGAGTGCTCAGTTTTTAGTGAGAGGGTGCCCCTGCATGAGCAGAGCCTCTCTGCAGCCTTCGGAGACCATTCTCCCGGGTTGTCTGTGACTCAGCCGGACATATAGGTAGAGGTGCATTATAACCTCGCGGTGAATGCTATCTCGAAAAAGGCTGCATAGAAACATACCGTGTTTGGTATCAAACACCTTGGAATCATACCTCCACACCAGTAACCAGTGTGGAGGTATGATTCCACCCTTCAGAAGCGAGCTTTGTGGGGTCACTCGTCTATCCGGTGCCAGCCTTCTCGACCCGGTCAGCACAAAATGGATGCTGCTGACCAGAGACACACTTCTGCCCTCCTGCTGCTGAGCAAAGCTCGAGCAGGGGAAGGCAGCACAATAGGCATCCTGTCACAGGGAGGTGTCACCACCTCCCAGACAGGATTCAGTGTATTGGGGCTGGGTGGGTGCACTCTGAGAGTGCCTGAAAGTCTGCACCCGGGGCACATTTGGTGTCCCTGTGCATAGTCCAGCTCAAACCAGTTCTGGGAGCCATTGGCTCCTGCTCTGGCGCGAAACTGGACAAAGGACATGGGTGTAACCACCCCTCTGTCCTGACCCTCCCCTAGGAGGGTCCCCCAAATCTGTCCAACCCTCTCCCGTGGGTACATAAGGGCTTACCTGGCTGTAAGACTTTAGATTTTACGTGGACAAGATTCTACAAGAAGAAACCACTGACCTTCGACCGTCTGGACACTCTGGACTTCGACTGGGCCCGACTTAGTCTCCCTCTCCGTCCAAAGCTTTGTCTGTGCCCTTGCTCCATACAGGCTCCGTGCAGGACCTTTGGTGCACTAAGGACAACTGAAGAATCTCCCTTGGAGTGACTCCCCTGCCCTAGCAGGCACCTTAACGCAACTGACCGGTCTGCTGCTCCTGAGCTCCTGCGGACTCCGAAGATTTCAGCAACACAGGAGGTGGGTTTATGAAGGTCCCTGAGGTTGATCTGCCCTCTCAGCAAGTTTGAGGCCAGTATCCCTCCTGGGGACTGCATAACCCAACCCCCTGTGCACCGCGTCCATTTACAGTTGCATATGCTTGTTGGCGATTCCCGAGCTTGTGCATTGGACTCCGTGTAGTCCTGACCCTGAGCAGTATTTGCACCAAAGAACTCCGGCCTCCTCGCACTGAGTGCTCCGTGGGCTGGTACTTTGCAATCTTGCCCGAGGTCCCCTCGCGACTCCTGGTCCTTCGACCTGTGGGTCTCTCTGAGGGTCATCTTGATTTCTGTTGGACTTCCCTGGTTGCTCCAGACATGCCCTGACTCCCCATTGCTTTGTGAGTCCCCTGGACCTTGCTGGTCCACACCGTAACCTGCTTGACCTTCCTTCGTGGGTTGCTTTTGCCAAGGCCTGTTGGTGCTCCCGCCGGACACCGACCCCTCAGCACTTGACATCCTTTGTGGGACAGCTCACCTCCGGCTCCTGGTGGTCCTCGACGTCTCCTGGTCCTCGTGGCTGCAGAGTCAAGCATCCCTTCTTCGCACCTAAAGCACACGACATCGGTGGGCATCCGTCTACCGAGCCCCTGGTCATCCTGAAATGACCCAGACTCTGTCACCTCTGCTTTCAGCTTCCTTCCTCCCCGAATCCAGGCTTGGATTCCACCGGACTCTTTTCACCTTCACGGCAGCAGTACTTCTTCACAGCCCTCCATTGAGAACGACTGCAGTTTCCGACGCCACTTCAGACCTATGCACCCGGCTCCTCTCGGATAGGTAACTCGGGTACTACGGTATCCACAGGTGGGGTGGCTCTTCAAACTCTTAAGTTCCAAAGGGTTCGCTCGAAGTCCTCCTAGAAGGGTCCTTAAACTTTAAAAGTGTAACCGCGACTTCCCCATAGAATTGTACGGAGCCTGCGGTCGTGTTCACACACTGCACCCGTCCTCTGTGGGGTCCCTGTCTACTCACCTTGGGTGGTTCCTTGGGGTCCAGACCTTGTCTTGATCTCAGTTGTGACTGTTATACCACTATTTTAGTATATGGTTTGGTCTCCCCCTGGAGCCCACTGTGTATTGTGCTACTTACAACTGTTCTATTGATCTCGTATTGTGTGCTTTATGTTCTATCCTCGTGTAGAGGATAGTAGAGAGTGTTATATTAATAAATACATATTTTTATATAACTACTTTGTGATTCTCCTTTCATTTAGTCAATATAGGAGGTGATGTTCTGGTAAAACAAGCTGCTTTACATTCCTTCAAGATTAAGCCTGAAGGCTGCTCTCCACAGCACTAGGATAGCTTTCTAAAGGTTATCTTTGACCTCATACATCATAAGGGTCGTTTGGACTGGTGGAAGGTGCCCACTTTAATTAGTGGACAGCATATACCAGGCCAACTTCTCACACGTATCAAAAAAGATTTTATCATACAAATTTAGTGTAACATACTAACTGCCATATCCTCCAATCAACAACTGAATAATACGTCATACTCTCACACTACATACATATCACTCTTACCTTCCAAACCATATCAGAACAATTTATTAGAATCGATGTAATAAGCATAGTACAGCACCATAAATGAACCTATGCATAGTTCCTTAAATGTTCCAAGCTATACAATATTATAACCTCAGATCAAAAAATGTATATATGTATTTAAGTCCAATACAGAGATAATCATAGGTATAAGGATATATGTTCCTATAGATATAATCTACCTAGACAGAATTAATCAATTTAGAATATCGCACAAGTGAAGAAGACTGCTGCACATAAATGCAGAAATACATTTGTTCTGTGTTTGTACAGCTGTAGCGCAGGTGCCAACACACATTTCGGTGAACTGTGGTCAGTCGACCATACACCTTCCGGGCAGAGGATGATCAATAAAACCAACAAAGTGGGGAAGAGAGAGAGGGGTGGGTATGGCAGCCAACACTGATCTAAAAAATATAAAAACAAATATCAATACAAACCTGTTACAGGTTTATGCAAGTACCTTTTCCACAACATATCAAACCAAGACCAAAAACTCTACGTGTTCATACATAAAACCCATGTGATTTTCTAAGCATATAACTACACCCAGTGTAAAAATCATCACAGTGATACAACTGTGTGCCAACACCAAACAATGCATATAACAATAACAAATTAATAAATAAATAAAAACACTCACAGTGAACAGATCTCTTACCATGTGTCTATTTCAACTATCTGCTCCCGTGTGATACATTGATCTACCAACTATGCCTAAGTTACCTAATGTTAGATGGCTACTTGTGGGGGAACCAGATCCCCAAATTTCTAACGTACCTTGAGCTGCGAAATACACACAACGGGCAGGTGTACTCCAATAAAATGACTACAAAACAGATGAAACCCAACGATCCCTATTTAAGTGGAACGCTTTTAAATCTCTTTATGGGTAGTATATTTTACCTTGAAGGCAAAAATTCTCCTTAGTAGAGTTTGGAGCCGAAGCTTCCAAGCAATTTACTAATCCAGCCAACACAGTTGTCGCATATAGCGGAGGGGGCCACCTCACCTGAGACCTCACAGCGGAGGCACCTATATATTAAAATAAAGTGAGTGACAGGATGCAAAGTAAGCCCACGAAGTCTCTGTTAACTGGTAAAGAGTGACGTACTATAGCATAAGTCAGAAGGCATGAGATACGTACCAAATTCAAGTAAAAAGGTCGCCTATTGGAATCGAATGCCACGGGCACGTCATCCTGCACAGACATGTGGCAGCGCTATTGTAGCTGACAATATTACATATGGTAATATTAAGGTGCAGCTAAACAACATGACTAACTGTAGAACTAGCAATATTAGATATAGCATTATCTGCCCTTGTCAGCTAGGGTACGTAGGTGAGTCAGGGAGAGAATTTAGAACGAAATACAGTGAACACAAACCAGCCATTCGGAATAACAAACGCCTGGCCCTGATGGTATATCACTGCAGAATCAAACATACAGAAAATGATTTCAAATGGACCATTTTGGACAAAATCTCTAGTATGAAAATAGAGATAATATTGCATACAGAAAAAAAAGGGAAGTCTTTTGGATATTTTATTTATTGTTGGTTTGTTGTTGCTAGACTCCTTGGGGAGCGATTAGTGGAGGTGGGTTGTTTCTGCTGTTGTTTTGGCCTAATGTCAGTACCGCTCTGTGTGTTCGTCACTGTGTCCTGATTCCCTAGTCCTACCAGTTAGAAGACTACAGGACAAACAACATATCTAAACAAGATAGCCTGTTTATCGAGAAGAAAATAGATCAATAAATAATTGGTGTATTTGCACACAAAATACAAGACATAAGCTTATTAACAACAGGTGATTGACAGACAAGAACACTGCATATCAACATACAATTTGATATGCACCGGTATAGATCCCCACGGTGAGCATAACTAGTGATTCACTGCAAATCTCTGCAAACACTTCAAACGTGCAACGTGCCATGATGTTGACATTAATGTATGCTTATCCCAAATGGTATACAGTGATATCCCTTATAAAGGCAGGCCCGAGGGCACTCTCCTATGGTCACACTGTAATAAAGTTAGTAGGTAGAAAATGAGAGCCTGTCATTGCCATGGACCCCAGGTCTCTTACTTTGCCTCCAGTAGAAAGTTTCGTAGTCACCTTACCACTCCAAGGGTGCCATGGCTCTATCACACCTATTAATGCTCTGCTGTGTCTCACTTGCATTGCCTCAGTGGCACGGGACCTGTCATTTTAAAGGTTGTGAACCTGTGAGGTTCTCCCCTTCCAGCTGTGTCACCATGTACACATCTGTGTGTGCTAAGTTCACAAACTGCATGAGACGCCTTGTGGATTATTGGGAATATGTTTTCCTCATTCAATGTGCCATGCATGTCCAGTCCTAACTTCGCTCTTGTATTCATTAAAGGTGCTGTTGGTTGATCTTTCCTAATAACACCTGAATGGAAGCTTCCCAGGACGTGTGTTCCTAATTACGTTTACTGCTCAGCTCAAAAATAATGCGCTACACAATACCCACCCCGTTATCATGGTCTGACATGGCATCATGGTAGATGTAGTTCTTCTTACCTCTGCTATGCATGCAGCTGAAATTAAGAATTCCTGATTAGAAATTTACAAAGTTAGGAAGGCTGGTGCTCTTCCTGATGGCCCTGCTTAGTTGCATCATGGTCATACGGTGAATCAGAGGGAGATGTGTTTCTCCTGTCTATTGCTATACATGACTGAGATAAAAAAAATCTTGATAGATAATTTACACCATCATGTGTGGTCGCGTACTGAATTAAGTCTATTTGTTCAGCAAACAGGCCATGGGTACCTTGCATGACAGTTATAATACTGTCAATGTCTTTTAGCAGTATCTTGTATGTCAATATATTTTTCTCTTATAATGTGTTAGATAGAAGTTAAAAGCGGAAATATGCCGTGGTTTTCTGTGATCCTCAACACCATCCTTATATGCAGAGTAATTAAGAAAGGATAGCAGCCATCTCATATCATTGGCTTGAAGCTAAACTCAAAAGAGTTGGGCACGTGGCCAAGAAGAGGAAGATGGCAGCTGCAGTTTTCTGAGCTCTGCGGGACCGCTGCATTAATCCTCCCTCATCCGCTCAGTGCTGGATCCCAGCCCATGCCATAACACATCTCCAGAGGCTAAGACGCCCTGTGCTGCTGTACGCTGGCTGTTCGAGACGAAACCGGCATTGTCCAACTAAGGAGACTGCCATGTGACCTGCTGGCCTTTTATGGCGCGGCTGAGGGAGTCGGCTCTGCCGCGCAGGCAAGGACCTGCTGAGGGGGCAGTAGTGTTGCTCCTGTGACGCAACTGGAGCGTTGGGATTTCATCATTGTGCCTAAATGACATCTTGTGTTTATGCCCCTGTGGGCTGGCGATTGTTAGTTCACCCCACACCACATGAGTCTTTGCAAATAAATGGTGCTGTAGTGACGGTGCCAACCGGCCCCTTCACGCACGTACACACGCACGCATGCACCCTGAGGGTGGGCTCGCCTGAGGGTTAAATAAAGGGGCGTAAGACCGCTCGGAGTCTTAGCCCAGTACCCAGCACTGAGTGTCCGCGTCATTCCTGCTGTGTAGCCACGCCTGAGGCCTAGCCTCCGCGCAGCGTGTGTCCAGCCAGGCCTGGACGCCACATTGGCGACGAGGCGGGTCCCACCCACGCCTCGGTTGTGCCCCACTGAACTGAACCTCTCCTGGTGCTGGTGGTCGGGGCTGGCTGCCGCCGAAGAGGATCCGTGGGACGTTTGTGTCTCGCCTGTCGGCGAACGTCATCCGGCCTCTGCGGGTGCCCACCCCTCTCTGTGCTGCCTCTTCTCGGACGAGGTTGCGCCGTCGCGCACCTCAGGAGCGGGTGCCCACCCCGCACTGCCGCAGTACCTGGCAGCCTGCCCGACGCCTGGCCTCGGCGGAAAAGAAGACCGGAGGCGCCGGCGACGTCCACAAAGAGGTGAGGCCGATCCGGCGCTCCGCGTGTCTGTGTGCGCGCCAGACACGGTGCTCCCACATCCGCATGGTGGAGCCTGAGCTCAACGCGATCGGGGCCCAGCCGCGCGCGGTGCTCCCACGACCACGTGGTTGAGCTCGCGGCGGGCGGGCTGCGGAGCCGCTCCTCGCGCGTGTGGAGAGGCGCAGGAGCAGAGAGCAAACAGCTGAACCCTCACCGCCTGCTGCTCCCTCGTGGCCCCTCACCTTATGAGAGCACCGGGCAGCTGCTAAGCGCGTGATTGCGCGAGTGCCCCTCACTTGGACTCCCTCCCAGAGTGGCTCTGCCAGTGCTCCATGACACCGGGAGGTGGTCGCCTGCTTGCACCTGCTCCTCTCAAGGGTCGTCCAGCTCGTCTGCGCACCTGTGCTCCACACCCAGTCTCTGTGCCTGTGGCATACTCAGCACTGTGCCCACAACACTGGAACTGTCAGCCTGCTAGCGCCCTCACCACTACGGGCCGGCCA
Source organism: Calotriton arnoldi (assembly GCA_963921515.1). Taxonomy (NCBI): domain Eukaryota; kingdom Metazoa; phylum Chordata; class Amphibia; order Caudata; family Salamandridae; genus Calotriton; species Calotriton arnoldi. Next base: position 978,091 of record CAWUFW010002669.1, on the reverse strand, counting down.
GCGGCCCTCCACGCGCACCAACCACTAACTGTGAGAGGAGGCACACCCCAAGTCAAGCGCCACAGCGCCCCACGCCCACTTACCTGCTCTGCAGCTCGTGCCCTGAGGAGTCAGCGGTGCGCGCAGATACCCATTGATGAATGCGCCGGACGCAGGTGGGGGAGGCGATGCCGCTGCGGCGCAACCGCCAGTCCCGCAGGAGGCAGCTGTACCGGATCGCCCTCGGCCTGGTCAGGCCATGGCGGCCCCCCTACCACCATTCAGTGAACTCTCGGATCCCGCCACTGCTGCAGCGCGCTGGAAATCTTGGATCGGCCGCCTGGACCACTATTTTGTGGGTGTGCTGGAGACGGACGGTAGGGTGAAGAGGTCGCTTCTCATGTGCTATGGAGGGGGCGAGCTATATGATTTGTTTGAGATGCTGCCCAACACGGGGCCGGACGACGACTACAACGGAGCGGTGGCGGCCTTGAACAGGCATTTTGACCCCCAGATAAACCCCGATTTCGAGCGTTTCAAGCTCAGACAAGCGCGTCAAGGAGAGGCTGAGACCATTGATGTCTTCTATGCTCGTCTACGGAAGTTGGCGAGTTCCTGCACGCTGCCAGACCAAAGGGAGGAGATCAGGGCGCAAGTCATTCAAGGATGTCGGTCAGTGACACTGCTCCGCCTAATACTACGCCAACCGGGCATTAGTCTGGACGAGATCCTTGTGCTCGCCAGATCCCACGAGCTGTCCAACGCTCGTGCGGACGAGATGGAGGCGGCCCTCAACCGGCCCACCCCGCAGGTCGCACCGTCACGACCCCCTGTGATCAAGGAGGAGAGAGTGGACGCTATTCAGAGACGTCCGGCATCGTCAAGAGGTCCCACGAGACAGCCCCAAAGAAGCGCATGTGGGAATTGTGGACTGGACCACCCTCCGGCAGGGCGGTGTTTTGCGAGAGGGAAGACCTGCTCTCAATGTGGGAAGCTCAACCACTTTGCGAAGGTTTGTAGGAGTGGCAGAGGAAGGACGAACACCCCAAGCCAACGTGGACCGACGGCAGCGGTGAGGCAGTTGACGCTCGAGGACCCTCTGGATCAGACGGACACCACCCCGCCAGGGTTTGGACTCGGAGCAGAAGACGATGATGTGTTCTTCGTATCATTCGTTGGCCGAGAAGGCACAAGGCGCCGGCCCCCACCCATGTGTACCATCACCGTGGCAGGATCACCTGTGAGCGCTCTCATAGACACCGGGGCGTCTGTGAACGTGATGGACAGCGATCAATATGAGCGGCTCTCGCCGCGTCCTCCACTCCTACCATCCAAGGCAAGGATATACACATACGACGGAAATGAGCCGCTTCCCCTACGAGGAGTAATGGAGGTCGAAGTTGTCAATGAGGGTCATCGTCTCAACACAAGATTTCATGTCACAGAAGGAAAGCGAGGAACCCTTCTCAGTTGTCACACGGCGGAGGACCTGGAGTTAGTTTTCTTCGCGAACCAGGTACACGATCTGCACGCTCGTGAAATTCTCAAAGACTTCCCCATGTTGTTTGAAGGCCTGGGATGCCTAAAAGGGAAGACGTTCAAGCTGCACATCGATCCAACAGTCAAGCCCGTGGCTTTGAGACACCGTCAGGTGCCATTCCATCTGCGCCCTCAAGTCGAGGAGGAGCTGAAGAAGCTGGAGCAGCTCGGCGTGATAGAGAAGGTGTCTGGCCCCACCCCGTGGGTGTCGCCGTTGGTCGTAGCTCCCAAACCGAAGCAACCAGGGGCCATTCGGCTCTGTGTTGACATGCGCCTTCCAAACAAGACCGTGAAGAGGGAACGTCATCTTACACCCACTATGGATGACATCGTGGCCGACCTCAACGGCGCCAAGTGGTTCACCAAACTCGATCTCAATGCCGGCTACCATCAGCTGGAGCTACACCCCGACAGTAGAAACATCATGACCTTCTCCACTCACGTGGGGCTGCGTCGGTATAAGAGACTGAGCTTCGGAGTATCCTCGGCAGCAGAGGTATTTCAGAACGCGGTAAGGGAGACGCTCACTGGGCTGCAGGGTGTCATAAATCTGAGCGACGACATCCTCGTATTCTCCAAGACACTGGAAGAGCACCATGTGCATCTCAGGGCCACCCTTCAACGACTGGCGGAAAGTGGACTCACCCTGCACCGAGCTAAGTGCTCATTCTATCAAGAGTCGGTGGATTTCTTCGGTTACATCTTCTCCAGAGACGGCCTGCGGGTTGATCCGAAGAAAGCAGCGGCCATACGAGCTGCTCCGCGGCCTACGTCTCCCACCGAGGTCCGCAGCTTCCTCGGGATGGCCACGTATTGTGGCCGGTTCATCCCCAACCTGGCGTCCCTCTCCGAGCCACTACGCACTCTCACAAAGTCTGGGCAGCCGTGGGTCTGGTCTGCGAAGGAAGATCTGGCATTCCATGCCGTCAAGGAAGCCCTCATCGATGACCAGGTGATGGCGTATTTCCGGCCCCATCGGCGCACCAAAGTGGTGGTCGACGCAAGCCCCGTCGGACTGGGAGCAGTCCTGATGCAAGAGACAGAATCTAAGGAGTGGGTCCCAACTGCAAAGGCCAGCCGGGCGCTGACTGGAACAGAGATGCGCTATGCACAGATAGAGCGCGAGGCCCTGGCCATCAAGTGGGCATGCCAACATTTCCATCTTTACTTGTATGGACACGAATTTCGGGTGGTCACAGATCACAAGCCACTCGTTCCCCTCTTCGCCGGCACGTCTCGGCTGGCTCCTCCACGGATAGAGAGGTGGGCAGTTCAACTGCAGGCATATCACTTCGAGGTGGTTTTTCGTCCGGGGGTCAACAACCCGGCCGACTTCCTGTCGAGACACCCTGGACTGCCTGTGCCGTCTGTACCACTACTCGATGAAGACAACACCGAAGAATATGTCAGGATGATATCCCTTGAAGCGTGCCCAGTTGCCCTCACGCTTGAAGACATTGGCAAGGCGACCGAGTCTGACGAGTGCCTCATCAAGGTCAAGACCACGTTAGCCAATAGGAACTGGAGGCACTTCCTTGACAGAATCAGTGCGCTGACAGCGGACGAAAGGCTGTTTCGGCAACAGATGTGGAACGCGCAAAGCAAACTCAGGGAGGGTCTCTATGGGGTTGTTCTGCGTGGCAATACCCTTGTAATTCCGAAGAGCCTTCAGGAGAGAGTGGTCCATTTGGCGCATCAGGGGCATCAAGGGATCTCCAAGACAAAGGCCAGGTTACGGAGCAAGGTCTGGTTTCCGGGCATGGATGCCATGGTCGAGGAAGTCATCCGCACCTGCCATTCTTGCAACATCACGGGCAGCGATCCGGCACCCCATCCGGTGATCACTGAGGACCCATGCCAGGAGCCCTGGACCAAAGTGAGTCTCGATTTTGGGTCATTTCCTGATGGCCGAAATACTCTGGTGCTCGTCGATTCGCATTCCAAGTTCCCGGTGGTAGAAGTGGTGTCGTTGACAGCTTTTCAGCATGTATGGACCGCGCTGGAGCGCATTTTCGCCATGATGGGACTGCCGGAAGAAATCAGGTCAGACAACGGCCCACCGTTTCAAGGTCGAGAGTTTCAGGAGTACTTGGCCTCCCGGGCCATTCGACATCGCAAGATCACGCCACAGTGGCCTCAGGCAAATTGGGAAGTGGAGCGGTTCATGCGAACTATGAACCGAGCTCTCCGGATTGGAGTGGAAAGAGGAGAAGAGGTTGAACAGTGCCTTCAGCAATTCCAAAGTGCCTATCGCCAGACGTCGCACTGCACCACCCACTGTCCACCGGCCCATCTCCTGTTTCGAAGAGCGCCGAGAGACAGTGTCCCTGCGGACCCATCGTGGAGCCCTCCGGCGCTGAATCCAGAAGCCGCCCAAGCACGGCGAAAAGCGACCAATGGCAAAGCAAGTCAGGCTCGAAGAGCACGGCCGATGAACATCCGCCGTTGTGAAAGACTGCTACCCTGGCTGGAAGTATCGCACCCTGTACGAGCCAGAGGTATGGGAAGTCATCAATGTGCAGGGGACCATGGTGTCAGCCATGCGTGGGACTCGTGTGGTTACCAGGAACACATCTTGGTTCAAGAAGGTGGAGTGTGACATCACGTCGGCTGAAGGTGCCACTGGAGGGTCCGAAGAAGAAGAAGGAACAGCCCCAATGAGCACTCCAATCAGCAGTCCGGCGCCTGTGTCACGTCAAGAAGTAGAAGAGTCAGGAATAGGAGGAGAACAGCGGAGCCCGGGGGCCGTGTCCCCTGAGGCTGGAGAAAGAGTCAGGGAGTCAGGAACCGAAGAGAACTACCGGAGCCAGAGGTATGGTCTCCGGCCGAACCCTGTCCCCAGCAGAAGGCTAAAGGACTTTGCGTGGTGTGTAAAGAAGGACTAAGGTTGTAAATGTAAAGGACCTTAGTAGCTAAAAGATTGGAGGGATGTAGTGACGGTGCCACCCGGCCCGTTCACGCACGTACACACGCACGCATGCACCCTGAGGGCGGGCGTAAGACCGCTCGGAGTCTTAGCCCAGTACCCAGCACTGAGTGTCCGTGTCATTCCTGCTGCGTAGCCACGCCTGAGGCCTAGCCTCCGCGCAGCGTGTGTCCAGCCAGGCCTGGACGCCACAGGTGCGTTTGCAAGGCGTGGCCGCAGAGGAGACCCCGGCCCCAGCAGAGTGCATGCTTTATTAATGCTTCTCCATGTGCTAAGTTTCTGGGCCTATCGGCCTAGGATCACGTGGCCGCAACTCCATGTAATCGTGGCCCATCCCAATATCAATCTCAGGTCACGATAGAACACTGGTGATGAGCGGGTATTTTCCCATTGCTCCTGGTACGTCGTGGAGGCTGCGTACCTGTCAGGAGGGTGCGCAGTGCTGCGTGACTAGGGTGACCAACCATCCGTAAATTTCACGGACCGTCCGTAATTTTGGTGTCCTGTCCGTTGTCCGTCATTATTCCTTTTACGGACGCCTTTTGTCCGTAATTTAGGGGATTAATTACAGCAAACTGTGCTGTTCCCCTGCGAGAAGCCCCAAGAGTTTAAAAGTTCTTGGGGCCAGCTCGCACTTCTCTTCGGAACTCCACAGGATGCAGCAGCCCCTCGACCTCACACAGGCTGTGGACAGGCCCATTGTCATTCTGATTGAGGCTGATTATCACCTTTAGAATGACAATGGGCCGTCTGCCTTTAAAGTAACATGTGGCAAGTGAGTGCCTTGGAGGCAAGTGACTCACTTGGAGCCCGTAAATTGCAATTACTGATTACAGAGAAGCTTTCCCCATTCAGTGTATTGTGGGGAACTTGCGGCCTTGTGCAGTTTGCCAATGTTGTTCATTGATAGCCCAACGTAAATAAATCACAGTATCCTAAATATCACTATACCGCCCACATCCGAGCAAAGCAAATATCGTTTGCCCCAGTGTTGACAAAATACTTCTGCATGTTACTATTGAATCACTTCGCTTTTTCAGTTCGTATTTATTTTTTTCTAAAGTATTAAGTATAGCAGGAGCAGTGACTGAGCAGGAGCAGTGATAGGGCAGGAGCAGTGATTGGGCAGGAGCAGTGACCGGGCAGGAGAAGTGATGGGGCAGGAGAAGTGATGTGGCAGGAGCGGTGACCAGGCAGGAGCAGTGATCGGGCAAGAGCAGTAATCGGGCAAGAGCAGTGACAGGGCAGGAGCAGTGACCGGGCAGGAGCAATGACCGGGTAGTAGCGGTGACCGGGCACGAGAAGTGACGGGACAGGAGAAGTGATGTAGCAGGAGCGGTGACCGGGCATGAGCAGGAGCGGTGACCAGGCAGGAGCAGTGACCGGGCAAGAGCAGTGACTGGGCAGGATCAGTGACCGGGCAGGAGCAGTGACTGACAGGAGCGGTGTCCGTGCATGAGCAAGAGCAGTGAAAGGGCAGGAGCAGTGAACGACCAGGAGCAGTGATGGGACTTGAGCAGTGACAGGATAGCAGCAGTGACAGGGCAGGAGCAGTGATGGGGTAGGAGAAGTGATGTGGCAGGAGCGTTGACCGGGCATGAGCAGGAGTGGTGACCGGGCAGGAGCAGTGACCGTGCAGGAGCAGTGAACGGGCAGGAGAAGTGATGGGACAGGAGCAGTCGACGGGCAGGTCAGTGACCGGGCAGGAGCAGTGACCCGGCTGGAGCAGTAACCAGGCAGGAGCAGTGACCGGGCAGGAGAAGTGACCAGGCAGGAGCAGTGACGGGACAGGAGCAGTGATAGGGCAGGAGCAGTGACTGAGCACGAGAAGTGATGGGGCAGGATAAGTGATGTGGCAGGAGCAGAGTCCGGGCATGAGCAGGAGCGGTGACCAGGCAGGAGCAGTGATCGGGCAAGAGCAGTGATCGGGCAAGAGCAGTGACCGGGCAGGAGCAGTGACCGGGCAGGAGCAGTGACCGGGCAAGAGCAATGACCGGGCAGGAGCAATGACCGGGCAGGAGCAACGACCGGGCACAAGAAGTGATGTGGCAGGAGAAGTGACCGGGCAGGAGCAGTGACAGGAGCGTCCTGGGTGATCCTGTAAGTTTTTCTGCGTGAGGACGCAAGCTAAGTGAGCCGTGTGAGGTTCGGTGAGCAAGGAGCGAGGGTGCTCAGCCATTGGTGCTACCCGGTGTCGCTCGGACTTGGAGCCATCTAGGACCCAGCATAGACCCAGCATCGATCAGTGGGACCCGTGGCGCGGTGTGGTGCTAGCAGGCAAGTGAGCAAGCGAGCAAGTGAGGTGCCTCGGTGCGTGAGAGCGCAGCCTCCCTTAGCGGTGGCCGCGGAGTGAAGTGCCCAGGTGTGTCCACGGAGGCGGCCCAACTAGGTTGGGTGCGGCTTGCGGCGCCCCAGCGTGCCCTGCTCTCACGCCCTCGCAACTCCTGTCTAGCGCTGCCCCCTGCCCCTGCCCTGCGTCGTCCGGCCATCTCACTTTTCTCTCTTTTCTTCTTTTTTTCTCCCCGGTATCCGGGCCCGCAGCTGCCAGACGCCACCCCTCACAGGGGGTCATGCCGTCTTCAATTTGACGCCCAGCACATTGCTCCCACCGTCCCTTCACTGTAACTTTGCTGTTGCTTTACCCGCCTCATCCACTTACGGCGGTGGTCGGTGTACGGGTCCTGTTGGCTGGAGGTTACACCTGATTCACTTCCCGAGTCTACCTATCACATTTTTCAACCGCCAACTGCTAATTGCTTAGTCTTGGTTCCTCACCTGCCACCTGCTGCTTCCGATCACTCGTCAATTCACGCCACCTGTCAAGCCTAACTGTCCAGTAAAAGTGTGGCCGCTTAGTACGTTGTTCCCTTTAATTGTGGACTGCGAGCCTTTATTGGGTGTCGCATAGTAGCCCAACCACTTTTGATCGGTGTGCATTAATTGGGTATGAGGTCAGGGAGAACAAGAGGAGGGGAGAGAAAAAAAATAAATCTCAAGCCATACCCAAAAAAGAAAAGGAAAAGGAGGGACTCCTGGCTGCCACCACGGACCACACTTGTAACTCTTTAGGGATGAATCTTTCAGTGTTAGGTCTACCAAATAAAGAAGATAAATAAGTGCGGCATGAGCTGGAAGCTTCAATCGGAGCAACCTCAGTCACGGCAAGTGATAAGTCAATGACCACAAAAAAAGTCACAGAGTCTGCCCCACATGTCAATCGTGAAGGAAGTAAGAAAGCCACCCTCTTAGCTCCTATCAGGCACTATTCATGCCCAAATAGCAGTAAACTGGCATTAATTACTGATTTTTTAAAAGTAGCCATCAAAACTAGGGGGGAAAACTGGGGCTGTAACGATCACAAGCTTTCCAAAGTTATAAATCCAACTAACACCATCATAGACCTTCAAAGTGAGGCCGACATGAATTTTTCCTGTGACAGAAGTACTAATAGCCATGAGAATAAAAGGAAAGGATACCAGGATACGGGATCGGATGCCCCGTACGACACAAACAGAGAAGTCCCAAGCCTCAAACTCCTAACAACTAAAGTCCTTCAACCTCGGGAAACTGGTCAAAGTCATAACCCTCAAGTCATCGAGGTATTAATTCATCGCCATCCGCCCTCTTTAGAAACACAAATTCAGCAGCAAACCTCACTTGGATACAACGGACGTAACAGTGCCAACGAAGGTGACCTAACACATCAGACGAATACAAACATCTTGAGTCCCTTTGGTAAGCCATACACGTTGTTGGGAGCCCCACCTTCAGATGTTCAGGGGCTTACCAAACCAAACATCAAAAATCAAAACAAGTCTGATTCATCATTCCCTTTATTGGAAACGGAACATCAACAAGGCCACGAATTTTCGCACTTTAAACTATATGATGAGATGCAATTTAAATCTAAAAACTCGGAAACAACTACTATGATGTCTCCCTTACAAAAAAAGGTACAATCCAGCAGGACTCAGGGCTTCTTATGTGATTTATCCCCGGAACACCCACCTCATCGGGAATATTGTGTTCGTTCACCCTTGGCAGAACTAAGCAGCTCATCAACATCTTCAGTTTGGCTGCATTTGCTGAACACCATGGACACTATTGGCAAAGCTATGACCTACCATGCAGACAAGTTAGACACTCAAGTCGATCTTTTAAATATTTTAGCAATTCATGTCCAGGGGGTTGAACAAAAGTTGCAAAGTTTTAATGAGCTGATTATGAAGGTGCAGCGAGACCGGGAAACAACTTATCAAATGTGCCACTGTCACTGCACTCAAATAATTGATAAGCTAGCAGCCGTTCCAACCCTATTGACAGAATTATTGGGGACAACCAGGGATGCCTTAATTAAGCCTGTAATATCAGCTGAGAAAGAAAACGAAGCATTAAGCGAAGTAGATACGGTACGTCCCAGTCCTTTTAGGGGCCAAAATATAAGTGAAACAGGGATTAATCCAGCTCAAATACAGGCAAGCACATTTACACCCAAACCACCAAGTGCACTTGGTAATTCAGGCATCTTGGATACTTCACCCTTTGACCAATGTAAGCAGTCACCAGTAAGGCAATCAAAAGTTATAAAGCTACATACCAAGCGAGAGAGAAAACGCCAGAGAAAGGCCAGAAAAAGTAAACAAATCAAACAGGCATCCAATTCAATTTCCGTTACGACTGAGCAAGATAGAAATCAAAGTGAAGACAATGCAATTCAAATTATTTCGGACCCAGTAAGTTTTAAGGAGCCATTCACTCCACAAACTAATCCGTCCAACACTCCAAGTAGTCAAAATCATGACTCCAGGGAGCAACTTCCGCCAGTAAATATATACAGCCCATTTAAGCCCCCTGTAAGGAACGAGAAACAGAACTTAAAAACCCAGGCTATACAAATTGCGAAACCTACACCAACACAAGGGTGCATTACGACAGAAATTAGTACAACTTGCTCGCGTGAGGCCCATTTGGTCAAGGCAAATGATAGAGAGGAAAGATGCAACCCTGGAACAACTAATAGTTATTGCCTGGGAGGCAATGAAGTTACTCATGTAAGGAACAACGAAATCCACTCACAAAATAACATTCATGCCTTTCTGAACCCACCTCGGACCCACTCGGAGCTTATCATAGCTGATAAAGTTACTGAAAGGAGCTCAGATAATGAGCCGCAGCGTGACTTTTTTTTAATAATAACAACAAATTGGACTTTATCCCCCATTATGTCTCAAGGGGAATTCACGATATTCTAAACAGAAGTGCACTACTCAAACTATTCAAAGACCCTCCCTCCCTGAGCCATATTAACACTAGTGACCTAGAAAGTATTGAGTTTTAAACAAAACCCTTACTTTACTGGTCAAGAAATTACTACAGCTACATTTTTTGATAACTCTCTTACCGAGCAGATCTGGCAGCACAAGGATTCACTTGCCAAATGGGGCATCGAGCTAAAAAAGGTAACTCCCCCGCTATCCGAGCCCGCTACACCAGTCTAACCACACAGAGGGTCTGCTAAAGGGTGCTATAGGCCCGGATCATCACAGCTCATTAAAGGGCACAGATTACACCGCAAGGAAAATTACTATCACCCTTGCTCACCCAGAAGCAATCCAGCCTTCGGGTTTCGGGCAGGTGAATTCAGCCGGTACCACTTTTGAAACGGCATGAACAAATTCACCTACAGCCCCAAAATCAAACCAGGGTTGTAACACCTGTTCCTGGAACGTGTATGGCCTAAGCACAAAACTAGAAGAACCTGATTTCATGGAATTTATCATGCAACATAACATACTTCTCTTCCAAGAAACATGGCAGATAAATCCCTCCCCAATAGTAGGCTACAAAGAATTCTTGAACCCGACCAAGAGAACCACAAAATACGGGAGAGCAAAAGGCGGCCTCTATTTTTATTTCAACAGATATCCCATGGCATGCCTCCGCCATAGATCTCGACTCTTCTTGGATGTTATGCAACAAACTCGATGTCTTGCCCTTCAATAGTTTGCTAATATTGAACATCTACATTCACCCCGAGTCCAAACAGAAGAGGTCAAGAATCGAGAAACTAATAGCAACATTAGTAACATTAAAACTCACTTATCCAGATGCTAACACCATATTGTCGGGAGATTTCAACATGAATTTATTGCAGGACAGGAAAAAAAGTACAATAGGCCACATACAAGCCCTCCACTGACGTGACACACATGGTAAGAGATGCGCAGCTCGCCTGAACGATCTCTCAATGTGTGTGCTCAACGGACGAGGCCAGACAGATTGCCCCGCAGCATTCACAAGGATTACTCAAAAAACAGGTTCTATCATAGACTACACGTTAACAGACTATGATCTGCTTCCTCATATCTCGAATTTTCCAAATAATTGATAGGGCGGAAAGTGACCACCAACCACAAACCTTTATGCTGCTAAAAAACATCGCAATACCAGCTAAAGACAACGCGATGTCTCTATCAACTCAATGCTACAACCTAAAACGTCTTATCTGGAGAAAGGAAAGCATTGGTGACATCATGGGAACATGCATTAGCCTTTTAGAGAGATTCAAAGCCGAACCACTGTGCACAAAGGCCTGGGAGGCCTTTATATTTGAATTAAATAACAAATTCTCGAAACAGGCGAACGGCCGTAAAGCAGGTAGACCAATAGGGGCAGTTTGGTTCACTAACAGCTTGAGGAAACAAAAGCAACAATTGAATAAATACCTAAGACAATTACGAACTCGGGGTCCAGAAACCTCCCAGGAAATCCTGTTCTTAATATCAAGAACAAGAAAAGATCTAAAAAGGGACATTAAGGTGGCCAAGAAAGAGTTCAACGAACATTTCTGGGTGAAACTCCTCCATGCCAGCAAATTAAGAGATTCTAAACTCTTCTGGGAAATCATCAACCAGATATCAAATGGCAGGAACCGACATTACAACTCGGATATAATGGAGGACACTTGGAGGGCTCACATTGAACTCCTATACAATGCTACCCCACCTTCAGGTACTCCAAATCATGGAACATCAACTATGAAGGGGGACCCTTGTGCAGGTCCAGTTCATGATACCCTTAATTCAGACCTATGTGAATGCCCTCCGTGGATTTTACAAGAGCAAGTCTTTAAAATAATAAAAAAATTAAGATCTGAGGGAGCTCCAGGGCCCAACGGCTTGCCAAACGCGTTGTTTCGGCACGATCCATCATTTTGGTCGGGTCTCCTCACCAACGCTTTGGCGTCCAGCACGATCCCTGACTCCTGGCGAGGAAGCATCTTAAACCCAATATACAAGTCGGGCGTACGCTCTGATCCATCCAACTACAGGTTGATAGCACTAATTGATGTGGAGGCAAAAATGTACGCATCAAATCTGCTAGTAGACCTAGAGGATTGGGTTAACCGCACAAATCTTATACCTTACACACAAACCGGTTTCCGGGCAGGGATGGGTACCCTCACGAATATCTCCACAGTCACCCTTTTAGCCAACCAAGCCTACGCAAAATCTAGTATCCTGTACGCGTGCTTTATCGATATTAAAGCGGCTTTCGATAAAGTATCGAGAGCCAAGCTATGGGCCAAAATACAGAGTTGGGGGGTACCTACCAAACTTTTGGAGGCCATCATCAATCTTTACTCACACACGTGGGTTAAAATAAGGAAAGGAGATGGACGCAGTATTACCAACAAGATTCCAACACTCAATGGTTTAAAACAGGGGTGTGTGTTGGCCCCCTGTCTATTTAATATCTACACTGCAGACCTCGACAAGCATCTTCGGCTAATAGAAGCAGACCCCCCGAAATTGGGCAAAATACCAATACCTAGTCTTCAATACGCGGATGATATCGTTTTACTAGCACAAACCCCCGTAGGCCTGCAGCGATTAATTACCAAACTAGGAGCTTATACCACCTCTGCTCAACTAACAATCAATCACCAAAAAACGAAGGTGATGTGCTTCTCCAAACATCATTTAACAACGAAAAAATGCAAATTCACCTGGAAATTAGACGAGAAACCTTTAGCCCGGGTGGACTCGTATAAATATTTAGGTTTCCAACTGGATTGCAACCTCAACTTTAAGCAACACCTGGATCAAGGACGTATGAAAGCCAAACAATTGCTTTTCGGATTTAAAATCTTAAAGAAAAAGCTTATAGGCTGCTCAACAGGTCACTTGCTCAAAGTAATTTCAGCAAAATTTCTACCCTCCATATCCTACGGCTCAGAAATACTGAACACCAAAGGTGCTACAGTTTTAAACACAGCCCAATCCACTTTTTTCAAGAGCTTGTTTTTAATTCCTCGACACATCTCACAAGCACAAATCCGATTAGAATATGGATTAAGAAATCAGAGACCAGTCAGACAAGGCGCACTAGTTAAATATTACTGGAGGATGAGGGCAGCCCGAAGACAACACTTTAGCCCACCATTGTTGGGAGGAGATTGAAAATCAAACCAGGCTACACAACTCTATCATTAAAGTCCTGAAAGAATCTCTCTCGGCACTGCAGCTAGAGGAGGCTTGGCTCACCATTACAACGTATTCCGTATTTAAAAATATGGTGAATAACGCAATTAAACAGATTTCTTTATTAATAGCTAAAACTGCCTTCTAAAAAAAACATCATGCCTGAGCAGTGATAGAATCTTATCAGATGCTGAAACCTCAACGGTACCTGTCTGAACACTTCTCTTATCAAAAAAAGCATTATTTGATGTTGTTGCGACTCGGGTCATTCCCTACGAAGGATCTGACCCCGAAATGGAAACACACATGGCCAACTAAGGAATGCCGCCTATGCGGACAAGGGGACGAATCATTATTACACCTCTTATGTATCTGCCCTTCGCTAATAGAAATTCGAAAAATTGTCCTTCGGGAGGCATTAAGGAAGGAACAAATAAGAACATGTAGAGCGGCAGTCATAACATGCCTTGCAGGCTCGTCGATTCAACTGTCCTGCAGAGGTATAAACTTTTGGAAAATTGTGGCAAAAGAACTGGATAAAAAAGTGAATTAATTCAAGTAGCTCAAAACAAGTTGTTTACACATTTTTAAATTGCACTGATTGCACTTTTTTATACTGCTTACTTAATCAGCTGCTTCTTGCTCGAGGATATGACTTTGTTGTGCTATTTTTTTTTATTACTTGATTTTAAAACGTTGACCTACTGTATTATGTACCATGGCAGTATTTTCACCCTTTTATGATTTTTAACGAAATCAAATAAAAGTATATTTGACTTGACAGTGACCGGGCAGGAGCAATGACCGGGCAGGAGCAATGACCGGGCAGGAGCAATGACCGGCAGGAGCGGTCACCGGGCAGGAGCAGTGAAAAGGCAGGAGCAGTGAAAAGGCAGGAGCAGTGAAAGGGCAGGAGCAGTGATGGGATAGGAGCAGTGACAGGGCAGGAGCAGTGACGGGGTAGAAGAAGTGATGTGGCAGGAGCGGTGACCGGGCGTGAGCAGTAGCGGTGACCGGGCGTGAGCAGTGAACGGGCAGGAGCAGTGAACGGGCAGGAGCAGTGACGGGGTAGGAGAAGTGACGTGGCAGGAGCGGTGACCGGGCATGAGCAGTAGCGGCGACCGGGCGTGAGCAGTAGCGGTGACCGGGCGTGAGCAGTGAACGGGCAGGAGCAGTGACGGGACAGGAGCAGTAAACGGGCAGGAGCAGTGAACGGGTAGAAGCAGTGACTGGGCAGGAGCAGTGATGGGACAGGAGCAGTCAACGGGCAGGTCAGTGACCGGGCAGGAGCAGTGACCAGGCAGGAGCAGTAACCAGCAGGAGCAGTGAACGGGCAAGAGAAGTGACTGGGCAGGAGCAGTGATGGGACAGGAGCAGTCGACGGGCAGGTCAGTGACCGGGCAGGAGCAGTGACCGGGCAGGAGCAGTGACCGGGCAGGAGCAGTGACCAGGCAGGAGCAGTCAACTGGCAGGTCAGTGACCGGGTAGGAGAAGTGACCGGGCAGGAGAAGTGACAGGACAGGAGCAGTCGACGGGCAGGTCAGTGACCGGTTAGGAGAAGTGACCAGGGTACTATTTTTTTTTTGCAGAGTTTTATATAGCGCGAACTTGACCCGAATCGGGTATCAGAGCGCTTTACATAGCACCAGTTGCGTTACAGGAGGACACATTCATTTTGGTTAGGCACGGGGAGATTAAGTGATTTGCCCAGAATCACAGGATGTTTAGCGTCATTGCCGAGACTCGAACCCAGTTCCCCAGATTCCAGGTCGACCGCCCTAGCCGTTAGGCCAACTCCTCTCCCTAAATATGGCACTGCTATCCTCGTCATAGTTTGAGGAGGAGAGATGCACCTCTTTTAAGCTAAGCAAAGTCAGAGAAATCATGGAGATTGCAGAGGCTGTTTTTGGACACCCTCAAAGATGATATTGGGTTCTCCAGTCTGCTCTGCAAACTATTCATGTGTTTTGCTTGAGTTCAGAGAGGCCCAGGAATGCTTGAGCTGAAGCCCTAACACACACTAGAGACAAAAATGAACAAATGAACCAGTGGAACCTGCCGACCACAATAAAGAAGCTGCAAAACACAACCACGGGACATTGCTTTTGTTTCCACACCAGCCTGCAACACATGGGGATCGTTTAATGATTTCTGCCTTTTGTGTGATACTTCATAGCCGGGTGGGTTCAGCCTGAGCAATGACAGATTGCTGGACCAAGATTTCAGAGCAGTTGACAGCACTGTGCCAGTGTGGCCAGAATCTTGGGGGCCTTGAGCTGCAGCACCTCGGGCTGTAAAACAGGTGAATGCAAGCAAACATCCAAAGCGCCAAGAACTTTAGAAGGGTGCCTGTGACGCTGCACAAATATTTTCATCTACTCATTCGTTACCCGTGCTGGCCACATAAGAAAACAAATTTACTGGAGATGGCGAAAGTACAAAGCCTCGCAAGAGAAGCACTCAAAAAGCAGCATATGCTATAGTACACCAGTGGGATTTTGGAAGAGAACCCCTAAGCAAAGCAAGATTAGTTCACACAGATCCACATTCTGGGTCCACTGGGTCAAAGGCTGGCTTCCACCCCAGACTCTCCCAAGTATATTACCCGATGCATGAACCATGAACCAGGACCATGAACTGTAAACAAACTATCTGACTGGAAAACCCAGTGCAGTAACCATATAAATAGATTATGATTATATGAAATACCACAAAAATACTTGCACTGTTGCTCAAAGCTGCGTCCATACTGGAAAACCGTGAAGTACAAGGTTGTTTCAACCTAATATAAACTTATTTTGACTTGTACTTATGTTCTTTGTCTATTTACTTACTTATATGCTATTGCATGACCTCCTCTGATGCATCTGTAAAATGTATCTTTTGTCCCGAATTTTTGTCCTGAATTTTAACCTTCTGTCCTGAATTTTTGTCCTGAATTTTGACCCTTTGTCCTGAATTTTTACACTCACCGTCCTGAATTTGCACCCATGCCAGTTGGTCACCCTACGCGTGACTGGTGTAGTCGCGTTTGGCCCCACGTGAGAGTCCAGATGCTGTCAGAAGCCACCTGGCCTGCATACAATGCGGACTGCGTCGATGGACCAGTGCTGGCAATTCCTACATGGAGGTGTGCCCGTCCCAGCAGTTGTTAAGAGAAAAGAATGAGTGTGATCGGCTCCGTCCTATAGAGGAGAGGATGTGCCCCCCTGCTGTCTGGACTAGATGTGTTGGGCAAGACTGCCCTGTGGGTATGAGGCGCAACTAAAAACAGAAAAATGTAAGACTTTAACGAAGACACTAAAACGATACAGAATAGTGGAAGCATCGAGCTGCTGGCTCCCCAGCCAAATGTTGAGTGTTTGAAGGAAGGAAACACAGTGGAGAATCCCTCTATGACCCCTGCATGCTATGTGAGCGAAGTTGCGTGGAAGAACAAGGGAAATACAATAAGAGGGACTATAGCTGGCATAGTCTCCACATATACAACATGGCAAACATACCAGCAGTGGAACCATTCATAGTTGAAGGCGCCCTGTCAGCGCAGGCACCTAGGTAGAAAGAGTGGGTCGAGGCAGTACTACTCTTCTTCGAAGCCACTAAGGTAGACAACGCCCAAAAAAGGGCTCTGATCCTACATTTAGGGGGAAGAGACATCTAAAATATCCAAGTCACTCAACGAAGCTGCTCCCAAGACCCTCACCCTTATAGTGGCTCTCACTGTGCATTTTGAACCGATGGCGAACCAAGTCTATGAGAGGTTCGTGTTTCGCCAAGCAAGGCAGCAGGCTGAGGAATCCATTGACCTTTTTTATGCACGTTTGAAGGAACTTGCCAGCACATGTGGTTTCAATAATAAGAATGAGGAAATAGGAGGGCAAATCATTCAAGGGTGTGCATCTGCAAAATTCCGTGAGATAATACTTAGAGTCAGGTAAATTGATAGCTGATATCTTAACGTTTGGCAGGACCAAGGAGCTCTCCAGAGCCCAGGCTGCTCACATGGAAGCAACATTGCAAAAAACGGTAGAGACCGAACTAGTCAACATTATCACACTGACGCCCAATGCAAAACAGGCCAAGAGAGATGGCACAAAACCCCGGACCTGTGGCTATTACGGGGGAACTACTCATCACCCCTCATAGTGCCTAGCGAGAGACAAGAAGTGTGCAGGGTGTGGAAAACTCAATCACTTTATGAAAGTCTGGCGCTCGGGAAAAGGGCGAGTACCACGCACCACCGTAAATGCTCTACCAGAAGTGCAAGAGAGAAGTAGTGACACGGATGATGATGAAAGTGAGGAACATACTATACACTGTTTTCACTATCGGCACAGCTTCTCAAACCACATGTCGTCTGCTGCAATGCCAAATATGAGTTTGAGATCACCCCACCACTTTGGTGGTAGATACCGTGGCGACCATCAACATCATGTCTGCTGAGGCGTATGGTACCATGCACCCACCCACAAAACTATACCCCGCGGTGGTCAAAGTGTTCGCATACGGCCAAGAGAGACCCCTCGTGATGCGAGGAAAATTCAAGACAGCCATAACATATGGATTGCACTCCGTGGATTCACAAGTTTATGTCCCCGAAGAAGGCCATGGCATACTCCTGAACTGCAGGGCGGTGGAAGCTCTTGGCATTGTGACTTTCGCATTTGGAATATATCAGGAAGCCATAACTCACATTCTTGATGAATTTCCCACCCCCTTTGAAGGCACTGAGTGCCTGAAAGGCAAGGAGATCCACTTACACATTGACCAGTCAGTGCAGCCAGTAGCACTACGACACCGGTGCATTGCTTTTCATTTGAGACCTCTCATGAAGAAAGAACTAGATAAACTTGAGGCCGCAGGTATCATTGAACGAGTAACGGGGCCAACACCCTGGGTATCGCTAATCGTGGTAGCAAGAGAACACAAACAGCCCGGCGAGGTGCGAATATGCATAGATATGTGCTTACCAAATGTAGCAATAAAAGAACGGCACCTAACACAAACAATAGGTGACCTGATTGGCAAAGTCAGCGGAGCCAGCTGGTTTTCCAAGTTGGATTTGCGGTCGGATATCACCAGCTAGTCCTTGTTGAGGAATCCCGCTACATTACGACTTTTTCAACACACGTGGGCCTGCGGAGCTACAAGCGTTTAACTTTTGGCATCTCCAGTGCTGCCAAAGTGTTTCAAAAGCTCCTTGTTGACTTCCCCGGGGTCGTAAATGTCAGTGAACACATTTTGATTTATGCTAAAACTGTGCCAGAACACTCAGCGAGGTTAAGGAGGGTGCTACAAAGAATTCAGGACTCTGGCCTCACTCTGCATTACAACAAGTGTGAATTTTGACAACAGAAATTATACTTCTTCGGATATGTATTCTCGTCGGAAGGCGCAGCCCCAGATTCTGACAAGGTACGGGATATCAAGGATGTACCCCCACCAGCCACTGTGACTGTGGTGTGCAGATCTTTAGGCATGCTCAATTATTGTGGCCGCTTCATCAAGAATCTAACCACATTGACACAACCCCTCCAAGAGCTCACCAAAGTATCAGTCCCCTGGTCATGGGGCCCTGAGCTAGAAGCTGCTTTTCAGGGCACCAAGCATGCATTATCATCTAACACAACGTAATCTTACTTTGATCCCCGGAAGAACACTACGATAGCTGTGGATGCCGCCCTAGAGGATTGGGGGCTTTGCTGATGCAACAGCCCACTGATTGTATTGTATTGTATTGTAATTGCATTTATATAGAGCTTACTACCCCTGACAAGGCGTCAAAGCGCTTTTTCGGCGAGTAGCACGCTACTCCAGAACCCATAAAGGATTAGTGTTGAATTAGTATAGTGAAATATGAAAGTAATTTAAGTGGTGGATAGGTTAGTCAGTTATTTGGATTCGGAAGGATAGCAGAAGGATAGAAGAGGAAAAAAGGTTTGTATTTATATAGCGCTTGTTACCCCTGATGGGGTGTTGAAGCGCTTTTTTTGACGTAGTAGCACGCTACTCCGGAAACCCATAAAGGATTAGTGGTGAATTAGTATGGTGAAATATGAAAGTAATTTGAGTGGTGGATATTAGTCAGTTATTTGGAGTGAGAAGGATAGTGGAGGGATAGAAGGGGAAGAAAGGTTTGCATTCATATAGCACCTGTTACCCCTGATGGGTGTTGAAGCGCTTTTCTGGCGAGTAGCACGCTACTCCCTAACCCATAAAGGATGAGTGTTGAAAATTAGTATAGTGAAATATGAAGTAATTTGAGTGGTGGATATGTTATTCAGTTATTTGGATAGAGAAGGGTAGGCGGCGAGATAGAAGAGGGAAAGAGGTTTGCATTTATATAGCGCTTGCTACCCCTGATGGGCTTTTGAAGCGCTTTTAGAGCGAGTAGCACGCTACTCTGGAACCCATAAGGATTAGTGTTGAATTAGTATAGTGAAATATTAAAGTAATTTGAGTGGTGGATATGTTAGTCAGTTATTTGGATTGAGAAGGGTTGGGGAGGGGTAGAAAAGGGAAAAAGGTTTGCATTTATATAGCGCTTGTAACCCTGATGGGGTGTTGAAGCGCTTTATTGGTGAGTAGCACGCTACTCTGGAGCCCATAAAGGATTAGTGGTGAATTAGTATAGTGGAATATGAAATTTGAGAAGTGAACATGTTAGTCTGTTATTTTGATTGAAAAGGATAGTGGAGGGATTGAAGAGTGAAGGATTTAGATATTTGTTTTGGGGTTTTTTTTGGAGGTCATAGCAGTAGGAGGAGGCTTTAGGATGAGTGAAAAGGGGTTGTGGAGGGGAAGAGTCAGCGGGAAGAGTTTAGAAAGATTTGTTTTGGGGGATCGGTATAGTAAAAGAGGTGTCAGATGATGCAAGGAGAGGTAGAGTAGGGGAGAGTCTAGAAAGGGTTATTTTGGGGATCATAGTAGTGGTATGGGGTTTGGGATAAATGAGAGAGTGAATGTAGAGGATATAGTGATAGATGTATAGGGTGAGAAATAGGGTAGTGCATTGGAAAGAGTAGTAGAAAGAAGTTTGAGATGAGTCAGAAAGTTGGGCTAGAAGATATATTGAGGGAAGTATAGGCTGAGAAATAGGGTAGTGCATTGGAAATGCTAAATTAGAAGAAAGTGATAAATATATAGATCCATAAGTACATTGAAAGTATATAGATGCATAAAGGAGGTAAGTATATGTAGATTAAAGAGATTGATAGAGGTACAGGATGAGAAATAGGGTAGTGCATTGGATATGCTTTTTCAGGAGAAAAGTAACAAGCACACAGATCCAAGTACATGGAAGGTACATAGATGCACAATGGAAGCAAGTACATGTAGACCAAAGATGCGCCCGATAAACTCCGGTTTTCAAGTGTTATTGTATTTTTTTTTTTTAACAACATAATTATTCTACATGTCTATACAAAGCAATACACAAAGATAGGTACATATCTATAGTGAAAATAAATGCTTATATACAGAGGTATATGCTGTAAATTTCTGTTTGCGTATGGTGCTTATGTGCTTATGATGAAGATGAATGGGCCCCAGTTGCCTTTGCAAGTCGCTCACTAACCAGCACAGAGCAGAGGTACTGTCAAATTAAGAAAGAGGCAATCGCTCTTCATTGGGGATGTTGCCATTTCCATCTATATGTGTATGGAAATCCATTTACAGTTACTACTGATCATAAGCCTTTAATTCCCCTATTCAAAGGTACTGCCTCCAAATGACCTCGGAGAATAGAAAAGTGGATGCTCCAATTACAAGAGTACAACTGCCAAGTGGAGTACCACTCTGGGTCTCATAACCCGGCAGACTATTTGTCTCGCCACCCTCGTGCCTACTCCTGACAAAGAATAGAATGCAGATGAGACCGAAGAATATGTATGGTACGTGACTGAACGGTCTCGTCCAATTCCACTTTCCGTGGACGCACTGTGTCAAGCCACCAACCAAGATGAGTGTCTCCAAAAGACTATAGAAACAGTGAAGAACAATCAGTGGCCAGGTTCAAGAGCAATTGGGCTCTGCTCACCCCTGAAGCGCGTCGAATTATGGACAGTCTCTATCACGTTCGCCAGGAGTTAAGTGCTGATCCAAATGGGTGCCGTCTGCGAGAACACGCCTGATCATCCCCACCATCCTCACCGAAAGGGTAATTCAACTTGCCCACGCAGGACACCAGGGCATGGTTAAAACCAAGAACAGGCTGCAAACAAAAGTGTATTTTCCTTTGATGGATGAGAAAGTGGAGGAAGTGGTCAGATCCTGTCCGCGATGCCAAGTATCCGGGGATGCCAGTCCACCACCACCAGTGTTGACAGAAAAGGGGCCGCGACGTCCGTGGGTCTGTGCCAGTCTTGATTTCGAGAGCCTCCTGGATGGAAGACCCACCCTGGTAATGATCAACGATTACTCCAAAATCTGGAGGTAGAGATCATATCTTCCCTGAGTGCCAGTGAGGTGGTACCCAAGTTGGAGAAAATTATGGCTTCCCATGGTCTGATCAAAGAACTGAGAATGGACAATGGCTGCCTTTCCAGGGACAAGAAATGGCGTCATATTTAACATCTCTGGGAATCACTCATAAGAAAATCACTCCGCAGTGGCCCCAAGCCAATGGGGAGGCCGAAAGGTTCATGAGAACCGTGAATAAAGTCATTAGAATTGCCTCTGCTAACCAACAGCCTCCTGAATTGGCCTTTTACTCCTTCCTTTGGGACTATTGACAGACTCCACATTCGACCACGGGACGAGCCCCAGGGCACCTTTCTATGGACTGGGTGCTTTTGGACTCAATTCCTTACCATCCCGGATGGACCCCGAGTCCTGTTGATGACCACCTGGTCTATGAGCGAAGGAAGAGGTTTAATGCACAAGCCAACCGTCGCCGGAGAGTGAGGGTGTCAGATCTGAAGGTTGGTGATTTGGTGATCGATGCCCTGGTAGCAAATTCAGGCTATCTTTTGAGCATGACCCCTGGAACATAGTTTCTTTGCATGGCACTGGAGTTACGGCGCATCGTGGACAAGAGACTATCACTCAAAATATTTCTGCGTTCAAGAGTTATTATCCACAACAAACACACTCCCTGGAGGGTGGTGATGATGCCTCTGTGATGAATGAACAGGACGGTTGTTCAGAAGCGGAGTATCCTGAGGGTAGATCATCAGAGTCAATGGACCATGGGCTCAGACTTCCCAGTTTGGCTGAGATCCCTCAGGGGATTCCCTCCGCCAGTTCATCTGACCTACGGCTCAGCCGCAATACTTGCATGTGATGTGAGAAGGTTTGATTTTTGGTTTCCGGTGTCAGGTAATCTCCTGTTATCAGGTATGTCACCATATCATGTGTATGTATTATTCCAAAAAGAACCTTTGGACCCGCCCTGATCAGAATCCAGTTGTGGTCCTTATGGTGTTTACATTGACTTTTGTGTTATTGTTAATTTGTATTTTTGGAGAGGAATGTAGTGTCGCTCCACTAACGCAACTGGAGCGTCGGGAATTCATCATTGTGCCTAAATGGCAGGGGTTTATGCCCCTGTGGGCTGACGTTTGTTGGTTCACCCCACACCACGTGGGTCTTTGCAAATAAATGATGCCTTTGCAGGGCGTGGCTCAGAGGAGACCCAGGCCCCAGCAGAGTGCATGCTCTATTAATATGTCTCTGTGTGCTCTGTTTCTGGGCCTATTGGCCTATGACCACGTGGCAGCAAATCCATGTAATCGGGGACATTCCAGTATCAATCCCGGGCCACCAATACAACAGGGGACTGGAGGTACCCTCCAAACAGCCTGAGCAGATGACCGCCACTACGCCCCGGTGACGGTGGGGTTGACTGGCCGCATGGGCTGCTGGAGACTGCATCGAGGAGGTGCTGCGGAACAAAAAGCGGACAAGGGCTGGAGGAGCATGGGCAGATAAGTCTTCCTGGTCACGGGGCTGGGGGAATGTGTTGGCGTGGGCTGTGGCCGGGGTACTTGTTGTCTTCCTTGGTGGCCGCAGGGGATGTGGAGGGGCCTGTGCCACCCAGCCTTGCCCCCTCCCTCTTTTTATTGAACTTTGAAGGGTCACAGATTCCTCCCCACTGCAGCGGCGTGAGGATAGTGATTAGGTCGAGCCTAGCGCAGCGCGCATGCGCTGCTCTAGGAAAACGACCTCTTGGAATCACTCTGGACATTTCACACGTGCGTGTGTTTTTTTTTTTTGGCATTATTTCTATTGGGCTTTGCGTGCGTCTTCCCAAAAAGACAGCACGCAATTGGGCAAAGGCGGGTGCATGTCCCACCTTTCCCAGTAAATGAATCCGCCCACGGCCTACGGCTTGCGGTTACGAGCAGGGGCGCCATCTGTTCGGGATCATGTTTCTAATTAGCGCGGTCGCCGCGCGGCCGCGCTGGTTTGTTTTTCTCTTGGCGTGAGCTGTTGTATGTTTGTTTATATTTGCTCACATCCTCTCTCTTTGGTCTTAAAACCGTGTACGTGATTTTGCTAAAAACATGTGTGCTTTGTTTCAGCTCAGCAGACATTATGCGTTCTCTTAGTTGCGTCTTGCTCTTTCCTCCGTTTATTTAACTAACGGCGGACCGGCGTAATGGTTTCAAAGTGCGTGGCTCGTATATGTGACACTGATAGTCTGTGCTGCCTGCTGCTATGGGTTTATCGCTGCATTGCCACTAACGCCAGGCCTACTTGGCTCCAGACATTCCTTCTCCTTCCTTTCTGCTGAGTTAGAAATTTTTTAGTTGATTAAAAAAGCAAAATCAAGAGGCACGTCATATCTATGTCTGTTTATGAGAGGGCATGGCCTCCTAGTCCGATTCCAAGTACCCTGTGACCTTTAACCCAGACAGCGGGTAGCAAGGACGCCAATAGCCTGTACGCAAGGAAAAGGCTGCTCTCCCGCCAGTTGGATAGTAAAGGACAGAAAGAATCAGGGTGCACTGCCACTTCACGCTCTGGGGGCACAGCGCCACTGCAAACAGCAGCTGCACTGCTGACAGTAGCCTAGCGCCTTTACACCACGTGGTACGTCTGGAGTGCCCTCAAATCGGAAACCCGCTTTCGGCTTGCAATTTGATGTTAGTGTTACAGACTGTTGTATTCATCCTGGGCAACAGTAAACACAAATTTCAGCAGCATTTCAGCCCAAAACGTTGTATCCTAGGTGACGGGGTGTCATGTCTTGTTCCCAACATTTGTACAGCAAACTGCTATCATTCTTACTCTCAGGGGATGGGTGCCAACATGAATGTGGGGCAGGCGCCGAGAGGAGTCAAGTTGCCCACTCATTGGCAATGTGTGGCTTAACGGCTAGAGCGGCCGACTTTTAAGCTGGGGGACCAGGTACGAGTCTGGCTGGAGACTTAAAACATCCCGTGATTCTGGACAAATAACTTAATCTCCCCGCGCCTAAAAATGAATGCGTCCATCTGTAATGCAACTGGTGCTCATGTAAAGCGCTCTGATACCTTCGTGTCGAGTTCGCGCTTTATAAAACTGCTAAAAAAATGTCTGCAGTGCGCTGCACAGTCATAGTTGGCGCTGCACAGCTGCTGGGTGGAAAATATTAGTTTAGCGCATTATCTGTATTAATGTAGCGCAAAATCACTTGCTGTTTATTGCATTCTGCTCTGTTGCCCGGCCTAATAAGGCTGCCTCGTTGAGCCGCATTATTACCAATTACGCGGCTGCATGCAGTGTTGTGTGGGTGGTGACGTGGCATGTTTAATCGCCTTGCTCTAAATGGTTTGTGGGGGGCTGTGGATGTGCTGTTGAGGGTAAAAAGGCAAGGGGCAATTGGTGTTTAAAGGGGCAGTAGCTACATCAGCCCATTACAGGGTTCGGGAACTTGGACTAAAAAAAACATTACTTACTTCATCGCCAGCACCTCACGTGAATAAATCTTTGCCGTGCCGCCTGCGAGGGGGCCATGAGAATTGAATTGTTTATTAAACTGCTGCCTTTTAGTCCCAACACAGTGTGTATTGGTTTTGTTAAAGGTAGGATCAGGGTCTGGGTGTTAAACTGGTACTAAGTAGGTGCAACCTATGTCCAGACAGCGTTAACAAGTGTAAAAAAAAGACAGAAAAATGAACTAATCCTATCAGAAAATGTGCCGGATGATGCCACATAATTTGCCATTTCTTGCCACTTAATTTAGTCAACCCTGCCGCATAATTTGGCCGTACCCTGCCGCACAGTTCCAGGGGCCCTGAATATGATGGTTTGGCACACACCTAAATCAGGAGCTGAGCCGAGTGTGTTCCACTAGTGACTTGTCAGCTCATTAAGCAATGGGGAAGCTCTTGACAGGTCCCTGGTGGGGGATTCTTCTAGAATACTTCACATGTTCCGGCTGGTGTACTTACAGTATGATGTGTTGCCACCATTTGCACACGCCTGCATTTTACCACATGAGTGGAAGATATGTTTTTTAACAGACATCTCCACTGGTCGAACTGCATAGACTGATAGTCTGCACTGACTTCTGCAGCCCAGTGTTACCACGGTACATTACAAAGCATGTTTCTGTCCATGACACACAGGGATCGCGTCCTTAAACATCATAGGGCGTAAAATTGTGTGGCCGGATTATTAACAGGATAATGTGCTGCATGGCTAAACACTTATAAGGTCCCGAAGGCGAGACCTATTGGCTATGCCAATGCTTGTTTTTGACTAGGCATGTCCGGGGGGCACAGGGCTGCGGTCTGGATGTTCGCCTTACCTGCAGACCTGAGGATACTTGGCGATTTGGGGTCTGTAGCAGTGGACTGCTCTTTGTGGACACTGTACCCCCCCTCCGTTAACAGCAGTCAGCTGCTTGTACTGCCTGATCATCCAGGGCACGCAAGCTGCCCATGTGCCAGTGATGCACTGAATACGAGTGGTCCTGCGGGGGAGGCCCCATTGTTGATGGTGCAACATTGCGCCCGGGAGAGAGGACGTTGTGCAACTGAGCTGCCCCTGCACCTCCACATTGCCACCTCGGGTGACATGAGATGGGGAGTCTCAAACACTTGGAGGCCCCCCCGCCTCCGGTGGTGGCATCCTGTCTGGGGACTGCAGAGAGGGAAGAAGAACTAGAGTGAGGCGGTGATGGTGGGTCGCTGGCAACCGTGATACTGCTCAGTGGAGATGGAGTAGCTCAAATCCTGGCAGCTGTGAACTCCTCGCACGTGTCTATGGAGGCAAAAATTGAAGTGGTAGGGATAGAGGTGGGCCTCCTCTGTGAGGACCAAAAGAAGCTACAAGAGAGAATAACACAGGAGGAAACTTCCCTCAGGCACCTACAACCTCGGACGGAAGACCTACAGTCCGTTCCGTCCGTAGCGCTGGGAGGCCTCAGGGTAGCCATCGCGCTTTACAAATATCATTTCATTCATTCATTCAGTGACAAGTGCGCAGCCTCTTGGATCGGCTACAAATTCTGGAAGACAGAGAGGAGGATGCAGAGGGCAGGGCTCACTGGAACAACATCTAAGTGGTGGGCAGCGGGCGGACTTGGAGGGAGTGGGACATGTGGGTAAGTGGGAGGTTGGATGGCTCCCTGATAAACATCCTAGGGCTTTATTCTCCGAACATAGGACAGTAGGCGTATCTACGCTCTCTCATAGGCCTCCTGGAGCACACACTAACTGAGCCCCTGGTGGCGTGTGGGGACTTTAAATTTGTGGTGGATGCCGGCATGGACTGCTTGCATCCATCACTATAGAACGCGGCTGCGCATAAGAAGGTGGACCAACTGCACAACTGGTTGTCGAACTGGTGCCTTCTGTATTTGTGGTGCCAGGCGCGCTCTCTGGTGAGGGAATACTCAATTTTTTCCATGCACTTCGTATAAGGATAGACTTATTCCTCACCTCCTGACACCTGCGGGAAGGACTCACAATATGGAATATATGGCAAAGACCTACTTAGACCACTGCCCATTGCTGCTGGTCCAAATCCCCTCCTGGCGATTGTAGACAACGGCACTTAGGGGCACGGCTTACCACAGTACAGTACTAGAGGAGGTCACAAGCTACTTCGAATGTAACGCCACTAGTGAAGTTGTACGCCTTCAAGATGTATAGCTGGGGAATTTGTTTGAAAACCTCAACTGTGGTGCGCTCAGCCTTACAGTCCCAGCTGGGACGCATGGAGATGGAGCTTCGGCGTTTCACGCGGTGTCAGAGGTGGAGGCTCAGGGTGACCTGCTGCGACAACACAGGTAACATGCTGAGACCGGGGGCAGACTGGCCCTGCATGACCACAGGGAGCAACTGGCGCAAACACACGCAGAGGAGGACCAATCCAGGCATCTGCTCACTAATCTTTTGCACACAGAAAGTGGTCACTCTGTAGTAACGGCCATTTGGCATCCAGAGGGCCACCACTTACACAGGCAGGTGGACGTGGTGGCAGTGTTCTCCGAACACTATAAAGCCCTGTATGGGCTGGTGCCTAGCGCTGATGCGAACCAAACCGAGTCTATCCTGGCTGAAACACCCATGGCCATTCTCACCCCGGAGGACATGCAACCGATGAAGAGACCCATCACGGAGGGCAAAATCACTCAGGCAATTAAGCAACTGGTGACGGGTAAAAGGCCCGGCAGTGATGGCCTCCATCTGCTTCCAGGCACACCTTACAAAGCCCTTGGCGGCAATGTATGCAGCCGCACCAGAGTTAGAGAGATTACCAGGTTCCTCTTGAAAAGCCTTAATTGCATGATGCCAAAGCGGGGCAGTGACATGATGGACAGAGGCACGTACAGGCCATTGTATTTTCTAAACTTAGATTGCAAGATCCTGGGAGAAGTCATAGCAAACCGTATTCAGCCCCACTTAGCGACCCTGGTTCTCCTGGCCCAGAGTGGCTTAGTTTCCAGGAGGAGCACCTCCTTGAACATACGGCGTCTGTTTCACATTATGGATGGTCTGTGCGAAAGGCTGCGCATGTCAGTGGCACTCTCATTACATATGGAGAAGGCTTTCAACAGTATCTCCTGGCCCTACCTATTTGCACTGCTCTGCTCAATGCGGGTTAGTGTGGAGTTGATGGGCTGGCTCATAGTACTGTATGCGGACCCAGAGGCACAGGTCCCGGTAGGACACAAATACTCAGACCGGTGGGGTATATATACACACACACAGGCAAAAGCCAAGGTGGCCCGCTGTTGCGATTGTTGTTTGCGCTCACCATGGAGCAGCTGGTACACAGGCTGCAGCTGCTGGGGGAAAGTCACGGACTGCAGGTAGGGGGCGGCACACATGCTGTCTCTCTCTATGCGGATGACATTCTAATATATCTGAGTGATTCTGCCACCTCACTGATGTCCACACTGCAACTACTGGTCGCATTCGGAACACTCTCTGGCTTGCAGATGAACCTGTCCAAGTTTTGCCTCTTCCTGCTTTCGAGTTGATGTGCAGCCCTGATGGCACACGCTGGAACATATGCAGTCCTCGTGGTAGCTCCTCGTGGTAGCTCCCAGATACCTTCTGGTATCTGGGAATCCAGATGTACCTGGATTTCGAGTATGTCCGCGTGGGCAATTTCGGTCAGGTAATTGCCTCTCTTCGGGGGCTTTCGGTCTTCTGGAGAACATTGCCACTATCACCCATGGGGAGATTGCACTGGCAAAAATGGTGGCTTTGCCATGTCTTCTTTATATGTTGGCTAATGTGCCGCTAGTGCTGACCTGCAAAGTGTTTACAGATCTGAACAACCGGCTGTCGGAGTTGGTCTGGGCAGTGGGACACCACGGTGTGGGTGCGGACAAGTTGTGTCTCACCATGGCCGCATGCCAGTGAGTGCCGGTTATCGAGCCAGCTGCAATGGCTCATGACATGGATAGTCACAGAGACAGCCTATGGCCTCAAAGGAGAAGGAAAGGCGTACTCATGGCTGCACTGGAATGAGCCCCCAGGCCTGAGCACAC
Source organism: Calotriton arnoldi (assembly GCA_963921515.1). NCBI lineage: Eukaryota > Metazoa > Chordata > Amphibia > Caudata > Salamandridae > Calotriton > Calotriton arnoldi. The sequence continues at coordinate 949,230 of CAWUFW010002669.1, read as the reverse complement.
ACCACTCTTGTTAAGAGTGGCTCGTTACTGCTGGGCACTCTATCGGAGCTGGAGATGGGTGGGAACGGCATATTCACCGATCTGCCTCTGTGGTGCCTGCCGGCCTTCATTAGGATTGGGAAGATGCACATCGGTCCCAGTGGAGGCGAGCCTCAATAGTGGGCTTGAGTCAGCTGTTTGAGGAGGGGACAGCTCTCTCGTTCGAGGAACTCCAAGAAACATATGATACCCCAGTGTGACAGTTCCTGACTCATGAAGCACTTAGGAGAGCCGTCGGTGAAACATTGCCATATGTCCCATGCAAGCCAATTGTCGTTTTCCCTATGTTAGCATGAGCACATTGAAGACTGCCCTCAGCTGTGCGCACGTTACTATACAAACATATTTTGCTTTGTGCCACACTGTACTTTCACACAGAACCTGCCGTTGTTTTCACGTTCTGTTCTTTCCTGGGATTTAGTCTGCACACCACAGACAAGGTCGAACAACAATGCCCCTTGTTATTTTGTTCTGGTCAGGCCTCAGCGCCTGGACAAAACACACAAATGCAGCTGTTGTTTGGGAACACGTACTTCTGCCATATAGGTATGCACAAATAGATAACAACACACTTAGAGAGGGATCTTTCCAGGGAAGAGACCGTGACAGCACCTGAGATGTATAACTTTCATCTGCAGTGAACACCCAGAGATCTTCTGATATATAATCACTTTGCTTCTGTAGAGGGGGGGGGGGGTTAGGCTACCCTATCTTGTATAATGACAGCTCCTTTTATGATTTATGGACTACTTACTATGCTGACCGTATTTGTGTTAGGCATTTTCTTACTCGTTGTGGCACGTATACTGCATACTAGAGCACAATAGTTAAAATTTACATTTTAAGCTTTTCTTGTGTCTCTGTCAGATCTTATTGTGGACTAGTACGGGTGTGAGAGCGAAAGGGTGTGTCCTGCAACCGCGATTCCTAAGAGGGTCGGGAGTGTTGTGTTCTGGGGAGTCTAACTTGTTCCTCTGTGAGTGAGTAGGAGGACAAGTGAGACACTATAGCTAGTCGGTCCCTGGCTCATGGGTACTCAGGTGGTAGGATGACTCAGTCCCTGCCTACTAAAGTTCTATGATCCCAAGCATGGTTCTGTGACTCCACAGAATCCCTGCAACAACATGGGGATCCAAGCAAGGAGCTGGATACTGATACGGTACCGCAGGTACTGTTAACGTGGTGCCCCACATGCCAAAAGATCTCGCACTTATATGGGCCTCTGATAAAAGTGACTAGGAGAACCCTCGATGGATGGAGGGAGTACTGGAGCCAGGACCGTCAGATCGCCCTCACAGAGGTAGACTGGAGCAAGATCCTAAACAACATCCCAAGAGTTTTGAGAAATGCAAAGCTGAAACTGTTACAGTTTAAATATGTCCACCACACGTAACTCACACCATCATGCCTTCATCGGATGCTCGGTGCAGCAGCGCATGAATGCCCCATGTGTGGAGTGGCCATGCCAACGCAGACTTCTATCACATGACATGGCAATGTGCGGTTCTGCAACCATTTTGGATTGCGGTATGCTCATACATTAAGCAGATCTAAAAAAACATAAAGGAAAGTGGGGTACTGACAAGAAATGGGGTTAGAAGAACTCAGGCATAAACAAACAAACATGGCCAAAATGCAAGCAATAATTAGGCCAAAGAATATAGTGAGAGCAACATTGCACCAACATACAATGATTATATTGAACAATTTTGGTGTTAGGTGCTAGAGTCGACGGCGTTTCGATCCCATAGAGAATAGTGGGATTATCATCAGGACATAGGGATGTGTTGCCTTATCATCAAAGGGCAGCAATGGGTAAGTAGCCCGCAATGTTAGGTAAGAAAGTAGTCATCAATCAACAGGAAGTTGAAGGATTTCCCGCACCATAACCAGCGTCTGATGCCAGATAATGCTGGAGATAATACAGACGTTTGGAGGGGTCCAAGGGCTACCCCAATTAGTGCGAGACCATTACTATATACTATATGACACAGTCTTTATTATATCTCTGTGTTGATTTATTCTACTTACTCATGCTGAAAGGGACCGCTGTTCCTTTATAATTACTCTTACCCAAGGTCCCTCTCAGATCCATTGGGTTCCCTTGTCTCTTGAAAACATACATTAAGCGGGTCATGGACCGACAGCACATGAATGCACCCAAGACATGCCTACTCGGCCTAATGCCCCGCCCCAAGTCAGACAAAGAGGGCAGCAACCTCATGGATCTGGCACCAGCTCTAGCAAGACGACCGATAGCAATGCACTGGAGGGCAACAATGGCACTGCCACTTGCAGACTATCAATGCGATGTGCGCCACTCGGCGAAGGGGGAGGATGATGTGCTGAGGCGGCTTCACTGACAGGCAGTCAGGACTGGCCACCCAGGTCACGGGCTGGGACATGCTGCTTCTGGCCCTTGAACCAGACCAGGATGAGCGGCCTCCTTGAGGGAAGGGCAGCAGGGGGTGGTGTCTGGGGGCTACTCGGACCATAACACGCAGGACGAGCAGCAGGTGGCCGAACTTGAGACATCGCGGTGGAAGCGCCGGACTGCTGCGGCTGGGGAGGGGGCGTGTGGGCACCTTGCTCAAGGTCCGGATCAGGTCCGGCACTGGTCCTTCCTTCCCCAAGATCTCCTGCTGAGGGCCACAATACATGCCGTGTGGCACCCCGACCAAAGATCAGACAGTTCCCCCACAGAGCACAAGGATAGACAAAGTTAACTACAGCCCAAGCACAACCATGTCTTTATGAGCTCAATGTTATATGATAGCATGCTGGGCCACTGTACTGGACCACAAATTGTACCAAGAACTGGTGTTTTCTATTTGCTGTACATTGTAAAATGCCAATAAAGATCAACTTAAAAAAAAAACTCAAAGGAGTCCTGCAGTGACAGGGCAGACTGAGATGTATGCGAGTTGTTCATTTGAGAAACTGCTCTTAGTTTTGGACTTTCTTGTTGAAGGATGTTGCCAGAGAGTTGCATAGATCCTTGGTGTTTGGCATGGCTGAGGCTGTCCAGTGGGGGTTGATTAATCTTTTTTCTACCGTAAGAGTGTTCCATGACTGTTGAGCTCTTTTGTGTATTAAGGGTGGCTTCATGGGACTTAGTGCATGCTACCTAGAGAGCCAAAAGTGAGTCAGTAGTTTATGTTTGTGCCAGGTAGTTTCAGATTTGAGCAAACACAAAGAGATGATGGACCGAGCGCTGAAACTTTTCAGACCCTCGCTCCCAGTCACTATTAGCTCTGGGTTGAATCCATCATCGTTCTTTTGCTCACTTCGCCACCCCAGTTTGTACCCAGCCATATGCAAATCAGTCTTGACCCTGTTCCTCATGGTAACAATCCAGCCCGAACTGCCAAGCCAGGTCTTCCCTGGACCGGAAACAAGCATCCTGGGACCGGTTTCGGGGTAACAGCCCTCATCAGCCAGGCTAGCTTGACTCCATTGGCATGGAGAGCACAGGACCCACGTCTGTGCATACCCTGCCAACTTAGGGCGAACTAGTGTGACTGGGGGTGAGTGTTTGAAAAGTTTCAGCACTCCTTCCATCATCTCCTTGTGTTTGCTTAGTTTCAGATTTGAGACAGTTTGTTTAACTTTTTGTTAGATAGTGAACCATGGGTTAGTGAGGGGTCTATTTGTACTGTTTTTTTGAAGTGCACACTTCCATTGCTTGAGCGATGCTTTCCATGAGGGCAGAAAGGATATTATCAAGTGATATGTGGGGTGTGATAGCTTGTAGGTTTCTTCTAAGTTATGTTGAAGGCACTGGAAAGGAGTTTTGTGTTGTAGTGGAAAGAGTTGGCATGGTTATGTATTTTGCCTGGGGAGGATGAAATGAATGGGAGGATGATGTATTAGTCTGTTCTTAGTAATGGCAGGGCGATAGGTTGAATTTGCAATTCACGTTGAATTATAGTCTCTAGGCTGTGCCCTTTCTTCTGCAAGTGTAGAGTGGAGAGTATTCCCAGTAGCAAGCTTTCACAGGAGCATATGAACTAAATTTATGTACTTATGAAGTCAAAGGTTGAAGTCCCCTGCTATTAGGATGTGACTGGATGTGAGAAACCTGTCTGTGAGAAGGGTGGCAAATTATGGGGGTTTGTAGCAAGGCCTGCTCGGTTGTAGCAGGTGAAAAAGCTGTTGCATAGTATGAGTGTGAAACCTAGAGTCTTACAGGCTTAGCTTGGTGCTAGTGTGATGCCGCAGGTGGAAAAAGTTTCTCTGCACATGAATCCTTTGCTCTCTGTTGGCCGATATCTCACTGACTGGAGATAGCAAAGTTACCCACTCTTCCCTGTCTCAGACAGCAAACTCTCTCTTGTGGCAGACAACAGAGTTATCCCAGAGGGATATGTCTTGCTCTGCTGAGTATTTCCTGGATTGGTGGAAACTTGATTTATTATCTTCCTACCTGTGTTCTATATGCAATCAGAGTCTCAAGAACAGCAGGCTTTAGGGGAAAAAAAACCCCAGATGACTCTGGCAACGGGATACACATGTACAGGGGACACACTGGCAGGCAATACACACAACAGATTGATTTTAGACCAGTAAACATCAGACACAACACAGAGGGGTTGTACCCAAGAACATCCCAAAAAACTTACGATAGGGACATATCAGTTCCAAATACAAGGAGAAGGGAAACAAAAATGCATCATAGCATGTTTACAGTGGAACCTAATCACAATCTGATGCAGCCAGGTGAGAAACAGTACTGCACTAGAAAGACTGATGCACAACTGTCTAGCTCTTCGGAAGGTCACAAAAATCATTGCTCCTATCCAATAAGACATGACTGTTATTGCTGACATGGGTTAGGCAGACAGGATATTGTACCAGTGGATTACTCATTGGAGTAAAGTATGTGTCTCTGAGTATATGGTTTCTAGATGACACTGTATAACCCAGCTTTGCTGTGGGATTGTCTGCAGTTTGAGTCCCACAATTGCTGGTCCTTCTGTGAGGATAGGCATTTGTAGTGTTCCTCGCAGCTCTTCGGAACTGACGCATCGCTTCGGCTGCGCTATGTCTCCTCGACAAGGGACCTTGCAATGCTCCGCAACCATGATTTTAGGTACTGTTCTTCAGCGGGCCTAGCTGGGTCCCTGTAGCCGGCCGGCCTGAATTTGTGACTTTGGGCCTAATTTAGATCTTGGCGGGACTACCGTCATCACTCTGCAGCAGAGTTTACAAGTACTCTGTCAAGCTGACAGAATCACGCCCGCCCTATTTAGATGTATGCAGGCTGAATCTCCCCCGCATCGACTGAGTGTTTACCGTCGCGTATGCTCACTGCTGCTGATGTGGTGGACTCCTCTGCTGGCGAATAGTATTCCGTTGCTGTCAGGGTGCCGCGTGGTGCCGAGCCTATTTAGATTTCAGAGTTGTGCTGGTGGTGGCTTAGTGGTGGTTTCCCGACAGAGGGATTCCGTCACGGGAAGCGGTCAACAATATACCATTACTGGGTGGGACCCCCAGAGTGGCGCTCGCCACTCTGCAACGAAACCAATACAAAGGTGGTATATCACTTCCAGACATTAGGGCATACTACTGGGCGACCCATTTAATCGTTATTAATGACTGGGAACATATGCCAGGGGACCACCCCACATACGCATTAGAACGAACACAATTCGAAACACGACCCCACACTCACTATTTCTACGGAGGGAAGGGAGTCAAGAATTTATTAGCAGCCACACAGGTAGTGATACATGCATGGAAAAGAGCAGAAAGGCATATGAAATGGAGCAATCCAGTCACAAGGGAGACCCCACTCTGGGTGGTGAGCAGACTCCGAGAATTCACAAAATTAAAGGGTTTCAAGAGATGGGATTTATTGGGCATCTCCAAAATAAGGACATACTAAATCGTAAGGAACTTGCTACCTTTTTGCATCTCCAAAAAGAATATGAACTACATCAGACGCAACAGTACAAATACATGCAGTTGGCACACGCATGGAGGGCGCAGAAAATAGATATGGAAATACTCCCTGAATATGCCCCATTAGAGGGAAGACTCCTTATGGGGGAAATCTGCAAGAAAGCAGTTTCTTGGACGTATCGAACTGTGATTAATAACAAGCCAGACACACTCACGAAACTAAGGGCAAGGTGGGAATCAGAATTGGGTGTCATGGACAACCTCGATTGGGAGACTGCATTGATGCACCCACGAGAAGTAGCTATTAAGTTGCGACTCCGCCTCATTCAGTTTAAGATCTCGCATAGGATCTAATATGATAGATTTCGCCTACACAAAATGGGAAGGGCCGATACTTCTAACTGTCTCAAGTGTACCCACGATTCCGGCATATTCATTCACACGATCTGGGAATGTCAAAAGGTACAGGGATATTGGGGAATCATAACGGCAGAATTAACTGAGATATTAGGGGATAAGATACCTATGGATCCTAAATTTGTGCTGTTGGGTATATCGACAGATGTAGACCTCCCCAGAAAAAAATTAATTCTGACCAATCTGGGCCTAGTGGTTGCCAAGCGAGATCTGGTGTGCAGGTGGGGGACAGCGCAGCTACCCACACTGGATGAGTGGAAGAAGGGAATGGACCTATATATGTCGGGGGAAAAAACCACGTATATAACTCGAGGATGTCCCAAAAAATTTAAGAAAATCTGGAACCCATGGATGCAATACTATGGGCTTCTGGAGGAGGATTCGCCAGATGAGCCCCAACTTGAACAACAAGAAAATGCAGGAGAGTAAAAGGGTGGGACTGAGAGACGAGAAAGTTGAGAAATATGTAACACCAAACTTTGTATCGATGTCACACGTGTCCATGCATTTGGAAGCTAATGTAGCGGTGCTTGTGTACCATGCGTTTGGAAATGTATGCTATACCTGTATTGACAGAAAAATAAAAATATAATTTTTTTTTTTTTTAAAACAATGTCCCATTACTGTGGCCATTGGATGGATACTAGCATAACACACCTGATGTCTTTTGCCTAATTGTTTGCAGCTGCATACCTCCCTATAAAACACACTGCATTTCAGACCATGATCCTTTGCCACTCCAGCACAGCACAACATTTTCCTGGAGAAGCATTGTCTGAGTATTCTGGGTATTTTTGTTTTTGCTTCCTCTGTTACTTGTGCAGTGTACATTTTATTTTCTTTGACTTATGGGTTTACAAATTCATTTATTTAATGACATTATAATGGCAGGGAGGAGAAATCCCCGTTTTACAGAGGGAGAATTGTCAGTCATGGTGGATGAAATTATTAGAGTGGAGCCCAAGAACAAAATACAACCATATCTCAGAAAAGGCAAATGTGGGGCAGAATAGTTGACAGAGTGAATGCTGTAGCAAACAACCTGCGCACACAGAAGGAAATTAGGAAGAGGTGGAACGACCTGCGGGGGAGCGTGCGTTCCATGGCCTCCTAGCATCACATGGAGGCCCAGAGGACTGGTGGTGGTTCTCTCAGTCCCCCTCTTAGAACTTATCTCCCTGGGAGGAGAAAGTCTTGCGGACCCTACATCCTGAAGACTTGACAGGAATCCCTGGTGGAGTGAAGACCGGTAAGTTATACTTTGGAATGTGTCACTAAACCTAAATGTCCTTTTTCTTTTTAGTTTACCTATTGCTAATGTGTTTTGCACCTTTGTTAAACATATAAACTTAGATATATCAGTATAGTTTATCTTGTCTTTGTTTGAATGTATTTTGTTGTAATTAAGATTACAGGTTTCAATCTCCAGTACAGTTCACATGATGAAAATGGTGCTTTTACACCAAATAACATCTCATATGTGTTTTATATTCTTAATGTCAGTTTTTTGTTCTTACTGCATATTTTCACTAGGTATGTTTAACTTACAATTTTGCAAATGTTGTGCATGTTAAATTGAAATGACTACAACTTCCACGATGCCTTGTTTTTGTCATGTGAAAATAATATTGCAATGTCTCTCTTTTCCGTCAATTTTTCACATTGGTTGAAGTGTAATGTATTTTATCAATCCCTATTTCATGCTATGTTTTTTAAATGTGTTTGTGTTTAATGTTGTATGTTGTCCTATCCTTGGTATCTCATTGAATTGATGGTGTTTGTTTCACAAATCAAAGTTTTCTGACTTACAAATGCGAAGGTATGTAATTTTGTATGCTGAATATAAGTTGTCTTATCTTTAAACACATTTACTCTGCAATGTTTATATGATGAGCAATGCTAAATATCCTTCTAAGTTGTGCAATTGTCAGAATTTGTGCCTGCTAGGCCTTGGAATGGTTTCTGTCACATTTCTCCTCCCTACTGTGTTGTGTTGAATCTTTGGTATCTCTGATGTATAGTTTCTATTTTTTCCATTTCAGGACATCTTTTTACCTGCTTTTTTGAAGCTGCTTACTGGGAGCATACAAATTAGATAGTTGACTACAGGGGTAATCATCATTTTAAGGGACTCGGCTCTTTCCCACCACGAAATAAATTTTGGTGACCAATTGTCAAGTGATTTGTTGATCTTTTTTAGTGTGGTCTCTTCATTATGCTTGATGGTGCTAATGAGGTAATTGGAGAATTCTATCCCTAAATATTTGAGGCAACCAGACTGCCATTCGAGGCCAAAACTTCCTAATCTTTCTTTATTTCCATGATTATTCAGAAGTTTAACCTCAGATTTGTCTTAATTAAGAGAATAACCTGAGACCACTGAAAACTCACTGGTTGATGTCATTAAGGTAGTAATGGAAGAGGGGGCATCTTCACTGGTAACTAAAATATCATCTGCATAAGCAGCTACATTTATGGTGGTATTTCCAAATGATACACCAGTTATATCTGTATTTTCTCTTACGTTATGGAGAAATCGTTCTAATGCCAGGGGGAAGAGGGGAGGTGAGACAGGGCATCCCTGCCTGGTTTCTTGTTTACGAGAAAATGGATTGGAAATCGTGCCCCCAGCTCTAACCTTGCAAACACAAGGAGATGATGATAACAAGTCCTGTGCACACGCAGATAGGTTTTAACAACACATAAAATATTCGTTGTTTAACAAAAGACAACAGTGGATTCTTTTCTTCAAATGGATCTGTTGTAACTGGTAAGTTCAGGCCAGAACAACGTTTTCACTGAAAAAATAGGCTGTATATGCCAAGACAAGTATAAGTCCAGAGTGTCTATATGTATCCCAGTATTGCCAAAGGGAAACGCGGCTCTGTTCACCGCAAACCAGCCTCAGGCGAGTGCGCCCCGTGGCTCCTCTCTCCTCTCTCCGTATGAACCAAAGTAACTTTCCTTCGGTTCATACGGTGCCGGAGAGAGGAGCCACGGGGAGCACTCGCCTGAGGCTGGTTTGCGGTGAACAGAGCCGCGTTTCCCCCTTTGGCAATACTGGGAGCCTATTTTTTCAGTGAAAACGTTGTTCTGGCCTGAACTTACCAGTTACAACAGATCCGTGTCTAGGACGTGCAAGTTTTAAAAGTGGCCTTTTAGGACCCGCTGGGTCGGAATTATCACCAGCTGTAAGGTCTGATAGGTGACTACCATAGACATAAGCCCTGAAGAAGTCTAGGGTTATACACCCGTGACGAAACACGTGTTGGCTGGCCTGTGAAGCAACATACATTAAACCAACATTTGAAGAAAAGAATCCACTGTTGTCTTTTGTTAAACAACGAATATTTTATGTGTTGTTAAAACCTATCTGCGTGTGCACAGGACTTGTTATCATTTGTGTAAAACGGACTTCTGTCCATCATTGAGGGCTTAGGGTTTTCCCTCAACCTGTTGCACCGTTTTAAATATTATTATCTGCAATATTCACGTTATTGGGCTAGCGCCACAATATACCCTGTGCTTAACAATACCCCCGCTTTGTCTCTACAAGGAGATGATGGACAGAGTGCCCAGGTTAAATCCTTCATCGTTCTTTAGCTCACTTCGCCACCCCAGTTTGGAACCAGCCATATGCAAATCAGTCTTGACCCTGTGCCTCATGGGAACAGTCCAGCCCGAACTGCCTGGCCAGGTCCTCCCTGGACCAAAAACAAACATCCTGTGACCGGGTTCTAACCTTGGCAATCTGGTTGTGATAAAGTGCCATTATCATTTTGATCAATTGTTCACCCAGATTACATTTCCTAAGGACAGATTCCAAATAGTGCCAATCTACTTTGTCAACCGCTTTTCCGCGTCTGGCGTGATCGCTACTGTGGGAGTGTTTGATATTTTGGCTTTCTCAATGACGTGACAGAGTATTCCTGTATTGTCGCTGGATACTTTATTTTTTAGAAATCCGACTTGTGATGGGTGGATGAATTTAGATATGTATTTTTGTAGCCTGGTGGACAGTATCATAGCATAAATTTTGCAATCTAGGTTAAGCAATGAGATTGGTCTGTAATTTTTTTGTAGCACTGCATCTTTCCCTTCTTTGGGGATCACAGTTATGATGGCCTCCACTGGGATGCCTTTGACCTGACCGGTACTGGCAAAGTGGGCAAAACGTTTTAACAGTGGTGCGATAACTTCTGTGGAAAATGTTTTATAAAATTGTGCTGAATACCCGTCAGTGCCTTGGGCTTTACCTACTTTGAGCTTTCTAATTGCCTTATCGAGTTCATTTTCCACTAGAGGATCGTTGACCAGTTTCATCTCTTCTGTTAATTTGGGTAAATTGGCCTTATGAAGATACGCCTCACACTTCTTGTGGTCAATTAATGTATTGTTAGCATATAGTTCTTGATAGAACTCTCTGAAATTATCAGCAATTTTATTCGGTTAGTGTGGACGAAACTTTTATTGTCCTTCATTGCGTTTACAGCGTATCTTTGTATTCTGTGTTTTAAGTATGCTGCTTGGGTTTTGATGGCTTTATTAGCTTTGCATAGCCTAAAGCTTTTTTTGTTTGTGGACCCAAATGCCTGCTCTAGTGCGTAGAATTTTGTTGTATTTTCTTATTTTTTTCTTGATAATCTCTTGTAGTGTGTGGTTAGCTTTAGAGGAGATGTGTTATTTTTCTAACTCTACAATTTGTTTCTCTTGTTCCCTGTTATTAGCTTCTTTGTTCGTTTTGGATCTAATTTTTATAATCACACCTCTTACCGTAGTCTTAAATGCCTCCCATGAGGTCAGTTGAGTCATTTTTATCATTTTCAACTAAGAAGTTCTGTATAGTTTCCTCAATTAGTTGGACATTATGTCGGTGTTTGAGTATCTACTCATTGAAACTCCACTGGGTTTGTTGGATATCCGTGGACATATCTGTTATTGACAAGTGATGCAACAGTGATCGGCAATCACTCGATTCAATCGTCGTTTGGTCAACCTTGCTAATTAAGTGTCCCAATATTAGTAAGCAATCTATACGAGAGAATGATTTGTGCGAGGATGAAAAGAAGGTATAATCTCTTCCATCTGGACTTTGGGTCCTCCAAGTGTCAATTAGATTATGTCTGGAACACAGGTTTTTTTAAGGCCTTGTGTGTTTTTCTGGAACAGTATACACATTGGCAATTTCTGTCAAGTGCAAGGTCTAGCGGGAGACTGAAATCACCTGCAAATATGATCATGGCTGCGTCTAGGATCAAAGTAAGTTGAGTAGACAGGTCTTTCTAGAAAGACGGGTCGTCATCTGTGGACGTGTAGACATTATCCACAAAAAAGTCACTATTGTTTTTGTTAAGTTGGAAATCATATCTATAGTTGACCTTTTTTTAATTAGCGTTAGAACTCAATTTTTCTTCCCAACTGCCGGAGAGCAAGCTACATCACTAAATTGGTTATTTCTGAGTGATGGGATATGTGTGATATCAACCTTGGATTCCTGGAGCAGGATAATATCGCCCCGTAGCTTGTATAAGTAGTCAATGATTTTCCTTTTTTAACTGGGTGGTTGATCCCTTTAACATTAAGAGATATTATCTTTAAGTTCTGCCTACTGTTTGTTATTTGTATGGGTCAGGGGGTTCTTAGTTCCTTTGCGGAACTTAATGGATTTAGCTAGGGCACTGTGATGTTGCTCGCAGGAGTAAGGACTAAAAATAAGTGTACTATGAGACTTAACTACCAGGTCGTGCTGAGGAGTAGTCATAGTGGTGTAGCTGTATATGTAAACATACAATGTGTACCAAATAACTGTGTCAAAACCGTTTAGGTGTGATGTGCTCACTCGTATAAGGCAGAAAGTATTCCTAAAATTTTAGTGAAATTACATTACTAGGAGTGAACAATAGCCAAACAAGAATAAACAAAACCAAAGTATCAAAAATTCCTTCCCATTTATCTGACCCGCCTTCTACCCCCCTCAAAGCATGTAACAGGAATGGTAAAAGGAGGAAACACTGCCTCGAGGGAAACAGTTAGTCAGAGAGTAACAGCCAAAAATAACTAACAACATTGTAATACTAGGTGTAGGATCTTACATGTCGTTCAGCGGTTAAGACACACAGCAGTTATGAATAAGCCATGTTTCAGAAGGTTGATATTACCCCTCAAGTGTGCAACTTAGTAAGAGTGCCCTTCCTGCACTATTGAACACCGGAAAACAGCCAATGCGAATATTCATCACTGATATTACATTGAAATTGTAGTGTATGCGGGGACAACGTAATGTTAATTAGTAATAAGCCCCATAGCCTCGCTGTGTGGGGAAATCATCCTTCCTTATCTCAGCAGAAAACAAATTACGCTAGAAGTAGCTTGCTTCAATATTGTTAAAACCGTAGTGAGAACTCACATGTCGTACAGCGTTTGAGAAATACCAAGGGTAGGTACATTGAAAGGTGAATATATAATAGACTCATAGTGAACATGAATTGGGAATGAACCAGAATAGCAATGAATATTTAACTTGTTGGTATCTGAGATAAACCAATCAGAGCATCAGAGCACATTGTTAGCGGAGATAAGTACATAAATCAGCAGCGTCTGTAAAGAATATAGTGGTTATAAGTTGTTCACTTAGGAACTTTAAAGTGTTGCATTAGTAAATAAACAGACACTTAAACTGTTGAGCATAGCAATATTCTAATGTTTGTTGGCTTTGAATGCGGCCTTATGTGAGGAGGTGTCCATTTCACACTCCGCTTTATCATCCAGAAACTTAGAGAGAGCGTTGTGGTCATTGAAAATATGCAAGATGCCCTGGATTGCTACTAGGTATTTGGCCAGCCCTGCAAAGGAAAACTGGCAGGTCATTGCCTTCAGAAACAAGGCTAGGAAACCTTTCCTGGTGTCTACTGAGGATTTAGAGTAGTCCTGCAAAATGAAAATCTTATTTCCCTTCCATTGTATATGGTTGTGTTTTCTTATGAATGTTAGCATTTTCTCCACGTGCTGGTAGTGTAGTGGTTTGCATACAATTGGTCGTGGATGAGTTTGGTTAGGGAGTTTTTGTGTCAGTACTCTGTGCGCTCTTCAACTTCCAGTTCCTTTTAAGACTCAATGTCAGTGTTTTGGGGGAAATCCTAAACACACAAAAGTCCGTCTGGCTATATGTGAACAAGAGGAGAAGGAAAATAGAGTCTGTGTTGTGTGTAAGGAAAAGGAGGGAGAAATTTCCTTCAGGGTGGAACACAAGAAACCCACAAATTAACCTGTGCTTAACCCTTTGGTAGCTTGGCACAACAGCAGTCAGGCTTATCTTTTTTTTAAATCTGTTTATTGAGTTTTTTTAATCAACAAGACAGAAGGTATCACAGTATACTGTCACACAGTATACATGTGTTCAAAGCAATAATCATAACAGTGTTATCACAATCCACAATGCCATTGTGTCAGAATTAAGGGAACACAAAGGGGAACAAAGGTGTAAGGGGGAGGCAGAAGATGCATGTGGAGGTGAGGCGGGCACTCAGCCTATAACTGCTAGGTGTAGGACAATCTTTAGGAGTGTCTGGCAGTCGCTTCAAAGAACCTTGCAGCAACCAACCCACATATCCAAAGCATTGAAGGCTGTAGGAAGTCGAATGTTCCGGAGGAGGTCTCCAGTGGGGCATCCCTCTCCGAATCAACTACAGCCAGAAAGTGAAAAAAAATCTTTGTTGTTGATTAATAAAAATCATTACAATCGAAGAGTATTAAAAATGCATTAATTTGTACAAAAAAATAAAATAAGATTATATAAACATAGTCAAACAGTTGTGTTTTCTTCAAACGACAAAGGCATGACAATAAGTTGCTAATTTTTATAATGGTTTTGAAGATAACATTATATTTCAATTCATTTGTCTTTCCTTTTTGTCAAAACGCTTCTTTATACATTAATAAAATCTTCCATAAAACTGTCAATACGACGTTACTATTTAAAATCCTGAATTAAAGTGCCATAATTAAAGTGCCATTATACATTTTCTTTCCAAAAGTGCCAATCTTTCTTGAAACAACGTTCTATGTTATTATTTAAAAAATAGAGTGTTTCACACGGGTCAACATACAACAACGCTTCTTTGTATATAATAATAAAATCTTCCTTAAAACTACCAATACTACATTACTTTTTTCTAAACTCCTGAATTAAAGCGCCATAGTTAAGGTGCCAATATACATTTCCTCCCAAAAGTGCCTTTCATGCTTAAAACAACATTCTATATTATTATTTAAAAAATAAAATGTTTCTCAGAGATCAACCTACACCAAGACGATCAAATAGATGTTACTACTAATTACCACGGTCAAATAAAACCATATAAAATTTCCTCTCCTAAGCCATACATGCATCATTTAACAATTGGAATATCAACAAGACAGGTTATTAGTCATTACAGACTACCCCTGTATCAGGGAGGCACTCAGATGTTATCTTTTTTTCTGCAATTAGAATAAACTTTACAAACTGTGTAATCAAGCTAGCAGATTTCCCAGAAAGGCAAGTTATAATTGCTTGGCGACATGTTCTCACCCCATTTTCTTTAAGGATGGACTTTAACAGGGCTTTCCTCTCTTGTAACAATTGAGGACAAATGGATACAATATGCAATAATGATTGATCATGAAAGCCGCATAATCTACAACTGTTTGATGGCCAGTTTTGTACCCATGAAGGAATTCCATCCTTTGTGGGATATCGCCCAATTCGTAACAACAAGAATTTATCTCTTATAAACGGTTTTAAGTGGGAAATAAGATAAGGTTGTGGCTCCAGTTTGTTAAATGAATTAATAACTGACCAAGCATGTCTTTTTTTGCAAACTCCTCCTTATCCAATATGATTGATAAGAAGTTGGCTGATTGATTTAATATCTGTCTGAACGCAGCTTTATTTCTAGCTATGTGGTCAAAGGGCTGAGACTTAAAATTATTTAGGCTCTCCGTTAGATAAGATCTCCAACCACTTGCATACGCATGCCTCATTATTTCCTGCCAGCAATCGTTAGCAAGTGTGCCTGGGTCAGAGTAAAAGAACGAGTATAGAGATTTTACAGCCGAATCTCCCTCTTCCGCCCCTCGTGCGCGCAGTTATATATCTACGGGGGACCAGATATCCCTAGGTCGGGATTTCACAGGCGTCAGATCTCAGTAGGTAAATAGTTGCTCCTGGCAGTAAACTGTGTCTTGTAGCCATCCCGCCTCGTGTGGCAGAGGCCTCCATCCCCAGTGCATCGCAACCTGTCGTTTTGCAAGTAGAAGAAGCATAGCTGTCAATCTGCGCATGTCCAATGGGACATCTTTTACAGCTTAATAATGCGACCCGCGACAAGAGCTCCAAGGTGCACCCTGTGATCGCCTCAATAGTGTCAAAATCCCCAGGCAGAATCTCTGCACTCCAGGGCAGTCCCACGCAAGATGGAGGGAGCCAGCACTAGGCACAGAGCAGCGGACGCAGCGTGCCTCCTCAATCAGACCCATCCTATGCAGCGCTTCTGGGGTCTGGTACAGGCGATGCTAGAAATTGAAGTGCAATCGGCGTAGGTGACAGTTGGGGGAGAGGGCCCGAGAATGTGCGCAGCAGAATTTCCACTGTTTGTCAGTGAAAGGGGTCTGTAGGTCTGCTTCCCATTCCCCGCGATCATGGGGCACGCGTACCGGCATGGTGGCTTGCACTTGCGTGCACAGCCTAGTAACTAGTCTGCGCGAGGAGGGGACAGAAAGGGTCGATTCAAGTACCTGAAATATGGGGGGATGTCAGCTGCAAAGCGCACAACATAGAGCGGGTGCCAGCGTTGCGTGTTATCGGCAAGGCAGTGTGGCCGGTAAGCTGCACCGATGGCGCAAAGAGGGACCCCAGTTGGGCTCGCTGCCAGATAACGCTCCAGGCCCATACCGTCCAAGCGACGGTATCTATTTGAGACCACGGGCAACTAGGAAGGGGAAGCAGATGTGTAGGAGAGGATGTGGCCGATGGTTCTAGGGCGGTCGTTCTCAGATCTGGGGAACCAGGTTCGAGTCTCGGCAATGACGCTCAACATCCTGTGATTCTGGGCAAATCATTTAATCTCCCCGTGCCTAACAAAAATGAATGTGTCCTTGTGTTACATAACTGGTGCTCATGTAAAGCGTTCTGATACCCGATACCTTCAGGTCAAGTTCGCGCTATATAAAACTCCGGGGGAAAAAAAGCAGCAAATTAGTGAACAGATGAAGGAGTTTGGGAAGCACCAACATCTTAGTGATAGCCAGCCTGCCAGTTAGTGACAGCGGGAGTCTACACTATCCCGCCACCCGCTCCTCCAGCCAAGTCAACAGGCACCCATACTTTCCCTCCACAGGTCGTCCAGATTCCTGCTGAGCCAAAACCCCAGATATTTCACCGACTTTCGTGCCCAGCGAAGAGGGAACTCTGATTTGAATTCCTCACGCGCGTCCGTGTGAGGGAACAAGATGGACTCAGCCCAGTTGATAGTAATACCGGGCAGGCTGCCAAATCTAGTGAACTCCTGGGTCAGCAGGTCCAAGTTGTCCCGCAGGTTTCTAACATACAGAGTAATGTTGTCTGTGCACATGGACCGAGAATCTCGCGGGCGTGGATGCCAGTCCCCTGTGGGAGTGATGTTGTCTTAATCGTGCTGCTAATGGTTCCATGGCTATGGCAAATAATATTGGTGACAGTGGGCACCCCTGACTGCTTCCCCTTGACACCAGGAAGGTGGGCGTAATGGTCCCGTTGATTCGCAAGCGGGCAGTGGGTTGAGCATATAATAGACTGACCAGTCTGATGAACTTAGGGTGGAGACCCAGTCGAGAGAGGAGAGCAAACAAGTAAGGTCATTCCACTGAATCAAAGGCCTAAATAGCATCTAAGAACACTGCAGCCGCGCGAAGGTCAGGGTCAATGGTGTGTATTAGTGCAAAAAAAGTGTGCAAATTATGAGCCGTTGACCTCCAGGTACAAAGCCCAAGTGGTCGGGTCTCGTAATGAATGGCAAGAGAAGAAGCAGGAGCGAGGCTTTGAGTTTGGCAGGCATTTTATTATCTGCATTTATCATAGATAATGGTCGATAGGACTCGCAGCGTTGGGGATTTTTGCCCGGTTTAAGGATTGTTACAATCAGTCCCTCTAGCAACGAGGGGGGTAATACACCCGCAGCAAGGGATTCCTCATACGTTGCGAGGAGACGGGATGCAAGGATCTGAGCGTATTCTTTGTAAAAGGCCTCAGCCAGGCCATCTAGACCAGGGGCTTTGTCGCCTGGTAATGCATTGATAACCTGGCGAACCTCCTTCTCTGTGAACGGTTCGTCTAATAAGCGCCTAAGCCCATCCTCAAGCCACAGCAGCCATACTGAATCAAAATAGGAGAGAAGATCTGGAGGAGGCACGTTTTACTTGGTCTCATAAAGAGAAGAGTAGTAGGCCATCATCCCCCCCCCTGCACAGCAGTTGTCCTGACATGCTCCTGGAGCAAGTCATCTTGCAGTTCGACTATATAGTCACTGGTCCAAGGCTTAGGCAATAGAGAAGCTAAAGTCTTGCCAGCTCGGTCCCCTTCCCCATAGCGTGGGTCTCCTTCCCCAAGTAATGAGTTTCCTTTTGAGCAGCTTTGTCATAGTCTGCCAGCTTGCAGCGGATGTCCACTAAAATGGACGGGAAGCAATTTTCAAAATGCTATAGCTCCAATGCGCTGATCTCGCCCTCAAGGCGCGAAAGGTTATTGTGCAGCGCTCTCAGTACACCCACCTGTTTGGCTATGCACACCCCCTTATCACAACCTTGAAGGCTTCCCATAGGGAGGACTGTGTCTTTACCGAGTGTTCATTCTTCTCAAAGTACTCCACTACAGAGTTCCTGACCTCGTCACGGAAATCCTGGTCCAGCAAGGCCCCTGAGGGAAGTCGTCACATGAAAGCACGCAGCGCACTATCCAGCGGACTCAGCTCCAGCAGTACCGGCACATGGTCAGAAAGGGTCCACGGGAGGCGGTCAACCTTAGATGTCCATGCAGCAATATCGTGTGTCGCCAGCAAGTAATCAACATGTGTGTCGGAGCTATACAGGTGCCTTCTGCGCCTGACGGGATGTCAGGAGCACCAAAGGTTAGTTAGATGATTGTCTTTGATGAGAAGACGCAACTGCGTCGCCTAGCGAGGAAGAGGGCGGCGAGCCTCACTAGAGCGGTCAGCACTCAAATCGAGCACCACATTGAAATCCCCTCCCCACAGAACTGTCTCCGGACCCATCGCACCTGCCATCCTCCAGACCTCAGTGAAAAAACTGAGAGTGTCGACATTGGGCCCATAGATCAACAACAGCCGTATAGGGAAGCCCTGCAACGTGCCTGATGCTAGGAAATACCAGCCCGGGTGTCACACACAACCCGCCGAGTATGCCAGGGCAAGCCCTTGGGGATCAAAATAGCCACCCAACTAGCTTGCAGCCGCACCAGGGTGTTTTCAGTGAGATGTAGTTCCTGCAGCATGCAGATGTCTATGTGATGTCGCTGCAAGTATGCCAGTACGTGTTGTGCTTTGCGCCTATTGTTAAGGCCTCGGACGGTCAAAGACATACACTTAAATGGCTGCATTGAGGCTGGCGAGTGTTATAGTGGCACTTAATGGAGCAAGGGCTGAATGATAGTCGCACATGCATATCATATGATGGCTGTGTGGCAGGAAAGAGAAAGGAACTGCAGCCTGCAAACTGTTGCAAACACCCAACAATTCACCCCCCACCCACTTTGGGCCCCCAATCGGGTAAAATCACCCCATCCCCACCCTTCAAACATCCCCCTAAGGAGAATCAAGAAAAGCAACCAGGGAAACATCCCTTAGGAGGGAAACCAGAGGTCCAACTCGCTCTCAGCCAGGGAACAGCTGGGTGGCCAGAGATGCATCAGGCGAGTGGCCAGGGCCCGCACGAACAGGCTTACGATCATCAGCATCTCATGTGGCGCCACAATGGAGCCATGTTAATACGGCCATATCATAACATGCGACCCCCAGGTCAAATCTTAGATTTCCCCACTCTTTAATCATTGTCGCTGAGGCAGTCCATGTATGGCTCCTCCAGGGTGGGGCCTTCCGCTGCTCGAGTCTTGGAATGTTTTTGACGAATTTGGCTGCCGCCTTCGGGTCCATGAAATAGTGGGTCTTCCCCAGATGCTGAATGCGTAGTTTGGCAAGATGTATGAGTGAGTACTTAGCATCTGTTTTTTGCAGAGAATGTATAATCGGCAGGAAGTCTCTCCGAGCAGCTTGCACCGCCACGGTGAAATCGGGGGAAATTGATATTTAATTGCCCAGGTAGTGAAGGGTTCTATTCTCTCTAGCCAGATGAAGTATTGTGTCTTTGTCTCTATAGTTTAGGAGTCTGGCAATGATTGGACAGGCAGGCATACCCGGACTGGCCGCTGACTGAGCGATCTATGTGCCCGCGCAACTATAAACATGGCAGAGAGGGCGTCTCCTAACAGGGTGCAGAGCATGGTTTCCACATAGTACTCCATGCAGCCCATTGCTGTTGACTCAAGTACTCCAAGGGTGCGTAGACTGTTCCTCCTGGATTGTGCCTCTAGGTCTTCATTTTTGGTGCGTATAACTTCCAACACTTTTTCCATTTGCAGAAGTTTCTCTCCGGCTGAGTGGTGTACATCTTCCACCTCCAAGGTGCACCTCTCAAGGTGGTTGAGCCTTTCATCGTGTTTGTTGACTTTATCTTTCAGGCGGTCAAATCTATCCATCAACAAATCAATTTTAGTGTCAATTGCGGTGAGGCTATATTTAAGGTCTAGAAACATAGTCTGAATGTCTGGCTTCTGGGATGGGCCATTTCCCACAGCGTGACTCAACTGTGAATTATCTGCAGTCAGATCCGTCGCCTGCATCTGTTGGCACTGATTGAAGGAGAGATTAGGCTGCTTAGCGTCTGTTTTCCCCATTCTGGTTCTGGGTGGGGGTACGGACAGCGAACCAGGTATCCACCGATAGTTTCTTTCTCTGATGTCGTTGTTGCCCCTCAAGACCCCACCCCACCCCCAGACGATCTAGATCGGGGGAGGGGGGCATGAGCAGGCTCCTCCACGGGGCGTCAACAGGTAGTCAGGGCAAAGATTAGCCCGGTCGGCCAAGTCGCCAACCCTCCAGATGTCTAGCTCTCGCAATACCGCAGCAAGTTAAGATAGTGCAGCAGGAGGTTTGGGCTCGGGCCCCGCCACTCTCCGGGTGGGCGGCCTCAGGGGGCACGAGCAGGCCAGCGTGCACCAGGTGCTCTGTGGTGGATTACGTCACACTGCCAGTTTCTGCAGACCCCTAGGGCCCTAACAGCGAGCTCGGCAGGCGGGCTCCTTGCTCCCTATATGCCCCCAACTGTAAATGCCAGCCACCTCCTCTCCTCTTACCGGTGTGTGTCCTCGAGGACGGGCAGGAAGAGCGCCGGTATGGTGCCTCAGCCCGCGTAAAGTGCGCCTACAATGGTCATGCAGGGGTGGCAGTGGGTGGTGATCCCCAACCACCCCGCTCCGGCGATGTCAACCCTTCTCTGGGCAGTTGTTGCCCTTTCCGGCCTAGCACAGGTGCAGGGATGCCGCCAGTCCTCTCAGCACACAGCTCCCAACCAAGCCGCCAGAAGTTCAAGGGCACCCTTGCACATCCAAGCAATTGTCCCTCCGGTGCCGCTGGCGGTATCAGGCGCCACTTCTCTCAGCTTTCAATTCTCAGGTCGGCACTCTAACTCAGTCAGGCCCTCAGCGGCAAGATCTTGGCGTAAACAGGCCCATTCGTGGTTGTGTGGAGCCCAAAACTTGAGGCTTTCTCCTTTATGTGAAGGGTGAGTTTAAGTGCGGCCACACAAATGGTCCAGGATGTGAGGGCCACCTCTTGGGGGATCAGAAACTCACTCCAGCAAAGGCCAGCAGGGCTCAGGCAGATCCACTTGCTGGTACGCTGGGCAGATGCAGGAAAGCCTCTGGAGCTTGTTATGTCCCTATAGCTCAGAACAGGAGGTCAGCTGACTCATTTCCTTGAAGTCACTTCAGCCTGGGATGAAGGGTGCAGGTCCAGTCTTCCTTCTCAGCAAGCAGGGCAGCAGAGTAACAGGGTAGCAGGGCACACGTCCTTCTTCTGTAGTATTCACAGGTCAAGAGATCTACTGAAGAATTGGGTCTAAGTGTCCAATGCTTATACTTAGTGCCAGCTTTGAAGTAGGAAAATGTTCTGGAGGTTTCTACCGCCACCAGTGTTTGGAATTTCCTGCTTCCCTGCCGTTACCCCAGCTTGTCTGGGGGAACAAAAGACTAGTGTCAAACCCTTTGAGAGTGTGCTCAGGCAGAGGCTCTGTGATGTGTAAGTATGGTAGGTGACAGCTCCGCCCCCCCCCCCTTCAAGTCCGAGATGGCCCATCCTGCCAACATCTATTCCCCATTTGTCTCACTATCTCGGAGCAATACACAAAGCCCATGCCAGCTACACCTAGTCATGTGACCTAGGATAAAGGCTGCAGGCACCAAATGGTTAGGACAAGAAAATGCCAACTTTCTAAAAGTGACATTTGCAGAACTGTGGCATAAAATGTGACTTTACTATTAAAGAGGGCTTTAAATTATAATTTTTTAGACAACAAACTCGATTTTCCTACCTGCTCCCAATTGAAAGTTATCACTTATTTAATGTAATAAGGTATCGCAATGTTATCCAATTGGAGAGGCAGGCCTTGTAGTAGTGAAAAACGAAAGTAAGAGTTTTTCACTATCAGGACATGTAAAAGTTAAAAGTGCATGTTCAACTTTTTGAATACACTGCACCCTGCCCTATGGGCTGTTTAGGCCTAACCTTGGGGTGACTCACATGTATTAAAAAGGAAGGTTTGGGCCTGGCGAAGGGTTTATTTTGCCAGGTCGAAATGTCAGTTTAAAACTGCACACACAGGCTGCAATGGCAGGCCGGAGACATGTTTAAAAAGGCTACTTAAGTGTTTGGCACAATCAGTTCTGGAGGCCCACCAGCAGCATTTAATGTATATGACCTGGATATATGTAGTACCACTCTGCTAGGGACTTACAAGTAAATTAAATGTGCCAAGTGGGTGTATGCCAATTTTACCATGATTTAGTAAGTGAGTACTCGCACTTTAACACTTGGTAGATGTGATAAAGTGTGCAGAGTCCTAAAAGCCAACAAAAACTGGTTCAGAAAACGAGCGTGAAGGCAAAAAGTTTGAGGATGACCCTGTAGAGAGGGCAAGGGCTAACAACAACAAACAAGGAAACAAGCTCCCTTCAAACTCTCTCCTGCCCCTCACACCCACCATGTTGCATAATCTAGTTTTTAGAAAACGTCTGCCCCTTAAAAAGAGCTTCAGAGAAAAGGGACCCCAGAGGCATGTCAGTTGCCATGTGACCCTCTGGATGGCCTAAACTGTTATTATACATGGAACAACGTTATGGGTTTATTAAATCAAACATAAGAGAAGGTTTTGTGCAGCACACGTCTTAAATGTATTTCAAGGTGTTCTCTTATGTGATAATGAAGAAAAAGGAAGCAAAGTGAAATAAAACAATTGCCTAGGACCACACAAATTGGTCAACATGGGAAGCCGGGATTGATCCCAGGTTTTCTGGTTTCACCTTGTGCAATTCAACCAATAGATGGGCATCTCCTTTCCTCTCGCTCTTATTTTACAACAAAAGTTAATGCTTTGTCTTTAATTCTTGGCACATGCGGTTAGAGCATGTATGGCAGACAGAAGCCAAATGAAGGCTCGGTTTTGTTTGCGCTCGAGGATTCAAGTGAATCTTGAGCTGAGCCAGAGACAGGCATATGGCTCGAGCATAGCTTGAGCCTTCAGTGCCTTGCCCACCCCTATCACATAATGGCAATTAAAGCTACAAACGATTCGGAAGGTTATGATTTGACTATCATCAACTATTTTGGTGTAGCCTGAGTACCAACACCACAGTGCAGGACTCCTTGTTTTAATATTCATAACCTTCTCACTATGGCATATTTTAATGAGTGAACTAGTGGACTGGGAGTTCTCTCCTCCATGGGTACAATCAAATGATTCCAGTTCTCATTTCTTATCACATACTTAGTACCAGTGTTTAGTTTAAGATTTTGCCTATCTCTGTTAAAAAGCAGAAACATATGTTCAGAAAGTGATTACCCAAGAGTGCACAATTTGTCAGAAGGAGAGGCCTTAATAAAAAAATAAAACATGCCTTCTGGTTCCATAGTTTCTATCTTGCTGATTACACAACCAAAGTAGTGGGAGGGATTCCAATGGTGAGATTTAGGGACTACGTTCACCAAAGAAATGCCACTGTGCTGTGGAACCTACCCAGACCTTAAACACAGAGCTCACAATCAACATATTTTGGCAAAACAGGAAAGGCAGAATTAAACATCAAGTCTCCTACTGCCATGGCTAAAACCTTTCCCCTGTCCCATGTATACCGGTGGAGGTTGAGTGTTTGTATCTGCGAACTTCAGTGAATTGCACATCATGCTGGGGGTCTTTGTCAAGTATTTTTGTAGCACTCACTGCCTTTATTCAGCCTGTTACTAAGCACTCCTAAATGTTTGCAGATAACAGACTAAAGCCATAAGGAGATCGTGAGGCCTAAGATTCTATTTCATCCCAATTCCATAATCAAGATACTTCCTTTGTACATGAATTGACAAAGGTAGCAGAGAAAGCTTAACCTGGGGAGTGGGGCGGGCAAGGTTTACAGGGAGAGAACAACTCTACAACTCACAGTCTACACCATGTACGTACGTTGATTTCCCTACACTCACCTTACACCCCCACCCTATTGGCATCAATCTGCCCTTTGGTCATACCACAGGCCTTACTTTGGGGCCTCTGGGAAAATGTCTGCAAGTACCCATGGTCTAGGGCTTCTTCTCCTCTTTTCATTTTAGGGCAGTGCCATAGTAAGTGTAGGAAGGAGCTGAAACACCTGCACCCCATCCAGAATTCCTCACCCTTAGATTTGACCCAGGTGTGTATCCTTTTCGGTATGTAATAACAGTATGTGGCTATCTTTGTTAGAGATGCACTCAATCTATCAATCAATCAATAATTACTTTATTCGATTGTATTTGACTACCATAAAAGTACAATAAAACAATCATACAAAAATAGTAAAAGCAGCAAATAATGTCATTAAATAAATACACTCCATTTCAATGTCATGCATAAGCATAATACACTGCTATTAAAAATCTCGCCACATACCAGCAGACAGTAGAATTTTCTAAAAATTGTAAATATAAAAGGGCAGGTCTCGCTTGTTTAAAAATTCAAATGTGCAAATAAAGGGCATATTACTTTTGACGCAAATTGGCCCATTTAGGGCACATTAGTACAATGTGTAAAGTGTCTAGTGCAGAAGACTCATCACAAGAACATACAGGAAAGTCTTGTTGCCTATGCCATCCTACCACAAGCTGCGGAAACATATTCAGTCTAAAGTATGTTAAAAGTCCTCTATGGTTCACCGGCATGTCCAGTGTTAGATAACGTTCCATTCTTTCACTACTTTTGACCATGGTATGATGTATGCAACAGCGTTTACACTGTGAGTCTTGCAGTCTAAATTCTTGAGTATGCTCTAAAAATACCTTCTTAACTTCCGCAGTAACTGATTTAGTTATTTTCTCAGGTGAGTTAAAGACATGCAGTAAGCCCAAATTAGACAGGGTAGTTTTTATATAGCTCAGCCACGGTATATGATAACTAAAGTTCAAGTTCAAACAATCTCTTACTATTAGTCTAATAAAATCCAATTCTTTTTTAGTCCATATAGAGCACCATAGTAGTATCGGGAGCAAGCGAATATAGTCAACTATGTGACCTGCCCCTATCTCTTCATGAACTATTTCTGACGGGACATTCTGTGGGATGCGTAACAGTTTCCTTAGGTATTTGTTACCTGCTGTTTGTATTAATATAGGAGATTTATAACCCCAGATTTCTGCCCCATAGGTTACAGCCGGACACACTTAGCGTTGTAAATGTGTAGTATGGACTTTATGTGACTGTGACCTAAACGCCTAGAGAAGACATCAATGCTATGAGCCGCCCTATTAAAAGATTGAGTGTGTAATTTCAATAAGGGGCGCCCAAGACAGTCTCTCATCCAGCAGTATGCCTAGATATCTAAACCTATCCACCTTACCTATTTTGTTATCATTTATCACAAATTTTCTAGTCTTGGTGCCTCTAGGTCCTAAAGTCATAGTATATGATTTGGTAAAATTAATTTTTAGACCCACATTTTCCATAAATTCATAAAAACGGTTCAGTAAAGATTGCAGTCCGGGAAATAAGGACGGTGTCATCCGCGTATAGCAAGGCGGGTACCATTCTGTGTCCTATCCTTGGGACGTCTTTACAGTTATCTCTTAAAAACCGATCTAATTGATTTATATATAAAAGAAAAAGAAAAGGAGCTAAAATACAACCCTGACGCACCCCTCTCCCCAGCTTAAAGTGCTTAGTGCATTCTCCTGATGGGCCAAATCTTACCCTTGCCTCAAGCCTCACATATAGATTGTGCAAAAGTGCAACTATAGCTTCATCCATCCCCATGTCCCTCAGCACATCCCATAGGTTAGATCTTACCACCGTGTCAAATGCTGTGCTGACGTCTATGAAGGCTAAGGGTATACTTTCCTTTTTAGCCACCGTACACTTGCTAACTATCAAATATAGATTCAAATTCTGTTCAATCGTGCCACGTCCCGGCCTGAATCCATACTGTATATCAGATAGTATACTGTTATCATTAGCCCAATCTAATAAACGCCTCAATAAAACCATACCCAACACCTTTACTTCCGCGTCTATCAGAGAGATTGGATGGAAGCACGCTGAGTCTGCACGGTTCCCCTTTTTAAAAATGGGTATTATGATTGATTGCTTCCACGAGACTGGAATATGATTCACGGGCTGCTGCATTCAAATGTTGTGTAACCAGGGGTGTCCAAAGATCTATACATGGTTTAAAAAAGTCGCCAGGAACCCCATCAGAGCCCGGAGCCTTCCCTGAGATGCACTCATTATTGGTCAGGTTTCCCCTTAACTCTGCTTACCACCTCTTTTGGACTGCAGTTGTACTATGGCGTGAATCCACCATGAGAAGCCTCTAAATCTCACCTAGGATGTGCTCATCTTCAGTCTAAGTGAGTAGCTATTTCTCATATGGGGTTCACAGCCTGCTTGACAGTTCCCTAATCTCTCTGTGGGAAACCCAGTGCTGTATCCGCAAGTTCTGCCAGTGGCTCTATATATAAAGCAAAGCAAGGGGCGATAGTGGCTGACCCTTCCTAGTTCTCCTCCCAATTTGAAGCAAGTCCAAGTCCTCTTCAATGACATATTCCCTGGCCACGGATCCCGATACCCATCAAGTATCCATGTACGGACCTTGGGGTTGAATCCAAATGCTTCCACAGCCTTCATGAGAAGTAGCTATTGTACTCTATTGAATGCGTCTTCCGTATCAACTGATAAGAGTAAGGCTACTACCTTTGCCCTCCTAACTGTCTACTACACGGAGAATAAGTTTAGTATTGTCTGAAGAGTTCCTCCCTGGGATAAACCTTGCCTGGTCCAGGTCAGTAAGACTTTGCATGCGGGAGCCTAATCTACTAGCCAGAATCCCTGTGAAGAGCTTGAAACCCATATTTAAAAGCGATGATGTCCAGAGAGGAACACAAAGTTAAATCTTTTCCCAGTTTAGGTATGACCACAATTATTGCCTCCCTCATAGAGTCAGCTGTTGGACCTGTGTACCCAAACGACTTGTACAGATGGATGAGAACTGGAGCTAATGGATGACAAAATGTTTTATGAAATATCCCCATAAACCCATCAAGACCGAGGGCCTTGTAAGGATGCATTTTGGAAATGCCAGTTATAACTTCATCTGTAGTGATGGGTTTCTCTAGCAAGGCAGCTTGGACTTCAGTAAGTCGTGTTAACGTCATGCCTCAGAGGGACTCCTCGGCTATCTCTGCATTTCTGTGCTCCGCTGTGCACAACTCTTTGTAAAATGCCTATTTGATTTCTTCATCCTCATTTATCATGACCATGCCCTAGTGTTTTATTAGTCAACACTCTTTTTCTTGCTTTTTTGGCCCTAAGCTTACAAGCTGCCTGCCAGCTTTATTCCTTCCTTAATAAAAGGACTGTTTCAGTCTGAGGAGTGCTTACTCAGCTCGGTTTGGGGTATAAAGCTTTTTAGGTGGGTACAGGCCCCTTCTAATTGGTACCAGATTCATTGTGCCCTGGTCTACTTATCAACCTCCTCTGCTTCCCCAACTTATACCTCAAGCTCCTCACGCTTTTATTTCCTCTCTCTATTGGACTTAGCTGACAGGGATATTAAAAGCCCAGGGGCAAATGCCTTCAATGCGTCTCAGAGTTTATGTATGTCTGCCCCCTCCATATCTGTCTCTTTAAAGATCATCACCAATGCATCTACGATTTAGGATTTATTTCTGTCACTACATAAGAGGCTATCTTTTAGTCGCCACCCCCTCTGTATCGCCTGAGCCCAGGGCTATTGAAGAACCAAGTGAGCGTGGTCTGAAATTGTCCTGATCCTTATCTCCACCTCCTCTCTCCTATCCATAAGGTTAGGAGATCCCAGAAAGTGATCCAGTCTAGCATATGATTTATGCGCTGCCGAAAAGAAAGAGAAGCCTCTTCTCCAGGATCATGACTCTCTTGATATCCATCAGGCTAATGTCCCTAAGCCAAGCTTTGCGACCCTGAGAAAGCTCATCAGAATGTCCTGCTCTCAACACTGAGCGGTCCAGTTCACTGTCCATGACCAGATTAAGGTCACACCCTACTATTAATCTTATTAGTCTGTTATTGTCTGGGGATTAAATGATCTGGGGCAACAGGAATCTTTCTTGACCATAATTGGGGTATCTGTGGAAGCCACAGTAAATGCATTGCACCACCAGATAATTCTAATGGCGGGAGCACTCCAACTACAACCGGTAACAGTTTCTTTAACCTCTCTTCTGACAGAGTTAGCTAGCAAGATGGCTACTCCCCCTTTTTTCTTGTGGTAGTAAGATAGATATTGTCATGGGAACCATCTGAAGTACAAGCAGGGCCAGTCCTCCTTAATCAAATGGGTCTCTTGCAAAAGACAAAAATCGCTTCTGGAGTTCCTCAAGAACAAGAGTGCTGCAAGCCTTTTTTGCTGGTGCATTAAGGCCTCTTATATTTAGGCTTGTTATTTTAGGTAGCTGCCCTTATTTATTGTCAGAAGTATGTGTAAGTTTGTATCAAGTCGGCTTACAAGAGTGACCATAGACATTTATTAAGGTACTTGAAAAGGTGAGGTGAGGAGTACTAGTACTAACCCTAGGGACAGGTGGTTCTCCTCCAGCCTCGGATAGGCAAACTCCCCGCATTTCCCCTTTCTTGCAACCGAAAAACAAAAACAACCTGCAATCTTCCCATCCCCCCTTGTGGGATTAAGTGGGTAGTAGAGACAATTATTTCCCCATACAGAGATAGGACCCACCACCGACCTTCCAACTCACACACTCCATCGGCATCCTCTCCCCCTCCCAGGTCCAGTGCCTTTGCCCTGCAACATCTTAAACACTATTTCTGTAGGCTGAAACATGTTGACTTTAAAGAGAGTGTATGGACACTAATACTCATTGACGTCCACATAGTTCTTTTAATCATACCAAGGGCACTGAATATTAAAAGGGAAACTTGTGTGTCCCCTAGGTATCTTTATTCCAGGAAACCTGTTTGGTAATATTTAAAATGCTCCCTGAAACATGGTTGAGCGCTTTCAGGTTTATTATAGGGACCAGGATGAGACCCGATGATGAAGCATGCCACTAGTAGAGTGGGTGAAGGTCTTCGAAAAAAATAAAATTAGTTTACTGTTGGGTTCTATTCCTCCAGTATTTACCAGGACCTGTCAGCCATTACTCTCCAGAAGGTACGAGAATTCAGACCGGAGACTGCATTTCTGCAGGATAAGGGAGAAAAATATTGGTTGGGGCACCCCATTAGAATTGTATTCACCAGGAAGGGGACCCGAAACCGGGCGAGACCCCTCACAGAGGCACAACCATACTGGGCTAGGTGGACTCTGCTGCTGAAACTCCACTCTCTAAGTGCAATTAACTAAGACCAAAGAATGGAAAACAGTTGAACAGAGCAAAACTCACAGTGGAGATGATGGCATCAGATAGAAGAGTGGTAGGCCCAGCCCAGGTGGTGGGCAGCATGTCAACTGGGTCCATCGTGGTGTCTGGACAGGCACTAGGAGAGGAACCTAACGTGGGTGGCTCCGGTGATCGCTCATCAGGGGTGGGGGAGGTATGGATAAGCGTGGGCAATTCCCCATAAAGTAGGGTGGCCTGGAGGCTCTCTATCTCTTCTTAGCGGAGAACGGAGGGTAGGGGTGGACCGAGGTCCAGGATGCCTCCTACTCAGCCCCAGGTGTGGTATACTCCAGGTGAAGCACCCGGGGAGGAGCCAGGGCAGTACCAGGAGGTCTTCAACGAAGGGAGTCTTCCCTAGTGGAGAGAGAACGAGGGGGACATCTGACACACGCGTTCCCCCCATTCAGGATTTGGGGGATACCCCTCCTCAATGGGGGGTGTGGAACTCCAGAGAAAGGGGACCGGCGCAAAAGAGATTGCCCCTGGTCCCTATCCAGCACCAGGGTTGCGACCCTATGCTGGAAGACCAGGCTCATGAGACCATTTCTGAGCTGGTGAGAGGATGAGCGGATAGCGGGGGTGCGGTCCCTGGGTTGATCAACCCACCTTCTGGCGGACCACCCGGGTCGGAGGGCTTGGGTGGACAGGATCCTAGTTCTGGACACTGGCTGGGTTTTTACCGGTGAACTAAGGTTGCCCGGGGGCAAGGACAGGAGTCAGACCCCCGGGGATAACAAGGGCACTGGGTTGAGCCTGGGGGGTTTCACAGGGGAGGCTTAGGGGGCCCTGGGATTAGGGGGAACGGACCCACCAAGGTTCCGGGAAGGGGTGTAGGACTGGCAGGGTCCACTAGGGGAGGTGGGCCATTGTCCAGGGTCTATCCCTCGGTGCAGGGAAGTTTGTCAAGGTATTGATTAAACTCCCCTGGCTTTCGGCTGGGAGGGGGTAGTGTTGTAAATGGCCCTTTCTAGGGTGTATTCCCTCAACTTTTTGCTTTTCTCCTTACCAGTTTTCCATTGCTCTGGATGCTAGCCTTAGGACTTGGGAGTGTTTGGCACAGCCGTGCAGTGTCAAAGCGCTGTGCTCATGATGTACATACTGCGGAGCGGTGTATATATAATTGGCTGATTCAAGTTAGCTGTGAGTCCCTTGTCGTGGGGTAAGACGTATACCAGGGGCATGTATCTTGAATGTGCCTGGCGTATTGGTTGTGCCATCCACTGAGGTAGCTCATCGATTGTGCCACAAGTTTGCTCTCGTGGGGCCTGTGTGCACGGGTTACTGTTACTCAACTTGACGTTTGCAAAGCTGTGAGCCAAGGTTCTGCATGCCTCCTGCTATAAAAGAGTTTTTCCTGGTGCCGGGGTGCGGTGTTAAGAAGAGGTTGGGCAGATGTGTGTATGTGTTACCTGCAAGAGTCATGACTGACACTGGGTGGTGTGTTCGGTACGATAGGGCCTGCTTCTCGCTTGGATTAGCATGAAGGCATGTAGGGAAAGGCTGTCTAGCATTATTTCCTACGGGCAGAATAGCAACAGTATGATGTTTGGTATCGATGAGTTCATAATGGCAAATCCTCTCCGGTAGTGAGAGTGGGTTCGACATTACTGTGATGGAAATGCCATTTTGGGAAAGTGGGCATTTTGATGTGCGTGGCTCTGTGTGCTTGGCGATCTGTCTCCTAATTCTCAACTGGGTGTTAGGGGGAATAGTCACATGTGTGCATTCCTGATAGAGGGCAATAAACTAGGGGTTCATGGGAAACTGCAGACCTCTGACTCTTAAGGGCCTTTCTGGGATGGTTACGTGGGGGTGGAATTGGCAAAGTTGCAAGGGGAGGGGGTTGTGCCAACGCTTTACACTTGAGCCCTGAGGATAAACCTGACTGCTCGGTGCCAAGCTACCACAGGGTGAGCACAGGTTATTGGACAAGTGTATCGTACTCATTCTATTTGTAACGGTGGTTTCTGACCTGCTTCGATGTGTCTTAGCCAGCCTGAAAGAGCTGGGTATAACAATTTCCAATTAATTATTCACCATCTGTATTAACTAAACGTTTACAAATTGCGAAGAGCCACAACAACAGCAAACAGCATGTGAAACTTAGCATTACATTGAAACAGATGGTACCCAGGTGCAAAATATAAAATGTTTGCTCACCCAAAATGAAATGGAAACTTTCACAATGGCAGCACTTGGTGATAAGGTGAGGGGCATACTAGGATCATAGCAGAGGAGGAGAAGGAAAAGAGAGAGAATTTTAAGGAAGAAGGTGACCTTGTTTCATGAAATTGATGAGGAGATTTTAACTAGGTATAGATTTAGTAAGGAGGTGAGTTTTAGCATGATTGCAGATTTGCAGCCTGTTTTACAAAGTACACCCTGCATAGTGAGGCTATTCCTAGACATATGAATTTATTGTGTAGTGATCACCTCCATGCACCGGGGACCTAACAGCACATAGTAGCAGTTGCTGGGGGGATATCTCAGAGTGCTCTGATTAGAATTATCTGGAATTTTCTAACTGCCATGCCGGAAAGATTAAATATACATATTTTCTTCCCTCCCATCCCTGTTGATTTACATTCTCCAAATATAGATTTCTAGTCTACAGCAAATTTTCTAACCGTTATTGGCTGCTGTTTGAGACTGAATACATTTATAGAAATCGTAAAAGTCAGCACTCTCCATATACAGGTCGTGTGCAATAAAGGTGGCAGTGTGGACACGGACACCATACATGAATCCACGAACCGCGAGGAGATACAATCATGCTCACACAAGCAAATACGATCTGTGACACACTGAACATCTGGGGATTGGCAGAAAAAGGTGCGCCAGGTGCAAACAATGCCAATGCGCCCTATTATGATCTATGTGCTGCCCCCAGGGCAGCCGCGAACTTGCGCTGCCCTGGGGGCATTGTATACATGTGAAACACAGAGCACTTTCAAAGGGGATTAGAGATCCCCAGCAGGCGGGTGCAGTCAGTGACTGCACCCGCCTGCAAGGGGATGTCTGGGGGGTCCATGGGCCCCCCTTTACCCCCTGCAGAGAGCTGCTCTCAGGAGGCTCACTGACAGTGCGCCACCTGAGGGCTTCTTTGACTCGTCAGAGTCAAAGCAATTCCCTCGTTTGCATAGGGCACGCCCCTATGCAAATGAGGGAACACCCTCTGAAGGTAGCGCTGGCGCATTAAGTGCGCCAGCGCTATCGGTATTATAGAAGGGGACGCACAAGCGTCTGCGCCCCCTTCTATAATACCAAGGTGCCCCGGGGGCGCGCAAAGCGGGCGCAAACGCCCGTTGCGCCCCAGGGCACCTTCTACAATATGGCCCCAGGTGCGTTAAAAGAAAGGTTTCGCTGTTTGCATTAAGACATGGGGTGCATTGGAATAAGATCCTACAACATGGTGTAAAATTCTAACCACGTGTGTTATGTTGCACAAAGTTACAATAAAACAAGGCATGCTACATGATCTAGTTTCTGACGCTTCAGACAACGAAGAGGAAGATTTGCCTTGAATTCCACCTCCAGGACAGGATGCTTCCAGAGCCGTTAAAGGACGTGCATGCAGGACCAATGTAACAAAAGATTACTTTTGAGGTAATACTGCCAAATACGTACGTTTGAAGCTAACCATTTTGTTATTCTGTTGGTACAGTTCCATAAATTTCTTATCTTAAATGTAGCAATGTTTTAAAAATGAATGTAAACAAAATGTATGCCACTAATTTGGCTCTACAACATGTGTTCTAAATACGGAATAGCAGAGTAGAAGGGCAAGTAGTTTTCGTAAATGAACAAAAAACTAGGGGCATATGTATGAAAATCGGATTTTGCGATTCTCAAAATGCGATTTTTTGCGAATCGCAAATTGAGAAACGCAAAATGCGATGTAAATAAAAAATCGCAAAATTTGAGCAAATACCAAAAATTCGCAGAATACGTTTATGAACTCGTATTAGCGATTCCTTATTTGCGAATTCGCAATTAAGGAATCGCAAATTTAGCGAATATGCAATTCAGGTGCAGCTTGATGACATCACACCCAGGAAGTGTGACTGCCCATGCTGTTCTTGATTGCCTGAGGCTGTGTGAGAGGCTGGGAGGAGAAGCAAACCACTTTGGATTGCCACACCACCAAATTCAAATGGATCCCCAGGAGAAAGAGAAGGATAAGGAGGAGGCTGGGAGGAAAAGGAAGCAGAAGTTCAGTGAGAAGGAGCAGGAGGTCCTCATTGAAGAAATGGTCCTTAGCCATGAGTTGCTTTTTGGGAAAAAATCCCTTCATGTGCCAGAATCCCAAAAAAGAAAAATATGGCTGGACATCCAGGCAAAGGTCAATGCCATTGGTGTGACCCAGTGCACTGTGGCTGACCTCCGCAAGCGCTGGTACGATATGCGCTCCAGGTCCAAGGACAAGGTGGCAACCAGGCTTGCAGAGTCAAAGAAGACTGGCGGTGGAACATCCACTGAGACAGAATCTACGCCCCTTGAGGAGTTGGTGGAGTCCACCCTACAGCCTGAGAGCATCAGTGGTGTGGCTGACATTGACAGCTCCGACCCTCCCAACACCGGACAAGGTAAGATGCATGCCAAATCAGCCCTGACACATTACCATCTCAATCACACACTCAGGAATGCAGCAACTACAAAGTAACAATGCAACTCCATTCCACTTTTTCCAGCACACCCATCAATGCATCATGGGAGATGTAGTCACACGCATTATACAGTGGAGCAATGAGACACAGCAATGCAGAATCAGCAGAAGTAAATTAGTAAAGGCAAAAAAACGCTAGACAGTACTTAGCTAACACAAATCCAGAAAACTTTATTCAGTGAACAATGTGAAGCAGAACACACAATTAAAATGTGCCTTTCCATTTACAGTTCAAACTGAAACACAGGATGACAGTTCAGGAGCTGATGAGGCAGCACACACAGAGGACCAGGCAGGGCAAGAGGGCACGGAGCAGACGACACTGCCAACACCTGTCCCACGGAGACATTGTCAAATGGTGCCTCCACTTCCACTTTTAGAGGGAGAACCAGAGTCCATAGGGGATGAGACCCAGCCAGACAAGGAACAGCGTGCACAACAGGTCCACGATCAGCCCCCTGTGCACCGTAGGGAAGAAACATGCAGGAGACGCAGGCCAAGGGCAACCACCAGCGCAGCTGCTGTAGAGGATCCGACGGTGTTTGCCGGACTGGAAGGCACCATGGTTAAGGTACAGCGCCTGCAAACCAAATCAATGAGGTCAATACACAGGCAGCTGGTGACTGTCAACCATAACCTGAGTGACATGAAGGAGGGCATCAGAGAAATGACAGGCGCAATTAAAGAACTGTGTGCCACCATGAAGAGAGACCAGGCAGCCAGACGCAGGGGGAGACAACGTCTCTACAGCCGTCTGGACACATATAGCAAGGCGGTCAACCGCCTGTGTAATGCCACTTCCCTGCTGTCATGCCGCTCAGTTAGCATGCCGGTTGAAATGGCGCACTGCAGCCAGGATGTGGCCAAAGGGTTGGTGCAGGTGACTAATGCGGTAGAACAGCTGCAGACAACTACCATAGGTGGCACAGGACTCCTGGGCTCAGGGGATAGTGAGGAGCTCTCAAGCAGAAGCAGCATCACCCCACCAATTGCCGAACACAGACGGCGCAGTGTGATGCAGGGAACAACACCGGATGCCTCAAGGGAGAGTAGCCAGCACCCTGAGCGTGCGACAGCAGGACGTGCACGTAAAAAATAGACTGTCACCACAGCAGAATGCCAATGGGTGATGTAACCCATTGCATGTGGACTTTTGTTTGGCCGTCATCCATGCACTGTGGACATAACATGTGCAACAGATTGTGACACACATGAAGTGTGTGTTTAGGCTGTGTGACTGATATTTACCTGCAGCTGAATGAAAAATAAAACACAGTCATGCACAAATCATCTTTTGCATTGTGTCATCATTACTCACCTAGAAATAGTGTTGTGTTATCTCATCACGTCTCTGTCGGCCCGCAGCTGCCCCTACACCACCAGCTGGTCTGCAACGTGGACCTGGGCCCTCATCCTCAGATGATTCTGTATCAGTAAGTTCAACTGGAATGCCTTTTTTAGTTGCTATGTTGTGGAGCATGGCACAAGTAGCCACAATCTTGCAGCAGGTCTCTGGGCTGTATTGTAGTGCTCCTCCACTTTTATGCAGGCAGCGGAACCGGCTTTTAGTATCCCAAATGTCCGCTCAATTACACAGCATGTAGATTTGTGTGCGCGATTATATCCTTGTTCCCTAGGATTGGCTGAATTGAGGTACGGTGTTAGGATAAAATCTCGCACAGCATATGCGCTGTCTCCTACAGGATGAAAGACATAAGGTTAATCACTGTCCTCTCACGTCAGACCTTAACTGTATGTTAGAGTGCTAGACATGCATTTACCTAGCAGGTAGCCCTCGCCAAAATCGCCACCAGTGAGACGTGTGTATATCCCACTATGTCTAAATATAAAGGAGTCGTGTGTACTGCCAGGGTATTTTGCAACAATATCGGTGATGATATATTTAGCATTGCAGATGACCTGTATGTTGAGGGAATGATAAGATTTGCGGTTCCTGAATACATACTCATTGTTTGATGGGGGTGAGAGGGCTACATGGGTTCCATCTATACAGCCAATGACATGGGGAAATTGGGCAATTTGGTAGTAGTCCTGTTTTGTTTGCTGTAATGCCTGTTGTGTGGTGGGGAATTGGATGTGATGATGTAGCCTCTGAACCATTGCATCCAAGAATGCATGGAAGAAGCGCGACAGGCAACTCTGGGAGATCCCTCCTGCTGCTGTTATCACCCCCTGGAAACTCCCTGATGCCAGTAAGTGCAGTGAACACAGGACCTGCACATGGGTTGAAATGGTTTGGGTCCTGCGGGTTGGGTGTTCAAGCAAGGGTTTTAGCTCAGCAATCAAGTCCATAATGGTAGCTGAGTCCAGCCTATACTTCTCATGGATCTCCTCCTCAGTCTGGAAAAGAGTGATGCGCACTCTGAAGATCCGTTCCTGTCGCCTCCTTCTCTGTGCTGCAGCTCGAATTCGCATCCTCCTGGCTATCACATACAGCGCTGCCATTGTGGAAGTCCCTGTTGCATTGTGGGCTTGTTTAAATAGGTTGCACCTGCTTGAAGTTGGTGGTAAAATGCATGTGCAAAATTTTGAATTTCGCCTATTCGCAATTGGCGAATTTTTCATACATTTCTTTGCGAATTCGCAAATTGCGATTACTTTATTTGCGAATATCGCAAATAGCGTGTCGGTAAATACGAATTCTCTATAATAATTCGCAAATTTTGAGGCTCGCAAAATAGGTATTCGCAAATTTTGCGATTACCTATTTTGCACTGCGAATCTGTTGTACATAAGAAATGGCTATTTTGCAATCGCAAACACTGTTTTTTTGCGATTTGCAGTGTTTGCGACCTCAAAATAGCTTGATACATATGCCCCCTAGTCACAGATGTTTCTCTGGCATGGTTTTGCGCTCGACTCTCCCTGCCCACTGTTGCTGCTAGTTGTCGGAGTAGTGCATGGCTCGGGTGTAACAGAAGGCAAAATGCTACACCTTCTATATGTACAATATTTGATCTATTAGACACATTAGCTATCTGAATTTCCTAGCCTATATGTGTTATTTGTGCTAGAGGTCTGCCTACGATGCCACGTTGATTAACCCTTTCTACTTGCATATTAACTGTGCATCTGCACATTGCTGTAGTAGCAAATAACAGCCTTTTGACAGTGCGGCATAAGGCCTGTGGGCAAGTTTCTGTTTGTCTTTGCCTAACCTATTTGTCTGTATGAATGGAACAATAGTTCGACGTAGATCCTTCACTCCATGAGTAATGTCAGGCAAACGCTTTCTTAAAATGGAATTAAACTCAGACATGTTTTTGTACCTTCTCAACCCTTATACTGAGCTCACAAGCGGTCCTGTGCTGTTTACTATCAATCAGTAGGATGACTTTTTCTAAAGAATGAAATTGTGATGCCTTAGGACTACCAACTGAAATACCCTGTAAAACTGCAATAAGGACTTGCCCGGAGGCCCTGTCTGCCTAAATACTGATATCTAGACCTAAGTGTACTCGTTTGTGGTGTTGGTTGTGTGACAACCCTTGGGTTTACAG
This sequence comes from Calotriton arnoldi, assembly GCA_963921515.1. Lineage (NCBI taxonomy): Eukaryota > Metazoa > Chordata > Amphibia > Caudata > Salamandridae > Calotriton > Calotriton arnoldi. Next base: position 911,431 of record CAWUFW010002669.1, on the reverse strand, counting down.
TAGAAGTAGCAAAAGATTCTGTATGAAAGGAAAACCAATGATTCAATTTCTTCTGGATTATCTTCTTGTATAGTGGTAGGAGCAATTTATAGTGCCACACGGTTCGTCATAACAATATCTTCTATTATTGATGTTTCTTCAATTGTGGCTAGGTTGTCTGGGTAGGTGACTCTTTCTGTTTGGGGATAAAGGACTTTTATAAGTTTTTTCATAATGAATGTTTTATGCTTTTATATATAGATTCGTATGTATGAATATAAGTTATACATTTTCAATTTAATGTTGCAATTCACTTTAGTATTTCATTCTTATATTTATTTTTCATTTATTAAGTTTACAGGTTTTTTTCTATGTTACTGATATAAAAATTAACACAAAACAATGTACATTGACTATGGGACATACGTACAGAGCAGAACCAAAGAACAACTAGCCAATTCGGAGAATCGGGCCGTTTTAGACCGCAAAAATGCTTTTTCATATGTACAGAGCACAAATTGCGATTCAGTAACATGTTACTGAGTCACAATTTGTGTTTAGGGATTTGGTATTTGGAAGGGCCTTGTTTAGGCGTTTCTTCCAAATACAGAGTCAAAGTGGTATGTATGAATGCTTTGTGACCTAATTAGGGTTGAAAACATTAATTGTTTACTCACACAGCAAAGGACGTGGTAACCATTCGCAATAGGAAGGGGTCCCCAAGGGAGCACTGCCTACTATTAAAAAATAAAACGTAAACATTTAATTTTATTTTTTGAAATGCATGCCGTTTTTCTTTAATGAAAATGGGCTGCATTCCACCCAAAAAAGTTTGCTTTATTAAAAAGCAATCACAGACATGGTAGTCTGCTGATTCCCAGCAGCAACCATCCCTGTGATGGCTGCAATTCTTAATGGTTCTCAAATTGCAACCTACTTCATTAATATTCATGAGGTAAGTTGATTTGAGAACCAATTAGGGATCGCTATCTTAATTAGGAATTGTGATTTCCTAATTGTGACACGGTAAGAATCATAATATGGAAATAGCAATCCCGAAATTCTGTACTGGTGGCACTATTTTATCTATAATCCATTGATTGTGCTCTAAATAAAATCTGACATAATGTTTTACTTAATTTCTTTGGATAAAATGCTTCTTTTATATAATATTTTTGTATTCTAGTATGTGTTGTTTTTCACTAAACAACAATTTTGAAATTCACATATAAGTTGTTTTCTTCTTTGGAGCTGCAGAGTCAATGGATGATACTCCTGCCGCTGCCTCAGTCTAAAAAGTCCATTTGATTAATTTCTCTAAAACAGGTGGAGGTACTTTTGTGTGTGGTCCAACTTTTGCAGCAGCCTCCTGTTGGCTTGATGTTCTTTGGTTCTTTACCTTAGGTCTTACCACCATTTTTGTATTTCCCCCCACACTCCTTTTGGTGATTCCCTCATCATTAATTCTGTCTTGTATTCTCCTCCATATTTGTTTTTTTTTTTGTGCCTCTGGAACTATTCGTAAGGCCTTCCCAAATAATGTGTCCCACTTCCCCAATCCTAAACACATTCTTCTTCTAAGGTCTCCATTTCTTTATCATTAAATTGTCTTTTTCTCTTCCTCACAACCATTTCCTGATTTGGCTCCAGCTTGCCATTCTGTTGCTTTCTAGGATGCAGGAAACAAATCCCCAGGTGTGTTCCTATCGAAAGCTGTAAATGAATGGTTCTGAAACACTTGCTGTGTCTGCAATGTCATCATTTGCTGTCGCTGCGATGTTAGTAATTCACGACCGAAGATTTGCAAATTGCGCCTGAAATTTCACAATTTGCGATGAAAACCGAAAGGCAAATTGGAATTCATTATTTAGCTATAATGAATAATAGGAAATTGCTATATGGTAATGTTTATGCTTTGTTCATATTATTTTGGAACACTGAAATAATGATTTGTTAACTACTGCTATTTTCAATTTGCAAAAACACAGGCCTTTAACATTTAAAAAATATTAGTTATTGTTGCATAGTCGTGAAATTAATTTTCTAATGGTTTAATAAATATAAAATATGTTGTAAGTGTTTTTAAAAATGATTATTACGTTAAGATAAAGCAAGTCAAGTTAAGTTAACAACAGTTTATTTTCGCTTCTGGATCTCATAACCAATGATTCCCCAAAATGAGTCTTAAGTCTCAGCTGTGATGGAACGGGAGGGCTCCACAGTTCAGATAGACCTAAATATCAACCACCGACCTAAGGATAGAACATCGTGTAGGGCCCCCTGCATATAGTCAGCTATGGGATGTGCCACCGCCTTGTCCAGTATACTAAAGGTCCCAGACTAGCTGTAGACCCAATGGCCTTTAGGACAAGTCTCAGACCTGGCATCTTTTGGCGTGATTTCCCCTGTCTTTTTGCTTCTGACCTCCTGTTTTTGACTGTGTACTGCATTTAATTTTTTGCTGGTTTTAAGACTCTGGACACTTTATCACTGCTGACCAGTTCTAAAGTGCAAGTACTCCCTGTGTAAATTGCATTGGTGATTGGCATATTTGGTTTACTAGTAAGTTCCTAGTAAAGTGCACCAGGTGTGCCCAGGGCCAGTAAATCAAATGCTACTGGTGGGCCTGCAGCACGGATTGTGCCACCCACATGAGTAGCCATGCAAACATGTCTCAGACCAGCACTGCAGTGTCTGTGAGTGCAGTTTTAAAACTGGCATTTCGATCTGGCAAGTGTACCCACTTGCCAGGCACAAACCTTCCCCTTTACTACATGTAAGTCATCCCTAAGGTAGGCCTAAGGCAGCCCCATGGGTAAGGTACAGTGTATTTAAAAGGTAGGACATGTACTTGTGTGTTTTAGATGTCCTAATAGTGTAAAATGGCTAATTTCGTTTTTCACTATTGCAAGGGCTATCTCTCCAATAAGGTAACATGGGGATTGTCTTGAAATATATTTTAAGTTGAATTTCCTATTGGGAGCAGATAGAGATTTGGAGTTTGGGGTCTCTGAACTGACAATTAAAAAAAACAACTTTTGGTGAAGTTGGTTTTTAAATGCGTGTTTGAAAATGCCACTTTCAGAAAGTGGGCATTTTCTTGCTTAACCATTCTGTGCCTCTCCCTGTCTGAAGAATCCAAGTCTGGGTTAGGGTGCCAGTTGGGCTGTTTGTGCATTCACTCTAGACAGTGACACAAAGGGAGCTTAGGTGTGCCCTGCATATCCTGATGGCCCATCACCAGGCTGATGGGTCTTCCTGAGCTAGAGTGGTGGGAGGAGTTGTCACTGACACCTGAGTAGGGCCGTGCCTGTCCTCACACAAAGCTGTCTCCACCCCTCAGTAGCGTGCCTGGAGCTAGGGCAGGTAAAGGCAAGGTCTTGTGCACTACAAAGCCTTTCCTTGAAGTTTGCCTACTTCAAAGGCAGAAACTGGTATAAGTACTGGAGCTGTGACACCATGACTTCGGAACACTTCTGGACTAAAGGACATTCTGCCAGGAAGAAGAGCTGGATGTTGTAGGAGGGACTGACACTGTGCCTGTGGCTTTGTTGTGCTGGCCTGCTGCTTGCTGCTTTTGTCCAGGGAGTGAAAGGATTCGACTTTGCTTTCTGAATCCTGCTTCCAAGGTTCGTCAAGGGCTTGTGCATGCTTGCCTCCTGTTAAGAAGTCTCAGGGCCATCAAAGATTTCACCTACCAGTGCCTGGGCTCTTCTGCTGAGAGCCCTGACTTGCCAAGTGATGCCAAATCCAGTTCTTGGGCCCTTGGAAGTGCAAACTGGTGAGAACATCCATGCATCGACTCTCAGCGCCCGTTTTCTCGACGCTGACCGCCGTGCGCCTGACAAATCGATGTATTGCTGCTGTGCTGCCGAAGAATCAACGCAGTGGCTTCAGTGCGGCTTAAAAATCACAGCAGCCGAGTCCCGAGCACCGTGTCACTGACGTTGGTCCCGCTCTGACGCAGTCCCTGCTTTGCGGCTGAAGAATCGACGCATCAGCTGCTTCGCAGCTGTGAAATCGACGCAGCGCCTGCTTCGCCGCATCGACACAGCTCCTTTGGACTTTCGATGCATCGTATTTCGATTAACTCTGGGCGTAGCGGGGCTACGCGGAGGTCCACGGAGTTGCGAACAAACTCCATGGAACTCCGCTCGCTACGCCACCCGCCTCCACCCCCCCTATATTAACTTTTAAGTAATGTAGAATTACTTGTTAATATAGGGGGGGTGGAGGCGGGGGCTGGCCAACTCCGCTCCGCTGCGGAGTGTACGGAGATTTGACTTCTCCGCGTAACGCGGAGGAGGCAAATCTCTGCACACTCCGTGGGCGGAGTGGAGTTCTCCGCCCGGGCTTAATTTCGATGCTGTCTTTTCATGGACGTTGCCGAGCAGTAAGGAACAGAGGCCGCATGTCTGGAGAACGACGCATCACCTCCCTTTCCAGTAAGGAATCAACGCATCACCTCCCTTGACAGTAAGAAACCAACACATAGCAGCAAGGAACCGACACATCGTCTCCCATGGCAGTAAGGAACCGACGCATCACCTCACCTGGGAGTAACGAACCGACACATCGATTTGTTTTCCGGCGCCTCACCTCCCCTGCTCCTGTTTTTCGTCTTTGAATTTTGACGCATCCCAGGTACTTTGTGCTAAAAGTGACGCATCCATAGATTCCTATGGACTGTACTGATTTAAAGTTTTTAAAGTGATATTTTTACTTGTGTATGCTGGATTTTTGTCATTTTGGTCTTGTTTTATTCAGATAAATATTGCCTATTTTTCTAAACTGGTGTGGACTAATTTTGTAGTGTTTTCACTGTGTTACTCTGTGTGTATGCACAAAGGCTTTACACATTGCCTCTCAGATAAGCCTGACTGCTCTTGCCAAGCTACCAAGGGGGTGAACAGGGGTTATCTTAACTGTGTAATCCCCTTACCCTGACTAGAGTGAGGGTCCCTACTTGGACAGGGTGCATACCGACTGCCAACTAGAGACCCCATTTCTAACACCAAGGTTGAGAAGCACAGATATAGTTGGTCTGGTAAGTGCCAATTTCAGCAATTGTTTGAGGAATCATAGCTCATGGTGCAATACGTCCAGGATATTGGAAAAACCACACTGTTCCACACCATACATAGCTGCACTTTTGGCTTTGTGCCTTATACACTTCGTACGTCTAATGGATCAAGTGGTCACCTTTATTACAGGAAAAATTAAGCGTGCTCCCAGTTTGATAGCCCATTAGGTTTGTTAGATAAATCAGATGCTGCCTTCTCACATCCTGTGAAAAAGTTATGCCTTGCTATGGAAAGTAGGAGACCCGTTCAAAGGAGAAGAGTTTAGGATAAAATTGTTGCCCTTATGTGGGTGGAACATCATTAATTTGGTCTTTGCAATGCTCGAGGAACTGAATTCTCCAAAATGTTTTAATATGTTTTAAAGGTCAGCAAGAAATTTTGAAAGCGTGTCGTTGTCAAACAAAAGTGTTGCCACCTTGGTCCCACCCAAAGCTGGAGCATCTCATATGCAAGATTTGATATACTTGTTCACTCCATAAATATAAAGCAGGGGTCTCCAAACTACGGCCCGCATGCCACATCCGGCCATATACAAGATTTTATCTGGCTTGCAGCAACTTTAGCATTAATAGGCTAAAATGTAATTTCTCTGTTGTTTTCCAAAGCCTCAGATTCCGATGATCAAAGGTAAATATATATTCATTTCCTTTGGCAGCCTGTATGTGACAGCAGAGCCTCTCCTCTTGAATCTTCTTTAATATTTAAAATTAATTAAAGAATGAATAGCCTGCTTTTCTTATCTACAGTTGAGTAATAGATTATTTTGTCAGAGCATTTGCTAATGTTTGACATTTTTACTCACTATATATCATTTCTCAGTTTAAGCATTGCATTGTTTCTTTGTAATTGTCACATTTCTCTTTTGTACTCAATCATATTATGCTGATTACAAAAAGATCCAAGTAAAAGTTATTCATTCATTTAAATTGTATTCATTCTTTTATAAAACATTTTTTTTGTCCCGCAAATATTTGTAAAATATTCAATGTGGCCTTCGTACTCAAAAGTTTGGAGGCCCCTGATATAAAGTGAAAATAATATGAGAGCTAGGGAGCAACCCTGTCGAATCCCCCTTAACACTGAAAATAGTCTAGTTGCTTCACCAACGTTGCCCCAACGAATCTTTGTGAAATTCCCTTCATAGTGGCTAACTAGTAGACTTAAGATTTCAGATGGAATGCCAAGGCCACACAAAGTGTCCCACAGTAAATGACAGGGAAGATTGCCGAAGGTACTACGTAGAACAACAAAGTCCACATATAGTGGTTGCTTTTTAGAACCACAAATGTGGTAAATTGTAAATAGGAGGTAAAACATGAATGCTTGATCTGTTGGGTCCATTTTCTCCTGAAGCCAGCCTGGCAGTTGGATAAAATCTTGTTGTTCTCAGCCCAGCTTTCAGTCCTTGCGAACACTTCACTTGAAAATACTTTTTGGATGTTATCAAGCAAGCTAATGGAGTGCTAGTCGGCTCCCAGCCATGAGGCAGGGATGGGGGGAGGGGGGTCTCTGTAGAATTGCATTGCTTACAAACAGTAATAAAGCAGCCCCCTCTGATTTGTAAAGGTCTGCTGGCATCTCATCAGGGCCTAAGGCCTTTCCAGACGTTTGCCCGATTATGGCTGCCATCACCTCTTTCAGTGCGAAGGTGCTTAGGTCAGCAGTTCCTAACCTGTGGTCTACAAAGCCTACTCAGGGGATTCGTGACTGCTTAGAAAATTAAATAATATTAATAGATTAATAAGGTGTATATAAATAAAGAAGCAAAATGTAAAATTGAAAACGTGCGGTAATTGTGAAGGAATTCTAAATTTTAGGCTAAAAATTAAGTTGTTAGCCTTAAATTGATTCATGGGAGAGTGCAGGTGCATTAAACCTTTCCATTAAAATTAAAATTGTGATTTTTAAAAAAGTTGTTTGTGAAAAAAATAAAATATTTATTTGTTTGTGTATTATTTTGTAATTCAACTCAAAGCAGCATCATGGCAGCAAAGCTCATGCTAACTTAGCAATGTCAACAATGACCCTAATGGCCATATAACACCCTCCCCTTGGTAAGGTCATAGCATATAGACAAAGGACCAAAACAGAGTTCAAAAGCCAAGCAGAGTTCAAAAGCATTTAAAAAAAAACAAATTGGAAAAAGTAAAAAAAAATTATATATATATATATTTTGTGCCTTTTAAAAGAGAGTCGTCTCCGGGAAAATGTCATTATGAAGGAGGTGGTAAATCCATCAAAGTACGTAAACTTAAGAATGCAATTCCCTCCAAAAAGTCATCCCTATCGTTAGTATAAAAAAGGGATGCCACCCAATCAAGTTGGTCGAAGAAACAGATATGCTCCTCGTAATCTGATGCGTCCAAGAGCATAACCGGGCAACTTGCGTGATATTCGATGAAACTCCGTTGCAAGAGGTTCTGCGCAGCCGCACAGATATCCCATTCAGCCAAGACTCCAAGTGCAGCAGCACGCGCCATACGGCCATTCCCAGAACAAGCCTGGTCATGGGCCTCCAAGGGACCCATTAACTGGTTAAAATCCGGGACAGGACATGACGTATTGGAGAGGCATAAATCCATAGCCCAATAGAAGGGGCACCATTGACAGTAGAATACAAGTTGCACGCAAGTGAAGTAGGCAAAGCGAAAAGTTAATCCATAACTCACGCTAAGCGTTGCTAATAGCAAGCATCCAAAAACTTGTTGCCTTCGATCACGGTACAGTTGCAATTGGCCTGGTCTGTGCATTACCACAAGATGAGCAGTCATTGCGCAGCAGGAACAGAAGAAGCAGGATTCCACCAGCTAGTGCCAGTAATAAAGGGAATCCTCCGAAGACGCTGGAAAATATAGAATGAATAAAAGCCGGTATTACTCCACATATCGTCTGAAAAGAAGTCACAAGGCAGGATCCCACATGTTTAAAAAAATGTGCAAGGCCTTTAGTGTCAGACGCATTAAATATTTGATGTATAAGCTCCCCAAAGTGAAGTGGGAGGTTAGTGTTCAGAAGTGACTGAATCGTGCTAGATGTTCTAGCCACCTGCAACTCGAAGGTCTCTCGAGCTGAAGTGAGAGCCACTTCTTGTTGAAACAATAGCGCTTTGAGCCTGCTTAATTTGTTGAAATCTGTTTTCAAAGTCGGAATGGAAGGCCAAATGGAACTATCTACTTTCCCATGCGGGGGCGGAAAAAGCAAATTGCTACAACAAGTAACATGTTGTGAAACTGTTACTAAATACTGTATTCCTGCCCGTAAACCAAAGCAATCGTGGTTGCTCAAAATAAGAGAACTGCCGTTAGCAAGCAATGCAAAAGCTAGAATTATCGCTGGGACTGGAGTTCCTTTTAAAAAACAAGCAAGATTAGGCGCGGATACATTACAAGCGCCGTGCAACTTTACATGTTTACAAACTAGGGAATGTCCTACTGTGAAATCACAGTCCTCCCCTGTTAGGAAAACTTCCTTATCCTCACGTTGACACCTGTAAGTGAATGGTAGGGATCACAATTCATGGAGAAATGCACTACCCAGGGGTTCAAAGCGCCCAATTGGAAAATGTTGCATACATGATTTAAATTGAAATTGCGAGAATGGGAGAGAGATAACCCCATGAATTAACTAAACAGCTGAATCCATCTACGCCACAGAGAATGGCAAGGGTTCCAATTGTTCAATGTGCAACAGTGTGTATGTAGCATCTTTCATGGACATAAATCTCTGTTTATCAGTCAGATTAAATGGTAAAAACAAAGCAGAAGCATTCAAATAATCCCAAGGGACTTTTCCCATTTTGAGAGTCTGTAACGTCCATGCAAACTGCATAACTGATAGTAATTGATTTTGACCATGATATAACACAGATACATCATTCTGAACAATATCAATAACAGATGAAACAATATTATCCAAGGTATAAATGCATGAAGAAAGTGTATTGATTCAATTGTCGACCACTGCAAGGACTTTTTCCAAATTTGCTTGATCAATTTGGCGCAGACGAAGCGCTGCCTCAATCTGCAAAAGTTTCCAAACTTCATTGTAAGCTGCATAGATAAACCTCTTAGATCTAGGAATCCTAGGCCCTAAGATAAAAACAGCCAAATTGATGTCACTCAACAAGAGTGATAGGTGTTGTTTCACTGATGACAAGGTGGAATGTTCCAACCATTGTTGGCACAATTTACCCACCGAGTATGTGGTGACCGAATGTGAATGTGGATAACGAGGATCCGGTCTAGTCTGCGTGAAACCAGGTGCTTTATTATAAAAACACAGTTGACATGCATTTGAATTTGTTTCCCACACCAACCATCTGGATGGATACATTTCAGAGACATTAAAGGTGTCATTTTGAAACAAATCTTGTAGTACATCAATCGTATAATTCGATTGCGCACGCCAATTGTCATATTCCGCTAATGACGGAATGGATGGGATATTTACATTTTTTGCAGTTGCCAAACCAAAGCAAGTGGTTTAGTGCACTGTATCATTTAGAAATAAAATTTGAGTCGGGATTAGGCAGGCACGATGCAAAGCTTCAGTTCCCTGAACCTGCCACGGCTTAGTGCCCCAAACTGATTTTAAATCAATGGTATCCTTCCAGTGATCATAACCCTGTGTGGCTAATTTAGTTCTAAAAGAATTGGAATAAATCAATTTAGTGTGGGTCAAGATCAATTTGGATTGAGATGATAATTGTAGTTTAAAGAAATAGGATTCCGGATTAGACGTGTCATAATCTGTAAAATATGTGAACTTATCTCTAAGAGTTTTAGAACTCCCCTGCACGGGAGTAGGACAATGTTCCCATTGAGTGTAAATAAAAACAGGTCTCAACGTGTTTGTTTTATGCAAAAAATGATGCCCATAGTGTTGATAACAGAATAAATCAGCATAATTGGCAGAATTTAAATATAAATCTTCAGCATCAAAAGCAGCATAATACTTTAAATCAGAAAACAAGGAATGTACCGCTTGCACATCCCAATCATCAGAATGTATGTCCTGTGTTACCACATCTCCTAATGAGACGCGAAACACGTATGGTATCTTGAGGACCTCCGTCGGGCCGTGAATTTCGAAAGCTACTTTATCCCAAACAATGCCATCTGCAACCGGGAAAGCTGAAATGTTCATAAGAGTCTGATCACGTTTCATGATATGGGACGATTTATGAGGGGCCAGAATTCCATCGACCAAGTTCACAGCAGAGCGTTCTGGTAAATAATGACCATTGATGAGTAAGAAGAATACTGTCACAAATCCAATCGACATGAAGATGAAAATCAGGATAAGCACCAACCAGATGTAGGTTCATGGGGGGACCAGGTGAGTCTTTTTGAACCAAGAGACGAAAATACTTAATTTTGTCGGTGGAAGTGCCAAACTGGAAGACGAGGAGGATGAGTCATAAGAGAAGCTGGCATGGTCCCCAAAATAACCGCTTGCACCCTTGAGTATTAGAGGTGGTAGGGCAGTATCAGCATGATGTTGTCGAGGATTATTCGGCATTTCACTTTGAGACTCATCTGTAGGGTAAGTATACTCGACTTCGGCGTGGAAGAGGAAGGAGGCAGAACAGGCGAAAGGTCAATAGTAGTTTCCATCTCACCCTCAACGATACGGGCATTAGTGGTAGAGGTTGAGGGTGCCGGATTCAAAGAGATAGCATAGCACGAAACTGCAGGTGTTACACTATTCAGAATCGGCCAGACGGTGTAACTTGACATTGTCCACTGAGATGAATCTGTTGTCTTTGCGACCAGGTAAAGGTGGTAAAATGACTGTACGAGTACCCTTCAATCCAAGTACTGGAACTGGTGCACGATAAGAGGGACCAAATTCTTTTTTGTTCTCCAGCTTTTCTCGTACCAGATCTCCAATCTTAGGAAGCCAGCCAGCAACTGGAATCAGCAGTGCTGCATCATTGGAAGAGGGTAAATGTTCAGTCGCGTAGATGTCACGGGTCTTTTGTAGATCCTGTAACATAGTAGAATGATTATCTACGCCAAAGGTTGCGGCAGCCACCACAACGTCTAGACCATCAAGGTCTGGCACAAACATTTTAATGCCAAAGAGCATTTCGTATGGGGTCCCCCCACCCAGAGATCTTCTAGGGAGATTATTGAGTGCACGTTGAACACCATACAAATGGGCCAGCCAGTTCCTGCCAGTACCTAAGACTCTAGCTGTCAAAGATTGCTTTAAGTCACGGTTCATTCGCTTCACTATAGAATTGCCCTCAGGCCTGTATGGAGACGAAAACTGCATCAGCACCCCCATCAACGTCATCGCGTCCTTGTACACCTTAGAGGCGAACGCTGGACCTTGGTCTGAATGGAAGGTGCCACAGGCAAACATCCCGACAAAGACACGCAAATCTCTACTGACATTTCGAGCATCAGCACTGCGTTGTGACCAAACCCAAAGGAATCTAGTGCACGAATCAACTGCAACAAAAATGTATTTATATGTAGTATCAGAAGAGAACGGACCGCAGTGATCAAGATACACATAGCCAAATGGCTGATTAGAAATACATAGCTGTGTTTATGGTGGGCGTGGGACCGTAGATGGTTTGATTTGCTGACAAATGTCACACGAAAGTACATAATTACGAGTCTGTTTATATAAACCACGCCACCAGTAACGTTGCTGTAAAATCGAGACTGTTGCAGACACCCCGGCATGTGCAGAAGCCATGCCGTCGAGTGCGGCAATGATCAAAGCAAGTCTGCGGTCCTTGTTGGGAATCAGCCGATCCCAAACAGATGGAATTTTAGCATAAGAAACTTGTTCGGGAGATAAATGATAAGAATACTTCGAAGGGAAGCCCTGCGGATTAGCTGCTCCATCCTTCGTAGCAGTAATTGCTGCCAAAATGTCATTATCAATCTTAGTCATGGACCTTATAACTGCTGCTGCGGAACACGTGGCTACTGCAGATTTGGCCGCTTCGTCAGCCAAAGAATTACCAACAGCATGTGCTCCCACACGCTGATGGTCAAGAGTATGTATAACCTGTGTGAGTGAGAGACTTTTTTTAAGTACCGCCACTCGAACCCAAAGCATTTTATGCTTTATTGCGCTGCCTTTAGAATCTCGATAGTCATTTTGTGACCAAAAGAATAAGTTGTCATTAAAAGACTGAACACAGTAGTAAGAATCGCATACAATAAGAGTATTCACATTAGGATCAGCAAACTCGAGAGCAAGTACAAGAGCACGCAGCTCCACCAATTGCGCTATACAGTCTCCAAGTGCCTGTGTATGCACTATGGAAGACTTAAATTCTCCATTGACAATTGAACCAGCCACAGTAGCGCAAGCCGCCGAATAAGCGTGTTTAGAAACGGTGGCTGGATGGACCGAGCCATCTTTATAAATGATACATTTGTACTCATCCAAAGGAAGCAACGACAACGGAGGAGGATGAACATGTTCATACTGTAAAAACTGTCTGAAGAGCAGGATCAAAGATAAACGTGACATCAGCCGATGTCAAAGAAGTAGCCCATTGTATCCAACGTGGATGTAATGCCTTAGAGTTTGGCACACTTGCCTTAGTCACTGCTTCTAAAGCAGGGAGAAGCGTGATCATAAGAATGTGTTTTCCCTGTGCCAGCGAGCGTTCTTTCAGAATCGCCATCTGGACTGCCATCAAAACTTTCTCAACATTCGAAAAGCGCATCTCAGCCGAAGTGTACAAATGTGATTTGTATGCTATAGGGACTGTGTCCCCCTCATTGAACGTCAGGTAAGTGAAACTCACCGTCCCAGGTACTATACGTATCACCAGGTTTGTGGTATTGTCATGCGTCAACAAGAAGTTAGTCGCAAGCAGATCTGACTGCAAAGATTGCAGAATAAAGGTATGTTCCGGAAGCCAGCTGGCAGATGAATATGTTGGTTGTATCAACGCATAAAGCGGTTTGATACGCTGGGCATAATCGGGGATGTATGTCCTCCCAAAATTCAAAAATACCAGCAAAGACTGAAGCTTTTTCAGTGTAGATGGAGGTCGCAAGTGTGCACATTTCTCCAGAAAGTGGGGGGCTAAGCCCCTACCTTCAATATTGAGCTCGTAGCCCAAAAACAGCACCGGAAAATGTGCGATATGTGATTTTGCAAAATTGAATTTGTATCCATAGTCAGCAAAGGTCAGGATAATGCGGTCGACTCAGACTAGATGTGGCATCAGTTCATCGTCCGTCAGATAAATATCATCAACGTACGAGAACGCATCAGAGTCTATGCTGTCCAACAAAGAGACAACACGTGCAGCGAAAGCTCCGGGGCTATTTTTATACCCCATAGGCAAACACATACATTTTTTCTGATTCCCGACGGCGGTAAATGCTGTCAAGTCCCTGCTCTCAGGAGCCAAATTGTGACTATAGAAACCATTCGAAATATCCAGTGTAGTCTTGTATTTCTTACGAATAAGATTGTTCACTAGCGCAGAGCTATGTGTGTTTTGTATCGCAAATGTACGACAATGACTATTCAAATTTCGATAATCTACTACAATGCGATATGACCCATCGGGTTTTGATACCGTAAAAAGAGGATTATTCATCGGTGATATACAGGATTCAATCACTCCTTGATATTCCAACTGTGTTAGAATATCACAAACGGGAGCCTTAGCTTCTCATCTGATTGGATATTGGGGCTGTGGCTGTGGCATAGACCGTAATAGTATCTCATGTGCCGGTGAATCTCTATCCCAGCCCACCTGATTACGGTACACCACCAGGGCAAGGGCCAAAGCCCACCCAGATGGGTAAGCCTTTGCATGTTCTTCAGGGACGTAATGCGAAAAACTCGGAAGTATGACGCACTCCCCTCTAGAAGCCGCTAGCACAAATGGTGGAGGCCAATCTGCCTCTGCCAACAAAATGTCGTAGGAAGAGGTGAGATTTTCCCCAAAAAAACCCTGTGATTGTACGCTGTATATCACCTTCAATTTGGAAGACAATTTCATAGAGTCTATCGGGGGGGGGCAACTCGGGTATCTGCTGTTTCTACTGTAATAAAAGAATCTGTTGCTCTCGCCTCCAGACAAGGACGCAGTGCCTCCCGCACTATGGTAACCTCCGCTGCACTGTCGAGCAGAGTCACCACCCAAGTCCAATCTAGAAGTCGTGTTCTCACGGTCTGAGTCATATTTCGCTGTTAAAGTGGCCACTTTCTTCTTCTGATACGGGGGTCTAAAACGAGGCAGATCCTCTTGTTTGGCTTTGACGTCAAACTGTCGAGGTTGATCCAGTCCCTGTTGTCTGGTTGGACCTTTGCCACGATCCTGGCGTTCCCCACCACCGGCTTGAGAGTCAGATGTGTCCTGTAAAGAACGAGGAGAGCGCTGATCAGGGACCTGAAATCTATCAGGAGTCTTAAGTTTCGCGCGATCGTGCAAGTCATAAGTACGCTCAGAAGACTCAGGCGTCGGTGAACCAGCACGCAAACCCTGCTTCTGTTGCTGCTGCCCCTGTTTTTTATTTTTCCAGTTCTTTTTAGGAAAGAACAGGCGCCCATCCTTCTCAGTCTGGGCTTTTTGTTGAGTTTGAACTTGAGCCTGTGTTTGCGTAAAAGGCTTAACTCCCAGACTATTGTGCCCAATGGTCTTATATGCTTTAGCAATATTCTTCGGCAATTCGTGTGGCTTGTCCGCGTCAGCAACAGCCTCCAAGCATTGTGCCACTTGCAGGCTCACTGGATCACCCTTAACATTAGCAAGGATCATATCGGAAACAATATCGAACACCCCATCAGTTTCATTCCCAACTCCAGGGCCGCTTCGGCCCCATGTTCATCCTGAACACGTCTAATCACGGAAGGGAGTACGGTCAGTGAGGGGGTGCCGAAACACATCGAATATACCGCTGCAAACACTTTACCCCAAGTGTTACAATCAGCAATTTCGGGAACTAGGCCGTTAGGCAAGCACACGGTCAAAATCCTGTGCTTTTCCACAGGTGTCGTGTTAGGAAAAACAGCCTTGAGTTACCCAAACTTTTCAGCAAGCCAATAAGGAAGCTCATCCTTATTTTGTGGACGTTTGCCCATCACAGAATTAATCATTAAGGGACTGATTACCACACCACCAGGTGCAGGTGGTTGCGCAGCAACGCCAGGTGGTCCCACCTGGAAGTAGCGCGACATGAACTGAATAACAGCTCTATGTATGCGTATTAAAGAAGCATGTAATACGCAGAGCTCTGCGACCGTAGCATTGAGATAATTTGGGTGCGGGGTGTACCCAACCAAAACGGCCCACGTGGCCCCATCTATCGACAAGGGGCCTAAACGGACTGGTGTTATCGGGTGAGGAAGGGCGCCATTAAACCATATCTGGTGTTGCCAAGCTGTCAGCGGAATCTCAAGAGTTCTATAAGGTCTATATTCCAGGGGAGTCGCGGTGGCAGTATACTCGTGAAACAAATTATCTGTTCCATCGACTGCCAGAGAGGTGACCCAAGAATAAAATACCTCAAAGCGGAATGCTGGATCCGCTTCTACAACAAAGATAAGCGCAACACCGGCATCAGGTACTCCATATTGATTTAAATAAGCCCTGAGCGGTGCGCGGTTAGGAGGCGCAATAACAATTGCCATTTTCAAAAAGGAACAGAACAACCTATGCGCGGCAGTGCAACAAAGGGTTAAAAGAAAGAGAAAGACCTTTTAAAATTCAAGCTTGAAAAACCTATAACATATCACAATATAGGAGGCTACACTGTCACAGCTGTCTCCGGAAACAGAAGTGAGGGGATTGTGGACAAGCACAAGCACTACTCAGGAGTCTCGCAGATAAGAACCAGACCAAACGTTGGCGGCGCCATGATGCGGGGATTCTGCACATACACAGAACTATGCGCAGGAAAACAGGACCTCGGTGTATAGGGGTTGTACCTTCCTACCACCTTAGTACCCAAAATCGACTAGCTATAGTGTCTCATTCATTCTCCTACATAATCACGAAGCTACAAATGATTAGACAACCCAGAACACAACACTCCCGACTCTCTCAGGAATCGAGGTAGCAAGACATACCCTTTCGCTCACTCACTCGTACTTGTCCACAATAAGAATCGGCAGAGTCACTGTAATAGTTCAAAAATGTTTATTTTAACTATCGTGCTCTATAATGCAGTATACGAGCCACTACCAGCAGCGAAATGCATAAACTCAGAACAATTAGCATTGTTACAATTCCATAGAATATAAAAGGGGATGTCATCATATACAGACAGTGGAAAAAGGACTATAAGGCCTAACCACCCTCCCCTTGACTGGAAGAAGTTTTATTATTTAAAAGAAGATCTCTGGGCTTTGTCAGCAGACCCCATACCTTAAAGCCTAGATGGAAGGTTTACATCATAGGAACAGCATAGCTCTTCTCCATGGAAAGGCCTCTCTCCAAGTGTGTGTTTGAACAACATGCAACACCGTAATATCAAAGCACGAGTCTCCAGCAGTGCAGCTGTGTTTAGCATGTTTTGTCTAGGTACTAGGGACTGACCAGAACAGAATAACAAGGGGCATTGTTTATCGACCTTGCACATCGTGTTCAGTCTAAACTCCAGGAACTAGCAGAGAACGCGAAAAGCAGACAGTTCTCATGTGAAAGGCATAAACAGAGTCTTGCTAAATAAAGTCATGTAGTAACGTGCGCAAAAGCAGCATCATGGCAGCAAAGCTCATGCTAACTTAGCAATGTCGACAATGACCCTAATGGCCATATAACAGACATTGCTTAGGCCGGGGTCCTTGCCTTCCAGTAATGACTCGGTCGGGGGTCCCCGGATTCCAATAATTATTCGGTGGGATTCCAGTAATGACTAAGAGAGGATCCACAGAAGTCAAAAGGTTAAGAACCAGTGGCTTAGGTCATGAGCTCCAGTGTGGCTACACTGGAAATATAAGTCAGAGAAATGTGAGTACCATTGATCTTCACTTTAACATGGCTCCAGGGAAGAGGCTTTTTTAACATGTCCTGAAGCTATAATTTTCCAGAAGGTTTGTTAGTCCTTGTTCGTTACAGCAGCAAACAGTTTATTCCAATTAGCTTTTTCCCATTCTGATTAATATTTGTGTTTATATTGTGTTTTCTTATGTAGCATTAATGAATTATATTTTTATTTACAAATTAAATTTGTATAATAAATGTATTTTAATTTATATTTTAAAATTAGATTTTTTATATTAATTGTACATTTATGTTAAAGTTACATGTTTTTAGAATTGCATTTCTTAAAAGTTAATCAATTATGTTTTTAAAAAAATGAATCCCATAAAAAATAATAATAATCTGACTTCTTTTAAAAATTACAATACGTTTTTATTTCAATACATCTATTCACCGATGCAAGTCGATATTGTGGTCCACAGAATTTTTGAAGTGGATATTTCTATACTTTATATGTCTGTAAAGTCGATAATTTCTTTGTGATATATTTACAATGATATTTTTGTACCCCCAATATTGTTGTGGTCTATATTTCATCATAACACCTTGTAGAGATCGTTATGTGTGGTTATTGTTTAAATTTTGTGCCTTTTTCTAAGCCTAGTGTCTGCGTCTTCCATGTTGGTGTGGGTGTGCAGAGCCCAGGAAGGTTACATTGACAATTAGAAATTCCTGGACATATGGTTGCCCGACTTGTGTTTCTTATTTCTACTTTTTTTTCTTACCAGAACCCACCAAATCTCAGTAGATACACCAGGTGCCCTTTTCCTTCTGTCTTGTGTATACATTGTATGAATAGTTTAGAATACGGCTACCATCTTGCGTGGATCACTTGCCAGTCTTGTTTGCTATGTGATAATCCCCTTCTATAATACTGGATTCAGTGTACTCATCTTTGTAATAGATCTGCACTTTACAACCTAGTTATGTGAAGATGTTACACTGTTTCATTTGAAAATTAATAAATACCTAACTGAAGATCAAAAAGTGCAACTAACAGATTTCAAAGGGAAACCGAGACTGAGTGAGCAACCACATCAGGTCTCTTCTGGCTCACCACTCAAATCATCTTCCTTCCTCCCTTTGTTTCCCACCTCCTTTGTGTCCCTTAGCTCTCTTCTAATTCTTCCCTCAGCTCTCTTCTACTTCTTTCCTCGTTGTTCTTTCCCCAACTTCTCTCATCCATGCCCTCATCCCTGCTACCCCCTTCTCTCTCTCATCATGACTATGTTACTCCAGCAATGCTGTCTTTCTGCCTCTCTCTATAACCACTTTCTTATATCACTTCTCCTCTTTCCTTCCCCTCAATGTCCCCCACCTCTCACACCATACTCGGCCTTCGACAAGCAGCCTTCAGATCTAAGACTTGCAAGTAAATGCAACTCCTGCTAACAATATAATTGACATTTTACACTGTATTGCTTTTGCATACCTGGGTACACCTTCGTTTCACACACACCAGGTGACCAAAGACCACCCCTTGCTAGAGTCTTTACTTCCTTTATGGAACATATAGAGCGAACTCTAACTTTTCTTCGGAGAACAAAAATACACCTGTCCTCCCAAAGATGGGACCTTCTGGTTACAAAGGCTATTAGCCAAAAATGGTTTGGCAAGAGAAATGCACCCTGCTGACATCTGGTGTAAGTTTCAGGCTACTGGTTTGAGTACTGTTACTTCATTTGTAAGTGCTTAGCAATTAAACACATTGATATTTCAAGCACTATACAAAACAAGTTTTCATTGGTTAAGGAATAATATTGCTTAACTGATTGAGGGATAATTAGCCCCTAGGTTTGGATATCGTCTGGAAATATTCTGCTTTTAATTTATTTAAACCGGCCTCCCAAACATTGTAGAACCATGACCCAATTGTTAGAATAGCAAACTTTCACGATCCACCTAGCTTTAATGGACATGAGGCGGACGATTTTTTAATGTAACTGAAGTATAGTGTGGTAGCACACTGTCATTTACAGACAGAACATTTTCTATTGAAATAGCCACTAAATTTGCACAGACATACAGCTTTAGCTGATAAAACTATATGCACACAAATGTTAATGCATGGACATCATGTTTCAGTGAATATATTTATCATTTGTGCATCACCAAGTAAATGTCCTGATTTGTTTTGATCCTGTTAAAATATTTGTTTCCATTACACTTCAGAATTACAAAAAATGTGCTTCATTTTTGCTTCCCTAACTCCTGAGTGTGTACAGTTCCTTTACAGTTATTTCCATATTGTTATGTTACAAAACATTACATCCTACAGCCTTTCCTTTCACACTATCTGTACGCCAGCAAGATCGTCACATAATTCACTTTACTTTTCTTTCTCTGACTGCAAAGTGAGAGGAGTTTATAAACACCATCTTCATGTATGCAGCAATTTGTCAGAAGACACAGTCGGAAAATTGACCTCTGTCTATGAAGTGCAGCAAATGTGCCAAGATAAATACAGAATTCAAAGCAATCTTTTTTTCTTGCTTGGACTTTCCCACCCATCAGCTTGCAACCCACCAGTGGGTCATGACCCACAGTTTGGGAAACACTGAATATATTTGTCCTCTGCTACTAGCAATACATTAAAGCAGTTACGAAATGCAAAGTGCTCCTCATTTGAAAATGACCATCTTTTGTGCAGTACTTCTTTAACTGAGCCCGTTTTTGTTGGCCAAAGGTGCAGTTCCTGTGCTCTCCCCTATGAATATAGTAAAATTGGCATACATCTAATTGGAACATTTAATGTACGTATAATTCCAAAATATATGCAACATGTATTTAGGGATTGTAAATTAAATGCTGCAAGTGGGCTGCAGCACTTATTGTGCCGCCCACTAAAGTAGCACTGTAAATCATGTCTCCAGGCATTCGCTTACAGCCTGTGTGTGAAGTTTTAAACTGCCACTTCGACCTGGCAAAATAAACCTTTTGCCAGGCTTAAACATTCCCTTTTGGTACTTATAAGTCACCCCTAAGGCAGAGCTTAAATGCCAATAGGGTAGGATGCATGGTATTTAAATAAAAAAGTAGGACATGTATATTTAAAGTTTTACATTTCCTTACAGTGAAGACCCTACAAACTTGTTTTTTACAGTGGTGAGGCTCCCATAGGAAAACACTAGGTTACATTATAACAATGTACAATGCTTAACTTCAGTTTGGGAGCAGCTGGAACCATGATTCAAGGACTCATTTTAATGCTATTTTTAAATCCAACTTAGGGGCCAATTATGATGCAGTTTGGAAGGCCTCCTAACGGCATTTGCTCTGTCCGAATCGGATCTGGAATGTGTCTTTCTGACCGAATCGGAAAGGTTTCCGACAGACCAATTATGAGGCAAGTTAGGAATATCCTAATCCGTACCCAATGCTATTCGGAATGATCGCACCTTATGGAGCAGACTTGTACGTCTCTATGGGCAGCGTTTCCGAACGACCGATTACGAGGCTGGATTCGGACAGCCTTTCCGAATTGTGCCGTACGACTCGAATCGGCAGTCGAAATCAGACTTTGGGGGCCTGTAGCGGGCCCCCCTGCACCCGGAGCCTTCCCAATCGGGCCCGTGGGGGTACCCATGGGTCCCCCCTTACCAGCCATGCACAGTGTGGCAGGCACCAGGGGGTACCCGCCACAGGGTGCCTGATTTTCCCTAGCCACCCCTATCTTCAATAGGAGCCTATGCATTCGGTCGGAACATAGGCTCCCATTGAAGTCAATGGGAGTCTGACCGCATCCTATCTGGGAGCATCCTGATGCATCGTAATCGGTCAGTCGGACTCTTCCGAACCGAGTCGGTCGGAAACCAATCCCAAACCGATTCGGTCGGAATGATTTCCGAACTGCATCGTAATCGGGCCCTTAATGGTCAAGTCGGATTTTGTATTACTATTTTAGTAATTACACTTTTAGAAAATTATAGGCTTGGGTGTGGATGGGTATTTTTCTTCCTTGAACAGGGTGGCCTGGGGCTGTGCCCTGCCCCTTACTGGGCTTCAAAGAGTGCCTACCCTGTCACTGGCAGATGCAGCTCACACCTAAGTCTGCCTCCCTTTGTCTTCCTAGTCAGCGTGGCTCCACTCACTGGGAGTGGGGAGCTGTCTCAGAACTAGTTTGGAGTGACCACAAGGGAGGCTTTATTGATTACCGTAGCCACACCTTTGAGTGGACACAGGGAGCCCTGGCCCGGGGAAAAAAAAGGTTCTGCCATGTTGAATTTAGGTAGAGAGGGACACTGGAATAATTTACAGTAAAACACACAGGAAGTGCTGCAAGAGTGGGAAGGGTCACCATGGGAACTTTCACCCCATTGGTTAGAGAGTGGCCAGGACTTCTCCCCAAACAAAGGCTGGTACTGGGCATAAAAGTGGCATCACAATACCCCTCTAAGAACACCCCTGGACCTGTGAAGAATCAGAAGAAAGACTGATCTGCAATCTGAAGAACATGAAGGAAGACTGGACCTGCTTGACATGAACCCAGGATACCAGAAGTGACTCCACTGATCAGTTGGCTGACCTGTTTAATCTACAGGGACACCACAAGCTTACAGAGGTCTTTCTTGCAATTTCCCAGTTGACCAGTTCCAACTGGACCTGCTTTGGACCCTGCTGTGATCTCTGCTGGAGTGAATCTTGACCCCCAAAAAGCTTTTCCTATGATCCGAGTCCCTAGGGTTAGTGTCAAAGTATGCTCCTTCTAAAGTTTCCTAAAGCTTGGGACTTAGAAACGTTTTGCCACCATTTTGCTCTGAGACCCGACAGGGGTCCAGGACCAACCTGCCAATCCGATCCTACTAAGGTGCATCACAGCTGGACCAAAGATTCAGGTTGCTCACGCTCCGTTCTTCTCCACAGCAGCAAATCTGATCTGGCAGGACTTCACGGAGAAGGTGTCCAGTCTCGTAGAGCCCGCTTCAGCTTCAGCCTGCAGCCTTGCCCTGCTAAAATATTCTGTGCTCCAAAAATGTGACTACGTCCGAAGATAGAAATCTTCAGCGGGGAAAGGCATGAAAATGATCCTGCCAGTGAAGGACCTTCTCTGGCCGTGAAATTCACATTTTGCCCACTCGTAGCTTTCCCATAAAAAGTCAACGGGTTCACCAAGAACTTGTTCAGTGGCTATCTGACAACATGGAGCCCTCTTCAGCCACAGCCTACTGTCTTGTCCTGCTGAGGAGTTTTAACTTCCATTCCAGAGACTAAGTCCGAAGGTAAAACTTTTCACCAGAATGAAGATTATCCCTGTATCCGGCCCGCGCTTCATCGCGGCCGGACTACATTTTTAACTTTGCCCTGGTCAAGTGCAACCAGATGACTGTGGTTTTTTTAACTTTAAAAGTTCATAACTCTAATTCTACTTATTGGATTTTTTTTTGTTTAGGTGTTCTTTTATATAATAAAATGTACTTTAATTTTCTAAGTTGGCTTTGGATTTTTCTTGTGTTGTGTTTTCTTTTTGTAACTGTTTGAGTACTGCACAAATACTTTACACATTGCCTCTAAGTTAAGCCTGATTGCTTTTGTACCAAGCTACCAGAGGGTTAACCACATGTTTATTTAGTGACTTTTTTGGTTCACCCTGACGGAGACTGAGATTATTATTTGAGGCGGGTTCTCACCCCCCTCAGCTAATACTCCAATTTATTACACATTCCCTGTTACAAGCAGACTTCCTATCTAGGTCCCATTATTCTAGCTCCCCTTACCTTGGCTTGCCAGTTCCTTATCAACAAGCCTACAACCATTCAGTACAAAAAAGTATGGTTCATTTTCAATTTGAAGCACATGACTCAATGAGCCATGACATGAAAGAAATCAATTGGTTCCCCATTGTCAAATGCATCAAATTCAAACCCCTATGCATCACCCAGAGAGATGTTCACAGCAAAGGGCTGGTGTAATGACCGCAGCTTACACAGTGCAGGAGATCAGGCAGGTCTACTTGTCATACCTTCAAACAGTACTCACAGCAAGGTAAGAAGAGCGGCATCATATCTCGGATCTGCAGATCGGCACAAGCCTGCTTTTATACTGCATGCAGAGCTCCACATAGAGACGTTTGCGAGCTTTGAGCTCCCATGCTTTCTGCCAATCCCACCTTACTTCTGCACACATGCACTTCCCCGCACACAGGGGCAGTTCCTCTCCATGCCCGGGAGAGACACCCAAGTCAGGGTGGAAGTCTGGACACTAGAGCTGGCATACCTCAAAACAAGCATGGGCAAAGCCAACCGGTCACTCCTTTGTAATGTGAGTGCCAAGCTGTTGGCCTTGCCAATGCTTGTATGTAAAGTATTGTATAAAAAGAGTAAACAAAAAACATTTAAAAAGAAAACACATATCTTATAGTATCTGAAACTGGACATTGAATTCAATGTTTTCAATCTTTATAAAAGGCATGGCTTATTTTTCAAACACTTTCCATTCAGGAAACTCTGAGCAGAATTTATAAGTATAAGGAATTGTCAGAATGAAAAGGGAATGCTAACCAAGGCCTAGTTTACTTTCCACAGGATACAGCTTCCTGGTTCTCTATACTATCCCAGGGAGAAATGTATGGGTCTCCAAGAGAGGTGGCATGATAAGTACACCCTCTGCTTCAGAAGCCTGGTCAGTGAGCGCAGCTCATGTGCCTGCTAGTGGCCGCCAATGACACTTTATTATCTAAACTTCAGGTGCTGCAAAATACTGCTGCACACCTGATTTGTAAGCTTACGGCAGCCCCTACCTCAGCCCCTACGCTGAGAACCTTACATTGGCTGCCGGTCAGGAAGCGTGCGGTTTTCAAGCTTTGCTGCCTCACCCAAAAGTCTCTGATGGGCAGGGGCTCCATTTACTTAAAGAGGAAACTGTGCCACGATTGTCCCCCTAGAAACCTCAGATCTAGTGACAAAGCCCTGCTGGCCGTCCCACGCATCTGCACTTCTAGATTTGGCAGAAGATCCTTTTCCTTTTCCTCCCCTTCGTCCTGGAATCAAATTCCATACTACATCCGCACCTGTTCGGACTTTGCGAAGTTTAAAAAACTCTTGAAGACCTGGTTGTTTCAGTTTGATGCTGGTCCCTGTGTTAGCGAAGCGCCGAGATACACCTACGGGTGTGATTCGTTACGCTATACTAAGTGGTAATAACAACATCCCTCACACCTTTGTGCACCAAAACTTGTTCTTTCATGCAATATGTGGCACACCTTCATCTATTCCATAGTAAAGAAAATCTCTGTTGCTGTGCTTTTACAGGCAAGCTGGGAGGGGTAGGGAGCAACACAGCATGGGGCTGATATTTGGGGAGTAAGCAGCACACCAGGGAGCTGTAGAAAACACATGCACTTTGATGGAGTACTGAATGAAAAAGCAACAAGTATTTCCCTAATAGGGGCTTGGAGGGAAGACAATGTAAGGAGGTCTTCCTGGGATTTTCGGATAAGTGGTAGATACCCAGGGAATTCAGGACTAGGAGTGGCTGAGCTTTGGGGGGGACAGGGTTACTGGACATTGAGGGACAGATCTAGGGAGAGCCTCTTCCTGGAGAACTGAGTCACAAGCCAGGCCTTAGTGGTAAGTTTAGGAGTTTGTTTAGACCTAGTTGGGCAAAAGCTTAGGAGGTCAGTTTTGTTATCAGAATAAGGGAGTTCTGGGGAGGCCATCAGGAGATTGGGAAGGTGGAAATCTGACAGTTATAGGTGGTATGTAAGGCCACATTGGGCAGTAACACAGGAGTGACATGCCTTTGTTGTTTCTTTTAAGTTGTGTTTCCGGTCCAGAGCCTGCAGTAATTTTGGTGTGGATTTGCAGCCACTCCATTGTAAATTGGGCATCAAACAAGCGAAACTGAGAAATTGTGGAAGGCATTTGAAGTTTGATGATACCAAAGAACAAATTCATTGGTAGTGTAGGGGGGCAAGCGTTGGGGGGAGTTACTGCTTTCTTTGGTAGATTTATGCAAGGGTACATGGTGCCAGGATCTGTTGCTCATTGATTTAGGAGACAATGCTTTATTATCCCAAAATAGTCTTGGGAATGGGTTCTGGTTTTCACTGTTGCAGCTGTTAGTTTAGAGGGTGTTCTTTTCACATTGGCAGGTCTGTATTTAATGAGCCCGGTGCGTATGAAAGACGAGTTTTTGTGTTTTTCGTCACTGATGAACAGGTGCGCTGTTTATGGACAGATGGTAAGATTTCAGACTGAGGATGCATTTATGGTTGAACTTATTACAGGTCGGGCGGGTCACCTGAAGGGGCTACGGGGGTGTGGGGTCTGGAAGAGTTGGAAAATAGTTATGAAATCAAGATGAAGTTGGTTGAAAGGTGTTGCCCTTGGGGCCTGCGACAGAGTAGCAGTTTAGGGGTGGGCGAGTTTCTGGGTGGTTGTACATTGATGGGTAATGATATCAACTAGTTTAGCCTTTAAGACATATGCCAGGGTTGTATGTAATTGTAATGCATACTTGCTTCAGTAAAGGGGCCTTTTCCACACTATATGGAGTGTCCTTTTTGGGTTTACGCCACCCCGCTTGAATGTGAGCAGTGGAAGGATGCAAGTCAGTCAATCAAAAGAATTGTAAAAAAGCTATGCTCCAGGGGAAGGTCAAACACAAGAAGTGGAAGGCAAGACAAAGAATGAAAACCAAGTAAATAGAGAAACATAAAGCCAACCAATGGTAAGCAATGGGTGTACTGTAAGCCCACTGTAAATTCACAATAGGGCTTTTGCAACCAGACAGCTTGCGCGGTCTGATAGGCGAGACCTATAAATAGGATCTCAAACTCATACAGAACAAGTAAGAATCATCATAACACCAAGATACCACAATCAAAGGAAAAGCTGTCAAGCTTTGCACCCTTGGGTTTATTACATACGAAATTTATGCAGTGGCGGCTCCTCCATTAGGGCGGAAGAGCGCCACCCCACTGCTTTCTCGCAGTGCGAGAAGCAGAAACATAAAATGGTATTTTAAATACCATTTTATGTTTCTGCTTCTCGCGCTGCGAGAAAGCAGAAGACAGGGGTATGCCTGGTTGTGGGAGGGCGTGAGGGTAGGCCTGGTTGGGGCGGGTGGGTAGGTCGGGGAGGAGTGGCTTGCACCACTCTGAGTACCCTGACTGCTTTGGTCGGCCCTGGGGCCGACCAAAGCAGTCATGTGCACTCTACATTTTCTCTATGTAGGCTGCATGCAGCCTACATAGAGAAAATGGCCTCCCAACAGGTGCCCGGCTGGGCGCTGCCCGGGACTCTGCACCAATCACAACGCTGCCATTGCAGTGTTGTGATTGGCTCACAGGAGGGGAGGGAGCATGCCTGTTCCTGTTGAGGAGCAGGAAAACGGGGGACACCCGGCCCAGAAGCAAAGGCGGCGCGGGACCCGGTCAGGTAAGTTTTATTTATTTTTATTTTAACCCCCCCCCCGGTAACCCCCGCGCGAATCCCTCCCCCCCCCCACCCGCGAGTATTGCGAGCCACGACTTCGCCTGTTGCTCCTGCTTCATATCTCTAGATTCCCTCCTTGGTCCTGGATTTTATGTCAAACCAACCTTTGCAGATCCTCATGCTCCTGTTGGTCATCCCTAAAGCGCTTATGCGGCCTTGACTATGACTCCATATTTGTTTTTGATAGCCTCTGGTATGGGGCCATTTTTAGTGACATGCTCTTCCACCAGGATCTCCAGTTCCTGGACACTGATGTTCCTCATTCTCTTTCTGCCCACCTCTTCTTGCGGCTCCTGGTTTCTCAATATGGCCTATAATCCAGTGTCTGTGACGTGTAGACGTCTCGAAAGGAGAACTACAAAGCTACTGGCTCATTTTCTTTATCGGTGAGATCATCAGACATTGTGAAGTTCGCTATTTGCGACTCACAAGTCGCAATTTGTGAGCTAAAATGAATTGCAAACCGGAAATCGGTATTTAGCAATTGCGAACACTCAGAAATCAATATTAGGTAAAGGATTGTGTTTGTGCTTTGTGGATATTCATTTACGATTCTGAAATTGTGCGTTGCATTATTCTTACATTGAAAATAAATTTCAAGATTTTCTACTATAAGGCGCCTAGTTTCTATGTAGGAGAATTCAGGTTTATTTAATTGCGCATGCAGGCTCATAACATTTCTCTTTGCCATGATTAGGATTAGCTGTTTTGGCAATATTTCTGTGATTTTCGCTAAAGTATGCATTAGTGTGCACACCATATTCCTGTACCATCATCCAGTCTTAGCTAGCTTTTAGAAAAGTATCGCTTATGAAGAACATTCCTTAATATTGCAAGCATACTCTTTTATATTAAGTGCCCGTGTTATGAATTATTACTTTGAAATTTGAGACTTCGAGGGAGACCTCTCCTTTCAAAGATATCAGTCAGTCAAATGAGGCTCGTCTCTCCTGGCGTGTCACAGGATCTCTGCCACAAGCAAGCAATGTTGTTATAGCCAATTTCGTAGAAATACACTTACTGAACCCACACAGTCCTGACCGCCAAGAAGCCAAGACAATGGCAGATGCTGCTTTTAGCAAATACCACAGAGCATAGAATAACTCACTCGCTCATACAACCAAACATTTCTCGAATTTTCTGCCGTGCATTCCAACACCTTTAGGCCCTTGTTGTTTTCACAGATAAACACATCAGCACAGTGCACCCGCTGGTTGAATTGCTACTAGTTTCCACGTGCATACATTTATCATTATTAATAGTTAAATAAGAAAATAACGCACTAGACTGAGTTTGTAATGACTGTTACAGCACTGGTTACTTCAGTGAGCTATACACTCAATGCAAAAGCGAAAATGTGCACGTGAGCGCGAGCTGAAGAATTGAAGGTGGGGGCTGTTCTCACTCCGAGCATTGCCCAATATGCCGATTCTGCATAAGACACTTAACCTGATTTTTTTCCACACAACTGCCCCTTCAGCTCACTGGGTACTACGGGGGGATTAGCTCGCTTTGTGGAAAATGCTCGGGAAATCAGAGGTCTTTTTTTCCGAAATAGCACGACGGGAAAAGAAAAGGTTAAAGACGCGTTGACACATACCATTATGCAAAGGTGGTATTTAGGATATCATCCTTATTCCCGCACATGAGACTGTTACCAATACTGATCAGCAGATGCAAAGATTGTCCTCTATAGCTCATAAAAATTGGCAATTTCTTAAATGATAAATAATTCAATCGTGTTGCTTTATTAACCTTCCTGCTTCCTCAAATTTGCTTGAAAATGCACCATTTATCCACTCTTTTTTCAAAATTTTCTCGGGGGGAGATCCCCCCCGAAACCCACATCAGGTTGTTCGGGCTCGCTCACTGCGCTCGCTCGCCACACTGCAGTACAGCAAGAATTTTACGCCTCACCACTTTCAAATGTCACCAGCCGCCACTGAATTTATGTCTGTGCTATGCAATAAGCATGACCGCCTCAGCATTAAGAAGATACTCTAAACTGATGTGCCCAATTGTGCATGTAATTGAATTTATATAGCGCTTACTGCCCCTGACGAGGCGTTGAATGTTTATGAGTTTGTATGCTCTTGTTTTTTTCTCGAATTCTTCCCCCTGGCACTGTATACGACCACTTTGCGAATGATTTTAAATAAATAATGGATTTATTTATTTATTTACTGCGTTTTTATATAGTGCGAACTTTATCCGAAGCTGTCAGAGAGCTTTACAAAAGGACCAGTTACATTACATAAGTACTTCAGAGTATATGACTTACATAAAAGATACAGACAGAAAAACTCTAAATTCACATTAGAATGGTAGTAAGTACAAAAGTCTACTACAGATTCTAGTGGTTAGAGTTACATATATAAAAGTTGCAAATTAACTCAATGAAAAGATACAAACAGATAAACTCTAAATTCACATAAGAATGGTAGTAAGTACATAAGTCTACTACAGATACTAGTGGTTAGAGTTACAAATATACAAGTTGCAATAATACATTCAAAACATATCTTTTTATTAAAAACAGTACTTTAAAGATGTTCTGTTGTTATTTAATTAAGACCTTACCTTGTAAGTGCTGCTTACATTGCAGACACCCATGGTAAAAATATTCACACATCCTGTAACGTAGTTTCTGAATAATTTTCGTCTCCGAGTCGGAGTCCACATCAGGAACTACAGTTTGAGGCATGATGGGGCTGCTTCCTCCCTCCTTTCCGGAAGTGACTTTTTGCTCGCATCACAAATTTCAAGGCGCCGCACCGCACGGCAAAGCAGAAAGAACGGTGAGGGCATCGCATCGCTGGGATGCTTAACCCTGCAATGTGCTGTCAGTTTTTCTTGGGCAACGATTTAAATCAGTTTGCAAGAGAATTAGTGGTTTTAATGTTCGACCAGCACCCATTGGACTTAGAACAGCGTTGCGGACTCTGTACTTTAGCACAGATGAACACGTAGAAAGGAGTGCAGGCGATGGCAGCTACATGAGATGGACGGCTTCTTGTTTGTTGTTTTCACTTGTTGAGGTTTTTATTTATACCCTGCCTCAAAAGATTGCCTTACCTGGCACTGACTATATTATGTACTCAGAGGGTTAATGGAATGGTAGCTGATACACTGTCTCCGCAGTTGGGCTTAGGTTGTGCCCAGGTGGCGTGGCACACTTGTGCCCGCATATCCTGGGACAGATGTGTTATTTAAACAGAGTTTTCGTAGCGTTGGAGGTCTCTTCGAGTTATTTGCAAGCACTGATCCCTGGCCCCTCATAAAACACAAGCGCTGCCAAAGCTAATAGGTCTGGATTGTTTTATGTATATGTGTTCTTTGTTGCAAGGGGTATATGCTGTATGATATGCACCAACGGAAAGCACACATCAAGGGGCCCAATTGCACACGGATCATACCCAGCTGCAAATACACACAGACTACAAGTATACAAACATGCATTTGTAGTCAGACAATTCACCTGAGCAGGTGGATGTCCGTTTGGTGCATGCATGCTAGGATAAAATTATGGTTAGATAGCAGACCTATTAGTGGGATGAAAAAACAGGGGGGGGTGGGTGTTTCTCAAAGGGGCGTGGCCGATGTAATTAAGGGCGTGGTTTAGAACACGTAAACTAAAAATTCTGTGCTTAGCATAGTGTGCCGCCCACTGGTATTTTGCTGTTTCTGTCATTGCATCCAGATATATTAATAACATTATACCTAAAAGAAGCCAGGACTATTGGCTTTGTCAATGGTTGTTAGTTGCTTAAGATAAATAAGCAACAACTATGGCTTCGTTGAATATAATATTGAAAATGCTTCAGTTCTGAAATGATGAGACTGTAAAATAACTTTAACAAGCATCTTTGAAGTTACATCAAAGGCAGTGAAGAATGGTACTGCTGCAAAGTTAAGATTTTTTTTTCCACCCTGAGGTTGAGGCCTGGTAAAAAATGGAGAGCCCGATAGGGACCCGTCTCAGCAACTGCTTTTTAGAACTGCCCATGCTGAGCACCGGCAGGACCTGACCCACTTAAAGCCCTGGATAACAAGATGAATAGATGACTGGGTGTATAAACACCTTTAGGAACACTACTCGCATATAGAGAGCAAAAACACATATAGGTGTAAAATCACTCTTAAGTGCAAAATGTTATGATTGTGCACAGGGCACAAGTCGGGGGCACATGACGTCCATCCACTATTTTTACAGGGTGCACGCCTTCTACCCTGCCAAGAAGTTGGGCCCCACAGAAATATGCTGAACTTGTTCCAGTGAATTTTTTAGACACCAGGACACACGTTCAGCAGCGCCTGCACCTTGTCTGCTTTCCATTACCAGCAGCAACATGCAGGCAGTGAGGGGGGCTTTTTTATTTTGACTTCTAGCTGGACCACAGATAAAGACCAAAGTTAAGGGGCAATCAGACCTCCCTTTGATTGCATATCCGGACTGGAGGTGGCCTGGAATCTCACACTTAAATGCAAATGCAACAGAGGGGAAACAAAGGCTCACAGCTTGTTATCTCTTCACAGGTACATAAGAGGGGCATGCTTTTGACTTTATTCAGTCCCTTTATATAAGTGCATGCACTGTAAGAAAGTCAGATGTGTTGGTCTGTCCCAATAATTACACAAATAATTTAAATAGCATTGCTATAAGTCTTTTATTGCGCTGCTCATCCTAATTCAGGGTGTCAGAGCGCTTTACGTCACATACATATTACAGATTGACAATAAATCATATAAATGTGTAAATCAATGTACAAGATGTGTTACACAAGATGGTGAGGGTTACAAGGTTTAGGAGTCGTGTTATATTAGAAGGATTACAATTTATGAACTGCAAGTAACAAAAGGATCTGTGTTCAAAGCAGTAACCCACTTACGATCTAAATAAAATAAAAATCTGTCATCTGCATGTTACATGATGTGCTTTGCAGGACACATTAACCTACTATGCTACTTTGATTCAAATCTGGGACTACACAAAACACAAATCTCTCCAACAAATGCGTTATCCTCCAGAGCTATCTCACCATTATTATTATTCCCTGAGATTTACTGCCTTAACTCCCTAAAATATTTAAAAATGCAGACTTTGCAACCAATTAAGCAGAACCGATCTACTACCATGCACCTCCTTGTTGCCAATTTCTTTGTGGCAGGGTTTAAAAAAAACATAAATGTATTAGTTGAGGCCTAGATTTTGCGTCAGAGTTGCGCCACTTTTTTGGCACAACCCTGACACAAAATCCTATTAGTTAAATCTCATAATGCGCTTAAATGTACTCATGAAATACCTAATAAACATATGTGTGAGGTCTTAATATCTGATGTCTCTTCTTGCGATGTCACTTCCAGTGATGCCATGTGCAATGTCACGCGTCGTGACGGCACGTACCATGATGTTACTTGCATACTGCCTAAATTGGTTAGTCCCCCCACTTCTTTCTTTAGGACTTGTGCCCTCTTTGGGCAGCAACAACTTCAGTAAAGAGACACGTTTAGCAACATAAGATCGCTTCCGTTGGAGGCCTTGGAAGCTTTGCTTCAACGTCCATACATTGCAATAGGAGGCAATCTTCAAGCAGGGGGACTGACACAGCTAATAGCTAGAAGCAAATGGTGACTGACCCTGATATACTCCTTTGATCTGATCTGAAATATGCATTACTCTTTCTTCAAGCAATGGCTGAAGACAGCTGACTCAAACAAGTCAATGGTTTAAGGGAGCTGACCGAAAGCCTCTCTTTGTGTATGTTGTTTTGTGTTGTTGACATGCTCTGGCAGGTAACTAGACTTAAAAAAGCAAGAAGATATATTTTTGGAAGTGTATTCATGTCTTTTCTGTTTACACTTGGAAAGGTGGGCAGTAGCAGAATATGAACAAATGAGGTGTATTATATGGTGTGTTTGTTCAACCTCACAGTGTAATACACTTACCAACCCCTGTAGGACCAGTAGGTTTAGTTTGTTAAACCTTTAGCTCAACCCTGGGTAGCTATGTCTCTGAGCACTCAGTCTTACACGAAGGAACAAGTGTAAAGCATGTAAACAGTACCAAAACAATTTTAGAGGAAATACACAATACACTCAAGAAATCTGACACCAGTTTATAAAAATAGACTGTATTTTAATGTATTTTTAGATACCAAAATGAAAAACATCCACTGGAGGGTTCAGGAGATACAAATTTTACGAGGTACAGTAAATATCCACTTTTTTCTGAACCATGAACAAGCGTTGGCAAATTCACCGAATTTGACACAGAAAATTGTTCAAGAAAAACTTGGGTAAGTATCGATGCGGTTACTTTAAGTTACTTTAGGTGACCAACCAGGGGTGTGGAATTTAATAAAATATCTACTTGTCCATGGGGCAGGTTGCTTCATAAATCTACTTGTCCTGTAACAAAATCCACTTGTCCCTTTGGTGCCATGTAGTGCGGCGACAAATTATGGCAGCAATCTCATTATATAAGAGCTCTGATATAGCCTCTCCGATTATGCCAGGGCTCATACCATAGTAGTGTTTGAATACTTGCAATCCCCTTATGTTGCCACGTTTCCACAGATCTACATACTGGGGCTGAAGGTAGTGGTAAGCAATAGTTCCAGGGTTAGAATGCCCTTTTGAGTCTGTGCAAACCTACTAACTTGCATGTTTTAAGGGTTTTCAACAACTCTCCTCTAATCTTTTCCCATACTGAGAAATGTTGGAAATTTACTCCTGACAATGGCAGACGTAAACCTTCTTCCAGAGTTGGGAAAAAAGTGTTTGGAGGGAAAGTGAACTTGCAAACACTCAGATTTTCGCATGAGTAAATCTACACATGCATATGCTCATGCTAAAATGCAGTTCATGAATATTTTCTAGGAGACCTACTTCTGTAAATTCTTGGGAATTCACGAAAGCCGTATAGCTGTACTTAATGCAAGGACATATACCATGGGTGCACTTTTGAGACTTTCTTTAATAATTGGGCCCCTAATTTGGTCTGGCGTGGACCGTGACCTTTTGCGTTTATTAAAATTCTGTCTCTCTCTCTCTCTCTCTGTATCGGCTGGCTTCACTGTGAGTGACAGCATTCAGCTCTTACACAAGGAGCATATCGGCACACAAAGTAGTTCCGTTCACTGCCAGTAACTACTGTGGCAGTGTGTGCTTTTTGAGATCAAAAACTATTTTTGCTTTTGCCAATGTTTGTTATAATGGTGAGTGCCCGGCAGCTCCCACACCAATAACGTTTCACAAAAACCATGCCAAAACAAGTCACACATTGACAAAACTAAAAAGCTGACCACCAATTTCAGACCTACGGACTTTGCCAATGCTTGTTTATTTTTGTTTCCCATAATCTTATTGAAACTGGTTACACTGATTTTCCATTATGAATATTTTTGGGAAATACTAGCATGCATCAACACGTTACTAAATGATGCTGCAAAGAAATGGTACCTGTAATTTTACAGTAGTTTAGCAAAATGTTTTTTTTCCTGCTTTCATTTTTTTATGAAGATTTTATGTTGAAAGCAAAGTATCATCAATCTTGCTTTCAAGCTTCTGCAAATATTTCCATCAAATCAGAGAGCATTCTGGGAGTATTATACATAGCCTCATATTGCTAAACTTTGCAAACGTGTGTACACATTTTTATACTGGAACCACTGTCAGTAGTGCAGTCAGAGCTTACAACATTTACTTAGAGCGCTCATCCTAATAATAAAGGCTTTCAATTAATGAACCATAGATACAAGTTTGAACAGCATTAACATATGGACAAAAATATTACCTTAACTTCAGACCGTGCCCTTATTTGTTCCATAATGTGGTACTGCAAACTGGCAGCCAAAGAGTTTGTGCTGCAGGGGGTTGGGCCTACTTGTCCCAAGGACAAAATACACATGAAAACTTGTTGCCCTTGAGCCCAAACAATATGTCCTGGGCGTCGAGCTATAGGATTTCCACATCCCTGCCAACTCTGGCAGGGCAGGGGGCCAGTCAGGGGGACCAGCAAGGTCCACAGACACAGTTACCTCAAAGGAAGAAGCATTCTTCAGTGAGTTCCAGGCTCTTTTATCTCCTTGCCATAGACTCCTAGGGAAGTGGTTCTGATGCAAGAGATACAAGATACTGAGGATGCTGAAGAATGCTGTGGATGCAGTGCATTAAACGGAGGTCTCCTGCGGCTACTCCTCGGTCCACTGGCTTCATGAGGCGATCCTGGCCACAGGGGTCCATATCCTTCAAAATCCTCTTGGTCCTGGTACTAATCCAGTCACCCTTGGGCTACAAGTCACCCAGTATTGCAATCACGTCAAATCCTTCCTTGGGCGGTAACTTGACTTCAAAGCGACCAAGCTGCACTATGATGACTCTCCTGGGTCCAGTAGACTCGGATGTAACTTTGAATGTCGCTTACTGGTCCTTGGTGCTGCACAGCGGCGAGGAGCAGCGGTTAGAAGATTTGGGCTACCAACTCGCCTCAGCATGCTTCTTCAGCTAGTCAGTCAACTGACCCTTGGAGTCTCTTTGCTTCGGCTGGGTTCAGGAGCTGTCTTCTTCATGAGCAGGACACAGCCGGCACAGTCCTTTCTCCTTTGCTAGCCACAAGGTTCAGCAGGTGCAGTCCACGTCGGTGCAGCCTCTCTTCGCCAAGTCTGTGGTGCAGCAGGGCAGTCTTTCTTCGGTTCTATTCTCCAGTCTGTTAAGATCTAAGGTCTGGGTGCCCGTTATATGTCCAGAAAATGCCCTTAGGGTAGGTCATGGCCAGTAGCCAATGGACTACTAGGTTTCCTTCCTCCTGATGACCACATCCTGCAAAATGTGGCATCTGGCTATCTCAGAATTCTCCATTCTGCCCACTTCCAAGATGGCAGAACCCTTCTCATGCATGTAGAGCTCCCTAGCCCAACCGAGAGGTGTGGCTAGCAAGGGGACTCCACACCCCTGAAAAAAATGGTTTGGCAACTGGTTTTCCCTTTCCTTCCTGAGTGCCAGCTGTTGACCTAAACAATAGGGCAGCCCCTCTCCCAAGTGTTCCCCATTTGCCCTTCAAAGGTGGCTTCTCCTTTGAAGCTCGCCTATTGGACTAACACCCATGTGGGTTCCTGCCAGGGAGAAGTAACACCTCCCTCTCGCGCAGGCTTCTATTGTCTCCTTTTATGGGAGTCGTTTGCACATCTCCCCTGGAGAGCAGTAAGCTGTTTCAGGGACAGACCCCATGTGCAACAGTGGATGGGCACAGAGGATTTAGGGCAAAAGAGTGGCTACTTTGTAAAAGTTGCTCACTGCAACAAGTACCATTAATTTTGATTTGGGCATCAAGTCAGGCTTAATGAAGGAATTGTTTGATACCTTACAGAATCAACTTTTGTAGTCCCTGTCAGAAGTTAGCATGGCTGCTGTTGCTGTCTGAAGACACCAATGGTGCTACTAGCCTTTTCCACAGTAAAAACAACAATTGTGAGTTTTTACTGTTGGACCATGTAAAAATAAATTTTCCACCTTTTTAATACAGAGCACCTTGTCTTAGGGCTCGCCCGGCCTACTTTAGGGTTGAATACATATAATAACAAGCATTGGCATAGCCAATAGGTCTCGCTATTGGGACCTTATAAGTATTTAGTTATGCAGCACAATATCCTTGGTGCAACAACATCAACCATTGCATGGCTAAACACTTATAATGTCCCAAAAGCGAGACCTATTGGCTATGCCAATGCTTGTTTTTCCTTCCTCTGCCTCCCGGCTCCCTGAGATCATGGGTAACAAGACAAAATAAATAGCAGGTATGGGGCAGCAGCTGCTACACCATTTGACGTCCATGACACGCATCAGCTTCCTGTAACAGTGAGCAATCTTACATTATGTCAGTGGCTTCGTGTTTGGCAAATAGTGTAGTCTATTGAACACATGTTCCTGCTGTACTAAAATATTAGACAACCAAAGTCAGGTGGAACTAAAACGAAAATTAAAATGAAGGCAGACTGCTAAAGTTCAAGAGTAAAAAAAAAAAAAAACAGCTTCACTCTTCCCACAAAGCTCAGAAGCGTGTCCTGTTTACATGGGCGCCTTGGAACAATCTGCTAGGTCACTTCTCACGCAACCAAAGCAGGCAGCTGTCTTTTTCAAGTTAGGAAAACGTCGTGTTTTACTTTTTTCAAGAATGTGCAGGCCCAGTGACTGAGTAGTCATGTTAAAAGCTGAACACCCGCAACCCTCTTCCTTACTAGTTCCTAACAGGCATAGGGGAAAGTACACACTTACCGCCAGGGCTTCCAGTGCACAAGAATCGGTGCGCCTCTTAAATTCACCCTAGTGGTGGTTAAAATAAAAGACGAGTGCTTCCTGTCAAGTATGCCTTCCAGCTTAAAAAAAAGTGAAAGCACACACCGTCAGCATATTTATACCGCGAATGTACGTGTAAATCGGCAACGTGTATCCAGCTTAAAGAGCTTACTTATCTGGCAAAGTATAGTTGCAAGATTTGAGCACGGAAAAAGAATAAGGAAAAAAGATAGACGAAAAAGGCTGTTCTGCGTTTTTGCAACGTGTTTTTCTTGCAATGCTCGGAATATATATATAGCCCTGAGCGATAATAAAATAATTTGAAGATCTCTAAATTCCACTGCAGGTCTGGGCATTTTACACCCCAGACACGAGTGCAACACCTCGCATGTTATATCAATCCCATGATTTAAAAAATAATCATACCACATAAACAAAAACGAATTTCGGTTACTGGAAGACTTGCCCACCACCCCTCCCTTATAAATCCCGATCTGGTGACTTAGTGGACAGCTCCACTGTAAGGGCCTGTCTTTGACCTCGTGGTCATAGATTCAAATCCCAGCGGGTCCACTCAGCCTTTCATCCTTCTGAGGTCGATAAAATTAGTACAATTGAGCTAGGTAAAAATAAACATCTGTTATTCAGTGCCAAGATGCACACAGGTGATCGTGCGCTTTACAGATACACGTGTTATGTACTCCCGTGCCTGTTTGGCACGTTTATATTTAATTTTCCCTGTATAAGATATACCTAGTATGCGCAACTGCCTGAACAAAATCTCTTCCCATGTTAGCCCTGGAAGTCAGCTTCGACCTTGCCTGTGTGACCCTGCTCGCACAGCTCTGTACATTCCTGCCTGCTCGGGCACGTCTTAAGCAGCAACGCGACCTCTTTCTCTCTCGCTCAATCTCTCCTCGTAATGAATGCGTTCAGCAAAGAGCTGGGAAGACGGGCTGGATGTGAACCCGATTAACATTCTTCTGTTTTATCCTTCTAGTGCTTACTTATTTACGTAATGGCTTTTGGCATCAGGTTGGACACATAAGTGGCTTTATTGCTGCCAAATGCGGCTTTCAGTTTCAACTGAACATGGCACCCTTTTAAGACTCCTGCAAGGTACAGCGCATCTGGAGAGGCATGGCGGCTGCAGGGCCTCCTCCCGCCAGAGGTCAGTTTTCTTTCTCAGAGGGACGTGCTGTACCGCGATCATTAGGAACGAGTGGTGGGCGCGCGCGCCAAAGCGAGCGATCTGTTTCCAATTATCGCGCCCGCGTCTGGGCACGACAATTGCAAACAGATGGCGCCCGTGCGGGTAACCGCAGGGAAAAGGCCATGACGCACGAGCGTCTGGTCAGCTTTTGAAACCCTCTAACTTAAAGTCTTGCCAGAGCAGCGCTGCGCGCTACTCGAGGCTCGACCTAAAAAGGTAGCAGATTAGGGGCCATGTTTTAACTTTATCACACCCAGGGTGGCACAACCAGTGCTGCAGTCTCTGGGGTAAATCTCTAACTTACAGGCCCAGGGTACCATGTTACCTTATACTAGGGACTTACAAGTAAGTTAGCTTATGCCAATTGGGTATAAGCCAGTCAAACATACACAGTTTAAGGCCAGGGAACAGGCACTGAGATCTGGTTAGCAGGTATCAGCATACTCTGATAGTCGAAAAACCAGAACATCAGTTCAAAACTTTGGGGGTGACCATGCAAAAAGAGTCATTTCCTTACACAAACAGACTGCACATTAATGACATAGTTATGCCTTGCGGCCTCCTCCTCAACCAGCACCTTTCCTGTTTAATATGGCGGAGGTCTGTTCTATCCAGACAATTGGTAAATGCTTCTAAACCCCTTTTGGAACTGCCCTGAAACTGGGCATTTGACCCATTTATTTGTTTTTTCAAAAAGACTTAACCCACTTACAGCAGCATTATTTTTGATCAGTGTTTCAGTGTTGTAAGCATGCTTTTCGTGTGTCATTTGAGTATGTGTTTTAACTTCTTTTAATTTGTTGTGAAATGGAAAATGAAAGTAGGATAAGAGCTTGCCAGATTGCTGCAGCCTGCCTAGCAATTAAATAGGATTCTGGCTAGAGGTGGGCAAGCCAGCAAATTAACACGGAGAATTGAGCCAGAGCCGAGCCAAGAGTCTGGCTTGGCACCAAGAGCTCATTCATGA
This sequence comes from Calotriton arnoldi, assembly GCA_963921515.1. Classification (NCBI taxonomy): domain Eukaryota; kingdom Metazoa; phylum Chordata; class Amphibia; order Caudata; family Salamandridae; genus Calotriton; species Calotriton arnoldi. Next base: position 872,481 of record CAWUFW010002669.1, on the reverse strand, counting down.
GCAGAGTCTTGAAAATACTTGGCATGTAAATCATGTAACAAATACCATGTAAAAAGTATGATAAAAGTCTGTTCAAAGTTCCAAAAAGTGTATTTCTTTTACATGCATCAAATAAAATCACTACATTAAGACATAATTATTCAAAGTGATAGTTTTTAAACATGAACTTAGAACTGTTCCTGCCCTTTGCCCTTACAACAATGCCTTTAATGAACTAAGAGGCAAGTGAGTTGTCATGTGCATCCTATATGTGGCCAAGATTCTTATTCTAATGGAGCCACATTATAGTCTATTAATTGAAACACAGGATGTTTTTGTACAGCACACATCCTGAATTTATGTATTTGAAGTAGTCTCATATGTGAAAAGGAAGTCTAGTGAAATAAAATATTCGCATGGTGTCCCAAAATTTGGTTGAGCAGGAAGCTGGGTTGGATCCCAGGTTTTCTGGTTTCAGTTTGTCCAATACAGCCACTTGATGGGTATATTTTTTATTATTTTTTTACATCAAATTTTAATGCTTTGTATTGAATTTTTGGCGCATGAGGATAGGAAGTTGCGGCAGACATGAGCCTTGGCTAATTTCGGGCTCTGTTTCCGTTGCAGCGTCTCTGCTGCCTGCGTGCCTGAGAACCGCAGTACGTTGAGTGGTCCCGCGGTTCCCGCGGTTCCATAGGCTCAGAAGATGATCAATGAAGCCCCCAGCTGCAGACTGTGAGCTTCACTCATCTGGGGCCACTTTCCCTCCCTCATGCTCCTGGATGTATGTCATTACACCGCAGGGAAATACCAGGCATGCCTTTACCACAATTATATACCCCCCCAAAAAATTATATATATAATGTGAAAAAATTATATATATATAATGTGATCAAGGCCGGTTTTCCGGGCCGAAACGCGTCATGACATCTATGAGAGAGAAATAAATAAGACTAATCGCACAAGCAACGTGGTGTTAGTGCATTCCTTATCGCCGTATGTTCATATGGAGGTTAAGGACTAGTTGTTGGTGGAATATATATATATATATATATATATATATTCACTGAAAAACCATAGGTTTCAGGCACGTTATAGTTAGAAATTAGCATTTAAAAACCTTTGAAATTCACTGAAAAACCATAGGTTTCAGGCACGTTATAGTTGGAAATTAGCATTTAAAAACCTTTGAAATTCACTGAAAAACCATAGGTTTCAGACACGTTATAGTTAGAAATTAGCATTTAAAAAACCTTTGAAATTCACTGAAAAAACCATAGGTTTTAGGGACAGTTATAGTTAGTTGGACATTGCACTCGTACAAAACCCGTGAAATTCCCCTGTTATAGTTAGTTCAGCTAACTATAACTCGCGCCCGCAATGCACTGCTGATGACGTCACATATTACATCACTCATGACATGGTCAGTGACATCACTGATGACATCACTGATGACATCTCAAATGACATCACTGATGACATCACTGATGACTTCATCCAGTGACTGTGTGTTTCTGTAAAGTTTAAATATGTTTAATATATATAGGGAAAGGCGTATTGAAGAATGAGTGGGTGTATAAGTGTCTGAATGGATGATTTAGTACGTGAGTGACTGACTCTACAAGTGAGTGATTAAACATATCTTACTGAATGCATGGGTTAGTGACTAAACTGTGTGAGTGTCTGTATCCGTCTGTTTGTTGGTGTGTAAGTGGATGCATGGATTTGCGAATAGCTACATGAGTGTCTATATGGGTTATTGATTGGTTCTCTGAGTATCTGTATGGCTGCCTGAGTGTTTGTGTGGGTTGGGTGTGTGTGACTCTATACATAGATGTGTGAGTGGGTGATTCACTGGGTGCATGATTTCAAGAGTGCATCTGTGATGGACTGCTTGGGTGGGTGAGTGTGTGTATGGGTGTGTTAGTGAGTGAATGTATATCTCAGTGGTACATGTGCGAGTAACTACATATGTAAAAGGCAGTATATATGTGTGTTAGAGTATTTAAATGGCTATAAGTGAGAGTGTTATTGTGAGAGTGGCTGTATGGATGCGTGTGTGCTTGTATCAGTTATTGTATAAGAGCGTAAGAATGTGCTAGTATTTGTATGAGTAAGTGAGCTGGTGTGTGTATAACTGTATAGGTGAGTAAATGGGTGTGTGATTAATTTTTGCATGACTGACTAGGTGTGTGAGTACCTCTATGGATGAGTGGCGGTGTGTGAGTGTTTATATAGGTGTATGAGTGCATATGATAGTCCTGTACTGAGTGACTGTAAGTATGAGTGACTGTACAGGTGAGTGAGTGGATGTGTGTGTAGACCTAAGAATCAGTGAGTGGGTATGTAGTTTTTGGTGTTGGAGTGTCTATGGTTTTGAGAATGGCAGTCTGTAATTTAGAGTGGGTGTATCAAAAGTTATATTAGGGTGTGAGAAGATGCATGAAATTATCACATGGATGATGTCATCAGTGATGTCATTTGAGATGTCATCAGTGATGTCATCAGTGATGTCACTGACCATGTCATGAGTGATGTAATATGTGACGTCATCAGCAGTGCATTATGGGCGCGAGTTATAGTTAGCTGAACTAACTATAACAGGGGAATTTCACGGGTTTTGTACGAGTGCAATGTCCAACTAACTATAACTGTCCCTAAAACCTATGGTTTTTTCAGTGAATTTCAAAGGTTTTTTAAATGCTAATTTCTAACTATAACGTGTCTGAAACCTATGGTTTTTTCAGTGAATTTCAAAGGTTTTTTAAATGCTAATTTCCAACTATAACGTGCCTGAAACCTATGGTTTTTTCAGTGAATTTCAAAGGTTTTTTAAATGCTAATTTCTAACTATAACGTGCCTGAAACCTATGGTTTTTTCAGTGAATTTCAAAGGTTTTTTAAATGCTAATTTCTAACTATAACGTGCCTGAAAACTATGATTTTTTAAGTGAATTTCAAAGGTTTTTTAAATGCTAGTTTCTAACTATGCCAACAGAGGTAGGACATGTGAAGAAAGAAGAAAAACGCACAGAAAGAAGCAAAAGATGGGCAGAAAGAACTAACAGAGGAGCAGAAAGAGGCCTTGTTGCAAAATCATCCTGTGCCCACAACTTTTTCAGACGGGTACTGGTGGTAACTGACTCTGACTAACCAGAGCCAGTGCGCGCTTGCACAGTGGTGAAGGGAGGGGGCCTGAGGTGACATGTGTGTAAACGCGCCCGTGGCGCATTTTAAGTTGCGGGATTAAGTCCCCTTGAATCCTGAGGGTCCCTGGGCCTAACTAGCCCCCAGGTACCTACAGTTAGGACCACAGAGCTGAGTTGCAGAGAGGCGTTCCGAGGCCACGCACCTTTTTCACCTCTCTGCAACGCACCTCTGTTGTGCTTACTGAAGGTACCTGGTGGGCTAGTTGGCCCCCAGGATTCAAAGGGAATTAACTCCCCAACTTAAAACGCACCACAGGGCGTGTTTGCGCATATGTCACCTGAGGCCCCGCCCCCTCCCTTCACCACTGTGTAAACGCGCCCCGTGGCGCGTTTTAAGTTGGGGGATTAGGTCACCTTGAATCCTGAGAGTCCCTGGGGCCCAACCAGCCCACCAGGTACTTCCAGTAAGCACCACAGGCCTGCGTTGCAACGCCTGTAACAAATTGTGCAGTTGTGTTTAGGTAGTGAAGAGGGTCGTGCTGGGGGTAGTGTTTTAGGGTAGTGCAGTGGTGTTTGTGTAGTGTAGGGGGTCATGCTGGGGGTAGATTTAGGGTTGAGGGTAGTGCAGTGGTGTTTGGGTAGTGTAGGGAGTCGTGCTGGGGGAGTGTTTTAGGGTTTAGGGTAGTACAGTGGTGTTTGGGTAGTGTAGGGGGTCGTGCTGGGGTTAGTGTTTTAGGGTTTTAGGGTTTAGGGTAGTGCAGTGGTGTTTGGGTAGTGTAGGGATAATGCTGGGGGTAGTGTTTTAGGGTTTAGGGTAGTGCAATGGTGTTTGGGTAGTGTAGGGGTACTGCTGGGGGTAGTGTTTTAGGGTTTAGGGTAGTGCAGTGGTGTTTGGGTAGCATAGGGGGTACTGCTGGGGGTAGTGTTTTATGGTTTAGGGTAGTGCAGTGGTGTTTGGGTAGTGTAGGGGTTCGTGCTGGGGGTAGTTTTTTAGGGTTTAGGGTAGTGCAGTGGTGTTTGTGTAGTGTAGGAGGTCGTGTTTTAGGGTTTAGGGTAGTGCAGTGGTCTTTGGGTAGTGTAGGGAGTCATGCGGGGTATTGTTTTAGAGTTTAGGGTAATGCAGTGGTCTTTGGGTAGTGTAGGGGTTGTGCGGGGGTAGTGTTTTAGGGATTAGGGTAGTGCATTGGTATTTGGGTAGTGTAGGGGTCATGCGGGGGTAGTGTTTTAGGTTTAGGGCAGTGCAGTGGTGTTTAGGTAGTGTAGGGGGTCGTGGCTGGGGGAGTGTTTTAGGGTTTAGGGCAGTGCAGTCTTGTTCGGGTAGTGTAGGGGGTCGTGCTGGGGGGAGTATTTCAGGGTTTAGGGTAGTGCAGTGGTGTTCGGGTAGTGTAGGGGGTCATGCTGGGGGTAGTGTTCTAGGGTTTAGGGCAGTGCAGTGGTGTTCGGGCAGTGTAGGGGGTTGTGCTGGGGGTGGTGTTTCAGGGTTTAGGGCAGTGCAGTGGTGTTCGGGCAGTGTAGGGGGTCGTGCAGGGGGTGGTGTTTCAGGGTTTAGGGCAGTGCAGTGGTGTTCGGGCAGTGTAGGGGTCGTGCGGGGGTGGGTGTTTCAGGGTTTAGGGCAGTGGTGTTCGGGCAGTGTAGGGGTGATGCTGGGGGTGGTGTTTCAGGGTTTGGGGCAGTGCAGTGGTGTTCGAGCAGTAAAGGGGGTCATGCTGGGGGTGGTGTTTCAGGGTTTAGGGCAGTGCAGTGGTGTTCGGGCAGTGTAGGGGGCGGTGCAGGGGGTGGTGTTTCAGGGTTTAGGGCAGTGCAGTGGTGTTCGGGCATTGAAGGGGGTGGTGCTGGGGCTGGTGTTTCAGGGTTTAGGGCAGTGCAGTGGTGTTCGGGCAGTGTAGGGGTCGTGCTGGGGCTGGTGTTTCAGGGTTTAGGGCAGTGCAGTGGTGTTCGGGCAGTGTAGGGGTTGTGCTGGGGCTGGTGTTTCAGGGTTTAGGGCAGTGCAGTGGTGTTCGGGCAGTGTAGGGGGTCATGCTGGGGCTGGTGTTTCAGGGTTTAGGGCAGTGCAGTGGTGTTCGGGCAGTGTAGGGGGTCTTGCTGGGGCTGGTGTTTCAGAGTCTAGGGCAATGCAGTGGTGTTCGGGCAGTGTAGGGGGTCGTGCTGGGGCTAGTTTTTCAGGGTTTAGGGCAGAGCAATGGTGCTCAGGCAGTGTAGGGGTTGTGCTGGGGGTGATGTTTCAGGGTTTAGGGCAGTGCAGTGGTGTTAGGGCAGTATAGGGGTCGTGCTGGGGATGGTGTTTCAGGGTTTAGGGCAGTGCAGTGGTGTTCCGGCAGTGTAGGGGGTCGTGCAGGGGGTGGTGTTTCAGGGTTTAGTGCAGTGGTGTTCGGGCAGTGTAGGGGGTCGTGCTGGGGTGGTGTTTCAGGGTTTAGGGCAGTGCAGTGGTGTTCGGGCAGTGTAGGGTGTCGTGCTGAGGGGTGGTGTTTCAGGGTTTAGGGCAGTGCAGTAGTGTTTGGGCAGTGTAGGGGGTCGTGCAGGGGGTGGTGTTTCAGGGTTTAGGGCAGTGCAGTGGTGTTCGGCCAGTGTAGGTAGTCTTGCTGGGGGTGGTGTTTCATAGGGCAGTGCAGTAGTTTTCGGGCAGTGTAGGTGGTCGTGCTGGGGCTGGTGTTTCAGGGTTTAGGGCAGTGCAGTGGTGTTCGGGCAGTGTACGGGGTTGTGCTGGGGCTGGTGTTTCAGGGTTTAGGGCAGTGCAGTGGTGTGCGGGCAGTGTACGGGGTCGTGCTGGGGCTGGTGTTTCAGGGTTTAGGGCAGTGCAGTGGTGTTCGGGCAGTGTAGGGGGTCATGCTGAGGGTGGTGTTACAGGGTTTAGGGCAGTGGAGTGGTGTTCGGGCAGTGTAGGGGGTCGTGCTGGGGCTGGTGCTTCAGGGTTTAGGGCAGTGCAGTGGTGTTCGAGCAGTAAAGGGGGTCATGCTGGGGGTGGTGTTTCAGGGTTTAGGGCAGTGCAGTGGTGTTCGGGCAGTGTAGGGGGCGGTGCAGGGGGTGGTGTTTCAGGGTTTAGGGCAGTGCAGTGGTGTTCGGGCAGTGTAGGGGGCGGTGCAGGGGGTGGTGTTTCAGGGTTTAGGGCAGTGCAGTGGTGTTCGGGCATTGTAGGGGGTGGTGCTGGGGCTGGTGTTTCAGGGTTTAGGGCAGTGCAGTGGTGTTCGGGCAGTGTAGGGGGTCGTGCTGGGGCTGGTGTTTCAGGGTTTAGGGCAGTGCAGTGGTGTTCGGGCAGTGTAGGGGGTCGTGCTGGGGCTGGTGTTTCAGGGTTTAGGGCAGTGCAGTGGTGTTTGGGCAGTGTAGGGGGTCATGCTGGGGCTGGTGTTTCAGGGTTTAGGGCAGTGCAGTGGTGTTCGGGCAGTGTAGGGGGTCTTGCTGGGGCTGGTGTTTCAGAGTCTAGGGCAATGCAGTGGTGTTCGGGCAGTGTAGGTGGTCTTGCTGGGGCTGGTGTTTCAGGGTTTAGGGCAGTGCAGTGGTGTTCGGGCAGTGTAGGGGGTCGTGCTGGGGGTGGTGTTTCAGGGTTTAGGGCAGTGCAGTGGTGTTCGGGCAGTGTAGGGGGTCGTGCTGGGGCTAGTTTTTCAGGGTTTAGGGGCAGAGCAATGGTGCTCAGGCAGTGTAGGGGGTTGTGCTGGGGGTGATGTTTCAGGGTTTAGGACAGTGCAGTGGTGTTAGGGTAGTATAGGGGTCGTGCTGGGGATGGTGTTTCAGGGTTTAGGGCAGTGCAGTGGTGTTCCGGCAGTGTAGGGGGTCGTGCAGGGGGTGGTGTTTCAGGGTTTAGTGCAGTGGTGTTCGGGCAGTGTAGGGGGTCGTGCTGGGGTGGTGTTTCAGGGTTTAGGGCAGTGCAGTGATGTTCGGACAGTGTAGGGTGTCGTGCTGAGGGGTGGTGTTTCAGGGTTTAGGGCAGTGCAGTAGTGTTTGGGCAGTGTAGGGAGTCTTGCTGGGGGTGGTGTTTCAGGGTTTAGGGCAGTGCAGTGGTGTTCGGCCAGTGTAGGTAGTCTTGCTGGGGGTGGTGTTTCATAGGGCAGTGCAGTAGTTTTTGGGCAGTGTAGGTGGTCGACCTGGGGCTGGTGTTTCAGGGTTTAGGGCAGTGCAGTGGTGTTCGGGCAGTGTACAGGGTTGTGCTGGGGCTGGTGTTTCAGGGTTTAGGGCAGTGCAGTGGTGTGCGGGCAGTGTACGGGGTCGTGCTGGGGCTGGTGTTTCAGGGTTTAGGGCAGTGCAGTGGTGTTCGGGCAGTGTAGGGGGTCATGCTGAGGGTGGTGTTTCAGGGTTTAGGGCAGTGGAGTGGTGTTCGGGCAGTGTAGGGGGTCGTGCTGGGGCTGGTGTTTCAGGGTTTAGGGCAGTGCAGTGGTGTTCGGGCAGTGTAGGGGGTCGTGCTGGGGCTGGTGTTTCAGGGTTTTGGGCAGAGCAGTGGTGTTCGGGCAGTGTAGGGGTCGTGCTGGGGGTGGTGTTTCAGGGATTAGGGCAGTGCAGTGGTGTTCGGGCAGTGTAGGGGGTCTTGCTGGGGTGGTGTTTCAGGGTTTAGGGCAGTGCAGTGGTGTTCGGGCAGTATAGGGGGTCTTGCTGGGGGTGGTGTTTCAGGGTTTAGGGCAGTGGTGTTCGGGCAGTGTAGGGGTCTTGCTGGGGGTGATGTTTCAGGGTTTAGGGCAGTGCAGTGGTGTTCGGGCAGTGTAGGGGGTCTTGCTGGGGGTAGTGTTTCAGGGTTTAGGGCGGAGCAGTGGTGTTCGTGCAGTGTAGGGGGTCGTGCTGGGGGTGGTGTTTCAGGGTTTAGGGCAGTGCAGTAGTGTTCGGGCAGTGTAGGGGGTCATGCAGGGGTGGTGTTTCAGGGTTTAGGGCAGTGCAGTGGTGTTCTGGCAGTGTAGGGGGTCATGCTGGGGGTGGGGTTTCAGGGTTTAGGGCAGTACAGTGGTGTTCGGGCAGTGTAGGGGGTCGTGCAGGGGGTGGTGTTTCAGGGTTTAGGGCAGTGCAGTGGTGTTCGGGCAGTGTAGGGGGTCGTGTTGGGGGTGATGTTCCAGGGTTTAGGGCAGTGCAGTTGTGTTCGGGCAGTGTAGGGGGTCTTGCTGGGGGTGGTGTTTCAGGGTTTAGGGCAGTGGTGTTCGGGCAGTGTAGGGGGTCTTGCTGGGGGTGGTGTTTCAGGGTTTAGGGCAGTGCAGTGGTGTTCGGGCAGTGTAGGGGTCTTGCTGGGGGTAGTGTTTCAGGGTTTAGGGCAGTGCAGTGGTGTTCGTGCAGTAGAGGTGGTCGTGCTGGGATGGTGTTTTTGGGTTTAGGGCAGTGCAGTAGTGTTCGAGCAGTGTAGGGGGTTGTGCAGGGGGTGGTGTTTCAGGGTTTAGTGCAGTGGTGTTCGGGCAGTGTAGGGGGTCGCGCTGGGGGTGGTGTTTCAGGGTTTAGGGCAGTGCAGTGGTGTTCGGGCAGTGTAGGGGGTCATGCACAGGGTGGTGTTTCAGGGTTTAGGGCAGTGCAGTGGTGTTCGGGCAGTGTAGGGTGTTGTGCTGGGGCTGGTGTTTCAGGGTTCAGGGCAGTGCAGTGGTGTTCAGGCAGTGTAGGGGGTCGTGCTGAGGCTGGTGTTTCACGGTTTAGGGCAGTGCAGTGGTGTTCGGGCAGTGTAGGGGGTCGTGCTGGGGCTGGTGTTTCAGGGTTTAGGGCAGTGCAGTGGTGTTCGGGCAGTGTAGGCGGTCGTGCTGGGGCTGGTGTTTCAGGGTTTAGGGCAGTACAGTGGTGTTCGGGCAGTGTAGGGGGTCATGCTGGGGCTGGTGTTTCAGGGTTTAGGGCAGTGCAGTGGTGCTCGGGCAGTGTAGGGGGTCGTGCTGGGGGTGATGTTTCAGGGTTTAGGGTAGTGCAGTGGTGTTCGGGCAGTGTAGGGGGTCGTGCAGGGGCTGGTGTTTCAAGGTTTAGGGCAGTGCAGTGGTGTTCGGGCAGTGTAGGGGGTCGTGCTGGGGCTGGTGTTTCAGGGTTTTGGGCAGAGCAGTGGTGTTCGGGCAGTGTAGGGGGTCATGCTGGGGGTAGTGTTTCAGGGTTTAGGGCAGTGCAGTGGTGTTCGGGCAGTGTAGGGGGTCGTGCTGGGGGTGGTGTTTCAGGGTTTAGGTCAGTGGTGTTCGGGCAGTGTAGGGGGTCTTGCTGGGGGTGATGTTTCAGGGTTTAGGGCAGTGCAGTGGTGTTCGGGCAGTGTAGGGGGTCTTGCTGGGGGTAGTGTTTCAGGGTTTAGGGCAGTGCAGTGGTGTTCGGGCAGTGTAGGGGGTCATGCTGGGGGTGGTGTTTCAGGGTTTAGGGCAGTGCAGTGGTGTTCGGGCAGTGTAGGGGGTCGTGAAGGGGGTGGTGTTTCAGGGTTTAGGGCAGTGCAGTGGTGTTCGGGCAGTGTAGGGGGTTGTGCTAGGGGTGGTGTTTCAGGGTTTAGGGCAGTGCAGTGGTGTTCGGGCAGTGTAGGGGGTCATGCAGGGGCTGGTGTTTCAGGGTTTAGGGCAGTGCAGTGGTGTTCGGGCAGTGTAGGGGGTCGTGCTGGGGGTAGTGTTTTAGGGTTTAGGGTAGTGCAGTGGTGCTTGTGTAGTGTAGGGGGTTGTGCTGGGGGTAGTGTTTTAGGGTTTAGGGTAGTGCAGTGGTGTTTGTGTAGTGTAGGGGGTCATGTTTTAGGGTAGTGCAGTGGTGTTTGGGTAGTGTAGGGGGTCGTGCTGGGGGTAGTGTTTTAGGATTTAGGTTAGTGCAGTGGTGTTTGGGTAGTGTAGGGGGTCGTGCTGGGGGTAGTGTTTTAGGGTTTAGGGTAGTGCAGTGGTGTTTGTGTAGTGTAGGGGTCGTGCTGGGGGTAGTGTTTTAGGGTTTAGGGTAGTGCAGTGGTGCTTGTGTAGTGTAGGAGGTCGTGCTGGGGGTAGTGTTTTAGGGTTTAGGGTAGTGCAGTGGTGTTTGTGTAGTGTAGGGGTCATGTTTTAGGGTAGTGCAGTGGTGTTTGGGTAGTGTAGGGGGTCGTGCTGGTGGTAGTGTTTTAGGATTTAGGTTAGTGCAGTGGTGTTTGGGTAGTATAGGGGGTCGTGCTGGGGTAGTGTTTTAGGATAGTGCAGTGGTGCTTGTGTAGTGTAGGGGGTCGTGCTGGGGGTAGTGTTTTAGGGTTTAAGGTAGTGCAGTGGTGTTTTTGTAGTGTAGGGGGTCATGTTTTAAGATGCAATGCTCCAATACCTGACCAGTCTGCACTACATAAAACTGCAAAAAAACTAAAAATAAAAAGTTTTTTGCACACTTTTGTCATTGGGCTATATGTGGGCTACATCTGGGTAATATTTGTGCTACATTTGGGCTCTTTTTTCACTGGTGGCCATCTTGGAAGACTTCTTTGTTATGAAGTTTCCTAATTTCTTCATTTACTGCAGTCTCCTCAGTAGGAAATGCTTTCAGTTTTTTACTTTGATTCCATCAAGAAGGCATTCAGATGTCTCACATCTGCCATAAATTCAGAATGTTAGCACTCTAGTTGCTCATTAGATCACTGGAGTAAAGCTACTGCTCACCAGGGAGTTAACTGGTAGTCTGCTGCTGGTATTGAAAGTGATTGTTTCAGTCTGCATGTCAGAATTTTCTAATGAAATAGAAAAGGATTTGAGATCTCACTTAAACATGCCCTAATTTTTCTTTCTGCAGCACTAACCATAATTTCTATTTCAAAAAGAACCCCTCATTTTGTTCTTTTTTAAATTAAATGTTTTAAGTGTTACTGGTTTATTCCAATCAAGATGGCTTCAGGTGTGCCATACTTTTGTCATAAGTAAGGCTGTTAGCACTCTAGTTGTTCTTTAGAACACTCTGGGAAGCTGCAGTAGAACACAAAGGCATCAACTGGCAGGCTGCTCCTGTTGAAATATAACAGGAAGATATTTGAGATCACACTTGAAATATGTCCTAATTTTTCTTTCTACAGCACTAACCATAATTTCTATGACAAAATGAACCCCATCATTTTGTTCCTTTTTAAATTAAATGTTTTAAGTGTTACCAGTTTATTCCAATCAAGATGGCTTCAGGTGTGCCATACTTTTGTCATAAGTAAGGCTGTTAGCGCTCTAGTTGTTCTTTAGAACACTCTGGGAAGCTGCAGTAGAACACAAAGGCATCAACTGGCAGGCTGCTCCTGTTGAAATATAACAGGAAGATATTTGAGATCACACTTGAAACATGTCCTAATTTTTCTTTCTACAGCACTAACCATAATTTCTATGACAAAATGAACCCCATCATTTTGTTCCTTTTTAAATTAAATTGTTTAAGTGTTACCAGTTTATTCCAATCAAGATGGCTTCAGGTGTGCCATACTTTTGTCATAAGTAAGGCTGTTAGCACTCTAGTTGTTCTTTAGAACACTCTGGGAAGCTGCAGTAGAACACAAAGGAATCAACTGACAGTCTCTGCCCTTGTTGGATGTACATGTTTTACTGAGAATGTCAGACTTCATTCTCACATGAGTGAGAAAGATAATGTGAATTTACAGAAAATATGGTCTCATTTTAGTTTCTGGAGCACCTTCCAAACCTCCATGGGACAAGCATGAGAAAATAGTGTTCTCTCAAACATGATTCATGATATCCCAGCAGAAGGTTTTTCACATGGTAAAATCACCTTAGAATACACCACAATTCCTAAAATTAGTATGGTACCATCAACAAATAAATTCTAATGTAACTAAAGCCTGTTATCACCCTTTATAGTTCTCCTTTTGGTGACCCTCAAAATCTTCTATTCACTACAATGCATTTCAATGAGGTACTATCATTTATATTGGTCCCAAGATGGCTGCCAGCAATTCCAGGATGAAGTGCTGACAGCCAATCAGATCTCACGATGACATGTGTGGTTAGGCTCCGCCCAGATATATATGTGACTTTACTTTTGATTTTCTCAGGAACTACTGAACGGATTTACACCATTTAAGCAAAAGGCACGACACTGAACCAAGGGCTACCTCTTTGCCAAATTTGGTGTAATTCCGTTCAGCAGTTCGGGCTGTAGCTGCGACTAAAGGTTCCTATGGAAAAATGAATGGGGAAAACGCGTTTTGGGACCCCCTTTTTTCTCGGCCCCCGCTTGACGTATCACCCCGAGACTTTCAGGATAGGAGCGGACCGGAGCGCCCCAACAAGTTGGAAACTTTCGCGAAGATTCGTCAACCGGCGCCAACGTTATTTCAAATAGAATGTCGCGGATTTCCTATGGATAATAGGTTTTAACTATAACTATCTACTGGCGACCGCCAGTAGATTATATATATATATATATATATATACCATTCCTACTCCAGAATAAAGCAGCAGGGCCGACACACCACGGAATCTTCTGGTATTTATTAATTCAAATCAAAACAGCTTGCCAAGTAACGCGTTTCGGCTGCGAGATCAGCCTTTATCAAACTTCGTGGGCGCCATTAAAGCAAAACGCATTATGCCTGTTCAATAAATTCTTCACTGCATTTGCACAATATTCGAGCCTCTTTGAAATAATTTCGGAGCGCGCTGAGGTCCGTGCCTGGGTGTCCTGCTGAGGATCGGCAGGCCAGGAGTTGGAGTTTGATATATATATATTATATTTCCTCCACCACCCCTGCTTACACACCAGAAACAGTTCATGCATCTTCACATTCTCCCATCCACCCCAGCCAATCTACAGCATCTCAGACTGTATAGCTATAAACACCCCCATGCCAACACATCACAGACACCTCCAAATTAAGATGAAGCGTTATGCATATATCATCATCAGAAATACACTGTGCAGTTCATATGTGAAACAGGAATGAGTATTCTAAAAATATTCTTGTATATTAGATCAAGCACCTCAGTCAATTTAGAAGTCTAACAGGTTGTTACCAGAGACTGAAATGAAAATATCCCACCCATGAAAAATCTCTCTCCAGAACTGTTTTATATGATTGATTTATATGACTGAAGGTTTTAGGTTTCGAGTTCTAGTTCCACACAATGGTAACTATATTTCTGGTGGGTTGAGGCGTAATGTCGCTCTCTAACTGTGTCGTAAAATTAGCGGAGTCTCAGCCTACCTCAGGCTCATCTTTTAGAGAAAACAGTGGTAAGTACGCATCAAAGAAAAGAAATATAATTTCAGCTAAGAGCCAGCATGTATTTAAATGTTATATTTTGTCCTAAAACAACACAAACATCAACATAATTATGCAGCTAGTGAGTATCTCAACATTCCAGCTGGGTGACACGTGCGATATCTCAACAATTTTACATATTTAGCTGGGTCTTAAATCATGTCGTATAATACAGTGATAACTTAATGCTGCTACCCGATGTCATACGTTTGTTTTTCCATATTGTATTCAAAGTATATATATATATATATATATATATATATATATATATATATATATATATATATATATATATATATATATCCATATCCATATCCATATCCATATCCATATCCATCCAAACAAACAAACAAACAAACACCCCTCCAGTTCAGAAAAGGTAAGAGGCCACTCGGGGAATTCAAATTGGAAGCCTTTTAATAGGACTGATGGGCACAATGCATTTCGGCGTTCCCCGCCTTCGTCAGATGCCTCTGCAATCAATATATTATCTACTGGCGGTCGCCAGTAGATAGTTATAGTTAGGACCTATTTTCCATAGGAAATCCGCGACATTCTATTTGAAATAACTCTCTTGCCGGTTGACGAATCTTCGTGAAATTTTCAAACTTTATGGCCCGCTCCGGTCCGCTCCTACCCTGAAAGTCTCGGGGTGATTCATCAAGCGGGGGCCGAGAAAAAGGGGGTCCCAAAACGTGTTTTCCCCATTCATTTTCCCATAGGAAACTTTAGACACGGCTACAGCCCGAACTGCTGAACGGAATTACTCCAAATTTGGCAAAGAGGTAGTTCTTGGTTCAGAAAGAACCCTTTTTGTTAAATGGTGTAAATCCGTTCAGTAGTTGCGGAGAAATTAAAAAAATAAGAGTCAAAAATCAATTTCCCATAGGAAACTTTATGCAAGGCTACAGCCCGAACTGCTGAACGGAATTACACCAAATTTGGCAAAGAGGTAGTTCTTGGTTCAGAAAGAACCCTTTTTGTTAAATGGTGTAAATCCGTTCAGTAGTTGCTGAGAAAATCAAAAGTAAAAACACATATATATCTGGGCGGAGCCTAACCACACATGTCATCGTGAGATCTGATTGGCTGTCAGCACTTCATCCTGGAATTGCTGGCAGCCATCTTGAGACCAATATACATGATAGTACCCCATTGAAATGCCTTGTAGTGAATCAAAGATTTTGAGGGTTACCAAAAGGAGAACTATTAAGGGTGATAACAGACTTTAGTTACATTAGAATTCATTTGTTGATGGTACCATACTAATTTCAGGAATTGTGGTGTGTTCTAAGGTGATTTTACCCTGTGAAAAACCTTCTGCTGGGATATCATGAATCATGTTTGAGAGAAAACTATTTTCACATGCTTGTCCCATACAGTTTTGGAAGGTGCTCCAGAAGCTAAAATGAGAGCATATTTTCTGTAAATTCACATTATCTTTCTCAGTCATGTGAGAATGAAGTCTGACATTCTCAGTAAAACATGTACATCCAACAAGGGCAGAGACTGTCAGTTGATTCCTTTGTGTTCTACTGCAGCTTCCCAGAGTGTTCTAAAGAACAACTAGAGTGCTAACATCCTTACTTATGACAAAAGTATGGCACACCTGAAGCCATCTTGATTGGAATAAACTGGTAACACTTAAAACATTTAATTTAAAAAGGAACAAAATGATGGGGTTCATTTTGTCATAGAAATTATGGTTAGTGCTATAGAAAGAAAAATGAGGGCATGTTTTAAGTGAGATCTCAAATCCTCTTCTATTTCATTAGAAAATTCTGACATGCAGACTGAAACAATCACTTTCAATACCAGCAGCAGACTTCCAGTTAACTCCCTGATGAGCAGTAGCTTTAGTACAGTGATCTAATGAGCAACTAGAGTGCTAACATTCTGAATTTATGGCAAATGTGAGACACATCTGAATGCCTTCTTGATGGAATCAAAGTAAAAAACTGAAAGCATTTCCTACTGAGGAGACTGCAGTAAATGAGGAAATTAGGAAACTTCATAACAAAGAAGTCTTCCAAGATGGCCACCAGAGAAAAAAGAGCCCAAATGTAGCACAAATATTACCCAGATGTAGCCCACATATAGCCCAATGACAAAAGTGTGCAAAACACTTTTTATTTTTAGTTTTTTGCAGTTTTATGTAGTGCAGACTGGTCAGGTATTGGAGCGTTGCATCTTAAAACATGACCCCCTACACTACAAAAACACTACTGCACTACTCTAAACCCTAAAACACTACCCCAGCACGACTCCCTACACTACACAAGCACCACTGCACTATCCTAAACCCTAAAACACTACCCCCAGCATGACCCCTACACTACACAAACACCACTGCACTACCCTAAACCCTAAAACACTACCCCTAGCACGATCCCCTACACTACCCAAACACCACTGCACTAACCTAAATCCTAAAACAATACCCCCAGCACGACCCCCTACACTACCCAAACACCACTGTACTACCCTAAAACATGACCCCCTACACTACACAAACAGCACTGCACTACCCTAAACCCTAAAACTCTACCCCCAGCACGACCCCCTACACTACACAAGCACCACTGCACTACCCTAAACCCTAAAACACTACCCCAGAACGACCCCCTACACTGCCCGAACACCACTGCACTGCCCTAAACCTTGAAACACCAGCCCCTGCACGACCCCTTACACTGTTCGAACACCACTGCACTGCCCTAAACCCTGAAACATCACCCCCAGAACGACCCCTACACTGCCCGAACACCACTGCACTGCCCTAAACCCTGAAACACCACCCCCTTCACGACCCCCTACACTGCCCGAACACCACTGCACTGCCCTAAACCCTGAAACACCACCCCCAGCACGGCCCCCTACACTGCCCAAACACCACTGCACTGCCCTAAACCCTGAAACACTATCCCCAGCAAGACCCCCTACACTGCCCAAACACCACTCCACTGCCCTAAACCCTGAAACATCACCCCCAGCAAGACCCCCTACACTGCCCGAACACCACTGCCCTAAACCCTGAAACACCACCCCCAGCACGACTCCCTACACTGCCCGCACACCACTGCACTGCCCTAAACCCTGAAACACCACCCCCAGCACGACCACCTACACTGCACGAACACCACTGCTCTGCCCAAAACCCTGAAACACCAGCCCCAGCACGACCCCCTACACTGCCCGAACACCACTGCACTACCCTAAACCCAGAAACACCACCCCAGCACGACCCCCTACACTGCCCGAGCACCACTGCACTGCCCTAAACCCTGACACACCAGCCCCAGCATGACCCCCTACACTGCCCGAACACCACTGCACTGCCCTAAACCCTGAAACACCAGCCCCAGCACGACCACCTACACTGCACGAACACCACTGCACTGCCCTAAACCCTGAAACACCAGCCCCAGCATGACCCCCTACACTGCCCGAACACCACTGCACTGCCCTAAACCGTGAAACACTAGCCCCAGCACGACCCCCTACACTGCCAGAACACCATTGCACTGCCCTAAACCCTGAAACACCAGCCCCAGCACAACCCCCTACACTGCCCGAACACTACTGCACTGCCCTAAACCCTGAAACACCACCCCGTGCACGACCCCCTACACTGCCCGAACACCACTGCACTGCCCTAAACCCTGAAACACCACCCCCAGCACGACACCCTACACTGCCCGAACACCACTGCACTGCCCTAAACCCTGAAACACCATTCCCCCTGCACGACCCCCTACACTGCCTGAACACTACTGCACTGCCCTAAACCCTGAAACACCATCCCCAGCACGACCCCCTACACTGCACGAACACCCCTGCACTGCCCTAAACCCTGAAACACTACCCCCAGCAAGACCCCTACACTGCCCGAACACCACTGCACTGCCCTAAACCCTGAAACATCACCCCCAGCAAGACCCCTACACTGCCCGAACACCACTGCCCTAAACCCTGAAACACCACCCCCAGCAAGACCCCCTACACTGCCCGAACACCACTGCACTACCCTAAACCCTACAACACTACCCCCAGCACGACCCCCTACACTACACAAGCACCACTGCACTACCCTAAACCCTAAAACACTACCCCCAGAACGACCCCCTACACTGCCCGAACACCACTGCACTAAACCTTGAAACACCAGCCCCTGCACAACCCCCTACACTGTTCGAACACCACTGCACTGCCCTAAACCCTGAAACACCACCCCAGCACGACCCCCTACACTGCCGAACACCACTGCACTGCCCTAAACCCTGAAACACCACCCCTTCACGACCCCCTACACTGCCCGAACACCACTGCACTGCCCTAAACCCTGAAACACCACCCCCAGCACGGCCCCCTACACTGCCCAAACACCACTGCACTGCCCTAAACCCTGAAACACTATCCCCAGCAAGACCCCCTACACTGCCCAAACACCACTCCACTGCCCTAAAGCCTGAAACAAGACCCCCAGCAAGACCCCCTACACTGCCCGAACACCACTGCCCTAAACCCTGAAACACCACCCCGAGCACGACCCCCTACACTGCCCGAACACCACTGCACTGCCCTAAACCCTGAAACACCAGCGCCAGCACGACCCCCTACACTGCCCGAACACCACTGCACTACCCTAAACCCATAAACACCACCCCCAGCACGACCCCCTACACTGCCTGAGCACCACTGCACTGCCCTAAACCCTGAAACACCAGCCCCAGCATGACCCCCTACACTGCCCGAACACCACTGCACTGCCCTAAACCCTGAAACACCAGCCCCAGCACGACCCCTACACTGCCAGAACACCATTGCACTGCCCTAAACCCTGAACCACCAGCCCCAGCACAACCCCCTACACTGCCCGAACACCACTGCACTGCCCTAAACCCTGAAACACTAGCCCCAGCACGACCCCCTACACTGCCAGAACACCATTGCACTGCCCTAAACCCTGAACCACCAGCCCCAGCACAACCCCCTACACTGCCCGAACACCACTGCACTGCCCTAAACCCTGAAACACCACCCCGTGCACGACCCCCTACACTGCCCGAACACCACTGCACTGCCCTAAACCCTGAAACACCAACCCCAGCACGACACCCTACACTGCCCGAACACCACTGCACTGCCCTAAACCCTGAAACATCACCCCCAGCAAGACCCCCTACACTGCCCGAACACCACTGCCCTAAACCCTGAAACACCACCCCCAGCAAGACCCCCTACACTGCCCGAACACCACTGCACTGCCCTAAACCCTGAAACACCAGCCCCAGCACGACCCCCTACATTGCCCGAACACCACTGCACTGCCCTAAACCCTGAAACACCACCCCCTGCATGACCCACTACACTGCCCGAACACCACTGCACTGCCCTAAACCCTGAAACACCATTCCCCCTGCACGACCCCCTACTCTGCCCGAACACTACTGCACTGGCCTAAACCCTGAAACACCATCCCCAGCACGACCCCTACACTGCACGAACACCCCTGCACTGCCCTAAACCCTGAAACACTACCCCCAGCAAGACCCCCTACACTGCCCGAACACCACTGCACTGCCCTAAACCCTGAAACATCACCCCCAGCAAGACCCCCTACACTGCCCGAACACCACTGCCCTAAACCCTGAAACACCACCCCCAGCAAGACCCCCTACACTGCCCGAACACCACTGCACTGCCCTAAACCCTGAAACACCAGCCCCAGCACGACCCCCTACATTGCCCGAACACCACTGCACTGCCCTAAACCCTGAAACACCACCCCCTGCATGACCCACTACACTGCCCGAACACCACTGCACTGCCCTAAACCCTGAAACACCACCCCCAGCACGACCCCCTACACTGCCCGAACACCATTGCACTGCCCTAAACCCTGAAACACCACCCCTGCACGACCCCCTACACTGCCCGAACACTACTGCACTGCCCTAAACCCTGAAACACCGCCCCCAGCATGACCCCCTACACTGCACGAACACTACTGCACTGCCCTAAACCTTGAAACATCACCCCCAGCAAGACCCCCTACACTGCCCGAACACCACTGCCCTAAACCCTGAAACACCACCCCCAGCAAGACCCCTACACTGCCCGAACAACACTGCAGTGCCCTAAACCCTAAAACACCACCCCCAGCACGACCCCCTACACTGCCCGAACACCACTGCTCTGCCCAAAACCCTGAAACACCAGCCCCAGCACGACCCCCTACACTGCCCGAACACCACTGCACTGCCCTAAACCCTGAAACACCACCCCCAGCACGACCCCCTACACTGCCCGAACACCACTGCACTGCCCTAAACCCTGAAACACCACCCCCAGCACGACCGCCTACACTGCCTGAAAACCACTGCACTGCCCTAAACCCTGAAACACCAGCCCCAGCACGACCCCCTACACTGCCCGAACACCACTGCACTGCCCTAAACCCTGAAACACCAGCCCCAGCACGACCCCCTACACTGCCCGAACACCACTGCACTACCCTAAACCCTGAAACACCAGCCCCAGCAAGACCCCCTACACTGCCCGAACACCACTGCACTGCCCTAAACCCTGAAACACCAGCCCCAGCAAGACCCCCTACACTGCCCGAACACCACTGCACTGCCCTAAACCCTGAAACACCACCCCAGCAAGACCCCCTACACTGCCCGAACACCACTGCGCTGCCCTAAACGCTGAAACATCAGCCCCAGCAAGACCCCCTACACTGCGCGAACACCATTGCACTGCTCTAAACCCTGAAACACCACCCCCAGCAAGACCCCCTACACTGCCCGAACACCACTGCACTAAACCCGGAAACACCAGCCCCAGCAAGACCACCTACACTGCCCGAACACCACTGCACTGCCCAAAACCCTGAAACACCACCCCCAGCACGACACCCTACACTGCCCGAACACCACTGCACTGCCCTAAACCCTGAAACACCACCCCCAGCACGACCCCTACACTGCACGAACACCACTGCACTGCCCTAAACCCTGAAACACCACCCCCTGCACGAGCCCCTACACTGCCCGAACACCACTGCACTGCCCTAAACCCTAAAACTCTACCCCCAGCATGACCCCCTACACTGCCCGAACACCACTGCACTGCCCTAAACCCTGACTCACCACCCCCTGCATGACCCCCTACACTGCCCGAACACCACTACACTGCCCTAAACCCAGAAACACCACCCCAGCACGACCCCCTACACTGCCCAAACACCACTGCACTGCCCTAAACCCTGAAACACCACCCCCAGCACGAACCCCTACACTGCCCGAACACCACTGCACTGCCCTAAACCCTGAAACAACAGCCCCTGCACGACCCCCTACACTGCCTGAACACCACAGCCCTAAACCCTGAAACATCACCCCCAGCAAGACCCCCTACACTGCCCGAATACCACTGCACTGCCCTAAAGCCTGAAACACCATCCCCAGCACGACCCCTACACTGCACGAACACCACTGCACTGCCCTAAACCCTGAAAAACTACCCCCAGCAAGACCCCCTACACTGCCTGAACACCACTGCACTGCCCTAAAGCCTGAAACACCACCCCCAGCAAGACCCCCTACACTGCCCGAACACCACTGCCCTAAACCCTGAAACACCAGCCCCAGGATGACCCCCTACACTGCCCGAACACCACTGCACTGCCCTAAACCCTGAAACACCAGCCCCAGCACGAACCCCTACACTGCCCGAACACAACTGCACTACCCTAAACCCAGAAACACCACCCCAGCACGACCCCTACACTGCCCGAGCACCACTGCCTGCACTGCCCTAAACCCTGAAACACCAGCCCCAGCACGACCCCCTACACTGCCTGAACACTACTGCACTGCCCTAAACCATGAAACACCATCCCCAGCACGACCCCTACACTCCACGAACACCACTGCACTGCCCTAAACCCTGAAAAACTACCCCCAGCAAGACCCCCTACACTGCCCGAACACCACTGCACTGCCCTAAACCCTGAAACATCACCCCCAGCAAGACCCCCTACACTGCCCGAACACCACTGCCCTAAACCCTGAAACACCACCCCCAGCAAGACCCCCTACACTGCCCGAACACCACTGCACTGCCCTAAACCCTGAAACACCAGCCCCAGCACGACCCCCTACAGTGCCCGAACACCACTGCACTGCCCTAAACCCTGAAACACCACCCCGTGCATGACCCCCTACACTGCCCGAACACCACTGCACTGCCCTAAACCCTGAAACACCAGCCCCAGCACGACCCCTACACTGCCCGAACACCACTGCACTGCCCTAAACCCTGAAACACAACCCCCAGCACGACCCCCTACACTACCCGAACACCACTGCACTACCCTAAACCCTAAAATACTCCCCCAGCACGTCCCCCTACACTACCCGAACACAACTGCACTGCCCTAAACCCTCAAACACTCCCCCAGCACGACCCCTACACTACCCGAACACCACTGCACTGCCCTAAACCCTAAAACACTCCCCCAGCACGACCCCTACACTGCCCGAACACCACTGCACTGCCCTAAACCCTAAAACACTCCCCCAGCATGACCCCCTACACTACCCAAACACCACTGCACTGCCCTAAACCCTAAAACACTCCCCCAGCATGACCCCCTGCACGACCCAAACACCACTGCACTGCCCTAAACCCTGAAACACCACCCCCAGCAAGACCCCCTACACTGCCCGAACACCACTGCACTGCCCTAAACCCTGAAACACCACCCCCAGCACGACCCCCTACACTGCCCGAACACCACTGCACTACCCTAAACCCTAAAACACGACCTCCTACACTACACAAAGACCACTGCACTACCCTAAACCCTAAAACACTACCCCCAGCACGACCCCCTACACTACACAAACACCACTGCACTACCCTAAACCCTAAAACACTACCCCCTACACTACACAAACACCACTGCACTACCCTAAACCCTAAAACAATACCCCCAGCAGTACCCCTACACTACCCAAACACCATTGCACTACCCTAAACCCTAAAACACTACCCCCAGCAGTACCCCTACACTACCCAAACACCACTGCACTACCCTAAACCACCTACCCCCAGCACGACCCCCTACACTACCCAAACACCACTGCACTTCCCTAAACCCTAAAACACTACCCCCAGCACAACCCCCTACACTACCCAAACACCACTGTAATACCCTAAACCCTAAAACACTCCCCCAGCACGACTCCCTACACTATCCAAACACCACTGCACTACCCTAAACCCTAAATCTACCCCCAGCATGACCCCCTACACTACACAAACACCACTGCACTACCCTAAACCCTAAAACACTACCCCCAGCACGACCCCCTTCACTACCTAAACACAACTACACAATTTGTTACAGGCGTTGCAACGCAGGCCTGTGGTGCTTACTGGAAGTACTTGGTGGGCTAGTTGGGCCCCAGGGACCCTCAGGATTCAAGGTGACCTAATCCCCCAACTTAAAACGCGCCACGGGGCGCGTTTGCACAGTGGTGAAGGGAGGGGGCGGGGCCTCAGGTGACATGTGCGCAAACACGCTCCCTTGAATCCTGAGGGACCCTGGGGCCAACTAGCTCACCAGGTACCTTCAGTAAGCACAACAGAGTTGCGTTGCAGAGAGGTGAAAAAGGTGCGTGGCCTCGGAACGCCTCTCTGCAACTCAGCTCTGTGGTCCTAACTGTAGGTACCTGGGGGGCTAGTTGGGCCCCAGGGACCCTCAGGATTCAAGGGGACTTAATCCCGCAACTTAAAACGCGCCACGGGGCGCGTTTGCACACGCGTTTTAAGAGGTAGTTTTAATCCCCTGCCCTATTATGTACTAGGGACTTACAGAGGAGGTCATGCTAATCACAGGGGTACCCCAACGCATAGTGTTCCCTAGTGTATGTAGGTGTTTTCACTGTATTCTAAGTGTCTTTTAGCATAGCACTGACTCTGGTTAGTCAGAGTCAGTTACCACCAGTACCCGTCTGAAAAAGTTGTGGGCACAGGATGATTTTGCAACATGGCCTCTTTCTGCTCCTCTGTTGGTTCTTTCTGCACATCTTTTGCTTCTTTCTGTGCGTTTTTTCTTCTTTCTTCACATGTCCTACCTCTGTAGGCATAGTTAGAAACTAGCATTTAAAAACCTTTGAAATTCACTTAAAAATCATAGGTTTCAGGCACGTTATAGTTAGAAATTAGCATTTAAAAAACCTTTGAAATTCACTGAAAAACCATAGGTTTCAGACACGTTATAGTTAGAAATTAGCATTTGAAAAACCTTTGAAATTCACTGAAAAAACCATAGGTTTTAGGGACAGTTATAGTTAGTTGGACATTTCACTCGTACAAAACCATAGAAATTCCCCCGTTATAGTTAGTTCAGCTAACTATAACTCGCGCCCGCAATGCACTGCTGATGACGTCACATATTACATCACTCATGACATGGTCAGTGACATCACTGATGACATCACTGATGACATCTCAAATGACATCACTGATGACATCATCCATGTGATAATTTCATGCATTTTCTCACACCCTAATATAACTTTTGATACACCCACTCTAAATTACAGACTGCCATTCTCAAAACCATAGACACTCCAACACCAAAAACTACATACCCACTCACTGATTCTTAGGTCTACACACACATCCACTCACTCACCCGTACAGTCACTCATACTTAGTCACTCAGTACAGGACTATCATATGCACTCATACACCTATATAAACACTCACACACCGCCACTCATCCATAGAGGTACTCACACACCTAGTCAGTCATGCAAAAACCTTAAACACACTGCCATTTACTCACCTATACAGTTATACACACACCAGCTCACTTAATCATACAAATACTAGCACATTGTTACGCTCTTATACAATCACTGATACAAGCACACACTCATCCATACAGCCACTATCACAATCACTCACTCTCGCTTATAGCTATTTATATACTCCAATACACATATATACTGCCTTTCACATATGTAGTTACTCACACATGTACCACTGGGACATACATTCACTCACTAACACACTCTTACACACACTTACCCACCCATACAGTCTATCACAGATGCACTCTTGAAACCATCCACCCAGTGAATCACCCACTCACACATCTATGCACAGTCGCACACACCCCATCCACACAAACACTCAGGCACCCATACAGATACTCATAGAACCAATCAATAACCCATATAGACACTCATGTAGCTATTCGCAAATCCATGCATCCACTTACACACCAACAGACGGATACAGACATTCACACAGTTTAGTCACTAACCCATGCATTCAGTAAGATACGTTTAATCACTCACTTGTAGAGTCAGTCACGCACGTACTAAATCATCCATTCAGACACTTATACACCCACTCATTCTTCAATACGCCTTTCCCTATATATATTAAACATATTTAAACTTTACAGAAACACACAGTCACTGGATGATGTCATCAGTGATTTCATTTGAGATGTCATCAGTGATGTCATCAGTGATGTCACTGACCATGTCATGAGTGATGTAATATGTGACATCATCAGCAGTGCATTGCGGGGCGCGAGTTATAGTTAGCTGAACTAACTATAACGGGGAATTTCTATGGTTTTGTACGAGTGAAATGTCCAACTAACTATAACTGTCCCTAAAACCTATGGTTTTTTCAGTGAATTTCAAAGGTTTTTTAAATGCTAATTTCTAACTATAACGTGTCTGAAACCTATGGTTTTTTTCAGTGAATATATATATATATATATATATATATATATCTCTTGACAAAGGCCGTTCTGGCCGAAATGCGTTGTTCTTACACGAATAAAAACACTGTGGATATAATCGGTGTGCCGCTTTCCTTGTCATTGGTGACTGGATTTGTGATATATATACATATATATATATCTCCTACTGGCAGTCGCCAGTAGGTAGTTATAGTTAGGACCTAGTTTCCGTAGGAAACTAGGTCCGTTCTGCTAATAACTTTAGCACCGTTTAAAGAATCTTCACAAAATTTTCAAAACTAGTTTGCCACTCAGAAAATGACGAAGTGTGCTCCCACTCTCCTTCTGTTTGAAAAGGCTCCCTTGACATACTGAGCTGGCGAGCATGTGTTGATGCACCTGCGCCCAGTGAGTCGTACAGAGACCTGAGAAGATTCTGGGCAGCATTTCCAGCACCCCCAATCCACTTGTTGCTCTCTACTGATGAAGGAATTAATCCAGAAACATGTATCTAGAGTTACACAGCACTGGCTGCACCAACGACTGGAGAGCTGAATCTTAAGGTCATCCAAATTAGAGACCGGGAAATAAGGGTCCGAGACCGATGTCTGAGTATAAACATATGAGTTTTGAACTCACTAATAATGTATATTTGTCTCTCTACTCTCTTTTACAGATTGCCCGCTTGGAATCTGAGGTTACCTTCACAACTGTTAGAAAATATGAGCACGGAGACACGGGTGTTTGTTCCTGCAATCACTCTCTCCTTATTTAGTGGCACTTTGGTAACTTCGTCCTTATTCATTTTTCAGGGAGGGGGTACTATACCCATGAAAGGATTGTTTTTTGAAACCACTACATAACAAAGTAGTCTTGGGTCTCCGCACAATAAATGTGGGTACTATACCCGCACCTTTAGTGCATGGGCACTTCAATGTGGCTTGATATATTTGATGGGTCACCTCACTAAATGATACCGAACTGATCTTTGAATTTCCCTCAGTTTTCCCGAGCATATACCATATTAAACGGTGTTGCTCCTTTATAAGGCAATATAGCACCAAGATATCTGTTATACACCGTGCTCAGATGATCGCATATTTTCATTAATCAAGGACCGAATTTATCACATAAAGGATCGCAAGGAAACACTAAACAAAATGTAATGTTTACTTGCGGTAATGATTAAATGTTTAAATCTTCTGTTTCATTGCCATAAACGTTATACATGCACATAATGTCTTAACGTTATACATGCACACAATGTCTTTATGTTTGATTATATTTCCTCATTTGTATGGATATATTTGCATTATGTAATGTGTATATTCTTTCTTTTTTACGAACTGATGGTTAAATCCAAAGTCTTTTCTCTATGTTGAGCGTCTTGTGTGACGCAAATTCTATAACAAAAAAGTGAACTCCAAACTGTGGTCATGTGACTAAGAGCTGTTGTGCTCGAAACGCGTCTGTTTGTGCCCAGAAAATAAATCGGATTGAAGTAAACTTGGATCGGTGTGGCTCGTGCTTACGTTATTTTTTGTAAGCGTGTTGGTGGATATATATATATATCTTGACAAAGGCTGTTCTGGCCGAAATGCGTTGTTCTTACACGAATAAAAACACTGTGGATATAATCGGTGTGCCGCTTTCCTTGTCATTGGTGACTGGATTTGTGATATATATATACATATATATATATATATCTCCTACTGGCAGTCGCCAGTAGGTAGTTATAGTTAGGACCTAGTTTCGGAAACTAGGTCCGTTCTGCTAATAACTTTAGCACCGTTTAAAGAATCTTCACAAAATTTTCAAAACTAGTTTGCCACTCAGAAAATGATGAAGTGTGCTTCCACTCTCCTTCTGTTTGAAAAGGCTCCCTTGACATACTGAGCTGGCGAGCTTGTGTTGATGCACCTGCGCCCAGTGAGTGGTACAGAGACCTGAGAAGATTCTGGGCAGCATTTCCAGCACCCCCAATCCACTTGTTGCTCTCTACTGATGAAGGAATTAATCCAGAAACCTGTATCTAGAGTTACACAGCACTGGCTGCACCAACGAGGATGAAAATTTAAAGACTACTACTGAAGTAAGTGTTATCATGCACTGCATTAACCATGATGCATTGGGGCAAATTGAGTGCTGGGATGTGAGGCATTGTGCCCCCAGCCTCCTTCTATTTAAAAAGGCTCTCTTGAGCTACTGAACTGATGAGCATGTGTTGATGCATCTGCGCCCACTGAGTGGTACAGAGGCCTGGGAAGACTTTGTGCAGCATTTCCAGTGCCCTCAAATGACTTGTTGCTCTCTACTGACGAAGGAATGAGTCCAGAAACATGTGTCTAGAGTTACACAGCACAGGCTGTACCAACAAGGGTGAAAAATTAAAGACTACTACTGAAGTAAGTGTTATCATGCACTACATTTACCATGATTTATTGGGGCAAATTGAGTGCTGGGGTGTGAGGCAGTGTGCTCCCACTTTCCTTCTGTTTGAAAAGGCTCCTTTGTGCTACTGAGCTGACAAGCTTTTGTTGATGTACCTGCACCCAGTGAGTGGTGCAGAGACCTGAGAAGACTTTGGGCAGCATTTCCAGCACCTCAAAATGACTTGTTGCTCTCTACTGATGAAGGAATTAATACGGAAACATGTGTCTAGCGTTACACAGAACAGGCTGCACCAACAAGGGTGAAAAATGTAAGACTACTACTGAAGTAAGTGTTATCATGCCCTGAATTTACAATGATGCTTTGGGACAAATTGAGTGCTGGGAGGTGAGGCAGTGTGCTCCCACCCTCCTTCTGTTAGTTTGCCACTCACTTCAGCTGCTGTCTGGAAAGCTTCGGGGTGATTTGTCAAGCAGGGACAGAGAAAAAGAGTGGGTCCCAAAACGCGTTTTCCCCATGCAATTTCATATAGGGATTTTAGACACAGCTACAGCCTGAACTGCTGAATGGAATTACACCAAATTTGGCAGACAGCTAGATCTTGGCACAGAAAGATTTTTTTTCGTAGTTTGGTGTTAATCTGTTCAGTAGTTTTGCAGTTATTAAAGAAAAAAGATGTATGTATATCTAGAGACGCTGAAGGTCCGGGAATCCAACAGATCTCAAAATGAGATCTGATTGGCCTTCACCATTTCAGCTAGGAAGTGGTGGCAGCTATCTTGGCACTCGGGACTTAGCTCAAAAAACGGGGGGAAAACAGAAGGGGGCAGGGTAGGAATACCCTGATCCTCTAGGCCTGGTTGTGGGGTCCCACAGGGACAAAACCGGGGACCAAAAATATTTTCTTTTTTCAATTTTACTGCAAATTTGCAGAGGATCTGTGGTAAAATAAAAAAAATAAAAACAAGCGCCGGCTTCCGTGCTTCTTTTCTTTGTCTCCGGGTGGGCCAGGTTCCGGGGGGGGGAGGGTGGATTTATAAACATATTTGGGGAAGGGGGTGTATGTGCCCCCTCCGCCCCAGGTCGATTTCGTCCCCAGGGACCCCATCCCTATGGCCCCAGCATTACAAATTAAGTGAGGGGGGCATGTGGCCCACCTCCTGGGCTGATTTCGGCCCCGGGGTCTCCATCCCACGGGGACAAGTCGTCTTACTAATGGAGGGGATGCACCCCCTCCCCAAGCTAATTTCGGCCTTGGGGACACTTTGCCCTGGGGCCCGGCCACAATTTGAAAAGGGAAGGGGGCCGCGTGTCCTCACTCCCAGAGCCATTAATGGCCCCATCCCCCAGGCTTGGCTCCTGCTATGTCTTGGGGTGCCCACCCCCGGGACATAGCTGTTCCCCTGCCCGCACTGGCGTGGGCAGGGAAACCTGTGTTTGCTCTCGCTTGGTGGGAGCAATTTCAAAGCTCCCGCCAAGCAAGAGCAAATATGAAGTCCGCTCCCAGCTGGCGGGAGCTTTAAAAATGCTCCCGCCAGCTGGGAGAGGACTTCAGATCTGTTTCCCTGCCCGCAGTGATGCAGCAGGGAAACATCTGAATATTGCTCCCGCCCTTAGGGAGCAGCATTTTTAGCTGCTCCCTGTGGGCGGGAGCTATGCCGGTAGCTGGCTGGGGCCATGGGGCTCCCCTCGCAGCCCCAACTGGTGGGTGCCCTGGGTGAGTACCAAGGCGCCTACCCTTAGTTGGCCAGGCCCCTGGGAATCGGGGACCCTGGGACCAAAATCGGCTTGGGGAGGGGGCCCGTGCAGCCTCCTCCCCCTTCAAATATTGGCCGGACCCCGGGGCCAAAATCAGCCAGGGAGGGAGCCGCGCAGTCCTCCTCCCCCTATAATCATTGGCTTGCAGCTGGAGGATGGGGTCCCTGGGGCCGATATCGGCCCGCATAGGGGGGCTGCATGCCCCCTTCCCCTTTAATCATTGGCTGGGCACTGTGGGATGGGGTCCCCAGGGCTGAAATCGATCCGGTTAGGGGATCTGCCTGCCTCCCTCCCCAATTAAAAAGGTGCCAGGCCCTGGGGGTGGGGTAACTGGGGTCAAAATTGGCCCGAAGAGGAGGGCTGCGTGCACTCCTCTTCTTTTACAATATGGCCGGGCCCCAGGAGATGGGATCCCCCTGGGCCAAAATCAGCCTGGGGAGAATGTTGCGCACCCTCCTCCCCCATAATCACAGTGGTGGGCCCTGGGGGATGGGGTACCCTGGGCCAAAAATGGCCCAGGGAGGCTGGCCACGTTGCCCCTCCCCTAAAAAAAATACACCGGGCCCAGGGGATGGGGTCCTTAAGGCCAAAATTGGCCCAGGAAGGGGGACATGTGCCCCCCTCTGCCACAAAATGTGCTGGGCCCTGAGGGATGGGGTCCCCGGGGCAGATATCGGCCCATTGATGGAGGCTGCGTGGGTCTGCATGCTGGGGGTTGGCTGCAGGGCCAGGCAGCAGGCCAGGCCTTGAAGACATGTGCGGCGGTGGTTGGATTAACATATGATAATTAAATATTATTTTACGTTAAAAAAAAAACTAGAAATTCAATGGAAAAAACCCAAAGATTGCAGGGATGTTAGAGTTAGGAAATAGCATTAAAAAACATAGAAATTCACTGAAAAAACCAAAGCGGCAAGACGCCTCCGGATATTTGACTGCGCTTTACAAACTATAAAAAAAAATCAAATCAATCAAAGGTTACATGGACGTGATAGTTAGGAAATAAAATTTAAAAACCTTGGAAATTCGCTAAAAAAACTAAAATTACAGGGACGTTATAGGTAGGTTCAGATTTTTTCGCACTCAAAACCATAGAAATTCAGCAGTTATAGTTAGAGTTATCTCAAGTAACTATAACTCGTACTCTAAGGTAACTATAACATGCCCTCTCACCACACACTGCTAATTACTCCACATTTCTGAGACCCCCATTAAAAAGGATATATATATAAATTAATTACCCTAAAAATACCCTTACCAACCTATATCCTTACCCACCCCTATACCCTAAAATAACCTTATCACTGCTAAACCCTTAAAATATCTTTACCACCCTATACTCCTACCCATCACTAAACTCTAGAAATACCCTTACCATCCTATACCCTTACCCCCAAACCTATAATACCCTTACCACCCTATACCCCTACCAACCCCTAAACCCTAAAAACACCCTTACAACCATCTGTCAGAGGGTTTACAGCTGCCTTTTAAAGCTGCTCCGCAGCAAGTCTACTTCAGGTTTGCATTTCCTTTTCCTGTTCCCTTTTTA
Organism: Calotriton arnoldi; assembly: GCA_963921515.1. Classification (NCBI taxonomy): domain Eukaryota; kingdom Metazoa; phylum Chordata; class Amphibia; order Caudata; family Salamandridae; genus Calotriton; species Calotriton arnoldi. Next base: position 841,771 of record CAWUFW010002669.1, on the reverse strand, counting down.
GGTCGAGCCTCGAGTAGCGCGCAAGCGCTGCTAGAGGCGAAGACTTTTAGTAAGTGAGTTTCAAAAGCAGTCCAAACGCTCGTGCGTCGTGGCTGGCCTTTTTGGGATGGGTACGCGCGGCAAACATGTGTTTCCAATTATCGTGCCCAGACGCGGGCGCGATAATTGTAAACACATGCCGGCAAAAGGCCATGACGCACGAGCGTCTGGTCAGCTGAGCAGGCTGCCACGCTCGCTCGCCTCGCCCCCGCTCCTCTCTTGTTTACCAGCGCCCCTGGAAGCAGAAAAGAAACAGGTCCTTTCACTGATAGTTTACATGCGACCCTACATCAACCTTTCTCACGTATTAATAACTCGCTTAGTTTAATACACAACTCAGGTTTCTGCTCCAGAGCCCATCGATATCTTTAAGATACTGAAAACAAAGCTGTCACCTTCTAGATGCAAAATGGTTTCCAATTCAGAATGTTTAATTGTGGAAATAGTAACACATGAACTTATATTGTGCTTGCAATTACAGTGTACCCATTTTGCAGAACCTTAAATTGGAAGTGTTACCACGACCCAAAACAATGGTGCTCATTTTATCGACCTCTGAAAGATGAACTGTTTGTTCAGTCATGCAGTAATCTGCAGGCTTTGAACAGATTTCAGCAGCATTTAACTCACTGAGCAATCTTACCAGCTATCGTTTATTCACAGATCTCCCTACTCCTTAAAACTGTCACTGATTTCCGAGGAGCACCCCTAGCAGACTAGTTTAACATCCGTCACTGTAATAAAATGTAGGTCACTGGTAAAACAGTAAAGCAAAGTGAGGCATTCTGGGACTGGCCGGCTTCGTTTGTGGGGCATCTGGTAACTCGATCCAGAGCGCACTCGAGAACGCCCATGTTTGAAATAGATCAGGAAAGTTAGACATCTGACCTAGTGCTGGAGGAAACTGCATCAAGACTACAGCGATAGCACAAACCGATTAAATACAGGATTTAAAGAGTAACAAATACACCGATCGTACAGCCGAGGAGAACATATGCTGATCTGAAAGCAGTTTACGCAAATAAAATCGGTTTGCGTCATTTGAGGGTGCAGAATGTAGGCACGCCTCCAGAGCAGTGACAGAAACCACACTAAGAGCACCAGACAGAGACCGCGGATAGCATTTTACATATGCAAAGCAGAACACCACTGCTGGGGTGTGTAATAGGGTCCAGCATACAACTGAAACCAGCATCAACTGAAGTGAAAAGTCAAAATACTCTTTGCACCCGAAGGAATCGACCAATGATACAGTCTGCTTCTTTTCGAATGAAAAGTAAAAAAGTGACAACTGGTTGTGAATATTTGTGGAAGAAAAGGTCTGCCCACATTTTTACTGCTGTGGGTGAAAAGAGGAGAATTATAAAAGCGAACTGTAAAAACTAGACAGCACCAATGTAAAAAAAAAAAAAAGCATTGGCATATAAGGTCTCGCCTTTGGGACCTTATAAGTATTTTTTCACTTGATTGGGGTTGGGGAGAGCGGGAAAATGCAGAGAATGTGGGGTGTTGCATTTAACACATTTTCAGTCACAAAATGAAGCCTTTGTGTGCACTTAAGGGCAGCATATAGTTTATTCACAGCAGTTCCCTGTAATATTACTGGAAAACTATTGTTTTAAGTATTTTAATGGTACCTCAGCCTTTTAAAAACACGCACTCACACACGCACTCAGGCACAGACACGCACAGACACACGCACTCACACACGCACTCACACACGCACTCACGCACAGACACAGACACGCACAGACAATCACAGACACACTCACAGACACTCTCACAGACTCTCACACAGACTCTCTCACACTTTCACTCTCTCACACTTTCACTCTCTCACACTGACTCTCACTCTCACACTGACTCTCACTCTCACACTGACTCTCACACTCACACTGACTCACACTGACTCTCACACTCACACTGACTCTCACACTGACTCTCACTCACACACTGACTCTCACTCACACACTGACTCTCACTCACACACTGACTCTCACTCACAAACTGACTCTCACTCACACTGACTCTCACTCACACTGACTCTCACTCACACTGACTCTCTCACTGACTCTCTCGCTCTCACTGACTGACTGACTCTCACTGACTGACTGACTCACTCTCACTGACTCACTCTCACTGACTGACTCACTCACTCTCACTGACTAACTCTCCCACTCTCACTGACTAACTCTCCCACTCTCTCTCACTGACTGACTCACTCTCACTGACAGACTCACTGACTCACTCTCACTGACAGACTCACTCTCACTGACAGACTCACTGACTCACTCTCACTGACAGACTCACTGGCTCACTCTCACTGACAGACTATCACTGACAGACTCTCTCACTCTCACAGACCCTCTCTCACTGACTGACTCTCTCTCACTGACTGACTCTCGCTAAAACACTGACTCTCTCGCTAAAACACTGACTGACTCTCACTGACTGACTCACTCTCACTGGCTGACTATCTCACTGACTCACTCTCTCACTCACTGACTCACTCTCTCACTCACTGACTAACTGACACTCACTCTCATTCACTGTCACTCACTGACTCTCACTGTCTGACTCTCTCACTCTCACTGACTGACTCTCTCACTGACTGACTCTCTCAATCTCACTGACTGAATCTCTCACTGACTGGCTGACTCTCACTCTCTCACTGACTGGCTGACTCTCACTCTCTCACTGACTGACTGACTCTCTCTCTCACTCTCTCACTGACTGACTCTCTCTCACTGACTGACTCTCTCACTCACTCTCACTAACTAACTGACTGACTGACTGACCTTCACCCTCCTGTTATTTATGCCCCCCATAACAAAAAAACAACAAGCAACCAACCATTGGGACAGGCAGATACAAGTTGCCAGCATTGAAAGGACAAAAAAACTCAAGACATTATTTTTAATACTTTTTTAATATGGTCGTTCAGTTGTACATAATGCTTTTTGTCATATCTAAGGTAACAAAAATGCTTCTGACACTTCTTTATTATAACTTTTCAGCATGCTGCAGACTTCTGTGCAGCACAGCTTAAAGACATAGGTAAAGTCAATATCTCTGGCTAAACACTTATTTTAAAAGTCGCTGCTTGTTTAGTTTACTTTTGGCCAGTCACTCTCCAACAGAGCATTTTGGCACTCCGACACCAACTGCTCCCTCCATCCTCCCTTAGTAGGTAACAGACATTGCCATTTACAATGCCAATAGCTCTAACTTAAAAAAATGCGAGACCTATTGCATTTCCAATGCTTGTTATATAAAGGCTTCAGTCTGGTTAGAGGGTGTGTCCCTCTGCTTGTTTCTTCTCTCCCTCCACTTGCCGAACCTAACTCTTCGCCCCTGAAGAATTTTACTGTTGGATTCCGGATTCCTGGTTTTCTTCATAGATTTTGTCAAGCAAGAAGGTTTTTTTTACATCTTTTACTTTTAACTCCTGAGCAGGTGGCAGCTTCTCAAAGGAACTTGCCTAACACATATTCCATTGTGTTGTGAGATTGTTCCAGAAACAGTCATCCTTACATCAGACAGCGAAGGCCCAGACCAGATTCAGGGTAAGTGTCCAGACCTGTGCAGGCTCGCTGGTTTAAGGAGACCTCGATCTGAACTCGTTCCAGGCACCTCGCTCGAGGTTTCAGTGGCTAGTCCAGCTTTAGTACACTTTTGGGTCTTGAACCCAATGGGGAAGCTAACACGCACAAATAGTTCATGCACTTTTACCCCCCCCCTGCAATGTGCAGAGGCCAGGGTTTGTACAGCTGCATGACTCATGAAGTCACAGCGACAACACATCATGATAGAAGAGTTGCTCAATATCACATTTATGCTCCTACAAACCACCTTTTGAACAGCTGTTCAACATGTTATAACTTTCGTATTCAATATTTATTTGCATTAGTGCGGCCACTTCTTCCCGCTGTATCATGACGCTTGGACCTTGAACGTTACTTGGTGGGGGAATGCAGAATTTGGTACATGCCTGAGAGCAAACAGGAAGCATATTTGCACATATACAAACAGCTAATATTGCAATAATTATAACTGTTATTACCTTTAACCCCTTGACCGCGATCGGAATTCCGCTCGTATGCGGGACATTCCGATCGCGGGTGGAGTCGTGACGAGCTCAGCTCGTCATGCGCACAGCGCAACCGCGCAGCATGACGAGCTGAGCTCGTCATGAGCACGGAAGGGGTTAATATAGTCTAACCCCAGGCTCCAAACAGTGAAGAAATATCATCCCACAGCTTTCATTCAGCAAAATTATTCACTTGTATCTCTATGTCATGTAAATTCTCCATGGCCTTATAAACATTCAGGGTATTATTGGGGATGAATGTGCAGCACTCATTGTGTATCATTTTACAAATGACCCCTTTTGTCAGCGAGGAGCATATCACGTACCATGCGATTGTCGAGAATTACCTGTCTCATGGCTACCATTTCTACTGTAATATTACCTAGGGTGCCTGTTGTTCCATTTATTGGTGCTTCTAACAAATGGCCTAATTGTCTTATTCTTCAGGAATTCATTGCTACCCCTAAAATAGGTGGTATTCCTAGTGCCAAATCACCAAACTCCGGGCAGAGGTATCTGTCTGATCTATTTCCCTTCTTCCTCTAGCTACATTGGTAGCAGATGTTTGCTAACATGTTCCTTAGAATGGTGTCTAATACAGGGAAGTACTAGGCCCGAATAACAAGACCCTCCCAACCGTTGGGCAACCAAGAGTATGCTTTTTGTCCAAAGACAAAATAAGTGCCCTCCCCTGCTGCTACTGATAACGAGGGCCAAGAGACATTGGCCAGACTGAAAACATGGGTGTAATTACTCCATCCCATCACTTGTGATCCATTTGATGCGAGACATAACTGCCCGTGTCCTCTTGTTACTCATAAAGCCGGGGGATTGTTAAATAAGGCAGAGGTGTTGGTAATCGATCTATTCATCCCTAGGATGAATTGTTTATATCTTTTACTCATCACACTATTATTGAAGGCGTCTCTGTATGTTGAACCTTCCCCTCTGATGGAACAACTCAATGGTAACATTACTTCATCTCTGTATTTGCGTCTGACATCAGTACCCCTCGGGCCAGCAAACCAGGTGATCACTGCTTTAAATAGAATATAACAAGAATCATTAAGCGTCAAACTCAAAGGCATCGCCTGTTGTGTCACAGAAGGACGTTTTAAACAAATCCAACAATCTGAGACATTTAATTCCTTTTGATAGGCGTTAATCATTTGTATGGCAGCGTTTTCATGGTACTCTTTGGAATGGTGATCATGCAGATCTTCAGTAAGCATGGTATTATTTAAACCCAGTAATTTCATGAAGTATAGATCGTACAAGTAGATGACGACGGCTGTTAGAATAGTAATGATGATCAGGGCAAATGGTATGCACAATTTGTTTGTCAGCATGGTTTCTTTCCATCCTAATTGTTCCTTCCAAGCAGTTGTGGCCCTTTGTTACCTATTCTCCACCATCACTATGCCCTGAGAGGTTGTCGCTACATTACAGCTCTAGACCGGATAGTAAACAATCGTTGGTTAGGTCAAGAAGATGGACTTACTATAGGGTGTAGGTGCAGGTTGTATTGAGGGCCAGTGTCCTTGATGGGCTGAGGTGGCACTGTCTGGGCAATCCTGTGTGCTGCAGCCGGTGGAGAGGTGTGAAGTAAGGGAGCTGTTTTCACATTCTTATATCTTGTACACTTTACGGCTGTTTGTGTTGCTTGCAAAATATGTACGGGGCCCTTCCAGCGTGGTTGTTGACAGTTAGATCTCTAAAAGTTCTTAACCGTCTCCCATTCGCCAGGTTGAAGATTGTGTCCAAGTCCCTGCAGAAGCAATGGCAAGGCATCTTTCACCTGTTTATGAATGGCAGAAATATGTTTTTGTCAATTCAACACAATACTCTTGGATCCATTATAGTTATTTGTGTTGTTAGCAATGTTTTTGGGACCCCCCAACAGGTGAGAAGCTGTCCAGTCACTATTTCACGTGGGCTGAGAGGTGTTACAGTATCTGGGATAGTTCGCATACTCATAAGCGCACTGTGGATTCTGCGCACATTTTAGCTATCTTGGCCTTCAGGATGCCATTTCTCCTTCCAATGGCACTGGCTGCTTCATGGTGATATACACAAGGAAACTTCTGTTGTACTCCCATTGCCTTGCAGAACAATTCCATTACCTTATTGAGGAAGTGCACACCGTAATCACTTGAAATCATCCGGGGCAAACCAAAGCTTTGAATTAATTCTTTCAGCAAGCATTTAGCTGTAGTCATAGCATTGCATCGCTTAGTAGGGTTGCCTTCGATCCACTTGCTGAATATACATACGACAGTCAGTACATACTGATACATATTTGTAGGAGTCAGCTCAATAAAGTCCATTTGCAAATGTTCGAAGGGTGCCTCAGCAGGTGCAAAATGCCGTGCAGGGGTCGGAATTCCTTTACCAGCATTATACTGTGTGAATACTATAGAGTTCTAACATATTGTATCTGCAAATTCCCGTATATTAGCGTTCTCCTAAAACAGTTTCATGCCGTTTACAATGCCATCTCTTCCCAGATAGGAAGGGCCGTGCATCATCAATTTCATAGGATATAACAGTTTGTCAGGTAGCATGAATCGAAGACCATGTTGATCCTTCCAAGAGCCATTCACTAGAGTACCGTATTGTCGCGATTTATGTAACTCTTCTTTAGTTGCTTGTTTTTGCAAATCTGCTATGCCCCTATCTCTGAAATTATATGCACTTTCTTTCTCTTCAGTAAACATTCAATGGTAAACATATGTTAATGACGTGACATTCTGTGTAGTCTGTTTGGCTATCTCGTCATCAAAAGCATTCCCTTTGCCCAAGTCATCTACGATCTTTTTGTGTGCATTACATTTGATAATAGCTACTCTTTTGGCCAATGATAAAGCATTCAGTAATTTAAGAATCACTGGACCAGGTTGTATTTTTATTCCCGTAGAATTGAGGAAACCTCTTTATTCCCAAAGCCTGCCAAAGTTATACGAAACTCCAAACGCATATTGGCTATCAGTATATATATTCACAGTTAATCCAGCGCTCAGCTCACAGGCTCTTGTTAATGCTATTAATTCGACTGCATGCGCCGATAACTCTAATAGTCTAGAAGTTTACATGACATTGTGTAAGGGGGTAACAGCATAGGCTGCAGTAGTTGTCCCATCCTTGAGCTTAAAGTAAGAGCCATCAACCCATAAGTCACCATCTCTTTCTTCCATCAGTATGTCCTGTAAATCTATTGTCCCTTTGGTGGGTTCTTCTGTGATCAGTACACAATCAAGGGGTGTGTCAGTGTCATTCTGGGAAAGGGGCAAGAAAGTCGCTGGATTAAGTGTGTTACATAAATGTAGGGTAACAGGAGGACTAAACAAACAACTTATAATGTGTTAGTCTGGCATTTGTCAAATGTTAAGTTTGCATTTTATCTGTATATCTACAGAGTGATGTACATACAGATGCACTTTGTGTCCAAGAATCATAATGTCTGCTTGTTTTAGGGAAACAGCAGCTGCAGTTGTATGTAGGCATGCTGGTAAGCCTCAAGCAACCATGTCTAAGGTGGTAGAAAAATAAGCACAGAGTCTTTTCCCTGTCACCCTGTTGTTGTATAAGAACAGCAAGTGTGCGCCCATCTTGTTCAAGCACAAAAAGATAACATTCTTTAGTATAGTCAGGCATTCCAAGAGATGGAACGTCATAAAGTGCCTGTTTGATTTGTAGAAAACAATTCTGGTGTTAAGTTAACCATGGTAAAGGTTGTGGGGTGTCTTTAGTCATGAGGTTTAGCAAGCGTTTTTAAAGAAGGTAAAAGTTAGGAATCCATTGTCTGCAATAACATGCCATGCCCAGGAAGGCTCGTACTTGTTGTGTTGTAGAATATTCAATATAGCTTTCACTCTTTGAGGGTCAGGTCACCTTTCCCCCTTTGAAAGGAGGTATTCTAAATAGGCAACTTCCTGTTGAACAAATTGCAAGTAAGTGGGAGATACCTTGTGGCTATGTGTAACAAGGAAATGTAATAAATCAATGGTATCAGAAGTGCAGTCTATTTCTCTGCTGCTGGCCAATAATACGTCATCTGTGTACTGTGTGAGAGTGGTGGTTGATGTCAACTGAAAGGTGTCTAGTTGTCCTTTTAGTATCTGTGAATAAATGTAGGGGGGATTCCTTGAAGCCCCGTGGGATATGGATAAAACAGTAAAAGCATTTTATTAAATAAAATACTGAATAGGTATTGTGAGTCTTCATGTAGGGAAATGGAAAAACATTTTTGAAATCAATGACAGAAAAGTAACATGCATCAGGAGGAATGTCAGCTAGCACAGTGGAAAGTTAGGTACCCTGGGGAAACGTGGTTCCACTATGTTATTAATCTTGATGAGGTCAACCACAAACCTACAGGCATCTTCCCATAGTGGGGTCATCACTCTTTTTTAATACAGGGAGGAACGGACTTTTACATAGGGAACCCTATATCTCTCCTATTACCCCTTTTCTATGTCCTGTATCACTATTTCCATTCCCTGTTCTCTTTCTGGTGATATTTTGTACTGTGGCATTCGTGGGAGAGGAGCATTTTGTTTCACAGTTATTTGAACAGGTGCTTTTGTCAGATGTCCCACGTCATTCTTACAGGAGGCCCAAACATTGTTGTCTACTTTGTTAAACACCCATTCAGGTACTGTAGTGTGGGGTCAGGCGAAGTAGACATTAGTGGAAAAGGAGAGTTTTTGGTGCATTCAAGATATTTGCCATCTGCGTTGCATTTTATTGTTGCATGTAATTTTTAAAGTAAGTCTATGCACAACAAGTTAAGGGCACATTTGTCTGTCAATACAAAACAATGCTTATCAGTTATTGGGCCAATGGTATATGTCAGTGGGGTGGAGACTGAACTGTGCACAGGTACATTAGAAAATCCCACAGATGTATTATATTTTCCCCAGAGTGGTGCGTGTGGGGTACATTTTGGAGAAATGGAGGAATTAGTGGCCCTGGGCTACCCTATTGGGCAAAATCATAATCAGTAAAGGGGCCAGATACCATCTAGGATCCATTAGCCTGTCTGTCAAAGTAGTTTTGTTGGTCTCCCCGATAAGTGGTTTCACTGGAGTCATTAGCATAATATTCGGCATGGGGCCATTATTGGGCATACCATTATGTTGTTGTGACCCTCTGTTTAAAGAATTTCTGTTTCCCCCTTGGGCATGTCCTCAAGACACGTAGCACCCTCTGTTAGTTTTCTGTAGTAACGGGCACTCTCTAATCCAATGATTAGGATCTTTGCAATTGTTGCACCCATTATCTATTTGGGCATTCTGGGGTCTGTAAGTTGGTGCAGAGTATCCCCTTGCCCCCCACCCCCTCCCCAATTGTCCCTTGAATGTGGCCTCATTACGATGCGGTTCGGACCACAACCGACAGCTTGTCGGTTGCAGTCCAAACCACATCTACTGCTGCGGTCCGACCAACGCATTAGGATGCGCGCGGTCGGAGGCAGCAGTCGAAGGGACCGACCAACGCCTTCCCACGAGCTCATGGAGCTCGTCGGTTGGTCGGAAGCTCCTCATAATCCTTTAAGGACGCCGTTTCCACCGTCAGGATTATGATGTCAGTTTCCGACAGCCTTTCCATGTCGGCCTTTCCGACATGGAAAGGCTGTCGGAAAGTGACCCCCCTTTCCCTCTGGCCCTCTGCTTATGAGCATGGGGGGCGCCTATGATGCCCCCCTGAAAATTACTGCACCGTGTGGCAGGCACTGTGAGGTGCCTGCCACACGGTGCAGGGATTTTCACAAACTCCCATTTCTCAATGACAGCTTGTGTTGCAGGCGGTTTCCGCCCTCCGTACAAGCTCCCATAGAGAAATGGGAGCTTGGACCACACCATGTGCAGTCGCATCGTAACCAGGTGTGCGGAACCGCCGACCTATGGTAAGGCGGTTCCCTCACCGAAACGGTGTCGGTCGGAGGCAACTCCGACCGACATCGTAATCAGGGCCTTAGTGTGACTAGCTTAACTAGTCAAGTGAGGAAGGCACAGTTAAACTACAAACCGTTCACTAGAGCTGCAAATTCGATGAGGCTTTAATTCTAATTTAACAGAGATTATTATTAATAAGCCAGCCAGGGGCTACTATGTAGCCCATTTGCTGCATGAGAGGGATGATTTGATAATCATCAATCACTAGTAGCCCATTCAGCTAGGTTTATTTTCTGTAAATTATTTTCAAATTATCTAATAAAATAGTTATTATCAAACTTATGCAAGCAGCTCTTAAGGTCTGCGATGTTTCATTAAACCATTGATGAATCATCTTTGTAGCTTAGAGGGGATGTGAAATGCTACCTTAATGTATTGCCACATGAATCTAAGATCATTCCTCTGGGCTTTGAGACCTATCATTCCATGGATGCCATTATTCTCTTTGTTAGATTCCTTGAATCCATTTTCGTCACAACGATAATATTTAAAGAGGAGAGCTTAACAGAAATAAGATAGTATTTACATTGTAAACCAATTTCGTTTGCATTTGGTTGTCTAGGGTAATGCTAACATTTCACGCCTTCTGTCATTGATTTAAAAAAAAAAAAAATGCCTTTACCTGGAATTGTACTGCATTATAACATTCTAATTTTGTCTGTACTTAGAGCAAACATGGAAACTCCAATGTACCCTCGAGATTCTGGAAAGTTCATTGCAGAAAACAGCAAAGATGTGTTCGTCGACCATGAAGGTGTTAGAAAAGTTGCAGAAATGTTGGTTACCAAAATCACTAACAATCAGCTCACTTTGGCAGGTTGGAAATCTCTTCATGAACTCAACCCTCAAGCAGTGGATGAGGATTCAGTGAACTGGGTGTTCCTCTCTGATACACTCAACTTTTCGTTTTGGTCAGAAAGCGAGGACCACAAATGTTTGGTGGCATACAAGGGTAAAATGTACAGTGGGTACTGGTCACTGTGTGCTGCAATCAACAGAGCTCTGGATGAAGGTACACAATTGATTGTTATCTCAAAAAGCGTTTAGTCACATTACATACCTTCAACATCATATGTTCGAATTGTGTAGGGCAGAATGGTTATGTTTGCAGTTACTGAATTAAAGAAAAGGTAGCACAAAATGCTGCCCTTGGGCAGTATCGTTTTTAGAGAGAGTATTGGAAGTGTTAAATTAAGACGGTTTGGTGACTGATGTCTTAGTTCAGGAGCTAGAACTGCGTGATTTTACCTCCACGACAATGGTAAATGGTTGCTTGTCTCTGAAACTTTAAAGGAATGTAATGCTTTTGGCTGAAAATAGAGCAGAACAATTTAGACATTAATATTCCGCAAAGCAAATAACATCACAACAGAAACATTGCTTGGCAAACTACAACAATTCAGACAAAACAGAACACAATAAAGCAACCACAATAAAACACAATAACAGTGCCGTGCAGTACTGAGCACAAAAACACCACAAAAATGCATAACATATAATGACAAATATTCTCACACACATTACTATCTCCACAGATCCGCTCTCATAATATAATGTCAAATGGATTTGCAGCATGCAGTGCCTTACCACCAAGGGACAGTGCCTGTCAAAAAATGTTTTGTGATCCGGCACCTTATGTTCTATCTTTGGTCAGAGTTCTGATTGAAAAATGATTTTGAACTTAATGCGTGTCAGCTCCTAATGTGATATTAACCTTTCAGATCGGGGAGAGGAGTTGGCCTAACGGCTAGGGCAGTCGACCTGGGAACTGGGTTCGAATCTCGGAAATGACGCTTCACATCCTGTGATTCTGGGCAAATCACTTAATCTCCCCGTGCCTAACAAAAATGAATGTGTCCTCATGTAACGCAACTGGTGCTATGTAAAGCGCTCTGTTACCCGATACCTTCGGGTCAAGTTCGCGCTATATAAAACTCCGCAAAAAAAAAAAAAGATATTATTTATACTTCTCGATGGGCAAACGGGAGTGTGTTCCCATCTGAGCCCTAGCAAGTTCTAGAAATCCAGCTACACAAGTTAGTTTGCCATAGGTGTGCACAACGTTGTTAAAGAATTTGTGACCTTTTTCCTTAGCTACAAATCACACAGTGCTACCTTAAGTTTTCTGTCAGGTTTTTGTACCATTTTGCTTCACAGGTAATCATGAATGAAATGCTGTTTCCCAACAAGCAAGGAGTGAGTCACGGACATCTAGATTCTTTTGTGAGGACTTTGCACTGTTTTGAATATTAAACCAGAATAATCACACTCCTTCTAGCCTTGACAGCTCTGCACTGACCTCAAGAACAAGCTACTTTTAGTGAGATGCAGAGTGCCTTAAAAAGATTACCTTATTTCCGTCCACGCCCACAATGGAACACCTCATTTTAGCACTGATTTCCTTTGAAGCTTATGCATCTCTCCCCTATCTCTGCTACATGACTTTTCTATTTTTCCTCTCCTCTCAACTGCATCTCTTTTATTCTTGTCAGGCTCCTTTCATACCTTGTTACCATAGCCCTCAGTCAGGTGTCTTTACTCAATAGCCACAAAAGGTATTGATTGGCAGGCACATTGGCCATTGAATGCCATCTTCTTCTAGAGAATGCTATTCAGACTAAACACATTATTCGATACCAAGATGAGGAACACAGCAGACTCCTTCAAGGAGTTACTGATCAATCGTCTCACAGAGTACGCTCAGGTACCTGAAAAATATGACCATCAGTCTGTGCTTCACCACTGTTTCCGAGGGATATTTTAAATCTCTATCACGCAATCTTTCACATTGCTCCTGCTTACTGGTGTTACACCTCTCTTCCACGCCTGCCAACAGTCTTCTCAGTTTCACCAGGTTCTTTGTCTGTTTCTGCAAACTTCAAAACATATTTCTGTGTAGCGCCCCACAGTCACATGCAGAAAAACTGGTGAAATGTCCCCACCTACTGGGAGATAACGGCTAGCTTGTGTGAATCAATATTTCTGAAGCCGGACCACTAGTTCCGGTTGGTGTGGCGAATGTGCCTATGCCACACCAGCAGTCCCACCTAACAACAAGCATTGGCATAGCCAATAGGTCTCGCTTTTGGGACCTTATAAGTATTTAGTTATGCAGCACAATATCATTGGTGCAACAACATAAACTAAATACTTATAAGGTCCCAAAGCAGACCTATGGCTATGCCAATGCTTGTTATAATAGGAAACGCGTAAAATGAAGCCACCGCTAATAAGCAAGCACCAATCTAAACGGCGGGGAGCTGTAGCTGAAACCAAAACATTGCCTCGAACGAAATGCTAAAGTAAAGCAAGCTTCTGTGTAAGTCCGCTGGCTGGGTCCATAACTATAAAAATAATATCGGCAAACACACAGCAGTTTATAATAGTATTAATAAGGCGGTTGTACAACGGAGGTGGGGGAGGGCTGTAGCTAAAATGAAAATAAAAACATCGCCTTACAAGAAACGCTAAGGGGTCGATGCAAAGGCACGGAGCACTAATAATGCGGTGTGAGAAATGCTGTAACGAAAAGCTGTAGCTAAAACGAAAACATTGCCTCGAACAAAATGGCAAAGTAAAAAAAACATCGCCTTACAAGAAACGCTATGGGGTCGATGCAAAGGCACGGAGCACTAATAATGCGGTGTGAGAAATGCCGTAGCGAAAAGCTGTAGCTAAAACGAAAACATTGCCTCGAACAAAATGGCAAAGTAAAAAAAACATCGCCTTACAAGAAACGCTAAGGGGTCGATGCAAAGGCACGGAGCACTAATAATGCGGTGTGAGAAATGCCGTAGCGAAAAGCTGTAGCTAAAACGAAAACATTGCCTCGAACAAAATGGCAAAGTAAAAAAAACATCGCCTTACAAGGATCGCTAAGGGGTCGATGCAAAGGCACGGAGCACTAATAATGCGGTGTGAGAAATGCCGTAGCGAAAAGCTGTAGCTAAAACGAAAACATTGCCTCGAACAAAATGGCAAAGTAAAAAAAATATCGCCTTACTAGAAACGCTAAGGGGTCGATGCAGAGGCACGGAGCACTAATAATGCGGTCTGACAAATGCCGTAGCAAAAACGAAAACAAAAACACGCCGAAAGCAAAGCTGTTGCTACAGCGGAAGAGCTGTAGCTGAAAGCAAAACATCGCCTGGAAAAAAATGCCAAAGTAAAGCAAGCTTCCCTTCAAGTCCCCATAAAAACAAGCAATGGCCGTGCGGCCGTGAAACTGAATCGGCCGCGAAAGTGAAAGTAATCGCGAGGGAAGCCAGATGGCGAGGGAAGCCATATGGCGCCTGATCGCGCGTGAACGCAAGCTGGTCGCCAGTGCTGTTTGCACTTCCAAAACCCGCTTACTAAAACTCTCGCCAGAGCAGCGCATGCGCTGGCTCAGGCGAGACCTAAAAAGCGAGTTTCTTAGTTTGAGCCAGAAGTCTGATGTCCATATTTCCATATTGCTCTGGAAGGTGCGTATTGTATGACTGATGTTTCAGAGAGGACATTCTAAGCGCAACGTTCCCTTTAGTGTTGACTGTAGTGTTGACACTACTGTTAACACTGAGGGGAGCACAATTTGTGGACTGCATGTACCATGATGGAAAGGAGCAAACTTTTCTGGGATATGATGTAGTGTCCGGCCACATCCTTTTTCCTGCCCAAACTGATTTTCAAGACCTTCTTTACCATTTATCACACATTCCTAATGTTCCTTTTTGTAAAAATTAGCATTCCGGCACATTGATTACACTTCATCCGGCCTGAGCCGGAGAGTACGGCCCGACTGCGAACGTAAAGATACGACTTGTAAATGACCTCTGTGAATACCAAAGGTCGTAAAGTTAGACTTTTGTCTCAGATTGCCTTTGTGAATTGGGCCCAATGTTTTTCTTGCATCCAAAGGTGTAAATTCCTCTTTAACATCTTCTGCCATACTGTAATGGGGAATACAACCCTTTCTGCACAGAAAATGGAAGTACACAACCATAGGGCGAGCTTGAGGGCAGGAAAGCGGGTGCTAAAGTCTTTCACATGTAAATTATGCTACCACAGTTGTGAGGGAAATTGGTACAGGGATGTGCCTGGCGTTCTTTCTCTGCCATCAAATTATATATCTTCAACTCCTCTAACTCCTGGTATTGTTTTAATTGTCAACACATTTATTTAGTGGCATCAGTAGATGAAGGACTAGGATGTCTTCTTTAAAAAAATAATTTGTTTTTCTAAGGTATACCTTTCACCAAAGCATCATATTTTGCTACCATGACCCTTGAAGAGCTGAAGCACATACTTCGTTCTGATAGTGATGAGCCCATGCCTATGATTGAAGAGCGACATCAGGTCCTCAATGAAACTGGAACTATTCTGCTGAAGAACTTTGGAGGTTCATTCCTGAACTGTGTTAAAGCAAGTGAAAACAGTGCACAGAAACTAATGCAAATTGTGGTCGAAAACTTTCCTTCTTATAGAGATGAGGCAATGTTTCAGGTCAGTTTTGCTAACTCATTTCCTTTTTTTTCCCTGTGCCTTAAAAGTAATGATGACTGACGATAAGATTAGATAGTCAAACAAATTCATATTATTTAATTGAATTTAGTCTTCATATTGAGAGTTGGTAAATTCATCTATCATAGGGATGGCATGCTGTAGAAGCTGGTCCAAATACCCCATTGTCATTGTATTGGCCACTATATCATTCCTTTTTACAGTTTGTTTAATCCCTTAACTGCCGAGGCTCCCCCTCCCACCCCCCACACACACACAGTGACAATCCTTTTTTTGATGTTTGGGGTACTTTGTGCTTAAGCTGTCATAACCCCCCACCTCTCCCCCCCAAAAGGTATCCAAGTATCCAAGCCAAATGTTTGTAGTTTATCCCCACATGTTGCACATTGTAAAGATACCCTGGGTCTGTTGTTTCCCCTAGCTAGAACCAAGAAAATTGGTAAAATTGCTGTGCAAGAAAATTTGTTTTATTTTTCTAAAATGGCATCAACAAAATGTTTGCTATGATAAGATCATCCTCTTCCCAGCTTTCAGGTACAGTCAGAGTTGTAAAAATTATTTTTTTATATCACAGCTTATGTATTTTGCACAAGTGGCTGTCGATTGTTTTTTCCTTTTGTGGTTTTTACCCACCTGCATCTTGTAAGGGGTACATTTGTGAAACGTGTGAAACCCATGAGTGAACCCAGAAAGCTATACATTTATGAAAAGTAGACAAAATTCAGTATTCAGCACAGGTTCATTTCTATAGATCACTTATAGTTTTTTCAATGAAACTAATCTTTAAAATAAAAAAAATAATGAAAATAAGTAGGAAAAAATAGAAATAGGTGACATTTTCATCTGTCACTCTTTGCCCCAATTTACGGAAGTAATGTACTGTTACACCCGTGGGATACTTCTGGTTATAGTGATATATAATGGTTGTTGATTGTCCAAAAACGTGACACCCAGAGCCAACAATCGAGCTGCAGCTAATAATGATTTTTCATTGTGTACTGACCATGCATCAATTCATATGTTACAATCTAATGAGTGAAAATTGGATATGATGGACATATGCATGTTTATAAATGTGTCTAAGATACTGAGTTTAGGAGTAGTGATTATTTGTGCAACTCTGAATTTGGAGTTACCCATACTTTCATGTGATTTAGAGGGTGTTTTGCAAAATGCGTTCTTTCTTCCACATTGGCTTACATTTGGAAACCAAAAATGGAGAGAAGTTCAATTGATAATAGCAAATGTTCAACTATTCTGCATTCCCATACTCCTGATAAAAGTGGTAACCCACTTGTGTGGCTAGGCGTATTGCCCATGACATAAAAAAACACAAAACAGAACAACGAAACATCAAGATTTTGGCTTGGGAACTGACCCATTCTGTCGATGTGGTTAGCTGCAGTATTTGGGCCTGGGCTCAGCCTCTTCCTAGTGAAACCTACCAAACCCATACATTTCTGAAAACTAAACATGTCAGGGGAGTCCAATGTGGTGTGACGTGGATACCATTAAGTTTTCTTACCCAAAATGCATTGCAAATGTCAAAGTTTGGCTAAACTCACAGATTTTCCTCACATTTTTAGAGGGAAAGTTCATGGATCTTGCAGGCATCCACAAAATTCCCACCACCAAGAATTTGAACAATTCTGATAAAAACATTACCCAACTTTTCACCTATTCCCTATGACAGGAACAAGTCAAAACTTTGACTGTTAGGAGTCCATGTGGTATCAATGAGGTCTTCATATGGTTAACACGTGTTGGGTCCACCCACACATGGAAGGCAGTGTTTAAATCGGGAGAAGTGTGGGAATGCAATGTGGTAAAACATTGGCCTCTGGCATCCAGTGGAACTTCTGCCCCTCTGCCCCCGCTCCGGTGTCAGATTTAGGGGGATTATCTGCTATCTAGTGGACATTCTGCATCTGTCCCCCCAAATCCCCAAGAAGGTTAGCATAGTGGTAAGCCCTCAATCTGCAAATGAGGAGGTCAGAAATTCTGCTGAGTCCTTTATGGGTGGGGATCAGGCCCATGACACCCCATTCTTTTTTTCTATAAAATAATCTCTGGTGTTCTATCAGCCTTTCAGTTCAACTCGCTGATCCACAGCAGGAACAGTTGCCCATATCTGGGAGGCCGGTCCCCCCTTCCCTGGTGTCTAGTGGGTGGATACTTGCATGAGGATCGCCCTCCTATGGCGATCCCCAGGCAAGGGCACCAGTAGGAAAAGTACCTGTCAAATGCATTTATGATCAGATGTGTTAATCATCTTTGCCTTCCCTCCGTTATCTCTAATTCCCATCAATTTTCTGCAAGCTACAGAGAAGCAAAGCATAGTTAATATTGGAGGAACTTCTAATCTGATTTACAAGGCCAAATGCCACATGTTCACAGGGCAGCATTCCACAGCCAGCACTTTTTGGACTGACAACTTCAATAAAGTGCACTTATTATGTAACAGCTTTTTAAAACTTCCAGAGGTCCACTGATAATTTCTGTATTAGTATTGCCAACTGCACTGTTGTACTGCGCTGCACAATTGGTCCCAAGTGTCTTTCTTGAAGGATGGTATGTTTGTTGTCACAAGCAATTACTATTAGGAAAACAGTCTGTTAATCACATCTGCTCATTTTTAATAAGTTAAACACCTTGAAAATAAAGGATGTAGTCGGAAAGGGTCAGTGACAGTTTGAAAAGAATTATTTTGCATCTTTGTTGTTTCTAGGAGTGCAAAACAAATTGGCTTCTTTTTGATTCACAATATTACCATTCTTCTAAGTGATCATGAGGATTTTTAAGGAGATCCACTGTAAAGAATATTAAGGGAACTTAGTTAACAGTACTGCTGTGATGAGTTGCGTGATAAAAGCATGAAATTCAGAGTACAAGTGTGATTGAAAATTGTAACTTCTTTATACTAGGGGAAAAGAGTGACTTTCTACAAACGGGCCCAGATTCTTGTGGCTGATACATGGAGTGTTTTGGAGGGAAAAGGAGATGGGTGTTTTCACGATATTTCTACTGTGACCATGTTTGCTGACTACAGGATTCCACAAGCCCTGGTACACTTAGGGGCAATGAGATATTCTGAGGAACTCATGGAGAAACTTAGAAAAGGTTTGTTACAACTGTTATTTCTTTATTTCTTTGGGTGTGTAACAGTGGTTGTTTATTTATTTATTTGCAGGTTTTTATTGCGCGAATCAGGCCCTCAAGGGTAGCAGAGTACGCTACATAGGAATAAGAGACACAATACAATCACAGTAAGACATTAAAATATAGGGTAACCTATGGTATAATGTCCATGCACCAACAATAATGGCCTTGGATTAGGAGTTTGTTGCAGTCACTGTAGCAGATGTTGCTGAAACCGCAGGATTTTAAACTCTTTCTTGAAGATCTCATGAGACAGATGTGTTCTAGTGGTAGTGGGGATGGCATTCTAGGTTGTGGGAGGATGTCCTTAGAAAGCTTGTTTCAGGGTGTTTGCTTTCTTGAATGAGGGCGTTTCTAGTCTTAGAGAATCTGCGCTTCGGAGACAGCGGGAAACCCCTGAGATGGCTTGTTGTGTGTTTTGTGTTTGTGTGTCAGATAGTTAGCAGCTCCCGCATGTATTGCCTTGTGAACTGAGCAGGCCAGCTTGAAAATTCTCCTTGCTTCTATGGGAAGCTATTTTAGTGGGGTCAGGACTGTGGTGATGTTCCCAGATCTTCTGGAACTGGTGACTAGTCAGGCCACGTAATTAAGGTCTGCCTTTAGTGGTGCCATGTGAACTCTGGGTACGCCAGTCTATAGGGAAATTGCCATAATCAAGTCTTGAGAGGACTAGTGATTGACCATTATTTTGAAGTCATCTGCCGGCATAAGAGACATGCATCCCCTATTGAGTCTAATTTGGTATTGAGCTCTCTTCGCTACAGCATTAATGTGGGCATGTGAAGATTTAGATTTTTCTCCTGAGTAAATCCTAAAGATTTGGCATTTTCCACCGTGGATGGCTTTCATTCAAGCAGGATTGAAGTACCCAGCCGGGCTTAGACTGATGTGGAGCAGTGTGGTCTAAAGAGCAGAAGGAAGTTGGTTTTCAGGGGGGAGAGAGGTGTTCAGTTTGGGATGATTGCATGCCACCAGGGATTGGAGGTCACTAAGGGTCTCTGCATGATTGGTTATGTCCTCCGGCGTGGAGTCCTTCAGGTACAGCTGCGTGCCATCTGCGTGTAGGTGAAATGAGATGTTGGATTTTCTCAGGAGAGAGCTGAAGGGCGCAACAGCAGACTGAAGTTGTGTCGGAGAGGATGGAACCTTGGGGTACTCCTTTGTGAAGAGGCGAGGGTCTTGTGAGAGAGTTTCACAATTTTATTTACTGTGAGCAATTTGTGAGATGGGGCTTACACCATCTAAGGACTTTTCCATTTTAAAAGGAGGTGTGATTGACCATGTGGAGTGCTGCTGTCAAGGATGGGCAGTGCATCGTCCATAACATGTATCAATGCTGTCTCTGTGCTGCAGCCAGCCCTGAAGCCCCACCAGCGGTCATCAAGGAGGTTATTGTCTTTTATGTGTTTTTAGTGGCTCTCAAGGGGAAGAGGGGGTTGGATATGGGATGGAAGTTGATAGGGTCTTCGGAGTCAGCATCTGGATTTTTGGAACGTCTTATACCTCATTAAGGGCCCTCCGATTTGAGCTAAGAACCCACACTGCTATGCCTGGATATGGAAGCATTATACACAAGTACCACTTGTAGAGAAACTCTCGCACTCATTGAGGAGAGTCTCAGAGGCACTGATTGGACACTGCCTGGACACACAACACCCTAGTGTCATTGGTTATGGAATCTGCTGAATTATCACTAACAAGTCCATTATTCTAATTTCAGGAAAATATTTCCTACATTTTGTAGGAGTTTTAATTGGTTCAAATTTCGCCTTGAGCCTAGCAAATCTGCATGTCCATAATTTCAAACAGAACATTTTCAGCACTGGTAACCCCTTCAGGGAACGAATAAGCTGTGGCGGAGGTATATTAATCACATCTTTGTCATTTTGGAATAAATTGTATACTTGCACCTTCCTCACTAGGATCAGCACTCTCAGTGAACATCTCATGTTCACTGCCACATTGAGCAAATTAGAACTGATTATAGACTATTCTCAACTGTGGAGACAGAATGTATGAGAAAACATTTTTCGCTTTGAAATGGGGTACACACTTAGGGGACATTCTGGTCTACCACTGCCCTGCTACTCAAGAAAGAAATTCCCAGCAAACACTTTGGAACAAATCAAAACAGCAGGCTGTCTACCTTAATAAAACATATGTGGCACTAATACGACATAATTCGAGAATTTAGAAAGCATGAAGTGGAATCTGTGACAACCATTTACACAATGTACACATTCCTTGTAGAGTATGCAGTTCAAAGTGTCTTTGTTCTACTGTGTCTTAAATTAAATCTGCACATTTAGAGCAACGTTTTGCATTCTTCAGCATACTTCAAAATAGATACTTCAAAAGCCAATACTTTACATTACATAATGCACACTAAACAGAGGGTGCAGAATAAAATCCTAGTCTAATGGTCAATTCTTTCTAAAAGTCACACCCCTCATATTATGTGTAGAGCGGTCGCCACTGCATAGTTATAGTTTGGTCAGAGTTTTCATAGAATGAGCGTTTTTAGGTCTCGCGCCTAGCGGTGCACTGCGCAGCGCGAGACATTTAGTAGGTGAAAAAGGGGATTCAGCACTGACCTAGGAATTGCACGCGCTTGTGCGTGTGCGATTCCTTATGTGCTACCCCATAGGCCGTTTCGTGCGTCTTTGTCTAAAAGACTGCACGCAATTGGCCAAAGGCGGGCGCATTGCTCCGCCCATGGCCTATTGGTGTCTATTACGCGCACCAAGCGCGTAATAGACACCAATAGGCCATGGGAGGAGCAATGCTCCTCACATGGCCTTTTGGTGTCTATTACGCGCACCAAGCGCGTAATAGTTAGTTGCTTTTTCTTTAAGCGTGGCGGCCGCGTGCCTTTCTTTAGATTTGCACAGCGCGCACTCCTGCATGCGCTATGCCCTTATTGGTGCGGCACACCACGCTTTATCCTTAAGCATGGCGACGGCGTGTCTTTCTTTTGTTTTGCACAGCGCAGCACTCCTGCACGCGCGATGCCCTGGTCAGCACGGCTTGTTTAAGAGGTGCCACGCTTCAGGTATGTGGGTTTCACTGAAGCGACACATTCATTGCAATACTTATGACAATGACTGTCTTTTGTAGACTTTCAGGAGTCCTTTACCTGTAAGCGTGAGGAAGCCCAGCAATAATCAGGATGTCCTGTGCGGGCTTTACTGTGCATAGGGAGCCCAGCCCGCACGTCACTGTCTCTGAGCTCTAATGCACTCTGCGTGAGTCCCTGCAGTTTGTGTGGATCCCTCCACCCGGAGTTCCCGCACAGTTAATTGCCCCTGCAGTCTGAGAATGGCTTCTCAGCCTCTGAAGAGCAGAGCGTTGTAGCATCTGTGTATTGCTCTTGCAATAGCCAGGCTCCCCACTGTCTCTAATTAATCGATCACCACACTCTGCCATCAGTCCCATACACTCTGTAGTCTGCCATCAGTCCCATACACTCTGTAGTGTGGGATGCCCTTTTGGTGTAGTCTGTGAGTATCTATAAGGTTATCAAGTGACTCCTACCTTCCGATACGTCCTGTCAAGTGCATTCTGGATGTTGTAGCCCTTGTTCACATCAATTGCACCAATCTGATCACAGTTCTGAGCTGTAGTTTTGAATATGGTGGACTTGATGACAATTGCGTCATAAGGCACATTTACTGTGAAGAGCTCCATGGCATTCTGTGGAAGCCCCTTTCCCTAAGGTCGAGTCGTCGCTCGTCTCACTGCCGGCCACCCTTTAAGGAGCCTCCAGCGTTCTCTTTGTGTTGCCCCTGCGTTTTATGATGATCACCTGCATTTTGTGACGAGTCCCTCCACCCGAACAGCGTTTAACGAGAACCTATCCTGCAACCTGCGAGAGGGATTCCATGAATATTGTCAGTAGTGCCCCAGCAGTTTGTGGAGCATTTGTTTCGGGGTTCGTGGCTCCCAGTAATGGCAAGATGGGAAGGTTTGGGCTGGAAGACAAAGTGCTATGTCTTAACATTGTTAAACGTTGGATTAAGAGAGTTTTTAAGCACACACCTTTGCTTTTTAAATAATTTGGTAATAGTTTTATAAGCTGAATATATTTGATGAATGTGTATAATTTATTACAGTCTTCGGGACTTTAAGTGGTCCGGGTCCACTCTCGGTCTCAGATCCGTTAGTAATTAAAACCAGATATTGAAACGGCCCCTGTCGGGCCCTAGATTATACACGAAAATTACTTATAGATTTTTGAATTATGATTGTTAAAAATATTAAGGCAATCCATGTCAGCAACTTAATTCCCGTTTGTATTTTACATGTTAGTTACTTGCACTATGTTGTGTTTCTACATTTGTTTGTAGCATATTACTCTTCTATAGTGCATACTTTGAACTGAGTTGCCTTTATGTGTTCATAACAGGCCACGACTGAGCACTCTGTAGTGGATGGAGGCAGTTCGAGTTTCCCAGTCCCTGTCAGGTATTCGGAATACATGCATATCCACTCCTCGGCCTCTCCCCAGTGCGCACAGAGCAGTGGTCACGTATTTCAGTTGCAGTTATGATTCTGTGCAGGATTCGGTGTGTGAAGGAGGTACATTGTTATCAAAATATTTACAAGGCAAAAGTAAAAGAAAATGCAATGTTTAAAACTTGAGTGCGTTGTGTGTGCGAGGCTGGTGAAGTGAAGGAGATGCTAAGAAGTACATTCAGCAGAGAGTGAAAAGAGGGCGCTGAAGAGGAAAGAGATGAGGTGTAAGATATGCAGCTGGAGATGTAGAGAGATAAAGGATGCTTGTCTAACATAGCCTGAACATATCGGGAGTGACTGAGATACTTTGAAGACCACTACCCCTTGCACATCCTCAGTAAGGTTGAATTCACACTCATTTCAGAAAGACATTTTTTTCAGTACTAATTATTTAGAACAATATCATTGTTACTCATTTATCTTAAACAGCTAACAATCATTGACAAAGTCAATTGTCCTAGCTGGTTTAAGGTGTATGTCAGTAGTTGTGTTGTATATCTGGATGTAATAACAAAATGCTCAGAAAGGCACCAAAATACCAGCCGGGTGGCACACTATGGAAATCAAAGAAATTTCTTTGTGTTTAAGCCACATCCTTATTTACATAGGTCACACCCCTTTTAAAAACCCTCAACTATTTCCATCCCACTTGTGGCCCCGACAGTGCTGCAGAAAGATGGGGACATGGAGCAGCACCTACAGGGTGATGAGACACTTGGTAGCTACAGATGTGCGCACACAGACTATATGTGATAGTCAAGCGCAATACCAAGTACTCAATATGTCATCATGCAGGGCTTGAAAAATCATAAAAATGTTACTAAACCTGCAGGTCTAGTAACTTTAATAATCTACCCGACCTAACTGTAATGTACTTGACCGGTAAACTGGTCTCAAATTGTGTGATCCTAGGCAAATATTTTGTCTTATGGAGCCGCCTCTTTCTTTATTATCACAGAAGAGAGCATCTTCAAATATGCAAGTTTGCTATTTCTGCTGTACAAAAAACTAGTTTTATTTACTAGACTAAATGTATTCTCCATGTATAACAAGAATTGAGACCATATATAGGGTACACATGATTCCTGGCTTGCCTCTTAGTTCACTAATAGCATTGTCATTTGGGCAGGAGCAGTATTAATTGCCAGTTCATGTTTAAAAACTAACTTTTCATAAATATATTACCAAAGCATGATGTGGTAGTGCATTATCATTTACAGAGAGCATATTTTCCATTGAAATGGCCAAAAAACGTTCCCACTAACATGTAGTTTTACTGATAATAGCGCATAAAGAATTTTTGGAAATTACGTTTCAGCAAAAAAAATGAAAATGTGCAAATCACCAAGTAAAGTGTTCTAATTGGTTTTGACCCTATAAAAATATTTTGTCACCACAGAATTACAACAAGCATTTGCAATGCAATAGGTCTCGCAGTTACACGAGTTAAAGCTATTGGCATTGTAAATGACAATGCCTTTTATTTATGTTTTTAAAACGAAAACAAATATAAAAGGCATTGTTATTTGCAATGTCAATAGCTCAAACTCGCGTAAATGCTAGACCTATTGCATTGTTTTCTTTTGGGGGGTTGCACGTTCACTGGGCATGGCCGCTAAATCGACTAAATGCACCTGCATCCATCATCAGTGTTTTACCCTGAGGGCAAAGGTTTGAATCCTGGCGTGTCCTCTCACCTTTCAGTAAATGGGTACCATTGAATAGGATAACAACTAACGGCTGTTATATTGCGCCAAGAGGCTTCTCAGGATTGAACATTTTTTTTTCATCTTTTTACAAATACACAGGTTCAGTTTAAATGTGCTTCCTTTTAGATGCATTGAAAAAACACACAATTGCCATCACAGACATCCACTTCACTCCAAAACACATAAGTTAAAAACATTTACATTTCAATGCCAATAGCGCAAACTCTAAAAAATGCGAGACCTAATGCATTGCAAATGCTTGTTTGTTTTGCTAAGAACTTTGGCACTGATTGACAAATCTTGACAAACCTTTCCAGAAAACAAGTTCATCTACCTCAGCTCCTTTCTGGAATGTTCGGGGATGATCCATCAAGCGAGGGCCGAGAAAAATGAGTAACTATAACTCGCAACAGTGTTTTCATGAACAATGTTATTTCAGATGTTGCACTGATGTTATCAGTGATTTCATAGATCTTCTCATGAGTGATGTATTAGGTGGGGTAATTAGCAGTGCATGGCGGGGCGCAAGTTATATTACTTTAGGGCACGAGTTATAGTTTCTTGAGATAACTATAACTGGTGAAATTCAGTGGTTTCGTTAATTTAAAATGTAAAACTTACAGTTTGAAACTAACAAATCCACTGAAATTCACCTGCGGACAGTCCCTGCATCCAACCACCTGTGGGCAACTGACCCCCGCCACACACTTACTTTGACCGTGTGTGGCGGAAGGTTGGGCACTTGTGTCCAACCCCATGTTGCGCATGGCGTGGGTAGGCCGCAGGCCTGGCCTTTGGTGGGGGATTGTTGCTGGTGGGGGTTGGGCACAAGGCCTGGCGCCCAAACCCCTGCAGGTGCACACGGCTTACTATGTAAAGTTACAGTATTAAAGTTACAGTATAAAGAGTGTCATTATTTAAAGTAAGGCAGACTTATTGACTTTGTCAATGGGTCAAAAAAACTCAAAAATATAAAAAGTGGGCCTCTTGGCTTTATGAAGGAGTCAGCATATCAAAATACAAAAAGCACACCTATTGCCATTGTCAAAAAATAAATCACCAATAATTATAACCAAATGTATGTTTCATTGATTCACAAAGTGCAATTTTTAATACAAGTGATTGTCATTTAAAAATTGTATTGAGTTTTATTTTTAAAAATCATCATGTCTTTGAGACTTTTTAAAATATTTTTCAAGCTACAAAGTGCAGCTATTGAACCAACCACAAGGGGCTCTGCACTACAGATGAAGAACATAGAGCTCCAGCTAAGAGTGCTTTAAATATATGGCAAGCTCTCCTTGGGTTCACCGCCGCAGGCCTTAGATAGTTCTTGGTGGAGGAGTGACCCGGAATGTGGGGAAGTAGTGCAGAAGGGAGAAGGAGTATGCGGGGGGAGGTGCCAATTATTGTTATGCTGGTTCTGGCTGTATAGTAGGGCCAGCCGGGTCACCTACCGGAGGAGCCACCAGTCCCACAGATGCTGCAAGGAATGAAGTCTGCGCAGAAACACCTCAAGCTAGTCTCAGTACTGTTGCAGCGTTAGGTGCCGAAGCCGGGACCCTGCAGGTGGAATGGCTGGGCGCAATGCACGCCATGCAGAGAAATCCTTGCCGCTTTCCCTTCGTGTATCAAACACTGCGTCTCAGGGTGGTAAAGTGCCCCGCGGCTCCTCTCTCCTCAGGGGGGTTAAGTCAGGCAGGCGTTGCGGGGGTTATGGGTGCCCCAACGTGGTGCAGACCGGCCATCCCACAGGTGGCAGGCTGACCACGGGCCATGCGGATCAAGGAGGTTGCCACAGATGTCGTCCTACCAAAGGATGTCGCTGGGGCCTCTCAAGCCGGGTGCTGGGCGTCAGCTGGGCCTGGTGTAGATCGCATGCGGCGGCCACTGCAGTCCTCCCCACGTGTGCGGCTTTTGTTGCACGGGGAAAGAAGGTGCTCTGCTGGGTCTTACCGCTCAGGGAGTCCGAGACAAGGCATGCAGCACCGATGTTTTGCGGGCCATGAAGTCATGTGGGGTGGTCGTCCCTAGGCGGTGGGCCGGTTGCAGGCTGCAGGAGTCGGGAAGGCCGTCGCAGTCAGTGTAGTGCCGCAGAAGTTTCCGGAGATGGGGGAATTGACTGCTGTCAGCCCCAAATCAACGTCCCCAAACTCCTTCAATGGGCTGAGCCGCAGGATGGCACATTCAGGTGGGCCCCGGGTAGAGATTTGACAGGATCTGGGTGGCCGGGATCACGGAGCTCTAGGAAAGAGCATCCACCATGATGTCTGATGAAGCCACACCCTGCTCACTCTCTTTTCATTAACTACATTATTCTGCTGCTGGTTATGCTGGAGGTTGATGGTGCCTTGTGTGCTTTCCATTACAATGATTTCCTAATCTCTTCACTGCCAGTTGTATGCATGACAAATAACTCGGTTCTCAAATCCAAAAACCAGAACTGAGTGCAAAGGGAAAAGAGTAGTAAAATATATGCATTGATACCGAGCCTTACCACCTCCTCAGCTGCGGAAGACTTAGGACCTGATTATGAGTTTGGCAGTGTGGGAGCGGACCGCCATGCCACCGCCTCACTTCCACACTGCCAAACGTCACCGCAGGCTGCCCGCCAGATTACGAGTTATCTTGTGGTCTGGTGGGCGGTCCTTGGCATTCCCACGGTGGTGCCTATTAAAAAGGCACCGCAATGGGAATGCCAAATCCCGTTCCTGCACTGCGTGGACTGTACAGTCCATGTCGTGCAGGAAAGGGGGTGCATGCAGACGGGGGGGGAGGCACACCATGTGCCCCCCTGCATGCATCCCATGGCCCTGAAGGAACAGGGTGCCCTGTAGGGCCCCCTAAATTTCCTCACCACCACCCTTTTCATGGTGGGCTCACTGCCATGAAAAGGGTGGATGTGAGTAAACTTGTGATATGCTTGGCAGTGCCGCAGCATATTGCATGTTGCTGCCCTCAGACCACCTCGCCACCGCCAGGGATCGTAGATCCCTGCTAGTTGCAGTGGTTCTATTGCAGTGCGACCACTACGTGTTGATTTTTTGGATGTCACAGCAGAATACTACGCTGTCGAACTGGGGTACACCCAAGTACGCTCCCACACCTACTTGATGAGAATGCCACATCCTCACTGACCTATGGTGAGGCTGATGGCCCGTGGCAGCCGTTTATAGCCTGGGAACATGCCTTTTTTACTTGCACCTCAGGAAAACCTGCTGACATTTTTTGTGAAACTGTGTTAAGTAATATATACCTGGACTCCTTAATTCCCCCAAATGAATGATTTATTCTGTGGGTTTTGTGTGTGTGCCTACAGTAAAAGTTGTGTTCTCTGTTCACAATGACTGCAATGCATGGTTATAGTTCTACACAGTCTATACTTTGTAGCTCTCCTTGGGGTCTGGAATATGAACTTAGCCATATCTCTGCTCAGTAACACCCTCTGAACTAATTTTGACTTCACCAGAAGACTGTTGTCCAGCTGATAGGGCTGTTGAAAGTACGGTTGCCATTTCATCAATGTTAATTCTAAGTCTGAAGGATATGAGGAGCTGTCTAAATCTTCTTTGTCCTGTAGGAGGAATAAGAATCTGGTTTATTGTGATTGTTGCTTCCATTACCCGTACACAAAACTCATGACCCAGCTGAACCTGCAATCTGTCTGAAGGATTAGCTCAAGGAAGTGATGCCCTGAAGTCAAGAGAAACAACATCCCTGTAAAATGCAGGCAAAAGACCACAGGTGAACTTGCACAGTGAGGCTGCCTTTCTTAATGTTATGCTTTATCACAGCCAGTCATATTCTCTGAACTCACCCCTTCCTTTGGCTGGTAGGTAGTGTCCTACTTCAAGTACATAAAATCCTCTTCTCCCATCTGTCTGATCATCCCCTTAGTGAATAAATCCCCCTTAGCTTGGAAAACCTGTATGCACAGTTTTATGTTCAAGAGGAACACCAGTCTTTTTACCTTCCACATTTGACTCTAGGCTAGTCATTCGGTGTGTGAGCTCTGGATTGTTTAAACCATCTTTCCAACAAAACATAAAGCTCCTACGTTATGGCTGGTCTGACCATAAACTATAGTCCCCAGTTATTGGTACTGTTAGAAATGGGGTCTTTAGTTGGCAGTAGTTTGCACCCTGTCCACGTAGGGACCCTCACTCTAGTCAGGGTAAGGGAGTCACACAGCTAAGATATCCCCGGCTCACCCTCTTGGTAGCTGGACATGTTCAGTCAGGCTTATCCCAGAGGCAATTTGTAAAGCATTTGTACATACACACACAGTAACACAGTGAAAACACTACAAAATGAGTCCACGCAAGTTTAGAAAAATAGCCAATATTTTCTGATTAAAACATGTCCAAAATGACAAAAATCCAGCATGCACAAGTAAAGACGTCACTTTTCAAAGGTTAAGCAAAGGTAGTCCATAGAAATCTATGGATGCGTCACTTTTAACACAAAGTACCTGGGATGTGTCAAAATTCAAAGATGAAAACAGGCACAGGGGAGGTGAGGCGCCCGAAAAACACAGCAATGCATCTGTTCCTTACTCCCAGGGGAAGTGATGCGTCGCTTCCTTACTAACAGGGGAGGTGATGCGTCTCTTCCTTACTGCCAGGGGAGGTGATGCGTTGGTTCCTTACTGCTATGCAGGGGAGGTGATGCGTCGATTCCTTACTGTCAGGGGAGGTGATGCGTCTGTTCCTTCGTGGAAGGAGAGGAGATGCGTCGAACTCCGGACATGCGGCCTCGGTTCCTTACTGCTGGGCAACATCGATAAGGAGACAGCGTCGAACTATGTTGCGTCGAAAATCAGATGCACTGTGTCGATGTGGTGGCGGCGAAGCAGGTGCTGCGTCAATTTCACAGCCATTGCCATGAAGCAGGCGATGTGTCGATTCTCCAGCCACAAAGCAGGGGCAGCGTGCGAGTCGGAGTGGGTTCCATAGACTTCAGTGACACAGTGCTTGGTTCTCAGGCTGTGGTGATTTTTCAGCTGCACAGCAGTGCTGCATCGATTCTTTGGCCACACAGCGGTGATGCTTTGATTTTTTTATTTTTTTTATTTTGCCACACGGCAGCGCTGTGTCGAAAAAAACGGGTGCTGAGAGTTGATGTGTGGATGTTTTCACCAGTTTGCACTTCCAAGGGCCCAGGAACTGGATTTGGCACTACTAGACAAGTCAGGGTTCTTAGCTGAAGAGCCCAGGGACTGGTAGGTGAAGTCTTTGATGGCCCTGAGACTTCTTAATACGAGGCAAGCACGTACAAGCCCATGGAGAACCTTGGAAGCAGGATACTGAAAGCAAAGCCCAGACCTTTCACTCCGAGGACAGAAGCAGCAAGCAGCATGCCAGCACAACAAAGCAACAGGCAAAGTGTCAGTTCCTTCTACAGCATTGAGCTATTCTTCCTGGCAGAATGTCCTTTAGTCCAGAAGTGTTGTGATTTGAGAGTGTCAGATGTCCAATACTTATTCCCCTTTCTGGCTTTGAAGTAGGCAAACTTCAGAGAAAAGTCTTTGTAGTGCACAAGATCCTGCCTTTCCCTGACCTGGCTCCAGACACACTACAGGGGGGTGGAGACAGCTTTGTGTGAGGACAGGCACAGCCCTGTTCAGGTGTCAGTGACAACTTCTACCACCACTCTAGCTCAGGAAGACCCATCAGCCTGGGTAAGAGTAAATGCACAAACAGCCCAACTGTCACCCTAACCCAGACTTGGATTCTTCAGACAGGCCAAGGCACAGAATGGCTAAGCAAGAAAATGCCCACTTTCTAAAAGTGTCATTTTCAAAAGCGCAATTTAAAAACCAACTTCATCAAAAGATGTACTTTTAAATTGTGAGTTCAGAGATCCCAAACTCCAAATCAAATTACACTTAAAAGATATTGCAAAGCAATTCCCATGTTACCGAAATTAGCAGCATTCCACCATTAGGACATGTGAAACACAACAGTACATGTCCCACCTTTTAAATACACTGCACCCTGCCCATGGAGCTGCCTTGGTCCTATCTTAGGGGTGACTTACATGTGGTAAAAGGAAAGGTTTGGGCCTAGCAAGTGGGTGCACTTGCCAGGTCGAAATGGCAGTTTAAAACTGCACTCACAGACACTGCAGTGGCAGGTCTGAGACATGTTTGCAGGGCTACTCATATGGGTGGCACAATCTGCGCTGCAGGCCCACTAGTAGCATTTGATTTACTGTCCCTGGGCACACCTGGTGCACTTTACTAGGGGGTCAAATATGCCAATTATGGAGGAACTAATCACAATACAATTTAGACAGAGAGCATATGCACTTTAGCGCTTGTTAGCAGTGGTAAAGTGCCCAGAGTCTTAAAGCCAACAAAAACAGGTCTGAAAAAATAAGAGGAAGAAGGCTAAAAGTTTGGGGATAACCCCGCAAAAAGGGCTAGGTCCAACAGGTTTTCTGTGCACCATTGATAATTTATCACTCCCACGAGAAGCACAAAATAAAAAATCTTGACATTGACCAGTAAACCCTGAAGTTTCCTGATGGTCTTGAGTACCAGCCAATACTAATCCATCTCTGGCCACCAACTAGCCATTTGAATTGGATCCTTTGAAAAGTACTGATGCCACAAGTACACTGAACTACTGTCTGTTACCCTCTAAATATTACTGATCTGAGCTTTAAGGCTCCAGCGCATCTGAACAGGATCAGAGAAACATTTGTGTGGGGGTGCTCATTTCCAGTTCCAGGCCAGCTGTTGCTCTAGTGACTTTTTTTTTACTTCGTGGTGACACCTGGGACCATCGGCACAGCTCGGATTGAACTCCCTGTGTATGATGTCATGGAATTTGGATGAGAGAGCTCAGTAACGTTTTATCCATGCATTATTTCTCTAAGTAAACTATCCATGTTTTTAGGTCTCGGCCTGCACCAGCGCTTGCGCTGGTCTGGCTGAGAGTTTTAGTAAGCGGGTTTTGGAAGTGCAAACCCACTGGCTTTCGGCTGGCGACCAGCTTGCGTTCACGATGGCGTGCACGCGCGCAGCTGCCATCTGGGTTTCCTATCTCTTCCTCATTTCCTCATCATGGCTCATTAACTCTCTGGACTCTGATGTTTCAATCGCAGCAGCAGCTCACATTACCAACTGACGGCCCTGGACTACAGTCACATGAAAAACAACAGCGATTAGCATTGAAATGCAAGCTTTTTTTTGTCTAGTTAGAAATATTGCTTCGGTGGGTTGATTTCGCCTTATATCGCTATTTGTTTTATATTGGGAGTCACAGCCTAATTACCAGTATTTTTGTCTCACTCTGTTTTTTTAAAAAATATTTATTCGCGCAAAGCACAAAGCTATATTTAAGGTTACTTTTTCTGCGTCACTTCTTCACTCTATTTAAACTCCCACCCCCCACTCTTATTGTCTCTCTCCTTCTCTCTCTCTCCCCTCTCTAATTCTCTCTCTACTTAATTAACTCTCCCCTCTCTATCTTTTTTAGCCTTTCATTCTCTCTCACCCCTTTATCTGTTTCTCTTTCAAACTCCTTCATTCACTCTCTCTCCCCTTCTTTCTCTCTCTCTATCCCGCTCCACTCTTTATTCTATGTACACCCTTTCTCTCTCTTTCTCTCTCACCACCCTCTCTAATTGGGCATTATATCTTCACTCTATCTCTCACTCGGCAACACCACAGCATCACTCAGCATCACTCAGCGCAACCACAGCATCAATCAGAGCCAGCAGAGCATCAATCAGAGCCAGCACAGCATCAATCAGAGCCAGCACAGCATCACTCAGGACCAACACAACATCTCTCAACGCCATCACAGCATCACTCAACGCCATCACAGCATCACTCAGTGCAACCACAGCATCACTCAGTGCAACCACAGCATTACTCAGCACAACCACAGCATCACTTAGCGCCACAACAGCATCACTCAGCGCCACCACAGCATTACTCAGCAGCACCACAACATCACTCCGCGCCACCACAGCATCACTCAGCACCACCATAGCTTCACTCAGCGACACCACATCATCACTCAGGGCCAACACTGCATCACTCAGCGCCACCACAGCATCACTCAGCGCCACCACAGCATCACTCAGCGCCACCACAGCATCACTCAGCACCACAACAGCATCACTCAGAACTACCACAGCATCACCACAGCATCACTCAGTGCCACAACAATATCACTCAGCACCACCACAGCATCACTCAGCACCACCACAGCATCACTCAGCACCACCACAGCATCACTCAGCGCCGCCACAGCATCGCTCAGCGCCGCCACAGCATCGCTCAGCACCACCACTGCATCGCTCAGCACCGCCACTGCATCGCTCAGCACCGCCACTGCATCGCTCACCACCACCACAGCATCACTCAGGGCCACAACAGCATCACTCAGCGCCACCACAGCATCACTCAGCGCCACCACAGCATCACTCAGCGCCACCAGAGCATCACTCAGCGCCACCACAGCATCACTCAGCGCCACCAGAGCATCACTCAGCGCCACCAGAGCATCACTCAGCGCCACCACAGCATCACTCAGCACCACCACAGCATCACTCAGAACTACCACAGCATCACCAC
The DNA here is from genome assembly GCA_963921515.1 of Calotriton arnoldi. Taxonomy (NCBI): domain Eukaryota; kingdom Metazoa; phylum Chordata; class Amphibia; order Caudata; family Salamandridae; genus Calotriton; species Calotriton arnoldi. The sequence continues at coordinate 808,213 of CAWUFW010002669.1, read as the reverse complement.
AGCATCACTCAGTGCCACAACAATATCACTCAGCACCACCACAGCATCACTCAGCACCACCACAGTATCACTCAGCGCCGACACAGCATCGCTCAGCATCACCACTGCATCGCTCAGCACCGCCACTGCATCGCACACCACCACCACAGCATCACTCAGGGCCACCACAGCATCACTCAGCGCCACCACAGCATCACTCAGCGCCACCACAGCATCACTCAGCGCCACCACAGCATCACTCAGCACCACCACAGCATCACTCAGCACCACCACAGCATCACTCAGAACTACCACAGCATCACCACAGCATCACTCAGTGCCACAACAATATCACTCAGCACCACCACAGCATCACTCAGCACCACCACAGCATCACTCAGCGCCACCACAGCATCACTCAGCGCCACCACAGCATCACTCAGCGCCGCCACAGCATCACTCAGCGCCGCCACAGCAACACTCAGCGTCGCCACAGCATCACTCAGCGCCACCACAGCATCACTCAGCGCCGACACAGCATCACTCAGCGCCACCACAGCATCACTCAGCACCGCCACACATCATTCAGGGCCACCACAGCATCGCTCAGCACCACCACAGCATCGCTCAGCACCACCACAGCATCGCTCAGGACCACCACAGCATCATTCAGCACCACCACAGCATCATTCAGCACCACCACAGCATCACTCAGGGCCACCACAGCATCACTCAGGGCCACCACAGCATCACTCAGGGCCACCACAGCATCACTCAGCACCACCACAGCATCACTCAGCACCACCACAGCATCACTCAGCGCCAAGACAATATCACTCAGCACCACCACAGCATCACTCAGCGCCAAGACAATATCACTCAGCACCACCACAGCATCACTCAGCACCACAGCAGTATCACTCAGCAAGACCTGAGTATCATTCAGCATCACCTCAGCATCGTCTCCGCAACAGTCACCACCACCACCACTACCACCTCAGCATCACTCAGCACCACCTCAGCCTGCTCTCGGAATCTGGCATCTGTTGATTCTCCCCTAGCGTCTGGCCGCTGCTAGTGTTATAATACAGGTACTAGTTCCCAACCTTCACCCTCCGATTGTTTATGCCCCCTCAAAAAAAAAGCTTTAACAAACAACCATTGCAATAGGCAGAAACAAGTTGCCAGCTTTGCAAGAACAAAAGAAAACTGAGGAAATTTTTTATTGTAAATACTTTTTTAATATGGTCGTTCAGTTTTACATAATGCCTTCTTGGTCATATATAAAGTAACAAAAATGCTTCTGACACTTTTTTATTATAACTTTTCAGCATGCTGCACAGCAGCCACACTTCTCTACAGCACAGCTTGAAGACATTGGCAAAGTCAATAGCTCTGGCTAAACACTTATAAGGCCCCAAAGGCGAGACCTATTGGCTATGCCAATGCTTGTTTTACATAGTATTACAGTTTACAGACTCTTGTATGCTGTCAAGGAATCTGATGGAGGGAGCACAGTGAACATTTTATCCGTGAGTTTCCAGTTTTTTAAACATTTTTCTAATGTAAACAATCTATGATTTACATAGTATAGTTTACAAACACGTGAAGTTCAGTAAAACAAATTGTAGGTTTCACATTTTTAAAACAGTGGCATTTTCGCAAAATATTTTAGACACCAAGACACATCTAGGCACTAAGAGATAGTCTTCTGCCTTGAACAAAAGAATAAATTCCATGACAAAAGCACTGCCATTCTAGTTTGCTCTAAGGAAATTAGGCTTTAAAATGTGGTACTGATCAGAAAATTAACTATGACATAAGGAAACATGACCTACAGGATGTTTCCAGTCCTATTCATCCATGCTCTCCTTCCTTTACAATAATTAGAAAAGTTGTGTGCCACAGGCAGGACCAGATAAAGCATCCAACAAAATAACTGTTCCCTTACTATTTTTTTAAAACCTTCCTTCGCACAAACAACCACTTCCATTACCCATGTGTTGGCAAATTCCATAATAAACTCCTGCATATCTGGTATATGGGAGGATGGCTAGGTGATATTGTGAAGGAGAGAGCAATAACCAAGAGTAATGGAGTCTCTATGAGCATAAGTTTTCCTTACTCTGTTGTCCTGCTCTTACTCCTTTGCAACTGGTTTGAAATACGAGTTCACAGTCCTCAGTGCTGCTAGGAGGGGGGTAAAATAGGATATGCCTGACCAGGTCGTGTGAAGCGTCATGGTTGAAAGTTGGATCTTTTCTGAAAGAAGCATGCAGCAAGCAATGCCTGCAAATAGCTTATGGAGTGGTCCATGTTATTGATCTGCAAATGTCTGCAGTGGGAAGGTGCTTTTGGGAGGCCACTGGTGATGCCTTTGTTGTAATGAAACAAGAGTGGCTTTAGCCGCTGGTTGCTTTGATAAAGACCATCACGTGTTACAAACAGATTCTCCGAAGCCATGATGATCTTTTCAAGGTTACATTTTAGAGGTTTAGAGAGACTTATACGTATTTCTTCAGTTGATGAAGGAAGATGACTTGCTGAAAGATAGCACAAATAATTTCTTGATTTAGGTGAAATTCTCTTCGATCCTTTGTAATAATGGAAGGAAACATCTTCCAAAGCTTACATGAAGGCTCCCTCTAATATGTTGGTCTCTAGAGACCACCAGTGAAGTGAGTTCTTGGCTTGAAAGTGTCATCCTCTTGTACTGAATTTCATAAACTGAACCCAGTTCTAACCCTCAGTGCCTGCCCCAGGGAGCTAGTCCTCTTTGGAGGTAGAAATGTGAGACCAGCAGAGGAGACCATCACTGCTACTATAGATAGAAAACACTGGAATTACAACATATATGTCCGGCTAATTGAAAATCCTAACTCAAAAAAAATGTGGCAGAAGAAACAAAGGTTCTCCTGAGCAACGCTTAGGAAATTGAACTTTGATTTTCCAGATGTTGAAGGAGGGAAACAGAATGTATTGCCTGAAGTCAGATATTTGCCACCACTATCCAGACAGCACCTCTGAATTGGAAGCAGACGTTAGGCCAAATGGCAGACACCTCTGTTGACAACATTTATGTCCAATGGTTTAGATAGGACCTGGCCTGGCAGTTCGGGCTGGACAGTTCCCATTTTAGCAGGGCCAAGACTGATTTGCATATGGCTGGGTCCAAACTAAGGTGACTTGGTGTGCATAAGAATGATGGACTGGGATGTGGCCCAGAATAATTACTAGTGAATGAGATTTATTCAATCACTTTTTGTGTGCTTTTCAGGGCTAAACCAGATCAACTTTTGATACATCCTGGAGCTCTTCAAATGTCCTCACTCTCCTATCTGCATGCCCTCCCAAGACTTGAGTTAGCATACCCCTGTGGAAGGACTCCACAATCAGCATTGGTTTCTGGGCATATGGATCTTACATTGGTAGAATGCCCCTGGCCCTTTTGGGTAAAATAAAGTACCTTAGGGTAAAACAACTTGGCCTTTTTCAATATTCATATGTAACTCAGTTTTATCCAGAAGAAATTATAAACCAATTTCTAGAAGCTCCAGAAATTACCTCTGAGATTTTTGAAGGTATGCAGGAGGCTCTTAAGTAAGATCCATAACCTTACAGTACTTGATAATGCTAACACCAATTGAAGTGATGTGCATTGATTGCTTCCATTGATGGTGCAAGGACTACATACTTCCATCTGGGAACATCTGCTTTAATAACTTCACTGGGGTGTCAGCCTGAGTTCTTGGGTTTGTCAGGAATTGAAGTATTTAAAGAAGTGGCTACTTTAGGTGTGAACCATAATCTATGCTACTTGCCTGACACCTGCTGTTTTAAAAAAAAATATTTGCCTGAATCTGGAAGCCTTAAAAGCCTGTAAAAGCTGCTGCTTATGTATCTGTTGATGGTGAAAGTAAGCATCTGATATACAGTTTGGCAGTAACTAAAAACCTCTGACTTCTGATGAAGCACGAAATTTAGAGGAGAAACCACCAGAGGAATTTTCTCCATTATTGAGATGGTATGGTTATGAAACTATCTGTCTCTGGATTATCTTCTGGATTCAGTAGTTCCAGAAGTTAAAGGATTATCTGTTACTGTGCATCTCCAAATCAGGCTCTAAGTCTTGTTATGAAAGTGGAAAATACCTTACTTTGTTCTGTTTGTTAGAGGTAAGGGATGGAATATGAAGCCCTGTATGTCTCAAATATTCAGACAAAACCATGAACAGCTCTTGCTGCCCTGTCCATTAGGTCTTTGTTAGTTTGCAGTGGTTGCAAAGCTGCTGCTACTTTGCCTTCTGAAAGCCATTAGAAAAGTTGTTCTGCAGCATCAGGAGTAAAAAGGAAACTGCTACTTTGTCAACATTTTTAATAGGCCTCGAAAAATCACAAAAATGTTACTAGACCTGCAGATCTAGTGACTTGAATAATCTACTTGACCTAAAAGGAATGCGCTTGACCCATAAACATGTCCAAATTGTGTGATCCTAGGCAAATGCTTTATTTCATCGACTCACCTTTTTTTTAAATTATTAAATATGAGAGCACCTTCAAATATGTGAGTTCAGCATGTCTGCTGTACAAAAAGTCTTATGTGTGGTTTAATAGACTAAACATTTGCACAGTGTAAAATAAACATCTCGCCAACATAAAAGGTACACATGACCTCTCACATGCCTCTTGATTCTTGGCATGCAGTTTTACTGATAAAACTATATAGCATATAAACAATAATGGAAAATTGCGTATCAGCAAATATTTATTATTTACACATCACCAAGTAATGTGTTCTGATTTGTTTTGATTCTATTAAAATATTTGTTTCTATCACACATTAGAATTTTAAAAAAGTGCTTTCCCAACTACTGAAATATATTTTGAAATATTTGTACAGTTCATTTACAAGGTATTTAAATGTTTTTTTAGAAACAAAACTGACATATAGTCTTTCATTGCACACAGCATGATTGATCGGTTAAGTTGTTCTTGTTTGACATTTTGTAAGTAACATGCAAATAATTTATTTTAATGGCTCTGAATGTGGTCTTGTCTATTTAGCAGTCATCTGGCCCATCAAAGGAAACTCTATTACAGGAGCCTGTTTTCTGAACATTCCCAAAAACAGAGCTTTAGATGGGGAAGTGAAATTGCTGTTTGCTGCTTGACAGTAGAAAGACCTGATAATGAGGAGAGACGTGTCCTGCGCCAACTTGGCCGCCCAATAATCTATGCAGGCCAAGCTGACCGGAGCTAGGAGGAAGTGGCACAGCCGGGGGCCATCTGTGGGAGATATAACTGCAGAGGGCGCTGTTCCACTGTCCGCTGCTGGCTGTGGTGTTCTCAGTGGGGGCTGGCGCTGTGGATCCGGGTGGGTGAAGCACACAGAGGGGCAGACGGTGGAGTTGGGGATGGATCTTGGCCCCCACTTTCTCTGTAGACGGTGCGAGGAACTGCCCCCCCTGTCTCAGTGACACTCTGCAGGCAGCAGGAGTAGGAACAGCACTAAACATTGCCAGTGGAAGTGAGTACCTGAGTGACGGCTGGATCGGTGCTGGGCCAGCAAGACTACGTGTGGTTGTTGACTGGCGTAGACTTGAAACTGCAAAAGGAAGGAGAAAACGGTGCTCCCGGTGCATTATGTTCAGGGCCACACCACCGGCACCAGGCGTTGGTGTGGCCCCTCTCTGTAGCAGACAGCTGGAGCCCCTCCCCCTCAGTCCAGACTGCCTAGGGAGGCTTCTATCGCAGAGCCTTCTCTCTACACTTCACTTTCATGTTGGCCAGCCAACCCCAAAGTCTTAATTATTCACTTCTTTTCTGGAGCAGTTCAAGATACATCAATGTCCTAGTCTTTATTCAGTATGTAATTTTTTTCCCATTTGCTTGTGCGGCTTTTTTTTCCTCTTTCTAGCTTATGCTGCGATTAAGCTATGCCAAACGTGCCCCAGGGAATCCTCTGCTTCCCTACTCACCAGCTGTCTCTCGCCGGGCTGGGCGTCCTCTGAGGCTTCCCTGCGCCTCAACAAGTATCGGCAGTAGGCCTGCGGTCAGGTGTGGTGTGGGCAGTCGCTGCCAGGTCGCGCTGTTGCCGCTCCTCCCCACAGCGCTCAGCCTCGCGTTCATGGGCTGGACTGCCACCTCCGAGAGCGACTGTCGCGGCGTGGAGGTAACGGGTGGGGCACGCTGTTGTATATGCATATTTCTTTTATATCTTACGTTCTCTTTTATTGTATTATGTTCTGTACTGTGTACAAGCGGAGCGTGGCATGGAACACTCCTTGTGTTCGTCACCAGTTCCAATTCAGGTCGTCAGTTGTACTGGGTCCTGGAGTGGAAGTCGTGCTGCCTGGCGCTCACCTGTTTTCCTGTTAGCTCAATAAATCTTTCCACCTCAATACGTCTACCGCAGTTATTACAATTGGCGACGATCGCTGGGAGAACTACACGGAAGCCTTCTTGGATTCATTTTTTTGGGGGTTTTCAATTTTGAAGGATTCTAAGGATTTCAGCTACGAGACACATTTTGACGATTGCCAGTGTCTTTCGACTTTTAAGGGAATCGTTTCACCATCTACAAAGAGACAACACTTCAAAGTTTATGGGGTAAGATTTTCCCATTCTACTTACGGTGTCAGTGTGGATCGTTGGGGGCAACTGCCATCGGCCGCATCTTTCGAGCGGGGGCAGTGTTCGGAGATCGAGCGTGGATCGCGCGACTGTGTGCCTGCACGCGCATTTGTGAACAACGCTGAAATACACGTAATCGCGCAAGGTCACGCAGCGTGACCTTGCGTAGCGGCCATTTTGAGGGAAATTGATCAGGAGTGTTCAAGCATCGGAAGAGTTTGTCGGACTAGAACAAACTTACTCCTGCAACGTTGGGGATATTGCTATAGCACAAACAGAATTTGGAGATGGTATGACATATTAGGAAACAGGTGAGAGAGTCGGGGGACGACTCCAAATTATTCGTATTTATTATTCGCGTCGTTGAAAGCATTTCTGTGGCATTTTTTTTGTTTTTGGGACTGTGCTAGAGGCAGCTTATCTAAGTACTTTGGGAAATTGCTTATGGAACAAGGGGACCAAAGAGTGGAGCAGGCCATGGCACAACAAAACTTCACCATCAGTAACCCACATGCATTTTGGAGTGCCGGATCCCAACCCAGTATTAAGTGGGTGGAATGGAGAGAGTACTTTGTAAATTACATTGAGGCTATTGATGAGGCAGGCAAAATGAAACCTGATCAAAAGAAAAGAATTTTACTTCACTCCTTAGGTCCGATAGGTTTAAAAACATATTCTCGCATGCCAAAGATTACAGGCGGAGAGGAGAATGTATTCGAAGCTGCGCTAAAAGACCTTGATAAGTATTTTGCGCCTAAAGTGTGCATTGGCGTAGTAAGACACAAATTTTTCCAGAGAAAGCAAAATAAAGAGGAACTTGTGGATGACTGGCTTGATGATCTTAAAAAATTGGCAATAGACTGCAAATTTGGAGGTTTACATGACGATCTCATTCGTGACTAATTAGTTATGCACAGTAACAATAATTCTATTCAAGACCGATTGTGGGTAAACGGGGATGCACCTTTAGAGGATGTTTTGGCTATAATGAGGAAAGCTGAAATGTCAGGGAGGTGTGCCACAGTTGTTAAAGAATCGGAGAAAGATTCTGGAGGAGTGTTTAAACTACAGAATCCAAATAAGTATCAAGGCCAGCACATGACTGGGCGTTGGCGGAATCCACCTCAAAGGAACACAGGAATGGAAAGAAGAGTAGAAGAGAGGAGGTGCTATCGCTGTGATAGCAAAGAACATTTGGCTTTCAGCAAATGTTGTCCTGCTTTAAAAAAAAAATGTGGTATCTGTGGACTAATAGGGCATTTTAGTAAAATGTGTAGGAGGAGGAATAATGTTAAATATGTATGGAACGATGAAGATGAAACTGACGGGGACGTTGATAATGAGGCTAGTTGTGTGAAGAGTTTACAAGGAAATTACCTTTTGAATGTTGTGGACAATTCTGTGAAGGGGAAGCCAATATGTGAAATTTCTTTGGGTGGTGTTACGGTGAATGTGTATGCTGATTCGGGATCGCCTTACACGATTGTTAATGAAACTATATGGAATGATAAATTTGTGGGAAAAATTGGGCAACAGTTAACTCCTACAGATGTGAACCCGATAAGTTTCACTGGGGAAAGGATTAATATGCTTGGGTTCAGGTGGCTTACCTTTTTATTCAAAGGGAGGTCAGCGAGAGGTAAATTATATGTAGCAAAAAACGGTCCATCTGTACTTGGTTGGTTAGACCAAAAGAATCTACACATCATTTTAGACCCGAATAGTGAAGAAAAAGTACTCATAATGGATGAGACAAGTAAATTGGGAGAGGTTCTAGTTAAGAAATTTCCAGGAGTCTTTGGGAAAAATCTGGGAGCACTCAAGGGGTTCGAACACAAAATTGTACTAAAGGAACGGGCGGAACCCAAGGTACATAAGGTGAGACCAATACCTATACTGATAAGGGACGAAGTCAATAAAGAACTACAAGGGTTATTAAGTAAAGGTGTGATCGAAGAAGTGGAGAGTTCAGAATGGATTTCTCCGGTCGTGGTCGCACGCAAAAGCAATGGAAAAATCCGTTTATGCATTGATTTACGCCATTTAAACAATAACATAGTTGTTGAAAGATTTCCCTTACCGAAAATCAATGAAATGGTTTCTTCTTTAAATGGAGCGAGCTGGTTTTCTACCATAGATTTATCAGCGGCATATCACCAAGTCATAATGTCACCTGAATCAAGAAAGCTCACGGCATTCATTACGCCTTTTGGGTGTTACCAATTCAGACGTATGCCATTCGGTTTGGCCTCAGCCGCTGCTGTTTTTCAGCGGCTGATGCACAGATTGTTTGGAAAGGCGAAGGGCGTGAGTTTCTTTCAGGACGACATCCTGGTGGCTGCCACCAGTAAGGAGGAACACAACCATATTCTCAATGAGGTGTTGGGTATATTGCAAAAAGCAGGGTTAAGTGTAGAACTTAGCAAGTGTAGATTCGCAGAAAGGAATGTATCGTACCTTGGACATATTATAAGTGAGGATGGTGTAAAACCTAAACCTTCACTTGTAAATGCCATTGTGGGTTCACCTGCTCCTACTACTAAGGATGAAGTCAGATCCTTTTTGGGCATGACGGAATATTGCACTAAATACATACCCAACTTTGCTAGCAAAATATTCAATATACGCTCACTCCTTAGGAAGAATGTAAAATTTGAGTGGTCGGATGAATGTGGAAGAGAATTTTCTAAGATCAAAGTGGAGTTAGGGAATGTAAATGCTTTGAGCAGCTTTGATCCAAACTTGGAATGTTTGTTAACCACTGATGCAAGTGACAAAGGACTGGGTGCAGTTCTTTCGCCGAAAATTGGTAATGGTACTGAGAAGATTATTTTGTTCGCGTCCAGAGCACTTTCCCCTGCAGAGAGTAAATACCCAATTATTGAAAGGGAAGCTCTGGCCTGTGCATGGGCTCTTGAACATTTTAGAGCCTTTGTTTGGGGGAAATCTGTTACTATCCGCTCGGACCATCGACCTTTGGTAAAGATTTTAACTAGTGAAGGTAGTGTAGGAGCTTCTGCCAGGTTGGCAAGGATATCCATGAGAATGAAGGAATACATTTATAAGATTGTCTATGTACCCGGCAAAGACAATGTGGTGGCTGACTGTTTGTCTAGGCTACCTGCACCTTTGGAAGAATGTGTGGATGATCCGTGGGGCAATTTCAGTATTGCTCTGATTCAAGATTCTGGTACACCGGTCATTACTAAAGCTGAGTGGGTGGAAGAACAGTCTAAAGATGTAGTGATACAAGCTGTTTGTAATCATATTTGTAGAGGATGGCCGAAAAAACAATTTATCAATGGCGAGTTGAAATCATATTGGGATGTGCGAATGGAACTGTCATTCGATAGGGATTTATTACTGAGGGGTGAGAGGATAATTCCACCTAAAGTTTTACGGAGGAGAGTATTACAGTTATGTCAGGAAGGAAATTTTGGGGTAGTTAGGACCAAACTAGTGGTCAAAGGCATCTTTTGGTGGCCGGGCATTGACAAAGAAGTAGAGAAGTTTGTGAGAGAGTGTTCTGTTTGTTCTTCGGCAGATAAATCATTAAAGACCTTGAGACCTCCGATGAGTGAAGGGTTGATTCCTAATCTTCCTTGGGAGGTGATAGCAATTGACATTTTTGGGCCTGTGGGAGAGTCAAAGGAATATGGTTTAGTTATAATTGATTTGTTTACGAAGTGGCCTATGGTTAAAATTGTGGAAAAAGTGGATACACACACCGTTTTAAAGTTCATGGACAAAATATTTGTTTTGGAGGGATTACCGGTATGTGTGTTGAGTGATAATGGGGTACAGTTCACATCTAGAATTGCGAAGGATTATTTTCAGAAATGTGGGATCAAGCACAAGACCACTTCACTGTACAACCCTAGTGGGAATGGCACTGTAGAACGCTTTAACCGTGTGTTAAAAGGTGTGATTCAGGGTGCAATGAGCAAAGGGTTGGAGTGGAAATTGGAAATACAAAAAGCTGTTTGGGCTTATAGAACCACAACACATGCTGCAACTGGTTTATCTCCTTTTGTCATGATGAGGGGTAGGACACCCAGATGCAAGTTCAGCCCCAATTGGATTATGGAAGGTAAGGTAGAACAATGGTCACCTATTGAGGTAAAGGGAAATATTGAATTGGCACATATGAAAAGTAAAGAGCATTATGACAAATGTCATGGCACTAGAAATGTTCCTGTAGTGGTTGGTGATTGGGTTCGCATTAAGAGACCCATTAAAGTTCCAAAAAGTGAAAGCATGTTTGAGGAACCACAACAAGTGGCAGAGGTTCTTCGTAATGCAATAACACTTAAGGATGGTAGAGTTTGGAATCTTAAGAATGTTGCTTTAGATTTAAAACAACAACATGACATTGATACTACACCTGTTTTTGAACATCCTTCCAACTTTGAGTGGGTGGAGGACTATTTTGAAAACAGTACTGTACAAACTGATTTGAGACTTTACGGTTGTGTACCAATAAAAACTGTGGAGAGGGATGAATCGTCAGAGACAAATCAAGTCTCCACAGAGGTTGGGGAAGAAACTCTTCCTCAGGATGCCACTCCTTTTGTGAGGAGGGAGGAGGGGTTTCCGAGTACTTCTAGTTGTAACACTGAGCAAGTTGGGGAGAGCGACTTGTGTGTCATGGGTAAGAGGAAAAGGGTTTTGCCGGGATGGCTCAGTGAATATGTTAGGTAGTTCCGTTTTTGTTTTTTTTCTCTTCTAATTCCAAAGGAGGGGGATGTGTTGTATATGCATATTTCTTTTATATCTTACGTTCTCTTTTATTGTATTATGTTCTGTACTGTGTACAAGCGGAGCGTGGCATGGAACACTCCTTGTGTTCGTCACGAGTTCCAATTCAGGTCGTCAGTTGTACTGGGTCCTGGAGTGGAAGTCGTGCTGCCTGGCGCTCACCTGTTTTCCTGTTAGCTCAATAAATCTTTCCACCTCAATACGTCTACCGCAGTTATTACACACGCCTCACCCTAAAGGCGCAAGCATGGCCCCCAGCCATGAGAGCAGCTTCTCCCCCTTTCAGGAGAGGCACTCCACATGCATCAGCCAAAGCAGCGTCTCTCGCAGCAGCCGAGGCGGCTTCTTCCTACGACGTGGCACGGGCTGCACTGCTCACTGGGATACGGTGGGCCCAGGGCACAAGTCCTAAAAAAAGAAGTGGGGGGACGCTCCAAGTTAGGTGGTGTCACAGGCAGTGACGTCACGACAGGAAGTGACGTCACGAAAGGTAGTCCCCAGCACAGTGAGCTGATATGTAACTTTCACAGTTCCAGGTGACTTTTTGTACCATGATTGTTTGGCATTCTTGCGTGCGGCTGCATGCATATATACGTCTTTGTTCTCTTTATATTTAAATAAAGAATGATTGCCAAAAATTGCTTCAGACTTGGAAAATATTCTCACCAAATGAACAGTACGGAATCGAAACTCACTAAAATGTTTAGTCGAATTATTGGCAATATTCGAACAACTTTAAATAATGTTGCAGATTGAAGAGAGACTTGAATTGACAGATGTCGTTTTTAGAACGGGTACACTTTATAGTCTTTGTAATTTTTTATTTTGAAATGATGGCTTCAGCTTGAATTCTGTTTTTGGGGTTATGCTTTATTCCCACACTGCCAGTTCTTTCACAAAAATAGCCCCGCTGTTTGGCTTTCCACGTGATTCAGGCCACCATGACTACTCCAGAACTTACATAAAGGGCAAAGCAGAATTTTGATAGGTAGCGCATTCGCGCGCTACACAAGATTGACTGACAGCCAGCCCTGTACTTGGGAGATCGACGGGGCGGCCGTGCGGGCAAGTAATGCCATCATTGAAAGTCCAGCTTTTGGGCAGGGTGGACGGCGTCCACCCGGTCAAATAAGTGGGGGGACGCCGTCCACCCGCGTGGTACCCCGACTCGAGCCCTGGGTGGGCCCAGCATGCAGGTGTCACCACTGTCCTCGTTGCCAGTGTGCATAGCTGCCAAGGTTTCAGATTGCTATGTGTGACATTTTTATAATTTAAGTGTAATTATGAGTGACATCTCAACGACTATGAGTGACACTATCTCCTTCACCACTTACCAGAGTTACCGGACCGTCACCAGAGCGACCCAAACATAGCTGCAAAGTTTTCAGTACGTGCATGAGTTACGTTTGTATGTTTCGAAGGCACCTATGACTGACATTTACATCTCATGTGTGACACCTTCAGTGATACTTTATGGCGAGCAGTGGATTAAGAAAATGTATGGTACAAAACAAAAATATTGTTTTAATAAATGCAGTGCAGTACCTGGGTTAAATAAACGAATCACACCTGATATTCAGTGAGACAGTCAATGAAGACCTTTAGGCCTGACTCTTTAAGTTCTCTGTAGGATGACAGGCAGCTCCGCTGTATATGGTCTTGCACCGTTACAGCTATATAACCTGAGCGATAGCTCAGCTGTCAGAGATCTGACCTTATGTAGAAAGCTGGATAGAAAGCTCTGCTCGCTTCTGTGCTGTCACATCATGTGCAAACTCTCTTGTGGGACAGTTATGCCACCTAAACCAAGAACTCGTACGATCTATGTAAACTTGGCAGATAGTGGTGCTACTAAGTCCACTTAAAGGATAACTCTGGTGTGTGCTTGTGAGGAGTGCCAATCCTCCTAATGCTTTCTGTAATTTAATTCCTATTAGACTTGTTTAAGCGGAGTGGCATTTCTTTATGGTGAATTCAAACCCTAAATCAGCTGCCAAACCCTGCAATGGCTGTTTCATAGGGGCAGCTCCGATGTCTAAAGCCATAGCTTGCAGGTTTATCTAACCTCTGAGGTGATTTTGCTCAGACATTCTGAGTCTGTAATTTCTGTTTATTCCATTTTGGGCGAGGGGTAAATTTCTACCACCCCAGCTCCACCCGGGGACCCCTTTCCTCTGTCCCACATTACGTCCTGTCAACCCTCCCCGACTTCAGTCAATGGCACCTGCTACATTTCTAGAATATTCCATTTTTCAGGACACGCTGGAATATTACAAACAGCATCATGGACTGTTAGTCACGGATGAGGATCCACCTGTCTCCTAGTGAGCATGCACACTGTCTCAGACTGCAGGAGCGGCAGCAGCCTCACCTGATCTCGCACTCCCATTAGTTTGTATTATTATCACACTGAGAGTGTTGCACACTCTGGGTGGGTGGCAACAAGTCACTGGTAAACAACAACACTTACTGTTCTTCAGTTTTTGAATGATCTCAGCCAGACATCGCTGCATGACTGGCACGTCGGCGGTGACTCTCTACAAGGCATCTGGCTCATCTCAGGTCGCGAGAAAGCCACTCCAGGGCAATCCTGTCGGTCCAGGCTGCAGTGGCGGCTGTCCGCAGTGATTCCTAACCTACTAGCGGACGCTGCAACCCAGTGGCGGTCAGACATGGATCTGTCACTGATGACCCGGGCCGTCCACTATCTGTGCAGCACTCTCCCTCGGAAACGACACCATTGAATTCGCCGGCTGGCGGCCATTATTGGGCTCACCACTGCAGACAGTGTGGGCACGCTGGTGAGAGCAGCAGCGCTGCAAACCAAGCATGGCCGGCGCCGCCTGCAAACACTCGAGACGCAAACTCCCTGCTCTCTGGCACAGGACGTGACGTCTCCCGTAGCGCCACGGCAACGGTTTTTTGTGCCACACAGACAATCCTGACTGGACCCCAGCTGTGACGTCAGGCAGGTGGTCTGACTGACTCAGAGCCCCGAGGCGCCCCGGGAAATCGATGAAAAAGATACATTGTAGCTAAGCAAAATGGGCTGGCTGCCAGGCCTTTTCTCACCTGGGAGCGCCTGAAAGCACCCGCTGGAGTAACGCGCACCGGCAGAACTCTGCCAGAGCTGCCACACACACTTTGCAGCTCTTCAGTGACTGCTGAGACATGCATTAATTATGCGTGACAATGCATTTCAGTGCGGTGATGCGGAGCACCACACTGAAATGCGTTAGTCTAACGCCCGATGCGTGATACTTGGCAGAACTGAGTGTGGCGTCCGCTGCAGAGTGTGCCAACGAGGCTGCAGCAGCACCAAATGCAGTAATGGGAGGCACCCACATAGGTACACTAGTAGCTCTCGCAGAGTGGCCTCGAACGACCACTCCGCCCTTTATTTGTACCCTCGGGCTGTGCCCTCCCTCGGGATGTGGAAGCTATACAAAGTATAGTAGAGTCCAGGTTACACTCTATAGACACGTACAGGCCGTCTGGAGGTTTCTGCCCTGCAGTCAGATCTGAAGACCCTAATCAGCTCATTGCACTTAAGTCACTGATCAACTGCATGCTCCTATCTTCTGTGATGCTGGCAGTGTTGCGGTGAATGGGCTCTTCTACAACTGATGCTTTTCTTAGCGACTCCTGCTATTGTCTAATCGCGCACCAAGACACTACAGCCAGCTACTGAGAAAAAGGTGAAGGCAGTAGAAATAGAAGAATAACCACATTGGAACATGTCCTCAGTCAACAGACCACAAACATAGCAGCCTCCTTGGAAAATAGTAGCACCTCTTTGCTTTAACATAGATGACCATGTGTGCTTAAAAATACATTATCATCAGAAAGATGTACAGGAAGAAGGAATAGAACTTTAAAAAAAAAAGTTTTGATGAGTAGTGCACAGATTGAGCCATCAAGCATGTTTAAATGAGGGCTGACTACAGGGTAATGCACAGGAGATTAGTCTTGCAGACAGTACACCTGATTTCTTAAGTAGGGCTGCTGCACATGTGAGTGAGCCAGTTATTGTTTACATAGTCCCTGTAGTCTTGTGAAAGAACTTGCTAGACGCATATGTCTATCTTAGATTGGTCATTTTTGTTTGCAAACAAATTTTATTGGGTTTTCATTGACTCAAATTTTCTTTTAACATTCATAACCGCGATAAGGGCTTAGTATCTCCCACTAAACCAAGAATAAAAAGCTAAAATACAAATTAAGCATAAAAAATCTTCCCGGATCCAACATCATCCTAGACCACCTGGTCTTCCTCACATTTGTGCTTGAAAATATTTTCCAGACCTAGGGACCGATTACGATGAGGCTTGGAAAGCCTCCTAAGCAGTGTTTTTAAATCTAAAAACAATGCGTGGTATTGGCATGCGATGTAAATGCATAATCGCGGTAAAAACATGTGTGCTAAAAAATGCGAGGCAAAGGCATGCGATGTATTTACCAGCGTTGCACTGTCGCACAACCACCAAATGGCGCACCTGTTGGTGCCTGAAGTGCTCTGGGTCTGGGAAACTATGGTTTCTTGCAGTTTGCCAATGACCTGGTTTCCTCATCTAGACACATATCTAAAATCATCCTGCAATCTCATCTACTCCAGTGAGAGTGTGACATAGACCCCAGTGTAGGCGTGAACTCCGGATTATCAAATATTAGTGTCAGGGATGAGGGGAAAGTGGTAATTTTGTATAGCAAGGCTATGGTGTCCTAGATGTCAATCAGTGTACTTGCAATGTGACTGCAGCATATGTGTCATAGGGAATCTTCCGACTACTGCTCTATTTATGCGAGTCCCTTGTTTGTCAGATTCTCCTTTTGATCATTCCACTATAATGTGCATTTGCACTGCCCTGTAACAATTACCAATATGGGGAAACCCAAGGACTCCATTACCTCTAGGTGCTAACAAGATTTTCTTAGAGAATCTAGGTGTCCTGTTCTGCCATGCAAATCTGATTAAGACAGTTTCCATATAATCTAGCATTGAATTGTCAATTCGAACTGGCAGCGCTAGAACGACATAAAGCAACCTGGAGACTAGGTTCATTTTAATGGCTGCAATGCGACTCAACCAGGAGATGTATAATTTCCCCCATTTTTGCAGGTCAGATTTGATCTCTCTCCATCGGGGTGGTATATTGGCTTGCTACCAATCCATAGGAATTGAGTCAGCTTTACTCCCAGCTATCTTATCGCCCTGTGGTTATTTTAAAGGGGACCTTGTCTCCAAGTTATTCTATGTCAGTGGCAGACAGACCCAGGAGATAAAGTTTGGATTTGGACCGATTAATTTTATATCTGGATCTTTCCGATATTGTAACCAAATTTGATGGAGTGGCAGTATTGATTGCTCCAGTTTGAGAACATCATCGGCAAAGAGCGATATTTTGTAATTTACACCCCTGAAGTGGTGAATCTTTAATGTAATTCAAGAGGTGGATTCTCATGGCTTGCGTTTCTATCACATAGAACATAGAGCAGCAGAGATAAAGACCATCCCAGCCTCGTTCCCCGTCAGAAGTGAATAAGTCACAGGCTCAAAAACCTAACTTCAATATACTTGACCCGGAAACGGGTCTCAAATTGTGTGATTTGAGGCAAATATTTTATTTTACAGAGCTGCCATTTTCTTCATTATCACATTTGGAAGCACATTCAAATATGGGAATTCAGCATTTTTGCTGCACAACAAAAACTCTTTTGTTTGATTAAATTGACTAAATGTTTGATCCATGTATAATAAGAATAGATCCACATATAGGGTACACACGATCTCTGACTTGCCTCTTAGTCAGTGCTTAATTTGAGCCAGTGGTTTCTGGTGCTCAGCAACGGCACTTAATCATCAACACCGGCACTTATGGTAGGCACAGAGAGATTAAGTGATTTGCCCAGAATCACAGGATGATGAACCGACACCGAGACTCGAACCTGGTCCCCCAGCTCAGAAGTCGGCAGCTCTGGCTACTACGCCACATCATCTCCCCTCTTTTATTTTTGTTTCTGTTTTTGGCAGTGCTAACAGGAGAAATGGACTAGTGGAAGGTTTGTGCGCACGCAGAAATACTGTCCACATCATGTGTTAATCGTTCTCAGACAATCTCCACTCTTTTTTGTAGTGAATTAATTTCCATGCAGTGCAAACTTGAACGTTCACTTTTTGCATTCGAGCCTTGCAATGCTTCCACTGCGGCATAGGATACCCTTACGCTCCTAGGCCCACGATTCTACACGAGTTTCGCCCTCTGCGAAAAATAGAGCCCATCTATTCTTTCAATTGTTCCTGCTAATTTTGGCCTTGAACAAGCCAATGTATCTTTATTTTGGAAGTGAAAAGTGCCACTGAATCTGTTGCCAAGGCTTTAAGGGGATTAGGTGTAGGGGGAAACATCTTCTGAGCCATAAATCATAGAATTATGCAGTTTACTGTGATCTGTCTCTCTCCCTCCTACCCCCCCACCCCCCACACACACATACCACTCTCTTTTCTGTGGGAATTCTAAGTGAACTGAATTATAGCAGTAAGGCTTGTACTGTCGACTGTGGGATATGTATCTATCTCGAAAAGTGTATTTCACTTGTTCTACTTTTCATTTGTGTATTCGTTCATAATGTATATTGCTGACCCCCGAGAATGACGGAGTGTTTTACAGTAAAAGCTGGCACTAACAAGATAAATTTGCTGGTGCAAGCTGCCTCCTGACGAGAGCCCCAGCACTTATTTTATACAAATTAACCACTGCTCTTAGTTCACTCATAGCACTGCCATTAAGGCAGGAAGTAGTGTTTCTCAGTTCATATTTAAAAAACTCACTTATAATAAATATATTACTAAAGCATGATGTGTTAGCGCATAGTCCTTTACAGACAGTAAATTTCTCATGGAAATGGGCAAAACGTTCCCATTAACACGCAGTTTTACTGATAAAACTATATAGTGTATAAACAATCTGTGAAAATTGGGTTTCAGCAAACATATTTATCATTTGCACATCACCAAGTAAAGTGTTCTGATTTATTTTCATCCTATTAAAATATTTTTTCTTCACACAGAATTACAAAAATGGGCTTTCATAACTATTGAAATATATTTGAAATGTTTGTACAGTTCACTTATTAGCTATTTAAACTGACACCCTACAGCCTTTAATTTCACACTCTGTACAGCATGTCAGACAGTTCATCTTACAAAATCCTGGAACTCTGCAGTCAGAGAAAGAAAAGTAATTGTAACAAGATGTTAACAGACTTCTGACCTTTGTCTCTATACACAGAGCAAATGTGACAAGATAAAAACAAGATTTAAAGGCATCTTTATTGCTCCTTCACTTTCTGAGTGAACAGAACACCTGTTCCTTGTCAGCTCGCCAGAATGGGCGAGTAGGCCCTAAATATAGCTCGCCCTGATAAAGTCTGACTCGCTTTAGTGAGTGGGCGAGTAGATTTCTTGAGGCCTGTGTCAGAGTGTATGCCCCCATTCATCACTCTGGTCTCTGTTTCCTTCCATGATCATATTTATAAATGCACCACCTAGTCCAAAGCGGCTCAGAACTGCCCTCATAAATGCCAGTACACCATATTGAAGGTTTTTTCATCATCAAGTGTTACATAAGCCACCTTCAATTGTTTATGTTTCGCCTTTTCAACAAAGTGCTACACAGCAAATGCTTTCAAAGGTTTGTCTACCAGTACCAAAGCCAGACTGGTTTTCCCAGGTCAGTGACGAGAGAATAGGAATCAGTCTTGTCGCCAATATTTTCATGTATATCTTCACGTCCAAGTTTAATAATGTGATAGGTCTATAGGCAGAGCACTCAACATGGTCCTCCCTGATTTTGGAATTACCACTATTGTTGTGTCCACCATTGACTAAGTAACTACTGGTGTTTCGGAAGGACTTAAAAATTTCTTTGAGTATTGGTGCAAGTTTTTTTGCACAGAGTCTGTTAAGTCTGGGCGGTGAACTCCGCTCAGCTCGCGGAGTTTGCGGCGATTTCCGAACTGCGCATTACGTGGAGCTTGCGGAGTTCCGAAAAACTCCGTGTAGCAGAGTTTTTTTCCCCCGCTCGCGTTCGTCAACGTTAAGTTGGCGAGTGAGGAAAATCCACCTCCCAGTGTGATTTTTCGTCGTTCGCGATCGTCAACATCAAGTTGGCGAGCGTGGAAAATCAACTTCCCGGCGAGATTTCTCAGCGCAGGCGGTCAGATTTCTCATTGCGAGTGGTCGCGTATGCTCGCGACCACTCGCTTTGAGAAACTGTCCGCTCGCGTTGAAAAAGCTGCAGCTCGAGTAAAAATCTACTCGAGCGGCAGAAAGGAAGCAGTGCCCGCTTGCGCTGTGCATGGTGCCATTCGCAATGATTGCACAGTGCAGACAAGCACCTGCCACTGAAAATCACCGCGAACAGCATTTATCCAATGCATTCCACCGCTTGCGGAGCTCCGCGTAGCAGAGTTTTTTTGCACTTCGCAGAGTTCCACGTAGCAGAACTCCGCGAACCCCGCCCAGGCTTAGAGTTTGTAAAATTCCCCACTAAACCCACCCAGACCCAGGGCCTTATTTGATTTCAGGGATTTGATTGCGGTCTAATATCTCCTTCCTCCACAGGTGCCTCTAGCTCTTGACATTGTTCTGGTAGGATTATGGGAAACATCAAATTTCCTAAAAATTTGCTAATCACCCCCTTCCCCAGGCTGCTCTGGCGTTTATAGTTTGGTGTAATAAGTTCTAAATAGGTTTGCTGTTTCTTTGGTATCTTAAGTAAGTCAGCTCCGGGAGTTCTTAAGTCCTATTGTGTGGTATTCCTATTGGCTCTAACTTTGTCTATTGGCCAGCATTTGATGCTCTTTATCTCTGGCCTCGGAAATGTTGCCTTTCAGGTACAAATGGGCCCCTTTGCTCTGGTAATTTCCAGTGTTCGTAATTGGCATCTACATTAGTTAGTGTTTTAAGATCTGCCCTGGTCACAGTCTTTTTGTCCGTCTCTTCCGCTTATTTTAGTTCAATTTCCACTTGTATTTGAATTTTGGTCATGGCTGCTAACGCTAATGGTTTATCCTAATTGCCATCTTTTAGGCATCTGAGTATGTATCTGGGGAAGTACCTGTTATTGTATTCGTGGCCATGTACTCATCTATAGTGGACAAAATTTCTACCCTTTTTGGTGTGTCTTGAAGTATTTCTCCCTAACCTCCATAATCTCTCCGTCTGCTTTTGTGCACAAGGGTCTTGTGTCATCCAAATGTGCATGTGGTCGGAAACAGCCATTGTGCCTATTCTGTGCTAGAAAGGAAAATGATGTCAATATTAGAGTAGGATTAATAGATCAGAGAGTAAAAAGTAAAATCCTTGTCTTGGAGTTGCATCCCTTTCCAAGTGTCCATCAGTCCCAGGTCCCGAAATTGCTCCTGGATCTCCCTAGACATCTCTATACTGGTTCACCAGGTGAGCTTGGATCTGTCAGTTTAGCGAAACAGTTTTAAAGTCCCCTGTTAGTATTGTCAGTCCTTCCTTGAAGCCCAAAAGCTTCTGAAGAACCTTGGGTAGGAATCTGTCCTGCTCCTGGTTCAGTGCGGAGAGGGTCGCTATCGTGATTGTTTCCTCCCTTATGTGCCTTTCATCATCACACACACCCTTGTCTATTAGGGTCATTTATACTATTGTATAATTTTTTTTGCTAAAAGTATGAATACCCCCCTGGTCTTAATAGGTGCATTTGATTGGTATTGGTTTGTGTAGTATCTAGAGCGAAAGTGATCCGAATTGCGTTTTTTTAAAATGCGTCTCTTGCAGCATCACAATCTTTGCCTTTTCTGAGTTTAAGAAGATGTAGATTCTCTTCCTCTTGGAAAGGGAATTAAGCCCCTTCACATTCAGTGAAATAGCTCGGAATGATGTCTAATATGTTTATTTATATAATATATCCAATACAAAAGGCGGTGAGGGCCCCACAAGTGTGCGCACTGGTGAATATTTCAGGTTGTTTAAAAAAAAAGTCCAGTAATTGTTCAACGCTCTACTCTCAGTGGTCCCACCGCCACTAGGCCACAGTCCTCATATAATCACCAACTCTTTGAAAGGAGCGTCGTCATTCCCACAATTGTAATCAATCAATTATTGCATCAATAAGAATCAAGTCCATAGGCAAGGTTGCTTTGTAGAAAAGTT
The DNA here is from genome assembly GCA_963921515.1 of Calotriton arnoldi. NCBI lineage: Eukaryota > Metazoa > Chordata > Amphibia > Caudata > Salamandridae > Calotriton > Calotriton arnoldi. The sequence continues at coordinate 786,661 of CAWUFW010002669.1, read as the reverse complement.
CTGTTGTTTATTTCAGAAACATATATTTTCAAAACACTAGATCCAAGAACTCATATAACATAAATACATCAGCCTATGCGTTTCGTCCACACTTGGACGTCAACAGAGCTGAAAAAAAGAAAAAATATACATATCAATTTCAACACCTATACTTATTTCGTATGATATTATTATACAGTACAAACAACATAATCCATGCTGTCTTAACCCCTCCTACATTTAATTCGATCGGTGACTGAAAAGCCTGCCTATATCCAATCTTTAGAACACCCCTTGGCCCAGGATGTGAATCATCGCTATCGTTTTTTTGGGATGTGCTAATGTGCAAATGACTCTTATGTACGAGATCCCACTCCTGTATTCTTGAGCAATCACAAATTGACATGTTTAATAAATCACAACATCATTCATTGTATCGCCTAATTCCATACGATGACTTCCCTTTTTGTTTTTTAATTTTTTTAACATTCTGTCCAAAACTATCCCTGTATTTTACTTCATTGCTATTCTCCCAAAGAAACAGTTCTCAGTTTATTGATGATGTTTACAACAATTGAGACATACCTCAATATTCGTTCACTGTCAATTCACTCCATTAAGTCATCCTGCAGTTCTTCTCATCATCCCATTAATGGGGAAGTTTTTCTACAAAAAATATATATCCAAATTTTATCCCCCGTGTACAAGAGTATTCGTCACCCTTCCTCCCATTCAACACCATGTCATTTCACCGTGCCTGCGATTCAAAATATAATCCATGGTGGTTCATGGGATTAGTTTTCCTGTGGGAGGTGCGGTGATGTTTTTATGGAGATTGAACCATGATAAGGTTATAGCCAACATACCTATTTATTGGTTTTTGAATGTGGGCTGGGCCTGTAAACATTGATATATGACATGCAGGACCGGATAGTGTGCCCTCAATGGTGCGGAGCATGTTTAGGCTTGTGAATATGGGACTATGAGGTAACAACTTCGGGTAGAAATTAAATGATCAGGCTAGAAATACAGGGGACTTTTGGAAGGAGGCCAATACCCTGATTAGACACAGTGGACAATGAGCATCCACCGACCGTAACGGCGGTTAGGGTGAGAGTCTTATGGGTAGTGGGACCTACGATCCTACTTCATTGGATTGGATAAATATATAAAAAATATTTTTTTGGCAGACGTGGCGTCGCAGGCAGGCAGGCGAAAATGGGAGAGATTATGGCTTGGCTGTTAGTATGTATGACCCTAATAGGATACTACTACTTGAGCATGGTAATGATGAGAATGGAGGCTTTTGTGGTTACAGTAAAATTCTATTCCTCACGTACGGGGCTGCTGAATCAGTGCAAGGATTGGTCATCGAGCTGTGGGGGCCTTAGTAAGATAGGAGGCCACGCCCTGCTACAGGCAATAGTATACATTGAGCTCCACTGCAGTTAGCTTGTTTGGTTACGGCAGGAAGGAGGAAACTTCCTTGTTCACACATGGGATTGTATGAGTCGCTAAGGATTGGACGTAGAGGAGAAGGGGGTGTAGATAGAAAGGGGGCAACGCCCAGCTTCAGGCAAGTCAGGCAATGACAACGTACTGAACTATACGGCGGATATACTCTTTAGTACAGTAGGAAGAGGGAAACTTGTTTCATTGTACGCGTGACCTCGCAGGCCATGCCCTTGGGCGGCCGATCTCGTAAACCGCTGCTGATTGGCTAGTAAAAGAGGACCCTAGTGGGAACCGCGAGTTTGGCATGTTAATTAGGTGATTTCAAATAACTGTATCTGATTGGTCCCTGAGGTATTCAAATGCAGGCCACAGGAGGGAGAAAGCTTACAGCGGGAATTATCGGACTGGCCGGGACACGGACGCGTTAGATTGAAACGCACCGCTGAAAAGGTGAGAATAGGGCAGAACGAAGGTTTGGCTTGCCTTCGTAGACACGCTTTGTGGATAATTTGGGATGTTGGATTTATGATCTGGTTGGTTATATTTTAATTGACTTTAAATCATAGGTTTTTGCTGCTAAAATCAGGCTATTCAATGGGAACATAAAGAATTAGAGGTTCCGTTCATTCATTGTTGAACAAGTTCCAAGGGATTGGGTTTGAATCTATGGACGGAAGTTGGCATGGACTGAAATGTATAGAATTCTTTTGCAAACAAGGGGCCGCTGTCTAGTTAGTCACCAAAAAGACCAGATAATGTGTGGCACGGTGAAATGACATGGTGTTGAATGGGAGGAAGGGTGACGAATATTCTTGTACACGGGGGATAAAATTTGGATATATATTTTTTGTAGAAAAACTTCCCCATTAATGGGATGATGAGAAGAACTGCAGGATGACTTAATGGAGTGAATTGACAGTGAACGAATATTGAGGTATGTCTCAATTGTTGTAAACATCATCAATAAACTGAGAACTGTTTCTTTGGGAGAATAGCAATGAAGTAAAATACAGGGATAGTTTTGGACAGAATGCTTAAAAATTCAAAAACAAAAAGGGAAGTCATCGTATGGAATTAGGCGATACAATGAATGATGTTGTGATTTATTAAACATGTCAATTTGTGTTTGCTCAAGAATACAGGAGTGGGATCTCGTACATAAGAGTCATTTGCACATTAGCACATCCAAAAAAAACGATAGTGATGATTCACATCCTGGGCCAAGGGGTGTTCTAAAGATTGGATATAGGCAGGCTTTTCAGTCACCGATCGAATTAAATGTAGGAGGGGTTAAGACAGCATGGATTATGTTGTTTGTACTGTATAATAATATCATACGAAATAAGTATAGGTGTTGAAATTGATATGTATATTTTTTTATTTTTTTCAGCCCTGATGACGTCCAAGTGTGGACGAAACGCGTAGGCTGATGTATTTATGTTATATGAGTTCTTGGATCCAGTGTTCTGAAAATATATGTTTCTGAAATAAACAACAGAACTTTTCTACAAAGCAAGCTTGCCTATGGACTTGATTCTTATTGGATGCAATAATTGATTGATTACAATTGTGGGAATGACGACGCTCCTTTCAAAGAGTTGATGTTTATTTATATGTAGGGGTTTGACTTGTTCCATAATGTTTCTGTCTATGTGCGTTTCTCTGTTCCACCCTCCCCCACCCTTCTTTTCCTCGACTGAACATTTGAATAGCAATACAAAACATCAGAATCCTAGTTAATCACATAAGCAGCAAACACATAAACAAGAAACAGGAAAAATCAATATCAAACCTTGTTGGGTTCCTTTACCGCTGATACATGTAGCATCAGCGTTAGTCCATCACCTGCAGATAGTGTGGTGTTTTATCAGTCTACTGTAAACAAATGAAAATACCCCTCCTGGCATGTTAGCCTTATATTGGGTTTTAACAAAGGAATGCCTCACAGGTCACCTATCCTGGAGAGAAAAGATCAGAAGATGCTCAGTTCCTCTTGTCCACTGTTTGCGATCTACCATAGATCTTCACTGTAGATGGTGCAACCACACTCTAGCTCTCTTATCGGTATTGGTTTCCACAAAACTGTGAGTGTTCATGGTCTTGAGTTTCGGCCTAAGAATGTTTAGCCCCTCCTCTGTAGTACATGCTTGGTATAACTTTCCTTAAGCTAGAAAGGCTATTCAACATAGAAATGACCATTGTAATCTGATATTTTCCTTGTTCGGTGCATCAGTGAGGGATTTAAATTTCCATCTCTTCTCAAGGGTTGACTGCGAAAGGTCATGCAGGAGTATGAGTGTGTCGTCTCCAGAATGAAGCAGTGCTTCCCTGAGAATTGTATCCTTTTGTTGGAACTAGGAGCATTTCAGTACTATGTCTCTGGGTCTGTTGTTGGTTGAAGTAGGTTTAGGGCCCACTCTGTGTGCTCTTTCAATGCTTACAGTCTGTCCGTTCTTCATTTAGAGGATTTGAGCAGATAAGGCATGGACATAGGCGATGACATTCGTACCTTCCACTTCTTCAGTCACATTACGGATTCTGACATTGTCTCCACATGCTCTATTTTCTAAATCCTCACATTTCAGGTGTAAGATATCCACCTTTGTCTCCGGAGACTGAATCATGTCAACGTGTTCTGTTGTCTTTTGTGGCAGATCCTGCAGATCAGTCTCTACTTCTACAACTCTATTGACATTTCGGTCAGTATCTTTACTGATGGACGAAATTGGCTCATGGATACTTTTAGTTACGTTTTGTAATTTGTATTTCAGGTCAGCTTTCCATTCCCCCTTCAACTTCTGGAGGTATGTCTTCAGGTTGCTTTTTGTGAAGGAGGGTTTGTCCTTTTTAGAGGCCATATTTACAGTCTCCTGGGCACCTCCTGGCATTGAGTGGTACAGCGAACAGTGTCCAATCATTTACCCTGTGCTTTATTGCATTTCTGCAGCATTCAGAATAGAGAAAGTTAACTTCGAGGGAGCGTGTTTCAACACAGGCTCCAGCTCTTGTTTTTGCGTGTCACAGGTACAATTGTCACTGAGGTCCCCCTGGTATAGTCATAGTAGTGTCCTTCAAAGAGAGCCCTGGAGGAGCCTCATGCTTAAAGTCTATTTGGCAGAGCTTGGTGGTTTGGATGTAAGGGCTTTGTAGGACCTGTGACAGGTGTGCACTGACCTCCTGCAGGACCTTTCGTAGTTGACCCCTGACCCTCACCCCTCTTTGAGCGAGTCACTGTTAGATTCTTTTTATTGGAGTGGGTGGTGTAGATATTTTTATATTCAACAGAAGTCCCAACGGAGTTCCCAGTTCTAGTTGTCCTTCTCTATTATAGTCTAGATTGCAATACTTAACATGAGGAGGAGGAGACCTCATTACAGTCAAGAATATCATATAAGTGATATCTGCATTGATGGCCCGAGGGGCAAACTTACTTCTTACGGCTGTTCTGAACTGGCCAGGATATCTCTCTTCGATGCCTAGGCCTCCTGCCTTCAGGGGCGCAGGGCCATCAACACAGCAACGGGGCTCCATTTTCCTTGAGCTCCTGCGCTACAGGTGTCAACCAGCGATATATAGTCCCAGTGATGCTCAAAGAGTGTTCCTCCCCCCTGAGGGCTCAGCTTCTCCAGTCAGGCACCACACCGGCCAGTGCCCACTCTACATTGCGGGTGCCCCCATCTTAAATTCACATGTTGTTACATCCACGCTCACTGAAGTTGTTGAACAGCTGCTGCCTTCTTTCTCATTTCAGTGCCAGAGGTCGCTTATGCCTCAGGAGAGCGAGGATGTTCTACTGGAATTCAGTAATAGGGCATTTCACCTCCAATCATTGTCGCTCCGGACAGGTAATGGCAGAGCTCAGCAGCTTGCGTCCACAATGATAGCTTGCAAGCCACCCCCACGGATTTGTAACTTTTAAGTTAAAGGAAATAGAATTTAAAGTGTCGTTTTCTTACAAATGATTCTCCCTATAGGGGATTAGGGGATGTGCTGCTACCTTACATCCACCTGCAATGACACACAGAAGAGCTTCCTGGAGGCTTTTGTGTGGTGCAGCATGGCAGTGGCAGGTGAGGGGGCTCCTTAAAGCTGTCTTTAGGCCATACATAGAAAGGATGTGTTATACATATTAGCTTATGTGCAAGAATTTGTTATGCTCACTAAACTGTGGAGAACAACTACAGAAAGAAAAGCATGGAATGATGTGCTTCTCAGTTCCATAACAATTCAGGAGATATTTAATGTTTCTACATGGAAGGCTCTACAAACCTTTGAATGTCAGGGTCACTGTCACTAAGGTCCAAATTGGCAAGTCGATTCACAGACTCTTCCAGCTCTTTGCATGATTACGTTTTCCCAGACTGTAGCTCTGGGTCCAATCAAACCACTACTTTGCTGTTCTATGCAATAGAACTTTCTGCTCTGAACTTGGGTGGGGGTCTTGCTAGTCTGCTTGCATTGGCCCCAGCACAGAATACAACCATGCTAAGAGTCAGGAAATGTTGTGTCTGAAATTATTAGCCAGGCTGCTGCTGCTTGGTGCTGGCATGGTAACTATAGAAAGAAGAAGGGTTTGTACTAGTCTGGTAATATCTTATTCAGGTACCAGGCATTTTAGGTTTAGAAAAGTTTGTATTTGCCATTGAGCATTTTTCCATATGTCGTTTATGTGACTGGAAAATTCACACACATGGTTCCAGGTCTGCCCAGTTATTCTCCATTCTGCGAGGTTTAACTCATAATTACAGGAATTCCATGCAGATATGCTGGCCGGTGTTGGTAATTTTGGCCACCAGCAATCTCCTCATGAAATTCTGTACTACCACAGAGTATATATACAAATCGAAGAGCAGTGTGACTCTCCAAACTTTGCATTGATACCATGTCCTGGATTGTAGTTATAGAGCTAAAGGCCCCTTTAAACAGAACTCTGACACAACCAATGCCATGCATCTTGTACTCAACACCAGTGCAACATTGGATTTCTCTAATTTCTGCTCTCCTTGGATTCCCACAATCCACCCTGCTATCTGATAGAGACTTCTAGCCACAGATTCCTTACCTTGGACTATTCCCCGGTGTCAGACTGGATCCAGAAACCTTTGGTGAGAAGTACCCCTACGTGCCAATAGGTGTTGTTGTTTGGTTCTGCGTGGCATTGTCCACACCAGAGGTGACGTGCGTGGTGCCTATATAGGCGCCACCCTAGTGTTCTGACGTCAGTTCTTTTCTTTTTGCGTCATTCAGCGTAGATCTGGAGAGCCTTACCCCCAGTCACTTTTTGACTGACTCTTTTTTAACCGTTTGTCAAAGAATTTTTGAGACTTTGCCTCCTGGTGTGCAGGATGTCCACCAGAAAGGTAGGTTTTAAACCACACTGCACCTGTCACCAACTGATGTCAGTGACGGATCCACACTTGGTTTGACTCTGGAGACTTGAGTGGGATCACGATGCCAAGACATGCAAGGATTGCCGCACCATGCATCCAAAAGCATTGAGAGAGTGATCCCTCAAGCTCCTTGCCGTCCCATATTGAACGAATCCGCGATGCTCCAGATCTCAGTCACGAGGAAGGTCCCGAGATCGTTCGCAAAGTCGAACCCTGCGATCGTCGTCCCACTCCAACTCGTTGGGGAAGTCTCACAAAAAGAAGCCGTCGAAAAGGTGTTTGTCTTCGCTGCGCAATTCTTCGGACAAGTCGCGGGCCATTGGCACTGGAGGCCTAGCTCTGTAGTGGAGGCTGCACCTGGTCCGTCTCTGCACGTTCCTGAATTTATGGGAGGCAGAGTGACCCCGGCCCTACTTAAAGAGTTCTATGAGGCCATGCATCTCATCTTTGGGTGGCCTGACGCCCCTGGCGACCCCGGCAGTGGCGCTGCCCTCATCTTCGTTCCCAACTACAATACGGATCTGGACAGGCATTATAGGACAGTAGGGCTACGAACAGGTCCTTGGGCCTTTCTACGGGAATAGAGGCGCAGTTGGAAACCCCTTCCGTGGCCATGAAAGGGGAGGCAGGTGGACTGGTATTGGCAAGGGGCCGTAGAAGGGAAACAGCATTTACAACGCTGTTTCCACAACGCATGCCTTTACAACGCGGTCGTTACAACGACCGCGTTGTTACCACGCGTACCATTACATCGCAAGTCGTATCAACGACTTGCTGTAGGGGGCGCGCTGGACTTAGGAATAGTATTAATTACTATTCCTACTCCAGTTTGTGCAACAGCAGGGAAGGTGTTGGATTTAAAATCCAACACATTCCCTGGTGTTGCACGCCCCCTACAGCAAGTCGTTGATACGACTTGCGATGTAATGGCACGCGTGTGGAAATCTGAAATAATTTCTGTTAGCATAGGCTGAAGCCATCTTGTTTGTGACATCCATTTTGTTAGCTATGTAATTCTTCCATCTTCACTGTTGCTTGCCCTTCTATTCTGCTTGTGTCATCAACTCTAGTTAACTCCTTCTGTACTGAGCTAAAAGCAATGTGCTGAGCAAAGGCCTGTAGCTGCTAGAATGCACCTGGCTAAAGATATAACTGTCAACTGTTTTTTGCTGATGTAAACAGTTCTGTTCCCCCTCCCACTCTGCTGACTAAGTGATCACCCATCTGCCCATGTTTGTTGGTAGTTATTCCTGAGTATGCTTGTACCTTCTATTTGTAACTACATGCTTATTCTGCAACAAACTCTGTATAGAAGCACCATGGTCTGTGACTTCAGTGTACTACCTCAGGCAGCACTTGAGAGTGCTGTGTGGACGTAGTCCCACTCATGAGTGATAAATAAACTTGTTATTTGAATTCCAGCTTCAGTGCCAATCTCTATTTTGTTGGTCTATGGACCCGTGGACAAGAGAAGGGTGACCCCTGTACCGGTGTGCTCATTAAAAAGCACATTTCCACAGTTGGTGCCCGATACGTGGGGCCTCATCGAGGACGCAGCCGTCTGAAGGAGTGGTCTTGACGGAAGAGTGAAATATTACTGAGGAGACGTCCTGCATGAGGAGACCCTTGTCTTTGCAGCCAAAGTGACTTTTCCGGTTTTTCGATTTGACCCTCCAGGTGGCGGCCGGTCCTGACTGAGGTATCCTTTGGTGTTATTTTTGCAGTGACCATTAGGTCGATCAAGAAATTGGCAGTTGGAGGTTGGAGACTTTTGTTTGGTAAGTCGCTGCAGCGGCACTCTTGTTTGCTTGGCCAAGATTCTGGTTTTGTTTGTTTGATTTATTTTTTGCAGAAAATAAAGGCAGGTAATGTGGAGATTTCTCTCTACTTTTGAACAATTTGGAAACGTAATATTTTACAAAAACTTGGTAGCATGCCTGTTTCCAGCACTCTCCGTAGGTTGTGTTGCTGTCTTGGTGGTACCAAAATGGATTTAGAAAGAAGTCAGCCGGCTCCCTTAGAGGGATCACTTAATAGACATATGTATATTAAATACGGTATTTCTTCCATAATGTATAGTACACTGTGGAACAAATATACAAAAAAGGATCCTGATCTCCAATGGCCTGTGAATGGGTCATTTGACTTTAAAAAGATTCAATATGTAGAACAGTGTTTGTTTAACAAAAAAAGTCGACAAGATATGTTTGATTGTGTACGAATGTGGGAGAAAGAAGGGAATGAAAGAGCAAAGAGAGAAGCAGCTATAGCAGAGAAAGAACAACGAAAAACGATATATCAAAAAGCGTTACAATTAAAAAACAAGGAGATGACGGAAATAAAAGAAAAAGAAGAGAGGGAGCGTCGTTTAGAGGTAACTGGCCAGTACCCTATTAGGCGCTCCCTTTATCCCATGCTTAATAAACCTCAAGATGATTCTATCTTATTAGATCGACCTCCGCCCCTGTATAAATTTCCCTCTGCCCCTGAGGAGGATCCTTCCGATGAAAAACATAATTCTTCCGACGATAAAGATATAGATAAGCAAGATGGGCGACAGACTCGCTCTACTTTAACTACTGATGAAAAAGCCACCATTAGATCCACTGTTCTGTTCAGAAGCCCGTAAGAAAACTCTTCCTTCAGATCTTGTAGCAATGGTTCAGCAGTGGAAAGATTTAGAACAGTTATATTTTGCAGAGAAGTTTGCTTGGGAAGTTATACATAATTTTAGAGACCTTTCTAAAAACTTAGAGCCCACTGATATACATTCTGATTATAAACAATTGAGTGATGGAACTTTCCTTTGTTCAAACATACCTGATTTAATTAGGCGAGTGGTTAAATTACGAGATAAAACATTTCGCTTAAAAGCGGAGAAAAAAGAAGCTAGTAAAACTAAAACTGTACAAGTAGCCCAAACCCCAGCGCAGTTAGTAGAAACTTCAGAGACAAATAATGGATCTAGTAGTGCTGAAGTTGGTATACGACCAATGCGCGAAGCTGCGCCTTTGTATGTTCCTCCAAAGGGTACGGGAACAAATGAAGATAAGACTTCAGATGATGCGAAAGGGTATTTTATTTATAATTGGGTTTATACCCCTTGGAGTAGAGCAGATGTTATGGTTCTTAAAGCCGCTTTGCCCGATCCGCGGAAAAATCCTGCCGCTTTCTATGAGGAAGTAGAAGGAGCCATTAGCTCCTGTACTATGACTCTGCCAGATATTGATAAGTTTTTTGGACTTATTTTGCCCCCTGATATGTGGAGAACAATTCGGAAACTAGATGATAATGTAGCATATGGTGATACTTGGGTGCATTTAGAAGAAATAGATGCGGCTAGAGAGCCTGCGCAGAAACTACAACAGGAGATATTAGATCTTCCCAAAGCTATTGTGACTAAGTTGAAAACTCTTATACCCCCTAAGAAAATAGATTGGACTACGTTAGCGTCTTGTAAACAGAAAGCGGATGAGTCAGTTTCTGATTTCTTTACACGATTTGAAGAGACATTCCATGACTTTAGTGGGCAGTCCTTGACAGATGACACGGGTAAGCAATTGTTCGTTGACAAATTTGTCGCTAACATGTTGCCAGAAATAGCTAGTTGCCTAAAGGCCAGCGAGAGTTCATGGACTACGTCTTCCCCAGTCTCCCTTTTGACTATGGCCCAGTATTATGAGCATCAGGAATTGGAAGCAAAGGGCAAAGAGGATAAGAAGGTTAAGGATTTAAAAACAAAAGTTATGTTGGCTCAAGTATATGGTCCACCATTCAGAGGTGGTGGTAGAGGTGGACGTGCAGTATATACACCTGGTGTACCCCCTTTCTCTCGATCAACTTTGTCTTCTGATCAGTGTGCTTATTGTAAAGAGATTGGACATTGGCGTTCTGAGTGCCCCCTTTTGCTAGGTCAGCAGTATCAACGGGGTAGAGGAAGTATGAGAGGACGCCCAGGGAATTCAGGAAATAGGGGAGGAATAGGAACCCGTCCCAGGTTTGAGGCAGTTGAACACAGACCAAATTATTCTAATACCTTTGATAGACGAAATCAATATCAAATGTCTGATTATTCGGCTGATGGGCTTGCGGATTCTGATTATGCATAGGAATGCCTAGGATGGGGTAAGAAACCGTTTGAGGTCCCAGTAGATCAGAAGGGTCCTTATGTTGATGCAAATGTCTTGGGTTCTACTGATCGGTTTCTGGTTGATACAGGAGCTACTCGTAGTGCTCTGTCTAAAAAATTGGTTCCTAGGGCTCCCCTGTCTGGCGCAATGATAACATCGATAGGATTCGATGGGACACCTAGCCCACTGTCACAGCCACTTGCATTTAGTCTTGATAAATTTACTGCAGCATGTCCATTTCTGCTTTCCCCTAACACGCCGGATAATATTGTGGGCATTGATATGCTTAAACATTTTCGTGCTACAATACGTTGTTCCCCAGAAAGTGTGCGTGTTATCTTAAATGATAACTATCCAATGGTTGAGAGGTCTTGTATCATCAAAGAAGATATCGCTTTGACATCTTTACCTAGTACTTTGTGGGCTACATCAGATACCGATGTGGGACACATGGTTATTCCACCAGTGCATATTCAAGTGAAGGAAGGTGCTTCATTGCCTCGATTGCCCCAATATAAAATATCTCGGGAAGGCGAAGAAGCATTAACACTCATTGTTCAGGATTTGATCAAGGTGGGGGTTGTGGAAGAAGTCCCTTATAACATTTGTAATAGTCCTATCCTTCCTATTTTAAAAAAAGACACTGATACTAAAATTTACAGATTTATTATTGATTTGCGACAGGTTAATAAAATCGTGGTGCCCCAATACCCGGTAGTCTCTGATATCACGACACTTCTCACCATGGTTCCTCCTACTGCCACTACATTTAGTGTAATTGATTTAAAGAATGCATTTTTTCTCAATACCTATTCACCCTGACAGCCGTTATTTGTTTGGCTTCACTTTGAATAATAGATCATTCAGGTTCTGTAGAGCTCCACAAGGGTATACAGAGAGTCCTAGCATTTATAGTCAGGCGTTGAAAAGGCAGCTTGATTCTTTTCCTGTATCGAAAGGGTTGACTCTTATTCAATATGTCGACGACATCTTGTTGGCTGCTGATACCCCTGAACAGTGTAAAAAAGGAACACTCATTATTGTTATTTCTTGCCTCTCATCATCACAAAGTCTCTAGGAAGAAACTGCAATTTTGTAGACAGCAGGTTACCTATTTAGGTCACCTCCTGTCTAAGGAGGGACGTGCACTCACACCAGATCGCATTCAAACTATTTTAGACACTCTCGTGCCCCGTACTCAGAAGGATGTCCGTGCACTGATTGGCCTTACTTCTTTTTGTAGGCAGTGGATCCCTAGCTTTTCTCACATTATTAAACCCTTGTTGGCCCTTTTGACTAAAGACACTCCGATGCCTCTCCCATGGACTACTGAGTGCCAGGATGCCTTCCAACAGTTACGTCAAGATCTTTGTTCTGCACCAGTATTAGGAACTCCAGACTACACTAAGACCTTCACACTCTATGTACACGAGAGGGAAGGTTGCACTCTCTCAGTTTTAACACAAACACACGGTGATAAACAACGTCCTTGTGCATATTTCTCAGCTGTCCTTGATCCAGTTGCCCGCGCGCTGCCTGGTTGTTTTCAAGCGGTGGCGGCAACGGCTGTGTCCATACGTCAGAGCGAGGGAATAGTCTTGTCACATAGATTGCTTGTGTTAGTACCCCATTCAGTTGATGCCTTGTTAAATCAAACAAAAACACAGCATCTGACTAGTGCTCGCTTGACAGGATATGAATTGACACTTTTGGCCCCTCATATCACGTTAAAAAGATGTTTGACTCTGAAACCTGCTACATTATTGCCATTTCCAGCTACTCAGTCTCAGTCACAAGAGTTACATGATTGTATATCCCTTACTGAAGAACACACAAAGGGTCGTGTTGACCTACAAGATACACCTCTTTCTAGTGTTGATGGAGAATTGTGGGTTGATGGATCCTGCCTGAAATTGCCTGATGGCACTACATCTGCTGCTTATGCAATTACAACACTTCAGACAGTAGTTGAGACAGCTCGTATCCCACAGAAGTCAGCTCAAGCAGCCGAGTTGATAGCACTGACAAGAGCATGTGAGCTTAGTACAGAGTTGCTTGTTAACATTTACACTGATAGCCAATACGCCTTCGGCGTGGCTCATAACTTTGGGCAACTTTGGAAAGAAAGAGGCTTTCTCACTTCACATGGGACACAAATAGTGCATGGGGAATTAGTACATAATCTCCTTACTGCCTTGACCTATCCTAAGAAAGTGGCAATTGTTAAATGTAGTGCACACAAGAAAGTGACTGATAAAATAGGAGCAGGCAATGCCTTTGCGGATTGCACAGCTCGTGAGACTGCAATGCAGCGAAGTACCACATCTATGTATGTAGTTAAGTCACAGGCTGAACGTTGGCATGATGCCAGGCAAGAGGTGCTGGACATGCAGCAATGTGCTTCTGTTGATGAATTAGACCAATGGTCCAAGGAGGGAACATTGGATGACGAGGGCTGTTGGAGGAAGAAAGAAATGACAAAATGGAAGTTACCCGCAGCCTATTTACATCATATGATTCACATGGCACATGGGCCGGCACATGTTGGAGCATCCTCAATAGCAAAGCAACTTATGCAAGTTTGGGATCATCCAGAGATTGTCGGTACGGCTAAGAAAATAGCCCAGTCCTGTCTGATCTGTCTCCAGTATAATCCTGGAAAGGGAACACGAACTCCAACAGGAGGGTTTGCAATACCAACTGCACCTTTTGAGGTCCTGCAAATGGATTACATCCAGCTTGAGCGCTGTAACAACCTAAAGTATGTCTTAGTAGTGGTTTGCGCCTTCAGTAAATGGGTGGAAGCATACGCTACGAAGGATAATACAGCTCTTACGACAGCAAAGGTGCTCCTAAAGGAGTTCTTTCCCCGATTCGGCATTTGCCGAGTTTTTTGGAGTGACAACGGACCCCATTTTATTGGGCAAGTTGTTGAGTATCTCATGAAAGGATTGGGAATTAAGCAGAAGTTTCATGCTGCTTTTCACCCACAATCAGCAGGATTAGTGGAACGTTACAACTCCACTCTGAAATTAAAATTGGCTAAGATACAGGCTTCCACATCTTTGAAATGGCCTGATGCACTGCCTTTGGCATTGCTATCCATTAGATCGATACCACATACACGATCTGGCCTCACACCGTATGAGGTGGTTTTGGAAGGCCAATGAATATTTGGGGGATTCCTAAGCCACGCCCTATACATGATGTACCCTATGTATTGATGAATGACTATTTGTCTCAGTTGACTGACAGTTTGTCTTCTATTTATCAACAGGTTCGGGAGACTCTTCCAGACAGGTCGCAAGGTGAGGGCCATTGTTTACGGCCTGGTGACTTTGTGGTCGTAAAGTCATTCCAGAGGACCAGCTCCTAGCACCGAGGTGTCGAGGACCGGAGCAGGTACTACTGGCTACCAGGACTGCAGTTTGAGTGACGAACCGGAAGAACTGGGTCCACGCAACACACTGTCGAAAAGTGTTGCAAGACCTAGTGAGCCCAGCTGTGTTGGCAGATCACCGCGATATCCTGGTCACCGAGAAAGGACAAGCTGTGTCACCTGAAGGACCTGAGGAAGTCTTCCCGGACCACACGATTCCTGGTACATCTCGATATCAGCTTCGACCCCGGAAGAAAGACATTTCATTGAAAGAGACTGTTTGAGCCACTGTCCTGGGTGGTTAAAGACTGACTTCAAAGGGGGGTAGTCTTTTAGTGACTACTCGTCTCAACGTTAGTGAAGAAATCAACGCCTGCCCAGGACCTTAGGGCACCATCTGCTTTGTTGTTTGTCGACGAAATGAATATGTCTAAGGAGAAGAAACCAACTGCGGCAAGAGTTTGTAGCAAAAGAACAATAATTGCTACTGGACTTACTTTGACTATTGTTATTGTTGCTATAATAACATGGATTGTAGAGGAAGTAGCTCCTGTCCGAAATCTACTGACTACTACTACTCCTGTCCCAATTGAACATCATTATTTTACTCTTCCTTATCATGAGCAGAAGCACAGAATGTCCTACCTCAATAACACTTTCATCCAAATGTTGCACCATACACACAATGCCACGAATGTTACCAATTGCTGGGTATGTGGAATGATGCCAGCTCATCAGAAAAAGGGAGGAACGCCTTTTATTCCCTTGCCGTTTTCACATAATGGCTCCTGCAGAGCCTGGTTTGCATTGTTGTGGGCTTCTGAAGTTGCTAATATTACTTATGCTGATGTAGGTGGACTAAACGCTCAGTTGAATAAAGTTTGTTACCCCGATGAGGAAGGAGATCCACAAGCTAAAAGAACTGTGTGGGAAATGGAGGAGTATCGCCGAGGAAATTCCTCCATCACTATGTTTTCCCTAACACTCGAACAACTAAGGGGAATGCTGTTACTAGAGCTCGAGCGGATCTCTGTGTGAGCAGTATTGGCAGTATTCCTGTGGGAAAAAGTGACTGTACTTTAGTGTTGAACATTACTGGAATGAACAATAGCAGCTTTTTGTCCTCACACAACACCTATTTTATTTGCGGAAGTAAAGGTTATTACCATCTACCTATTGGGTGGTTGGGAAGCTGCTACGTGTCCTTTTTGCTTCCAACTGTGTTTTTGGAACCTGCATCCTACCATAAAGACTATAAACTGTATAATGACATTTCCAAGAACTGATTCAAAAGGACAATAAACAATGATGAGGTGGATCAAACTGATACTGCACTACAGCAGTATATTGACTTTAATTTGGGACTATTCTTCTTTGTTGGTGCGGCCTTAAACAGTAGAAAAATAAGGCGCTTGACAAGTGTTGTAGAGGCTGTAACCAATCGGACAGTAATGGCGCTTGGAAACATCACAGAAGAACTACAAATTGCGAGAATTGTGGCGCTCCAAAATAGGATGGTCCTTGATGTCATCCTGGCCGACCGTGGTAGAGCATGTCGCATCATCGGGAGTAGCTGCTGTGTCTATATCCCTGACCACGCCCCTTCTGTTTTTGACGCAATTTCCAAGTTGCACAAAATAGCCACTGAAATCCATCAGGATTCAGGAATTTGGACTTTGACTGGATGGCTATGGAACATTTTTACTGTATGGGGCTGGAAGCTATTGTCAGCCTTATGTATATTTCTTGCTATTCTTTTCACTTGTTGCCTATGTATTCAATGCGGCCCAATGCTTTGTTCCCTTTGTGTTTCTACTTGCACCTCGTGTATACCGACTAAACAAAATGTTAAGAATGTAAATGCCCGATTAGCAAGTGATCAAGAAATTAATGAATTAATGCAGATAGATGTATATGATATTTTCCGTACTCCTTATAAAGCCTAGAAGATGTCTTCAGCATATGCTAAAAGGGTCATCTGTGGAAATATGAAATAATTTCTGTTAGCATAGGCTGAAGCCATCTTGTTTGTGGCATCCATTTTGTTAGCTATGTAATTCTTCCGTCTTCACTGTTGCTTGCCCTTCTATTCTGCTTGTGTCATCAACTCTAGTTAACTCCTTCTGTACTGAGCTAAAAGCAATGTGCTGAGCAAAGGCCTGTAGCTGCTAGAATGCACCTGGCTAAAGATATAACTGTCAACTGTTTTTTGCTGATGTAAACAGTTCTGTTCCCCTCCCACTCTGCTGACTAAGTGATCACCCATCTGCCCATGTTTGTTGGTAGTTATTCCTGTGTATGCTTGTACCTTCTATTTGTAACTACAAGCTTACTCTGCAACAAACTCTGTATATAAGCACCATGGTCTGTGACTTCAGAGTACTACCTCAGGCAGCACTTGAGAGTGCTGTGTGGACGTAGTCCCACTAATGAGTGATAAATAAACTTGTTATTTGAATTCCAGCTTCAGTGCCAATCTCTATTTTGTTGATCTATGGACCCGTGGACAAGAGAAGGGGGACCCCTGCACCGGTGTGCTCATTAAAAAGCACATTTCCACACGCGTGGTAACAACGCGGTCGTTGTAACTACCGCGTTGTGAAGCTGTTTCCCTTCTACGGCCCCTTGCCAATACCAGTCCACCTGCCTCCCCTTTCATGGCCACGGAAGGGGTTTCCAACTGCGCCTCTATACTCCCAGTCACCACAGCCAGCTAGTTTCGCCATTTTTCCGTGGCTGAGGATGTGGTTCTCACAGATAACGTGGGACAGGTAGCCAGAAGGCAAGCCAGTCTACCATTCCCCTGGCAGTCGCAGGCTCCAAACCCCTTTAGTTTGCCCTCCGACCATCATGGGCATCCAGTGGGGGTCAAGATACGCCATCACCTGCACCACTGTAGGTCAATAACATACAAATGTTGGGATTTGCAGCTCATTTAAAGGGGCCACTCCCACCCCTTTGTGACCACCCCTCCTCCAACGCAATCCACATACGACTAGCTGACGGAGGACCACCACTCCTTGCTCCATCAGGAAGTGTTAGCTCTCTTGGCCAAGGGCGCTACAGAGAGGGTGGCCACATCAGAAGTAGGTTGTGGTTGCTATTTCCGCTACTTTCTGGTGCCCAAGAAGGACGGAAGCCTTCATCCTGTTATAGACCTGTGCCTTTTCAACCTCTTCCTGCTCACGTCTGCACAAGTCCTGTCTGCCCTTGACCCAGGAGCCTGGATGATCACGTTGGACTTGCAGGATGCTTATTTTCACATCCCCGACCTGCCCGCACACAGACATTACCTGCGGTTCACAGTGGGTCAAGAGCACTTTCAATTTGCTGTGCTCACCTTCAGCCATAGCAGCGCCCCTCTGGTGTTCACCAAGGCGTTGGCGGTGTTTGCAGCCCACCTCCGGATGTCAGAGCTTCAGTCTTCCCCTACCTCGATGATTAGCTGTCAAAGGCAGGCTCGCCACAGACCGTCGTCTCCCACCTCCATACAATGTCGAAGCTTCTGCACTCGCTGGAGTTCACTATCAATGTGCCAAAGTCACATCTGACCCCCTCGAAAACACTCCCGTTCATTGGAGCTGTTCTAGACACAGTGCAGTTTCTGGCCTATCCTCCTGAGCGGCGAATCCAGGATATTCAGGCTATGATACTGATGGTTCAGCCTCCATCCTGGATTGCGGTGAAATTGACCTGAGGCTGTTGGGTCTCATGGCCTCCTGCATCCTGCTTGTGACACATACCCATTGGCATATGCGGGCTCTGCAGTGGGACCTGAAGTCCCAGTGGGTGCAGCATCAGGAGAACCTCTCTGACACAGTCCCGATCTTGGAGGGAACTGCAAAAGACCTGCAGTGGTGGCTGAAGAACTGTGATTGAGTCAGTTGCAGACTCCTCCCCTTTCCCCATCCAGAGCTGACTATAGTGACAGATGCTTCACTCCTGGGTTAGGGCGGCCATCTGGGAGAGTAGGCAGTCAGAGGACTATGGTCTCCAGCAGAATCTGGGCACTGCATCAATCTGTTGGAGCTTCGAGTGATCCGGTTGGCACTGAAAGCCTTTCTTCCTTTAATCAAGAGAAGGCCAGTACAGGTGTTCACGGACAACACCACCACCCTGTGGTATTACAACAAACAGGGCAGAGTGGGGTCGTGGACTCTCTGTCATGGGCTGTGCATCTCTGGACATGGCAGGAACACCAGGGCATAACCCTAATGGTTCAACACCTGGCTGGCTCTCTGAAAGCCAGAGCGGATAAACTAAGCCATTGATGCCTTGCAGATCATGAATGGTGTCTCAATCCGGAGATGGCTCAAGTTCTGTTAGAGTGGGGAGATCTTCGGTTAGATCGGCCTTCCTCCACCAAGAACGCATATTGTCAGCAGTTTTGCATGCTGGAGTTTCCAAGGTAGTTCTCGCTCAGAGACACGTTTTGTCTTGAGTGGGGCTCAGACCTCCTATATGCCGTTCCGCCAATACCACTTCTATCCAGAGTTCTCAAGAAGATCAAGAACGACTGGGCCCAAGTCATTCTTGTGGCTCCAGATTGGTATCCCAATCTGTTGAGCATGAGCATTGGTCCAAGGTTAGAAATGGGGGTCTCTAGTTGGCAAGGGTTTGCACCTTTGTCCAAGTAGGGCCCCATCTTCCTAGTCAGGATAAGGGGGATACACTCCTAAAATAACCCCTGCTCACCCCCTTGGTAGCTTGGCACAAGCAGTCAGGCTTATCTTAGAGGCAGTGTGTAAAGCATTTGCACATAACCAACAGTAATACAGTGTAAACACTACAAAAGGACACCACACCAGTTTAGAAAAATATCCAATATTTTTATATACTTAAGACAAGACTAAAAACGATAAAAATCCACAATACAGTACTTAAAAATCTTCAGTTATCAAAATAACCTTGAAAAACAGTTCCTTGAAGTAGATAGCTCCCTCTGGGGCTATCCAAACAGTTCTGGCTGACCGCGGCGTTGCGGGCCAGCTACGGTGTCGGGAAGACCCGCAAAATCAGTACCTTTAGAAATGCAGGGCGTCGGCGACCTCTCGTTGAGCTTCCGAAAGCACGGCGTCCGCAGGCGTCGGTTCCGGAGGTTGGTGCAGGAGTCGTCGGGCCCTCGAAGTCACACGCGTTGCAGATCGAACTCCTCACGGTTGAAGTCGGGAGCGCTGGCGTCGGCGGGCATCGGGTGCTGCAGTGCGAAGTGCAGCGGTGCAGCGTGCAATGCCCTCAGGTCGCGGTGCGAGCAGCGGCTCAATGGTGGCATCAGATGGCGTCGTCGGTGAGACCAGGGTCGCGGTGCGAAGTGATGCGGTACTCGTCGCGGTGCTGGCAGGTCACGGTGCAAGCAGCGTCGTTGTTGTTGCTGAAGCGCTGTCGTCGCTGACGGACTGGAGTCGATGGCGCCGGCGTCGGTAGGCCAAGGCTGCGGTGCAGGATGAGGGCGGTGCCCTCGAACCACGGTGCAAGCAGCAGCGTCTATTTCGCGTGGAGCGTCGTCGTCGGGGATACCAAGGCGGCGTCGTGAAGCGAGGCGATGCGGAGTGCGGTGCCCACAGGTCGCGGTGCGAGCAGCGGCTCGGTGACGGCGTCAGCAGGCGAGACCAGGGTCTCGGTGCGGCAGTGCCCTCTGCGGTGCCTTCAGGTCACGGAGTCGGCAGCGGCGTCGTAGACGGCGTCTGGTTGCTTTTTCTTCTGTTGCAGCACAAAACACACAGTCCCCAGTGCTGAGGGCAGAAGAACTTGCAGTCTTTGCTGTTCCTGAGACTTCTTGAACAGGGGGCAAGCTCTACCTCAAGCTCTTGGAGAAACTCACAAGAATAGATTGCAGAAAGTCCAGTCCAGTCCTTTCACTGCCTAAGACAGAAGCAGCCACTGCAGGCCAACACAGCAAAGCACTCAGCAAAGTGGTAGTTCCTCCTCACAGCTTCTCCAGATCTTCTTCTTGGCAGTCTTCTTGGTCCAAAAGAGTTCTAACATTCAGAGGTTTGGGCCCCACATTTTATAGCCCAAAATCCTTTGTCCTCTCAGGCAGAGAGTGTCTGTGCCCAGCCAGAGTTAGTTCTGTCCTCTCTGGTGCAGCTTCCCAGCAGGAGGCGGAGACAGCATTGTCAAAGGGAGACAGGGCCTATTCAGGTGCAATGGAAATCTCCTCCCACCACTCTAAATGCAGACCGGGCCTATTCAGGTGCTAATGACAACTCCTCCCACTACTCTGAATGCAGCCCAGGTCTATTCAGCCCATCCCTGACCCATCTAGACTCTCTGGAGCCACGGCTCCTCCCCAGCCGCTGTTATCCCAAAGCCAGACAGTCAATACACATCCTAGCAGAGGCAAACTGGATGGCTGAGCAAGAAAATACCTACTTTCTAAAAGTGGTATTTTCAAACACAGAATGTAAAAATCACCTTCACTAAAAGATGCATCTTTAGATTCTGAGTCCAGGCATACTAAACCTTATTTCTCTACCTTGTTCCAGTTATGTTTATAAGATCTTATAAACAAACTCCCCATTCTGTCCTATGGGAACAGGTAGCCTTGCAATAGTGAAAAACGAAATTGGCAGTAATTCACTGTCAGGACATGCCACACACATCAGTGCATGTCCTACCTTTCACATACACTGCACCCTGCCCACAGGGGTACCTTGGGCCTACCTTAGGGGTGACTCACATGTAAGAAAAGGGAAGGTTAGGGCCTGGCATGTGGGTACACTTGCCAAGTCGACATGGCAGTTACAAACTGCGCGCAGACTCTGCAGTGGCAGGTCTGAGTTACCTTTTCAGGGCTACTCATGTGGGTGGCACAATCAGTGCTGCAGGCCCACTAGTAGCATTTGATTTACAGGCCCTGGCACACTCAGTGCACTTTATTAGGGACTGACAAGTAAATCAAATATGCCAATCATGGAAACACCAATCCATAACACAATTTACACAGAGAGCATATGCACTTTAGCACTGATCAGCAGTGGTAAAGTGCCCAGAGTCCTAAAACCAACAACAGCAGGTCAGGAAAAAATAGGAGGAAGAAGCAAAAAGTTTGGGGATAACCCTGCAAAAAGGGCCATTTCCAACATCCACCGATCAGGCTGCCTCTTCAGGAGGATCTTCTGTAGCAGCAGCAGGGCAGGGTTCTGCACCCGAAACTGAAAATGCTTCACCTTCATGCGTGGAGATTTAGCAGAACAGTTGACAGCTTTCGACCTTCTGCCCAGAGTCTTCAATGTTATCTTGGCAGCCAGGCATCCCTCCACCAAGATAATATACGCCTGCTGTTGGAACAAGAATATCGATACAAAAGGGGATGATGGACGGAACGCTTGAGCTAATCAAACACTCACCCCCAGTCAACTGATCTGGGTTTAATCCATCATCATTCTTTAGCTCACTCCACCACCCCAGTTCAGACATGGCCATATGCAAATCAGTCTGACCCTGTGCCTCATGGGAACAGTCCAGCCCGAACTGCCAAGCCATGTCTTCCCTGGACCGGAAACAAGCATCCTAGGACCGGTTTCTGGCATTTCAGCCGTCATCAGCCAGGCTTGCTTGAATCCAGTGGCAAAGTGAGCAAGGGACCCACGTCTGGGCATACCCCCGCCAACTTAGGGCGATTAATTAAGCGATACAAAAGGGGATGATGGACGGAACGCTTGAGCCAATCAAACACTCACCCCCAGTCAACTGATCTGGGTTTAATCCATCATCATTCTTTAGCTCACTCCACCACCCCAGTTCAGACATGGCCATATGCAAATCAGTCTGACCCTGTGCCTCATGGGAACAGTCCAGCCCGAACTGCCAAGCCATGTCTTCCCTGGACCGGAAACAAGCATCCTAGGACCGGTTTCTGGCATTTCTGCCGTCATCAGCCAGGCTTGCTTGAATCCAGTGGCAAAGTGAGCAAGGGACCCACGTCTGGGCAAACCCCCGCCAACTTAGGGCGACAAAAGCGATACAAAAGGGGATATTGGACGGAACGCTTGAGCCAATCAAACACTCACCCCCAGTCAACTGATCTGGGTTTAATCCATCATCATTCTTTAGCTCACTCCACCACCCCAGTTCAGACATGGCCATATGCAAATCAGTCTGACCCTGTGCCTCATGGGAACAGTCCAGCCCGAACTGCCAAGCCATGTCTTCCTGGACCGGAAAACAAGCATCCTAGGACCGGTTTCTGGCATTTCAGCCGTCATCAGCCAGGCTTGCTTGAATCCAGTGGCAAAGTGAGCAAGGGACCCACGTCTGGGCATACCCCCGCCAACTTAGGGCGACAAAAGCGATACAAAAGGGGATGATGGACGGAACGCTGGAGCCAATCAAACACTCACCCCCAGTCAACTGATCTGGGTTTAATCCATCATCATTCTTTAGCTCACTCCACCACCCCAGTTCAGACATGGCCATATGCAAATCAGTCTGACCCTGTGCCTCATGGGAACAGTCCAGCCCGAACTGCCAAGCCATGTCTTCCCTGGACCGGAAGCAAGCATCCTAGGACCGGTTTCTGGCATTTCAGCCGTCATCAGCCAGGCTTGCTTGAATCCAGTGGGCAAAGTGAGCAAGGGACCCACGTCTGGGCAAACCCCGCCAACTTAGGGCGACAAAGCGATACAAAAGGGGATGATGGACGGAACGCTAGAGCCAATCAAACACTCACCCCCAGTCAACTGATCTGGGTTTAATCCATCATCATTCTTTAGCTCACTCCACCACCCCAGTTCAGACATGGCCATATGCAAATCAGTCTGACCCTGTGCCTCATGGGAACAGTCCAGCCCGAACTGCCAAGCCATGTCTTCCTGGACCGGAAACAAGCATCCTAGGACCGGTTTCTGGCATTTCAGCCGTCATCAGCCAGGCTTGCTTGAATCCAGTGGCAAAGTGAGCAAGGGACCCACGTCTGGGCATACCCCCGCCAACTTAGGCGACAAAAGCGATACAAAAGGGGATGATGGGACGGAACGCTTGAGCCAATCAAACACTCACCCCCAGTCAACTGATCTGGGTTTAATCCATCATCATTCTTTAGCTCACTCCACCACCCCAGTTCAGACATGGCCATATGCAAATCAGTCTGACCCTGTGCCTCATGGGAACAGTCCAGCCCGAACTGCCAAGCCATGTCTTCCCTGGACCGGAAACAAGCATCCTAGGACCGGTTTCTGGCATTTCAGCCGTCATCAGCCAGGCTTGCTTGAATCCAGTGGCAAAGTGAGCATCGCTTTGGTCGCCCTAAGTTGGCGGGGGTATGCCCAGACGTGGGTCCCTTGCTCACTTTGCCACTGGATTCAAGCAAGCCTGGCTGATGACGGCTGAAATGCCAGAAACCGGTCCTAGGATGCTTGTTTCCGGTCCAGGAAAGACATGGCTTGGCAGTTCGGGCTGGACTGTTCCCATGAGGCACAGGGTCAGACTGATTTGCATATGGCCATGTCTGAACTGGGGTGGTGGAGTGAGCTAAAGAATGATGATGGATTAAACCCAGATCAGTTGACTGGGGGTGAGTGTTTGATTGGCTCAAGCGTTCCGTCCATCATCCCCTTTTGTATCGCGTTGGAACAAGAATATGGCATGGTGTGCAGACAAACATGTTGACCTTCTATCTGTACCCCTTTCCCAATTTCTCTTGTTTATTCTCAACTTAGCCCACCAGGGCTCTCCTTAGGGCATATTGAAAGGTTACCTTTCTGTTATTTTGGCATTACTGCGGCTGCCAGATCAGCCATCCCTTTTCAAATCCTCTCTTCTACATAGTTTCCTGAAAGGTCTCCAACACAAATTCCCACTAGCGCCTTTTACTATACCTTAGTGGGACCTCAACCTACTTCTCAGTTTCCTGATCTTTGCTCCCTTTGAGCCACTCCACAACTGTACGCTCAGGCTTCTGACCATCAAAATGGCCTTCTTAGTGGCGATAACATCTGCCCAGAGCGTTAGTGAGCTACAGGTGCTCTCTGAGCATCCTCCATACCTTACCTTCAACTCTGCCACACTAGTTCTTCGAACTATGGCATCTTTCCTACCGAAGGTGGTTACTCATGTAGGCTAGTCCATCGCTCTGCCTACCTTTTATGCTCTGCCTCATCCCTTTAAAGAAGAGGAGGGACTCCACCACTGGCCCCAAAAAGAGCGTTGTTGTTCTACCTTGATCACATTAGTAATTTCTGGGTGGACGATCAACCCTTCGTGGGGTATGTCGGAACCAAAAAACGGAAGTCGTTACAGAAGGGGCCCATCTCGCGAATGGATAGTTCTCTGCATCACAATCTGCTACGCATTGGCCAACAAGCAACCCCCTAAGGGTTGGCCTTTTCACTCTACCAGAGCCAAAGTTGCAACCACTGTGTTAGTTTGTGGAATTCCTATCCTGGATATCTGTCAGGCAGCAATTTGGGCTTCCTTGCACACTTTTACAAAGCACTACTGCCTAGACAGTCCGGTCCAGTGCAGGGGTCATTTTGCCGTTCGGTCCTATAGGACTTGGTATAATACATATCGCAGCCCCACCTCCAGGGACGTATTGCCTGGGTATCTATTCTAATGTAAGGCATCTGTGGCTAGAACTCTCTATCAGATGGACAAGTTACTAACCTTCAGTAACGCCTTATCTGGTAGAGACTCTATCTAGCATCAGATTCGTTACTGACCCAACCATCCTCCCCACTCTGCAACTGGATTATAGAGTTAAGGATTAATCCCTATAAGGGCCATTGATTTGCAAACCAGTTCCTAGTGGCTCTTTGATTCTGGCATGGAAAGTCACAAAAGAAACTAACGTCAGTGCGCTGGGGTGGCGCCTATATAGGCACCGCGCATGGTACTTCCAGCGCAGACGCTACTGCCGACCCCACGCAGAGCCGAATGGCGCCACCTACTGGCGTGCAGGGGTACTGTTCACCATAGTTTCCGGATCCAGTCCGACGCCTGTGGAATATTCTAAGGTAAGGAATCTGCAGCTAGATAGGGTCTCTACCAGATAAAGCGTTACCGAAGGTAAGTAACTTATTCTTCGTGTACCTTGCCTGGTATTTCGTCCAGTTTCACCACTTGGAATTTCAGCATAACAAGTGGTAGCAGAGATACCCTTCCACCGAGGTGATGACTTTATTAGCGACCACATTCAATCAATTTCTACTGATGTTTTATTACAATAAATCTCATTTGGAGCACCTGTATATTTTCATATTATCAATTAGTTTTATAATCCAATGAGAAGGAAGCGGATCCAAAAGGGGAGTTTTGTTTTATTACATATTTCTATTAAAGAAAATGTTTTTTACGGTGCATGTAAATTGTTGCTGTACACTTGAGGGCATAGGAAATGTATCTAGTATTCTAGTATTTCAAAGGTAGTACACGAGCTATTCTTGGAGAAAATGAACATGTAATAGGCTGTTTTATATTATTTTCAAGATAAGTACTAAAATCGAGCAGCTTTGATCTCCCATGCATTGAGTATTTTGAATATTCACAAGTATATTTCTCTCCCCCAGGAGTGATGTTTTATTCCGGAGGGACCCAAGAGGTAGAGATCAGAGGCTGTTCCATTTGGTGCGTCGAGTTGATTTGTGATCGTTTGTTGGAACTTTTCAAGGCAAAGGGAGAAAAAAAGAACAAAGACATAAATCCTGTTCTACTTGATCACTACTTGTGGGACTATGCCAGAGACCACCTTGAAGAAATTAAACAGATTCCCATCCACCGCATCCGCTGCATATATTATTAGGTATTGCCACGTGTAGATGATACTTAAGTCTAGCTGCCAGTATCTTGACATGACCAAGTCAGTAAGGAAGAATTCGGACTTGTATTAAGCTTTCTTAGAGCGACTGAATGAGAGCATCTCTATCCCTATAGTCGGTGGCATTTATAAGCTGTTTCTTGGTTGAAGATGATTTGCATTCCTTTACAGGACAAGAACAGATGGACCAATACTTTTTTATAGATCTGTACATGATGGATTAAATAAACTATTTTTATAGCAGTTGTTGCATTGCACACGTTGACTTTAAACCTATTGGTAAAACTGAAATATTTGATTATGTGCATAGTCTGTGTGTGTTTTTCATTTACAATCCACTCATAGACCGTCATTAACATACTATGTGCTTTTCATAAGTGCTGTACACAATTGTTTTATATGATATAAATAACAGTGTATTGTTTCGTAGCTCTGTGATTGGCAAGTTGTTAGTATTATTAAACTTAGTGCCATACAGTGTTTTGCTCTTCAAAAGGATGAGAGTAGGAGTCTGCTCTGCCGCGATGTGAAGCAGTTGTCTTCAGGTTATAGACAGATGCCTTCAATGAGCAACAATCTCTCTGAGATATTTCATCACCTAACAGTTACATGAGCTATCTTAATGCCTTAGCGTAACCTTAAAGCATGTAATAGCGGAACTCTGCGAAGTGACCCAAAAACTCTGCCACGCTACATGGAGTTCCGCATGTGGCATAATGCATTAGGTCGCACCGTTTGCGCTGATTTTTAGCACCACGTTTTTGTCCTGCATTGGAAAATCAGCACGAACTGCACCATGCGCAGTGCAAAAGGGCGCTGTTTCTTTCTGTCGCTCGAATAGATTTTCTACTCAGGCGCTGAGAAATCGTTTAGCGTGGGATTTTCCACGCTCACGCGCGAGCGAGGATAAAACTCTGCTCCGCGACCACCGAATGCAGAAAACTCTGCAAACTCCTCAAACTGAGCGGAGTTCACCGCCCAGGCCTACATGTAATACTAAAACGGCTCTCTGTCCCCAACTAATGAATGCAGTTAAGGGCAAGAAACTGATACTTGCATCAAAGTTCTCTCTTGTAGTCCCATTGTACCATCTGTCTCCAAAGGCTGTCGTTATATTGCTATGAACTATGGGTATAAAAGACCATATGATTACAGGCTTGGGGGATGTTTGTTTTATGGAAGTAAAACTAGTACTGTCCCCAATAAATCACAGGGTCCGTGGATGAAGACGGGGAGTGAAAAAAAAGAGACAGGTCTTGGGTCAACCAACGGCCATGTCTATGCATCAATATATGCCTGACACAGTAGACCTGTGCAGAAGGCAAACACATGGAGATCAAATAACTCGAAACAGTGTAAATACAAGTGGATTGTATAGTCTAGCAATACAAGACCAACCTCAAAGAACCTGGTCTGTTCACAGGACTGACTCTCTCCCAGCGAAACTCTTTCTTTGAATACCTCTCAGGTGCCTGGACTTGAAACCCCTGTTGTGTAGCAGGAATTTTACAAATAACAGTTTTCACAAGTTGGCAGCTTATTTTCTGAGTGTCACTCTAAAGTTTTAACCTCTTAAGATACTTCTGAGGAGGAGGACCATATATTCAGCACATCAGGACTTTCAAAAGAAAAATAAGTCTTGATCAACGTTTATTACATGGTATATCGTAACTTCCTCTAGATGAGTGAGGTACTCTGAATGACTGCTGATAAATCAGAGAGCTGGAACCAGCCGCTAGATATGAGGCATGCTACAGCTTGCCACTGAGATTGGCAATCTCGATGCGCCGGAGGAGAAACCTGCACGAGAAGAGATAGAGGTACGTGCCAGAGAGGACATATACTTGTAACTGGTGACCAGGGCATGTAGGTGAACAAGGAAGATTGAGCGCATTTAGAAAGAACAGCCTTTCCAATGTAAGAGGCTTACATAGCACTGTCACACTTACATCAGAAACGTTAACAGGCTCTAAACCTCTCCCCTACATTGCATGGCCGTCAACGTCTTATGAAGGTGTATGGAGAGAACTTGTCAGTTTGAAAGCAATTGTGATCTGTTTGCTGACACTGCCCACGTCCAAAATTCATAATACATTTTCATTAGTGAAGTCATCACTTTATGACCGAACTTCAGTAATTAATATCATGGAAGTTCTAGAGTTTTGTCTTAAAATGGCAGGAATCAAGGTATTTTCTCGGAGTCAAAATATTGAGAACATTTATCAAACATTATCCACAATAGGAAGTATTGAGAGTGTAAATCAAAGTGTAGTACAGTTTCTCAGATGATTTTATAACGTTTTTGAGTTTCATTGGTACATGCCTCTGAAAGTGCATACCATCATATCTCATGGTATTCTAAGTTACCCCACTTCCTATTTTACCACTCTATTCTTAATTGCTTCCTGAAATTCCTAAGATGCCACCTTCTTGCTGCTCAGAATTTCCTGGCCCTTTTCCATGAAGTATTTACCTCTTTGCCTCATAACCTTTTGCTTAGTTCCTCGGCAGGTGGTTGACCGCAGTAGGATAGGGAATGTACCATTAGCCCAGGGAGGGCTGGTGTGGTAAATACCTCCTATTCCAAGTTTTTAACTTAAAAATAAGGCATGGCATGGCATGCAGAATTGGTATCCGACACACCAAATTCCACTCTTTTGCCTTTTTTTCTGGGCCTTTTTCCTGATAAATTTCTGCAAGTTTGTTCCTCCAAGTCTACCAGGAGCAAATTTTGAGAATGTGGTAATGGTCACACAACTCATAATTTTGATCCGTGCGCAAACTCCCGTTTGCACAGGGATCAGAATTTAGCCCTGAACGTGTATTCAGAGCTTTAGTATCTTGGATCATCACATTCATTCAAAGATCCTGCCTTTTTAATTTGCGTGTTGCTGATAAAGACAAATATAGCAATATACACATCTTGACATTTTTAAACCAAAGATTAAGTCTATAAAATGTTAAGATCGTCAGGAAACAGAATGAAATAATACACACTTACTTCATGTGTGGCGCGTAATTCTCTGATTTATTTGCACCTAATACTTTTCTTGCAAACTTAGGCAATCGTGACCCTGCTTGGCCTTTAAATAATTAATACAACATTAATTTATATCATGCCATCATAACTAAAACTTTTAAAACCTCATTTCGGATCTTAACCCCAATATCGACTAGCAGTACACCTCTGAGTTTTTATGTTGTCTGGACTCTCACGCACGTTCAAAGCCTCCTTTCTGGTTGTGACTCCCCATGCTATTAACACAGGTTTCCGCTGTACCTGCTAGACCTGAGACTAAGAAAGGCACCGGAAATGGAAATGCACCTCAATTATCAACACAGCTTTAATATACAGGCAGTACAAGGAGTAATATTTAGGCTAGTAAATAGCCTGAACGGAATAATGTTCAGCCTAAATTTAACATGGCGAACGCTGGTGAGGAGGATATTCCCAGTCAAGACAACATTCCATGCTTATCACTGATGTATCACTAATATAGTGAATGGCAGATCCCAAATTCTGCATGTTCTGAATATCCATTCTTTATTTTAGTCAGAATATTTTCCTATATGAACTTAGACCATATCCTGTACTAAACAATTTACTACAAAATTACCAGAATATGCCAGAATCACAGGAAATTAACATAAGTTTCATGGTTGATAAGATTCCTTATGGAATGCTGAAAGAGTTTTGCCAATGGATTTGACCAAATTCTGGACCATAACAGCTCCGCTTAATAAACTCTTTCTATACAGTACTTCTAACTCCTAGTTTATGGTACTGGGATTTAATTAAGTTGATTTAGGTAAACAGTTCAAAGGTCAAACAACTCATTGTTTATCTAAGCCAGTTACTCACCGGAAGAAAACCACTCTGAACATCTTTTCTGGAGCCGACAACAGGCTGTCTTCTTAACTAAAGTTCTACACACACTTATTTTGCGATTTGTACATTAAAATACAGAGATATGTAGGTGTGTCATATTTGTTCTGCTAGTGGTTCCATGTAGAGGGCGAAAAGCAAGGGGGCCAGTGGGCACGCCTGCCTCGTTCCCCTGCCAGTCGCGAGGGGGGCGGACAACGGACAGTTTGGTCGAACTCTTGTGGTGAGGTGCCTATAGCTGGTATGCCCCCAGGTTGTGAATTTAGGACCAAATCCCATTTTGGCTAGAATCACTCGTAGGAACAGCCAAGTGACCCGGTCAAATGCCTTCTCAGCATCTGTGGAACAGTTTCTTCACGTAGGATTCCAGATCTACCTGTTCAGATTCACGCAGGTAGGTCTATATTCTGGTTTCGCAGTTCCAGGATTTCATTCCTTAAGGACTCCAATTTTTCCTCCCTGGCATCTCCCACGTCCACTCGCTGGTCCAAGTCCCCCAGGTTTTGTTGCATCTCTTTGAGATCTTTAGTGACATCATCACAGAGGGTGCAGCGGCAACAAATGATGGATGGAATGCTGAATGAATCAAACATTCACCCCTAATCAAGAGATCTGGGTTAAATACATCATTCTTTTGCTCACTACAACACCAAAGTTTGGACCCAGCCATATGCAAATCAATCTTGACCCTGCTCCTCATGGGAACAGTCCAGCCCGAACTGCCGAGACGGTCCTCCCTAGAACAGAAACAAGCATCCTGGGACCGGTTTCGGGATAACACCCCTCATCAGCCAGGCTAGCTTGAATCCAGTGACACAGTGAGCAAGTGACCCACTTCTGGGCATACCCATCCCACTTAGGGCAAAAAGTGCTGCGGTAACAAATGATGAACGGAATTCTAAATGAATCAAACATTCACCACCAGTCAAGAGATCTGGGTTAAATCCATAGTTCTTTTGCTCACTACACTACCCCAGTTTGGACCCAGCCATATGCAAATCAGTCTTGACCCTGCTTCACATGGGAACAGTCCAGCCCGAACTGTCAAGCCGGGTCCTCCCTAGACCGGAAACAAGCATCCTGGGACCGGTTTCGGGGTAACACCCCTCATCAGCCAGGCTAGCTTGAATCCAGTTACATAGTGAGCAAGAGACTCACGTCGGGGCATACCAGTGATTTGTCTGCTAGTGGGCTCCCTAAATTCAGCGTAGGGATGGCAACAGGTCACCAATATTTTGATTGGTAGTTGGTGTGGGGGTTCATCTTAGTCAACCATGCATCAGGGCCCCTTAGTGGGCAAATCTGATTCTCCCGTGCCTAGGCTGCATCAAATCCCAGGCGCACGGGCACCTGAGCCCCTCAATCTCCATGGGCATTGCACATTGCAGGGCCGTTAGACAGTCAGTTCACTTCATGAGATGCAGCCCTCGGTGGGTTCCTGCATCACTGTAAGAGGAAGGACCGGTGCCGCAAGTTCACATCTGCTGTGTTGCTGGTCTCGCTTGAACCCTCAGGGCTCCACTGGTGCTCCTCGGCCTCTGCCTCCACCCCAGGTCCAGGGCCTCATTTCTCGGCCACCTTGCACCACCAGGGCCCCGGCGCCCACCCCGGCATAGCTGTTGCAAGGGGTCCAAAGTGTCGCCGGGGCCTTAGGGCACCATTGCTCCTTTCAGTCAACAGACCTTATCCTGGGAGGGACGAAGATGATCTTTTCCCCAGGTCCAGGCACAGAGCAAGTAAAAAACGCTTCTACTCCAGCACCATTTTGGCCCCACCCCTCAAAATGATAAGTTTTAGAGTGTCTGTGTTCCATACAAAAACTCTACTCTCCATCTAAAACTTGGGGACTAACCTGAGTTCCCTACTTAATTTTTTGCATAATTTACGTGGCGTTCTAAGTCTGAAAGGGTATTGCTTTGACTTAAACTGGATGCTCCCCTGTGTCTGGACAAAGCTATGTCTCTCTCACAAGCTCTAATAAGAGCGAAATACTTGTGTCAGGGATGGCTTTTATTAATTCCAGGTTGGCTAGGATGATATTACCAATCCAAAGCTGTAATACTGTGTCTGGAGTGTTAAAAGGATTTTGTCATTTTTCGGCTCGGCATGGATGGCACTAGCTAATCCTGTGCCTAAAGACTTTGCTGCAAAAATGGCAAAGGGCTTTGTTACTTTTCTAGCTCAGCATGGATGGCACTATGCTAACCCTATGCTTTAAAACTCTACTAGAAAAACAGACGTTTTAGAGTGTTGGTGGTGTTGTAGTGTTTTATACAAAGGAGCTGCTCTCCATCTTAAACTTGGGAGCTACCCAGAGTTCCCTGCTTCATTTTTGGCATAACTTATGCAGCACTCTAAGGTTGAAAGGGTATATAGAAAAGGGAAAGTTCCACCCAAACAAATGTATATATATATTCACTGAAAAAAACAAAGCTTAAAGTGATGTTATAGTTAGGTATGGTATTAATATCTTACTTTCCATTATAACAAACCATACAAATTCACTGAAACAACAAAAGTTAAAGGGACATTATAGTTAGGTGAAAATGTCAGTTAAAACATACCATTTTAAACTAACAAAACCACTGAAATTCACCAGTTATAGTTATCTCTCAATTAACTATAACTCGTGCCCTAGAGTAACTTTAACTCTTGTTTCTGCCATTGGCGGGGGTTGGGGGGGGGAGGATTCCCATGGTGAGGGGAGCATTTTATTTTTTATTTTCAAAAAGAAAATACTGCTTTGAGCTTTTCATTTTGAAAACAAAAGAGAACTGTTCGGTTCCCGCAAACTGTAAACAGCATTGACAGGAACCACAGTGATGGCAATTCCTGTCAATGCTTTAGAAATGGCTGCCAGCTTGGCATTCATTTCTAAATTTGTCGGGCAGCACCTCGGCAGGGTGACGGAATAATTTACTCCGTCTCCCTGACAGAGTAACAGGCCGCCCGCAAAAATATAAATCAAGCCCTAAATCCAAAATACTGACAACTCAAAAAGAAATTAAAAGAAACACTAACCTACATGAGAAGTGTTATTAGACCACTGTCGAGCAAATGCAACTGCACAAAGCATTCCAAGTGTAAAAAAACATTCAGTTGACCTTCATAGATGAAATAGGGGACTTTGGCAGTATTAGGACAAAATGTTCACATGACTGGATGTTTCTATCCATCAAAACAGAGGAAATAATCAGTAAAATAAAATGTGGAACCTATCAAGGAATGAGTAGAGGCAATCAAAAGAAATACTGCCATTACAGATGCCAAAGCCCTATTACCTCAAATTGACAAAATGTTTGTGGACTTTAAGGATAATATGCAAACCCAGAAACAGAGAAAGTTGCAGAAAGGTATTTCAAATTTCAGCTTGGAAAAGACTTACCCTTATCTCCAAAAAGATTTTTTTGCTCAACCTGACAACACAAGAGCAGTCTCAAAGTATCAGAGGCGAAGCTGTAGAAGGTTTATTAACTTCTTTGAAGGTTCATTATACTCAGATACTACCAGGAACTCAGACCTTCAACAAATTCATTTGACCAAAAAGAAGAGGCCATTTTTTAGAGAGCGTCCAAAAGAGAGGAGCAGGAACGTGATGGCAGAACCCAGGTACTGGAGTAATACGAACCCACAAGATGAACATAACTCCAATTCACAACTTCTCTGAAAGAGCACTATATCTCCATGAGACCAATGTACTTAAATAGGCTTGTCATATGTTCCAAGTACACAAACAGACTTCATCAAAGTAAGAATGAAAGTGATGCAGTTCTTTTGGAAGATCAGAATAAGAGCATATTTCTCTGGCTCAAATGGTACACATTACCAGGGCTACACTGGTTTAAAAAGACTGTCTAAATTTTGCCGTCCTGCCCAAAATACACCCACTGGAATACTGAATTTTGAAAAAAACTATATGGGGGAGCTGGATAAAACGGAGGCCAAGGATATATTTATATATAAGACCCAATTTGTCCAAACAGAAATTTGAGGCTCTAAAGAGACTAAAGGACGTGGATGGCATCATACTTAAACTATCTGGTAAGGGTGGAGCCATAGCGGTTCAAGACAGACACAAGTATGGCCTAGAGATCATACCTTAACTAAGTAATGTGGAAAACTACAGAAGGATACCCACAGATACCAATAATTAATTCAAGAAGAAATGTGCTGTTTAATTTTGCAAGGTCAGGAGAGTGACTGGCTTTCAAAGAAAGAATCAGACTACTTAGACAATCGGCATGCAAAGACTCCAATAATTTATACCCGCCTACAAAATTAAGAAAGATGCTACTAACCCTTCAGTAAGACCAATAGTGTCAGGGTCCACTCAATTCTTGACCCACTAGCAAAATACAGATATTGTCCTGCAACCATTTATGGAGTACGCACCATCTTATGTGAGGGATACCAGTGACATCATTAATCAGATTAGGGCTTTCCATATAACAATCAAGAGAAAATCTTAATAACCTTAGACATGGAGAGTCTCTATACAAACATTTCCCAGGAAGCAGCTCTGGAAATCCTGGAGGGATACTTGGAAACAAGACCTGGCCCCTATACAGTCCTTTCAGAATTTGTCATCAAATTTGCCAAGATCTGTCTCACAAGAAACATTTTCAAACTTAACAAGCAGTTCTACATACAAATTAAAGGGACTGCAGTGGGCTGCCCCTTTACACCAGAAAAGGCCATGTTGTCCATGACAAAGTATGAAGAGAGACAGATTATATAAACAATCCTTTCAGGGATAACAATTGTGGAAAAAGGTACATTGACGACGTCCCGATGATCTGTAAAGGAAGTACGGGTGACCTGAACTTCTTTTATAGCTGGTTTAACACCAAATCTCTGGACATCAGGTTTTCGATCAACAGTGTGTGTGTTAATGTATTTGTTACATGTAACAATGTGGAAAGTTAATGCATTCTAAAATAGTGGAGATCAGTACATTTCCATTTGTCACACTTAAGATTGTGCTACTCAATAATAAATGTATGGCTAGTAGGCTTAATAAGTAGTATGATCCAGCACATTGAATAAAGTTCATGTGTCGGAGAGGTAAAAAATGTTTTCATAAGTTTGTAGCCAGAGAGCGGTATAAGTGGAAGTGATTTTAATTAAAAAATACATAATTCAGTATAAGAGTAGATGTAATTTGCAGACATGAGGAAAACAGGACTTGCTATTTTCATTTAACTAAACCCGCAGACCATCCTAATGGCCTGTTTTGTTTCCTTGTAACTTACCTTACAGGATTTTAAAAAGATTCAGTAGCATAACACAAACTGATGGGGCTCCTCTGTAATAGATGATGAGGGCCTCCCCAGACTAACATATCTCACCAGTATTCACAGGCTTTAGACTGAAAGGGGACCTCTTGATGAGGTGTCTCTACCCCATACCACAGTGGCCTGCTCTACACCGTTAAAGAGTTTGACGCCCACCACTGCTAATATTTTCAGCAATATTATACCTCCCTCTGTGGGCACTTAGAATAAGTTAAAACGGAAGGAGACCAACCTGTGTAAAATCAATGGCATCTGTACATTTTGCTCTGATATTACATCACTGCACTGTGAGGCCACAGAATTCTCTGCACTTAAAAAAGAACAGCAAAATGTCAAACACAGAACCTTATAAGAATTCACTGAGACACTCATTGTTGATCATTGCCATGCTGGATAGCATGGGAAGGTCAAGACAGACCTAAACTACTTCACCCAAAATAGTGTCTTGATCTGACACTTCTCAATGAACTGAATGATATTTCGGCCTCAAACAAACGTTATGGACACAACCTAAAAATAGCTCCTTCATCTCTGTTTGATGGATCAATAACCATGTCTATAAACAACAATGGCAGAATAATGATCCAATCCACGGATGTAAATCTGACACTATTCAACCACGTATTCACCTTTCTTCTGAATGCTGTAGAGAGGTTATCCTCTGCCTTTCCTCCCCTTATGTAGCAAACCTCTTCGCATAATTCTAGATAGAACTACACCCCTAATATGATCTCATCTAATTTACACACACACATCCCAACAACTTCTCCCTCTCACCATTCTTCTACAGGTCCTGAGCTTATGCAGTCCTTTGTCTAAGGAAGCCCTAATAACAACATAATTCTTGCTCAAGACCTCTCAGCTGCTCTGACTCACGTAGCACTGCAAAAGATCCAAATAGTCGTACTTCCTCCTTTCCCAATTCTCATCAGGGGACTAACAGTCCAAATCACAATGAAGGGCTACGCTTTAACTCGCCACCATTTATGCTAGCTACATACTATGGAGAGTCGCCTCACCATAGCAAGCCCTTTAATGGAATCCGAACATTCCACATATTCAACAAGCTCACTCTGGTCTGTCTTTGATAACGCCCAAACTATGTATCTACTATCTGAGAACATCTTCCACTCACTCATATGAGATGCTGCACTCTTGGCCTCCCCTACCCCACACCCCTCTCCCTCTCTCTAAAACATTCAAACATAACTTTCCATGCCATATGAAACCACAACTGATGAACTCTGCTCCACCTATGCCTTATCTGCGCCCCCACTTGTAAAAGAACATAAATACCTAATTCTGCACAGTCCTACCTCAGTCACACTTGTGAGGATTTTGGTATGGTGTGATTATGCTATCTCACCGTGTAATACACTCACTAAACCGTCTTGGGTCCAGTCAGGCTTGTTTGTAAAATCTCTAGCTCAACCCTGGGTAGCTGTAGGCTCGAGCAGCAGGACTTAAACAAAGGAACTACTGTAAAGCATTTAGAAGCACCAAACAACTAAATAAGAAAGTCAGGACATGCAAAAGAAACCTGATACCAATTTATAAAAATAGTATATTGTTATCAATTTTTAGACACTAAAATGAGAAAAATCCAGTCCTGTATCCAGTCCATATGTTATCTGAGGTCTTGGTGACACGGGTGCCATATTTATGCCCAGAAGGTACCCTGGGGGGATGAAGCGGTCACTAGCCAATGGGCTACCAGGTTCTCTCCTGCCTTATGATGACTTCCAGCTATGTGTTGCATCTAGCTATCCCAGAGTGTACTGTTCTGCCCACTCCCAAGATGGCTGAACCCTTCTGTTGTTGTGGGGAGCATGGTAGCCCACACTAAAGTTGTAGCCACCAGAGGGCTACATGCCCACGGAAAACCCAGTTTGGCAACTGGTCTCCTCTCTCTGTTCCCGCCGCCAGCCTGTCTACCTGAACAAAGGAGCAGCCTCTCTTGAGTGTGGTTGGCATTTGCCCATTAAAAACAGTTTCCCCTTTGAAGCTCGCCTTTTGGCCGTGCACCCTGTTGGCTTCCTACAAGAGGGAGGTAACACCTCTCTCTGCAGCAAGCCTCTATTGTTCCTGTCCTTGGGAGTCGTTCAAATTCCTCTCCATGAGGGCAGAAGACTGTCTGATGGCCAGCATTGGGTAAAGGCCAATGGAATAACTGAGCAACACAGTGGCAACTTTCTAAATGTTGCCTTTTTCTTAAAAGTGACATTACATTTGATTTGACCATCAAGTCAGGTTTAATGCTACATTTAATTTGATACTTTGAAGTACCAACTTTAGTTGTCCCGTTAAGAAGTTAGCAGGGCTGAGATGTCAGACTGTAACTCTGTACTTGACAATGGGCCTACTGGCTTTTCCAGGATAAAAACGTCAGTTTAGGGTTTTTACTGTTAGGACATAAGAAAATACATGTCCTACTTAATATTATACGGCTCCCTGCCTTGATAGGCCTTCCTTAGGGGAGACATCTATATGTTATTAAGGGATGTGTGGGCTTTGCCATGGGTTTAAATGGCAAAGTCGAACTAGCAGCTGAAAACTGCTCTACCTCTGTGCAGTGGCAGGCTGGGAGCCGTGTTCTACTTTGTCCCACTCAGCGTGGCACAACCGGTGCTGCAGTCCGAGATCGACACTTTAACGTACAGGCCCTGGTAACCCTTGGTGCCATATACTAGGGATTTATAATTAAGTAAACTTCTGTCAATTGGGGGAAGCCAATTAAACATACACTTTCTAAAGGGTTAGAACACTGGCACTGAGGTCTGGTTATCAGGCCTCATTCTACTCTCAGCGTCGACTAACCAGCAGCATCAGTCTAAAACTTTGGGTGTGATCATGCAAAAAGAGGCATTTCCTCACAACATGCCTAAAACACAGCTCACAATCTTGAACTATAATACTACTCAAATTTCTCTCCTTACTGTCTCGTCTGCTCCCCTGATATGACAGTAAAAGATCCCTGTACTCTCCCCTCCTCTCCCTTATCGTTCCCTAAACTTGACCACAAAAGCTACCTTTACCTCACAGCACCACATAAGAATCATGGCACTTCCCTGTCCCCCAACACTGACCTCACTAAACCCATCAACTTCTGCACTACTGTCAACTTTGCCAGCCTTCAACTCCAAACCTGTAGCTGACACTACCCCAATTAAACCTTTTAACATGGGCCAGATGGACATGTTCAAAGTTGTGGACATCAACACAGCCCCTCACAATGAGTCATCCCTCTCCTGCTGTCCTGAACTCCTGTTTACTCCAAACGGAGATCACGACCCAGGCGCATTCACAAAAGAGAGTAGCAAGCATCAGGGTGAGCTGAGTTCTACCGTTCAGGATCCCCACTCAAACTTGGTAGCAAAGAAGTATAGTGATTATCAACACTTGCTAAACTTGACAGACCAAACTCCTCTTCAACATAAGCTCGATCCCCTCAAGTCTACATTATCCCAGATATAGGATACTATGACTCACCTAAATGCCTATTTAGCTTCTTTTTTAAGGTCTCCATCCCCTCAGTGAATGTTTGACATTATATGGTATTTCAGACCTAAAAGCAATTGACTACTGTGTCCTGAAATACTTCAACCATGTCTATCACAAGAAGACCTTGAACACTTTGTCCCCTCCTACCATCAATACCCCTGTACACCCCTCCCAGTTTTTGTACCTTGAGCAAAACAAAATACTATTTTGTTGTTGAGGACCAGATGCAGGTCCTATTCAACAAAAAACATTGGCAAACAGGAACACTACTCCTATTTTGACAAAACCCATTGATACTCCGTGCACCAAAACAGTATGCACTGCCCTTCGGGGCATGCATTGTAACTGTAGATAAGAGGTGAAACACAGACTGGAACCCGCCAACTTAATCTGACACTAGAAGAAGAAATGCTTTATTGTTGATTAATAAAAATCATAACAAACAGAGATAAAAATACTTTGGGATGTGTCAGGAACTTGATTTTACAAATTTGATCTATCTAATATCACATCTTTAAATGACAAAACACATATATACATTGTGTTGAGAATAATATCAAGGTACATTGTGATTCGATTCCGTATTTCACACCAGTCACAGAAGACATCACTTCAAATTGATGATAAAATGTTCTCAATGAAACGACCTACACTAACCCAAATTTTAAAATTCATACTTAAAAATACCATAGTTGAAGTGCAATAGTTAAAGTGCACTTGTGCAGTGTCTTACATCTAGCAGCAATAGTGAAAGTGCACTTGATTATACCAATTCGAACTGTCTAATATCACATCTTTAAATGACAAAACACATATGATACATTGTGTTGAAAATAATATCAAGGTACATTATAAATCGGTTCCGTATTTCACACCAGTCACAAAAGACATCACTCCAAATGGATGGTAAAATGTTCTCAAAGGAACTACCTATACTACCCCTAAATTTAAAATTCATACTTAAAAATACCATAATTTAAGTGCAATAGTTAAAGTGTACCTGTGCAATGTCTTACATCTAGCGGCAATAGTTAAAGTGCACTTGTACAATGTCTTACATATAGCAGCAATAGTTAAAGTGCACTTGTGCAATGTCTTAATCTGACACTACAACCTTGATATTCTAGTCCTTACCGAGACCTGGTTCAACAATAGTTCCCAGAACATAATGGACCTTCGGCTGCCTCCGATTCACTCAATCATCAGATGCGACTGTGAAGGGAGAGCTGCAGAAGAAGTTGATGTCACCTTCTGTAAACTCCTAATGCAAAGAGATACCAAATAGTTCTCTTCCTTCATTCCATTGATTGACACTTGAACTACACCAACAACGGAACTTTCTTTTTCAACTCAATGTCATTTATTACTCTCCAGGTGAAAATGCATAGAGCTCATTATCAACCATTTAATTCAATGTGACATTTTTTAGACTTCAGTCTTCATTGGGGCAACATTGATGACTCTGCAGTCAGTCTC
The DNA here is from genome assembly GCA_963921515.1 of Calotriton arnoldi. NCBI lineage: Eukaryota > Metazoa > Chordata > Amphibia > Caudata > Salamandridae > Calotriton > Calotriton arnoldi. Next base: position 746,416 of record CAWUFW010002669.1, on the reverse strand, counting down.
CTCTCCTTGTTCCTCAGCACTAGACTTAATTATTTCTAAGAGTGACATGCTGGTACTAGAAGATTCCATATCTATAGATTGGTGTGATCATATTCTCATATTTTTCCCCTTGTTGGTCTTCCACTACATTACCAGAGGCCAACTAAAAATGAGTTAACATAGTTTTGTCATACCAAGAATATGGACCTCAACATTCTTGCCAGCGGGACGCAGAATGTACTTCCCCCTATCAATTCTGACTCAGACATTAACCATTCCTCAGTCCTTTACTTCAGTGGTCTTTTGGAAATGCTTAACGATCTAGCATCATTTAAGAGCAAAAGGAAAAGGCAAAACCATCATCTCCCTGGTTTAATAAGGCCTTCTTCAAGTAAAAGCAAAGTTCTGAGACTACTGGAAAAATAAACAATGTAGACAATCACCATCTACCACCAACCTCACTTACCTCAGAACTGTGAAATCCATCAAAATGAGAAACATCTTTGGTGCGAAAGGGGTTCATTTTAGATCATTCATCCCAGCTAAAAAATACCCCAAACAACTCTTCGAGTTGGTTAGAATGTTTTGCAACACCTCCAGAGCAATTACATTTGATGACCCAGCTGCTAAAGCAGAAGAGTTTGCACGGTTCTTTCATTCTAAGGTGACATTGATTGATCAATAACTGATAAGCTGTCTGAATCAACAATCCAGCTGGATCACTACTTGCAAATCCCAAAAAACTTGGCATCTCTTTGACAAAATAGGGAAGGACAAATTACTAAAGACTATCACAAAGACCAAACCCTCAAACCATTTTGTGTAACCAGTTCCCAGAAATCTAACCAAAGACGTTGCCATGCACTTGCTTCTGTACTGGACCAAACTAGTAAATCTCTCACTTACCCAAGGAATGGTTCCTTACTTCCTCAAGAGTGGACAAGTCACCACATGACAAAAAAAAACATTCGGCAGACACGAATAACCGCAACACTTTTCATTGAGTTTCCAAACTCCCATTCCTTGCAAAAGTAAATGGAAGATTGTAGCGAACCAATTTACCCAACATTTCCAAGACGGCAACCTCTCAGATGAATACCAATCAGGATTCAATCAAGGCTGTGGCACTGAAACATCATTTCTCCAAATCATTGACAATGCATTTCGCATCCTGTACTCAGACACCTCATGCCTCCTGATTGCACTCAATCCATCGGCAGCTTTTGACACACTTATTCACAACACGCTTCTTGAAACGCTTTCAAAAAACGGATGGGCATTGAAGGAGTGGTTCATATCATACCTCATGTACAGATCATGGGGGCTAAAATACATTCATGCTTATCTAAACCTATCATCCTTACACAAGGGCTTCCTTAACCTCTACATTGGACCCTTAGGAGTCTTACTAAAAAGTCAGGAATTCTCTTCCCTCAATAATTTGATTACACCGAACTGTAGCGAAAGATCTCCTCACCAAGCGACATTTTCCACATAGCCAACACTCTAAACACTGTTCAAGAGTGGATGACTTCCCATCATTTAAAGCTGAACCCATCCAAAACTGAATTTCTCCTTATTTCCCCACCTCACTTGCCCCTATCAATACAATCACGGTTGAGCTCACGCAGCGTCCTCAACTGCAAGCCTACCATTGTTGACAGTGCCAAATCACTTGGGGTCATCCTAGACAAAAAAGACTTAGTCTACAGTAACAAGTCAACACCATGAACAGAACTGCATGCTTTCAATTGAGTCTTCTATGGGGAATCAGCTGCTTCATTCCAGAACAAGATCTCAAAACACTAACTTAATCACTGGTACTGTCTAGAATCGAGTACTGCAATTTTTTCCTAACTGGCGTTCTCAAAATTCATCTCACTCCTCTGATAGCAGTTTTACATGCAGCAGCACGTTGCATCTCTGGGGCCAAAAGGAAATATAAATATCACATTGCCACTGTTATCACTCCACTGACCTCCTAATGAAGTCAGAGTTATGTACAAAATGGCTTTCTTCACACTCAAGGCTCTTCACACAACTACTCCACAGTATCTGGTTGCCAAGCCCAAGACGTCAGGTGGGTCTAGACCATCAAGGAATGCTGAAATGCTCCTAGAATGCCCAACCTCCAAAACGAATGAAGTATGGCACTATCCTTTTCAGGGAGTCCAACCAGAATCTGGAATTCTCTACCGAAACTACACACCACCACCTCATTGACAATATTGAAATCGGAACTGAAATCCCTCCTAGGCAAGAGACATGTTAGCTAATTCTGTTCCTCGCTCCTCATTTAGTGCACGATACTCCACAATGATAGATACCCAGAGAATCAATTCTCTGTCTAGATTTGATATGGCTCCCACATAACACTGCACTGACTTTCATTCTGCACAATCTATGTGCAAGATATTTGTAACAGAAAGCACTCAAACACCTGGGAATGTCCACAACGATCCTCTGGGCCCTGTGACCTTCTGTTCTAGCTTAATATTATTTGACACATTCCCAGTCTTGCACCTGTGCTCTTTCTACTACTCTTTATTTATGACTATGTAATCTATGTGCCTTATGTAAAGCTGCAGTGCTATTGTAAAATGCTCTAACACATTTGGGTAAAGTCTGCACTATATAAAACTGCATAAATAGATAAAAATAGGGAACACATAGACCTAAAGGTTCTAACCATTGTATGGCCAAGGCTGTCTTCACAGATGACTTTCAGCAATACCGGCCAAGCAGGTATTGTTTAGCTTGGTAAGTGACGATTGTCTGTGTCACCTATCCAATATTCTCATGCGTTTGTCAAAGGGGGGGTTATGGTGATGCTGTTTCAAATTCTTCATTATTCTCACAAACATGACATGCTTTTCAATGCATCTTCCAGTTTACATGTTGGCTTTTGTAAAAGGTAGTGTTGGTTGCTTATGGATGGCCTTGCTGACATATGGAGGTCACACATTGGCAACATTTTAGAAGAAGAAAGCGGGAGATTTAAAAAGAATAAGCGGGAGAATGTATTTTCTCCATTTACTTCTATTGAAGCAGAGGTAATTTCAGGCAGGAGACAGTCAAAATAAAATCATTTTTGGCTTAAAAAATCGGGGCTCTGCAACCTGAAATTGGTCTATTGGCATGAATGGGGGAGTACATCCTGGGAATGTGGGGAAGGGGTGTTTTATGTTAGTGTTGCTGCAATGAATTGATGTTAAAAGGTGTTTGTGATAGAAGCGGTAGTGGAGGATGGGTTCTTGTACCTTCCAACCAATATTGAAAATTAGCAGATGGGAGGGAGGAGCAGGGAATAGGGTTACCATCTGGCCAGTTTTCTACCGATATGACAGATATTCTATTGCACCACCAGTAATAAAATTAGGAAAATCTTCTAATGTCAGTATTTTCCCCCTTATCAGTACATACTTCGAATAGCAAATAGAAGAAAGTACTTTTAAATGTGCTGCATTGTTGCCTAAATGCAGGCATCGAGAAATCTACACGCCCACTTGCTATGGCGAGTCAGATTTAATCAGGGTGAGCTATTTTTAGGGCCTATCCGCCCGTTTTGGCGAGCTGACAAATAACAGCTGTTCTGTTCACCCACAAAGTGAATTAGCAATAAAGATGCCTTTAAATTTTGTTTTTATCTTGTCACATTTGCTCTGCATTCAGAGACAGAGGTCAAAAGTTAGTTTGTCTTCCAACATTTACTTTTCTTTTCCTGACTGTGAAGTTAGAGGATTTTGTAAAGTGAACTGTATGAGAATCGTGCTGTGCAAAGCGTGTGAAATGAAAGGCTGTGAGATGTCAAGCTTTTTTCTAACACATCATTGAAATAGCTAATAAGTGAACTGTACAAACATTTCAAAATATATTTCAGTAATTATGAAGGCACATTTTTGTATTTCTGCATGGTGAAAAAAAGATTTTTATAAGATGAAAACAAATCAGAACACTTTACTTGGTGATGTGCAAACGATAAATATTTTTTGCTGAAACCCAATTTCCAAACATTGTACGCTATATATTGTTTGATCAGTAAAACTACATGTTAGTGGGAAAGTTTGTGGCCATTTCAATGGAAGATGTGCTTTCTGTAAATGGCAGTGCACTACCACATTGTGCTTTAGTAATATATTTATGAAAAGTGACTTTATAAAAATGAACTGAGAAATATACCTGCCCCGCCCTGATGACAATGCTTTTATTGAACTAAGAGGCAAGTAAGGGTTCATGTGTACTGTATATGTGGGCTCGATTCTTATTATACATGGAGCAAACATTTAGTCTATTAAATAAAAAAAAGTGTTTTTTGGACAGCAGAAATGCTGAACTCCCATATTTGAAGGTGCTCCTATATGTGATAATGAAGAAAAGGCGGTTGCAAAAATAAAATATTTGCCTAGGATCACACACTTTGAGACCAGTTTATGGGTCAAGTACATTACAGTTAGGTCAGATTATTCAAGTTGCTAGAACTGCAGGTCTAGTAAAATTTTTATGATTTTTTGAGGCCTTCTTAATGATCCCTGTAGGAAAGTTCCCCTTTTTGCATGGTTACCCCACACTTTTTGCCTGACATCTGATGCAATTTGACTTGATGTGCCCTGGGTCCCTGCCAATCAGGTTCCCAGGGCCTGTGTTAGTTCCCAAAACTGTACCTTTGTACCCACAATTGGCACATCTCTGACTACAGGTAAGCCCCTTGTAAAAGGTACCTTGGGTACCAAGAGCACTGTGACCAGGGAAGGCCTCTACAGGCTTCAGCACCTGTTGTGCCACCCATAGAGGCCCTGCACCTTAACACCTACACACTGCTATTGCAGGCTGCATGTTTTGGTGCAAAGAAAAGTGAAGAGTCAACATGGCACACATCCCAGTGAGCACTGTACCCCATACAGTGTCTAAGTCCATTCTTAGACATTGTAAGTGCAGTAAAGCCATAAAGAGTATATGGTCTGGGAGTTAGTCATTACAAACTCCACAGCTCCATAATGGCTTTACTGAAAACTGGAAAGCTTGGTAGCAAACTTCTCAGCACATTAAACCCACACTAATGCCAGTGTGGGATTTAATATAAAAGGCACTCAGAGGGCATCTTAGAGATGCCCCCTGAAAAACAACCAGCTCTGGTGTGATTACTAAATGGCTACTCGCCATTTGCCACCACCAGACAGGTTTCTGGACCCCTGGGTAGAGAGCCTCCGCTCTCTGAGTCCAGAAACAAAGCCCATCCTGGGCAGAGGTGTTATGCCTCCTCCCACAGGATGGGCTGGGTACACGAAGGGGAAGCTTCAAAGGCCTGCCACCTTTGTAAGCTGTCCCTGCCTTTTGCTGCCCCCAGCAACTGGCTCCCACCAGTTCTGACCCCCACTTTGGGTGGGAGAATTGGTGGAAAAACCAAGTTAGGGGAGGTGTGCCCACCTTTGCCAACCGCACCTCTCAGGTGGGGAGGCGAGGTGAAGCACACATCTCAGGATCCAGGCGGCTCCACGCTTTTGCACCACTCTGCACCCGACGCCCACAGCCCGAGTTCGAGTGGCCCAACACCACGAGGTCGTCTCCCCAACGATCCTGACCTGGGATCTGGTGATCCCTGACAAACCTCAAGCTTCAAGCCGACGCGTGCAGCCTCAACCTGAAGGGTCCTCCTGACTGCGACCGGAGCTGGTAAGAAGACCCGACGCCAAAAGACACCCCTGCACCCAACGCCCACGGCCTTGGATGGCCCAACCAATGGTGTCCATGCATCCCCCATTTCCTTAACCTCTTTCTCGATGTTTTGTCGCTTTTTCCGACGCTCTCGGTTTTCGGCCACTGATACTGCAATACATTCTCCTCTCATGACTAGTTTCTGTGCCTCCCAGATCGCCGCCAAGGGAGTGGCCTCTCTGTCATTGTGCTGCAGATATTCTAAGAGCTTAGCACGTATGTCTACTACAACTTTTGGTGCCTGCAAGAGGCTATCCTGTAGGCGCCATCTAGAAAGGCTGGGCAGGTCACCGTCGGGCTAAATTGTGACCGTGATCAGTGAATGGTCAGAGAGGGATCTAGGTTCAATAGATGCGGAACTCAGCCTAGATATCATTGCTGTGGACGCCAGAAAGTGGTCTATTCACGCGTATGTTTTGTGCGCAGCAGAATAGTTTGTATAATCTCGTGTCTCGGGATGTAGTTGACGCCAGACGTCCCGCAGGCCATTTTCTTTGAGCCAGCGCCTGCCCCCAGGCGAAAATGCCCCAGATTGCATGGTCCTTTGGCAGGAGCGATCTAGTGTGTTGTGCATTACCAAGTTAAAATCCCCCCCCACCAGAATTGCTGCATCAGGAGACGCCAAGACATCTGTACGAGTCTTAATTATGAAGGTTTCTTGTTGTGTGTTCGGTGTGTATATGTTAGCCAAAGTGAACTGTGTGGGTCCCCACCGGGTTCTAAGTGCAAGCATTCGACCCTTCACCTCAGAAAATGTGGATACTACTTTTCCTTCAAATTTCGCTCCAAAAAGGATAGCGACACCATTCTTTTTAGCTGTGCTTGAGGACCAGTACTGGTGGGGGAAGCGGCGTGAACTCATGCGTGCTGTGTCTCTGGACAAGAGGTGAGTCTCTTGCAGCAGACAAATGTCACCCCCTGAGTTCTCCAATAGTGAGAGAATAGCCGCGCGTTTCACATGGTGGTTGAGACCTCGTATGTTGAGGCTTACAATCTTAAGGTCTCTGCCCATGATGGTAAAGAGAGTGTTAGCGCCACCGTGTTTTGCACCATCTGCCTAGGATAGGAAGCAGCAGGTAAGCCTAGTGTTGGGAGTTGCAAATGCCAGGTGTCAATCTCTACTACAACCGGTGCAGCCAACAGTAAACAATTAAATCCAAAGTATTTAAACACCCAATAAATCCCCCCATGTTGCCAAAAAGGCATAAAATTATAGACAAAAAAGACAACAGTTTGTTTTAAAAGGAGTGTCCGAAGGGGCGACAGCTGTTCCTGATGGGGTTCATCGTGGTCCAAGAACATCGTGAGGGTCGCTCCCCTCTCGAACCCGGATAGCGTCTGTAATGTGCCCCAGAGGCAGACGGGGTGGGCTATGTGAGATCAACCTGTCTCCCCGGGTGCCGTGCCCGCAGCGAGACTCTCAAGCACTGCTTTCCTTTCTTGAGCCATGGCCTCCTGATCCGGTTCCGGGGCTCTTCTGCCTCTGCGCAGCCGTCGTTGCTTTTCCCACCGATCTGACCCCGCCCCTGCTTCAGCTGTGCTCTCCGCCTGTGCCTCAGAATGTTCGATCTGTAGCAAGTCACATGCTGCACTCAGGGAGCGTATTTGACAATTCTTCCCCTCCTATTCAAAAATCAATCAGAAAGGGTGACCCCAGGAGTAAGAAATGTTGTGGTTCCTGAGGTAGAAGGTCACCGGGTGAAACTCTCGTCGCTTTTGAAGTGTTATTGCTGACAAGTCTTGAAATAACTGCAGCGAGTGGCCTATGAAGAGCGTTGCGTCTGTGCCACGTACAGCTTGTAAGATGCGCTCCTTCAAAGGGAAGCTGTGGACACAGGCTAGTATATCCAGGGGAGGCATATTTGAGGCTCTTGGAGGACCCACTCGGTGGACCCGGTCCAGGCGTATCTCTGACACCGGTGTGTCCCCTAGGATTTGGGCAAACAAAGCTTGAACAAATTCTTCCACGTTTCCTGCGTCTGCCTAGGAAGGGGCATTCCATATCCGAATGTTGTTACGCCTCGATTTGTTCTCCAGGTCTTCAGAGTGGGCCTGGAGATCAATTTGTCGTTCCGAGAGGCGTATGATTTCTTGGCGCAGTAGTTCCGGCTCCTCGTCCCTGGTTGTCTTGTTCGCTTCTAGCGAGTCAACCCTATCTCCAATGTCTGAAATTTCTCGCCTGACTCCCTGCAGATCGCGTGCCAAGTCCCCTTTAATCTGTTGCAGGTCCTCTTTGAGCGATGAGAAAAGAGACACCAGATAGGAGCGAGTGTTGGGGGGCTCCTCTTCACTCTCATCCTCGGGGGCGGGGGCCCATTTTGGAGTCTGGGTGGTCTTGGGAGGGGAGTTTGACCAGCATATCTTTCAGTGTGCTATCTTTCTTAGGCCTGCCTGCCGCCATCTCTTCTTAACCCCGCTGCGGGTTGGATCTGAGTGTCCGCGAGGGTCGGGGACCGAGGCTCTGCTGCCCTAGCTATCTCGTACGATCTTGCCCAGAGTTATTTCTCCCAGGTTCGAGGGCTGCCAGCGAAAGGAGGGGTGCTCTCCTCAAGGAGAGTCTCAAGAAAGCCTTTTTTTTGCAGAGTTTTATATAGCGCGAACTTGACCCGAATCGGGTATCAGAGCGCTTTACATAGCACCAGTTACGTTACATTAGGACACACATTCATTTTTGTTAGGCACGGGGAGATTCAGTGATTTGCCCAGAATCACAGGATGTTCAGCGTCATTGCCGAGACTCGAACCCAGTTCCCCAGATTCGAGGTCGGACGCCCTAGCCGTTAGGCCAACTCCACTCCCCACAGCCTTGTCGATGGTGTCACCACCAGGGGAAGTCAGATCCTTCGTGCCATCATAAGTGTCCACCAGTGATCCGGTCCTCCAGGCCCAGCAGCAGTCCCAATGTTCTTCCTCGGTGGACCTTCCGCTCCTGGGCTATGCCCCTTGCCCGGCCCACCCAAAGCTTCCTTTCCGCTAGGGCCCTGTAGCTCTTCTGGCCAGTCAAGCCCTTGTTCAGGCCTCACTATGTGCCGAGGTTCGTGGCTTTACCAGAGGGTTTCTTAGTCCGGGCCGGGCCCGTTGTGGACCTTGTGCTACGTGAGGGTGGGGGCGGGTTGGCCTGCGTCCGGGGCTCCGTGTCTATTCCAACCCTCCAAGCTTGTTACCCAGAGCGGTCCGCACACCCGCTCCTCATCAGACCAGGCCAAGCTCACTCTTGCTCTGCCGGCTCATGCAGTAGAGCGCGGCTGCTGGGAGAGTGTTCAACCCGAGGCGAGGCTCCCTACCGCCAGCCGAAACCACCCGGGGGGGTCAGGGAGCATCCGCAGGCCAGTCGCTGTGGCGAGGAGGTCGGAGCCATCCCGTCCTGCCCCCTGCCTCCGCGAGAAACGATTGGTGCATCACCCGCTAGTCCCGGGGTGCTTAAGGGGCCCAGTTTTGCCCAAGCTGCACCCAGGCCAATGTGCAGTTCAACCAAATGGGGGGGGGCACCAAGCACAGCCCCTCGGTCCCCCAGGCAGCAACGCTGTGTCTCAACTACTGGTTGGGCCCGGCAGTCTCCCCCTGTCCGCCACACTGCCTGATCACTCACTGGGGGCGGGCGGGGCCGACGAGCTCCTAGGCCTCTCCCCGGCTCTGCTCTCCGCGATCCAAGCCAGTGATCCCCGGAGCAGGCTGCTCAACAGCGGCGAGCCACCAGTCTGCACCGTCACTTTCCATCAGCGGCAGCCCCTGCGTCTTCACGAGGCCCCGAGTGGGCCACTCGTCTCCGCTGCTGGCCTCCGTGGGGTCTGCTCATGCGAGCTCCGTGGCCGGGGGATTATGGGCCTGGAGCCGCCCAGTGCGTCACGTCGCGGTCACTGAAACAGCCCCCTCTTTCAGTCTTCTGGGCCAAAGCAGCTCTCACCAGCAGGACAGCCAATGCTCGGGACCATGCAAGCGTAATCCACCCACTGTGGAGCCTCGGGGCACTGCTTATAAAGGGTCTTACTCGGGGCTGAGAGCGGAGCGACCTGAAAGCACGACCACTCAGTCCGCCATCTTGGCCACGCCCCATGCTGGTGTCTGTTTAAAGTCCTCGTTTCTCGTTTTTTTCTTGATAACGTGGACCGGGTTGCATAGGAATGAGTTGTTTCTATGAATTGTGCCCCCTGCCGTCCTGACAGCAGTTTGATAAAACACAGCATTTTTCCCCCACGCCATGCCGCGCTTTCAGTTTGATAAAAGACACACAACTGATAGACGGAATGCAGAACAAATCAAAACATCCACCCCCAGTCAAGAGATCTGGGTTAAATCCATCATTCTTTTGCTCACCATGCCACCCCAGTTTAGACCTGGCCATATGCAAATCAGTCTTGACCCTGTGCCTCATGGGAACAGTCCAGCCGGAACTGCCAAGCCAGGTCGTCTCTTGAACAGAACCAAGCATCCTAGGACCGGTTTCAGGGTTTCACCCCTCATCAGCCAGGATAGCTTGAATCCAGAGGCACAGTGAGCCCACCTCTGGACATACCTAGCGCACTTAGGGCGAGGAAGCAAAAGACACACAATTGATGGACGGAATGCAGAACAAATCAAAACATTCACCCCCAGTCAAGAGATCTGGGTTAAATCTATCATTCTTTTGCTCACCATGCCACCCCAGTTTAGACCTGGCCATATGCAAATCAGTCTTGACCCTGTGCCTCATGGGAACAGTCCAGCCCGAACTGCCAAGCCAGGTCGTCCCTGGACCGGAACCAAGCATCCGGGCTGGACTGTTCCCATTGGGCGCAGTGTCAAGACTGATTTGCATATGGCTGGGTTCAAACTGGAATGGCATGGTGAGCAAAAAAACGATGGCTTTAGGCCCAGATCTCTGAACTGGGGTGAATGTGTGACATTGTTCTGCATTCTGTCCATCAATTGTTCTTTTTTCAGTTTGATAAAGGCGACACACGCCTTACTTTTATACACATCCCATTTTTGTAACTGCATCATTCTGCGCTTTCACTTCGATAAAGGCAGCACATGACTTTTATGCACACTGCATTTTTGCCCCACGCCATGCCAAGCTTTTAGTTTGATAAAGTGGGCACATGCCTTACTTTTATGTACACTGCACATTTGGCTTATTACTAAGCTCTTTGTGTGTGGTAAACATCAGGCTTGCTACAGAACAAAAAAGAGGAAGATAGCGCTTCCGACTGTGACACCGCAATGCAGGAAGGGTTAGGATCTTCTGCCCTCTTGCTGCCTGCAAAGCTGGGGGCTGCACTGTAGGAAAACTCCACCATCCAGCACATGAACACTTTAATAGAATCATCCTGCACTATAGGAAGACTCCGCAGCCGGCACCCTGAACACTTCAATAGAAACTAAGTTCTGCCTCAACAATCTTCACCACAGATAATCCGGTGGGTACATACAGTGTGCAGTCAATGCTGCCCCCTAATGATTAAAAGCAAGTTGCTGTGTATTTGTTTTCCGCTGGCTACTTTTAAAGAAATTTGTCTTGATTAATAGCTAAGGTTTTGTCTGTGCCATAATGCCCACTGTAATTATTTTGTTCATGGCAAACAAAACCTGTAGATTCCTAACATTCCTGCCCCTCCTCTGCCGTCTGCCCAAACCCTCCCTGCAGAAGCAGTGCACATACAGAGCAATAACTCACATAAAGTAAATTTACCTACATCTTTCCAAGCACAACCAGCATTTACTTTGACCGCTTCAAGTAGGTCTATTAACCCTTTGTGCTACCTTGCCAATACAAACCGAGTTTTGGCACTTTTATCATTCTTGAAAGTAGAAAGACCTTTGCAATAGCTCTAACTTACACCTCATGTCCTTTGAATGCGGGGGTCCATTAGACTGCGACCTCTGGGGGGGGGGGGGGCATCTAACTGCCATGCATCTCGCATTTGTTAAAGTTAGAGCTATTAGCATTCAAAATGACAATTTTTTTACTTTTGCTTTTTTATACTCATAGCAATAGTGCTATGCAAATATTATTACTCCATTGCAAATAAAAAAACATAAGTAAGAAACATTGCCATTTTCAACGCCAACATCTCTAACTTTAACAAATGCGAGACCTACTGCGTTGAAAATGCTTGTTATTGACTAGCTGGCCATCAACACTCTATTAGGGGCCGCACTGCGCCATGGGCTGAGGAATTCAAAATTTGCGAACATACGTGACAAGAATTTTCAATTCTATTAAGGACACGGAGGCGTAGATTATGCTTTCTCATTTCTTTACTAAAATCTCAGCAGCCAATAGAAATGAAGTAAAAGCAAATAATACTACAATACCCATGAACACTCAGTGGGTATCACGTGGTAACCATAGAGTAACTAGTATAAGAGGAGTGCAAGACAATACCACATCCTTTCTTTGTTAATAAACAGATAAGTCCAGGAAACCGATGGAATTCTTGATCAAACAACATTGAAGAGTACGTATAGTCCAGAGGAACCTAGGACCAACAGACCGGAAGCGAAGAAACTGGAATCAGGAGGCACTTGGAACTGTGGGAGCAAAAGAAGGAACTCCAAAGGTGATGAAGCTCAAAATCATTTGAGATCCGATCCTGAAAGAAAAAATGAGGCCGTAATATCTTACATATACTCAAGATAAAATATCATCGTAAAAAGGGGGAAAGAACATGAATAAAACATTGCAAACACAATATATAGATACATGTGCATATACAGCATAAGCGTAAAATGAAAAAACAGAGAAAAACTCAATGGGTGGGATAATCTACGCCTCCGTGTCCTTAATAGAATTGAAAATTCTTGTCACGTATCTTCGCAAATTTTGAATTCTATGTCAGGACCGGAGGCTTGATTATGCTTGTTTAAAGCTGCGCCACCACAACTGAAGCAATATCGACAATAGGCTTGTAATAAAACGTTTTAAACATGGAATCCGATGACCAATCAGCGGCATGCATGATATCAGATAGAGTAACACCCACAGAAAAGGCTTTTGAAGCCATGGCACCCCGGGCGGAATGCGCCCCAAATTTAGAGACATCAATGCCCGCCTCATTCATGAGCCAACGAACCCATCTTGACAATGTCGCTGGAGTTACAGGACGAAAAGGCCTTTGCAGTGCAATTAATAATTGACCAGACGTATCATGACGAAAAGCAGCAGTACTTACCTCATAATCTTTAATGCATTGCACTACGCATAATTTAGGATTATTAGGAAAACTGGGATATGTAATAGTGGCAGTATTAGACTTAGTACGTTTGGAAAGAACAAAAGTAACACCTTCCGGAGAAAATCTGCGACCTGAGAGATCAAGAGCACGGATATCGGACACCCTTTTACAAGACACTAGGCAAAGTAACAGAGTTAACTTCGCAGACAACTGTTTACGAGACAAGTGTTGATTGGAAGGCCAGGCTTCAAGGAAGCGCAACACAACAGAGACATCCCATAATTCAGAATATTTAGAAGAAGGGGGCTTGACTAATCGAATACCTCTGAGTAATTTACGAATTAAAGGATGTTCACCAATCTGTTTGTCATCCACTGTGACATGGCCTGCAGAGATGGCCGAACGAAAGGAATTAACAGTTCTATAGGCAAGACCTGAAGAAGCCAGAGAAGCAAGAAAATTCACAACTAAAGAGACATCCGCTGTAGTGGGATCCACTTCCCATGAAGAGCACCAACTACAGCAATGTTTCCATGCTGAAGAATAACGCTTGTGTGTGTTGGGGGCCCAAGCTTCGCTGATAAATCTGGAAGCCTCTCGCGAAAGACCTGGGACTGACCAACGAGTCCCGAAATCCGCCACGCCACAAGAAGAAGTTGACCGGATTCTATCAGTGGATGTGGAGCGTGAAGCGGATCCAGAAGGAGGTTCCAACGTTGAGGAAGCAACAGTGGAAGTGCACACAGCATCTCTAGAACTACAGGGAACCAGGGCTGAGCTCTCCATAATGGAGTTATCAGAATCAGTTCCGATTGAAATCGCTTGGTGAACGCTAGAACCCTGGGAATCATCAGAAAAGGAGGGAATGCGTAGCACAGGGACTGAGGCCAAACCTGAAGAAACGCATCCGTGGCCAGGGCTTCCGGATCCGGCCACCAACTGAAGAATGCCGGAATCTGTTTGTTGAGTCGAGAGGCAAATAGATCGATTTGACAGGGACCCCAAAGGCGATTCAATGATCGGAAAACTCGAGGGTGAAGTCTCCAGTCGCTGAAATCCCGTAGATGACGGGGGTTCCAATCTGCAATCTGATTGCTGCACCCTGGAAGATATTCTGCAATAACTGTGATCTTGTTCTGAAGGCAAAAATGTCAAAAATCCTTGGCTATTTCCGCTAACATCTTGGAACGCGTTCCCCCAGTTTGTTGACATACCTTACCGCAGACACATTGTCCATGCAGAGAAGAATGCAACAATTGGATTTGAGAGGGGATAGGCAACGGATGGCAAATGACCCTTCGAGAAGTTCCAAGCAGTTTATGTGGAGATTCAATTCCTCCTGAGACCAGCGACCCCGGTAGATACCGGACCGCAACGGGCTCCCCAACCCCACCGACTGGCGTCCGGATTCGATCACTACCTCTGGAGCAGACCGAAGAGGGCGCGACCGTTCCAAGCTTCCATGTGGTTTAACCACCAAATCATCTCCCACCTCGCCTCCTCCGAAAGAGGAATTTGATCTGAGTATGTGAGGCCTTTCCGGAGATGACGAATCTTTAGTCGCTGAAGTGCTCGGTAGTGAAGGGGACCCGGGAAGATAGCCTGAATGGAAGAAGCTAGCAGGCCGACAATCCGGGCTAGAGAGCGCAAGGACACAATCTGCTTGTGCAAAATCAATCTCAACTCTCTCTTGATATTCCTTATCTTCTGATTTGTTAAAAGTAATTGGCAAGAGAGAGAATTGATCATAAATCCCAGAAATTCTATGGACTGAGTTGGAAAAAGAACCGACTTCTGAGAATTGACCAGAAATCCCAGGGATTGTAACAGATCGATGGTCCAAGATAAATGAAGTTGAAGAAGGTGAGGACATTGTGCCATTAAAAGAATGTCGTCCAAGTAAATTATGAGACGAACACCCCTGGCTCGAAGAGATTCGACTACAGGACGAAGGAGTTTGGTGAAACACCATGGAGCGGACGAAAGACCGAAGGGGAGGACCTTGTATTCGTACCACACTCCTTGCCACTGGAATTGAAGAAAACGACGATGAGGACCGTACACGGGTACTGATAGATACGCGTCCTTCAGGTCGAGACGGACCATCCAGTCCCCTTCCTGAAGAAGATCCCGAAGAAGATGGATGCCCTCCATCTTGAAATGACGGTACACCACCCAAGTGTTGAACTCCTTGAGGTAGAGAACGAGTCTGGAGCACCCCCCTTTTTTCTGAACCAGGAAGATGGTGCTGGAAAACCCCTGGGGATGACGAGAAGCCTGAACGATGGCTCTGTTGCGAAGGAGAGAGGCGAGTTCTTGGGAAATGAAAAACTGATCCTGTTGAGAAAACTGAAGGGGAGGAGGAGAAAGGTCTTGAACGGGGGAATGGAAAAACTCTATCCTGTAACCCTGCACAGTGTTTAGGATCCAGGCATCCTTGGAGATTAGCTGCCAATTGGGAAGAAAAAACTGAATTCTGCCCCCCAATACAACATCCGAGAAAGGAATTAAACTCACCTGAAACGGAGGAATCCTGTTGTCCTCCCTGATTGCCGGCATATCGTCCTTTGCGAAACTTATTCTGGGCTCTGCGAGAGGGGTAGTAGGAAGAAGAGTTGTTGTATCCGGATTCTTGATATTGTCCACGTTGAGATTGCGTTCCACGATGGGCGCCTTGGGAGTATCTGCGACCGAACGAACGCCCACGATATCGTCCGGCCCGTACGAAAAGCCTGTTTCAAGGAACCTTGAGCCTTATCCAGGCCACTAAAGGTGGCCACAAATTTTGTAAGTTCCTTTAAGAAAGGCTGTCCAAAGAGAAGACCCTGGGCCAATGGACCCGATTCCGAGGAAGCCAGCTCAGTGAGGCGTGGATCCAATTTTAGTAAAATCGAACGGCGACGCTCTGAGGACATGGCAGAATTAGCATTCCCGAGAATACACACAGCTCTTTGAGCCCATCCAATCAAGTCATCCGTATCAATGGGAATGGTAGATTCCTTAGAACGATACCCCAACTCAAGGATCTTAGTAAGGGGACCAAGTAAATCTAATAATTTATCTTGGCAGGAACGCCATGCTCTATCAAGCCCTTTTTGGGATCCTTGGAGTATTTCTTCAAATAGGTGACCATGGACGGATCAACATCAGGCGTGTCTGCCAATTTGTTTGTCAAATCTGGGCGCGGACATTCAGAACGTAAACGTGCACGCACATCTTTGTCAAAGGCCTGGCGAATGTGTGTTTGAACGTAGTCCGCAACTTCCGCAGAAGGGAGCCAAGAGGTGGAGTTGGGATGAACAATGTCAGTGGGATCAAAATCTAGAACTTTGGGATGCGAGGGAGCATCAACATAATGTTCCTTGCGGGACTTTTTTGTAGGTGGAGGGGACTCGTCATGCTCAGATTGGGATGCAGAAGAGAGATCACCCTCATTACTCTGATGTGAACTAGAACCCTTGGAGGTACCATAGGAGGGATCCTTGGATAAGGCTTTGGCTAACCTTGCAAAATCGCCAGAATGAGGGTTAGAACCATGGGACTCTATAGGTGTGGAACGCCCCGAATTAGGCAGCCAGCCTTGTTGAGCAGCATAGCTGGAAAGGTGACGTTTTAAAGGTTCAATAGCCTTCACCAGAGCTTTATTAACGGAGTGCTGTACTCCCATATCAAGAGCTTCTACTAGATCCTGTTCCAGGGAGCCAGAGGGCTCATCATCATAATACTCCTCTTCAAAGTAGAAGTCTGCCATAATGCACACAGTAAAGTGTGAAGTCAACACCCACAAGAGGAGATAAATGGAAGAAATTGTACTGAGAATATGGGGGAGTGGTAAACCCCAGGCAAGTCAAACGCACCAATGTAATGAAATGGTGAAAATAACAACAATAAAAAGTGGAGGGAGGACTTGCCTAGAATAGCCACTTTAGGCAGAGCCTATGCACTATTATAC
This sequence comes from Calotriton arnoldi, assembly GCA_963921515.1. Taxonomy (NCBI): domain Eukaryota; kingdom Metazoa; phylum Chordata; class Amphibia; order Caudata; family Salamandridae; genus Calotriton; species Calotriton arnoldi. The sequence goes on along the minus strand of CAWUFW010002669.1, from coordinate 729,619 downwards.
GGCCCAAAACAGTGTAAATTAAGGAAATGGGCGTCAAAAAGGGGCGGTGACAGGCAGTGTGGGTAAGAAGCAATTAGCGGTGCTCCGACACTCGTTTAAACCCGAGTGTGGAAAAAAGTCGGGTAAAATGGCCGCCGCGCATGCGCGGTAACGGCCGCCTGTACACAGTAGAAAGAGGACTGGGCGATCGCCAGACGCGCAGTCCTCTCGCCCCGAACTCCCGCTCCACAGCTGATCAGCGAGGGAGCAAAGCGCCCTCACTCGGGAGGCGGCCACACGCTCCCAAAAGAACAAATAAATAAAGCACAGGTGAGGCGCGCGCTATGGAAGCGCAGTCCACACCCTCCGCACACTCACACCAGCTCAAAGCTTACAGTGCGATAAATGAGGAGCGCGCGAAGGCGCGAGGGAGAATAGAAATACAGCGACCTGCAAAGAAAGCAATGTGCAAATACCAAAGCACAATAAAGTTGAAATACACGTTGCAGTTAATGAATTAAGACATGACAATGCAAGAGGAAAGAGAAAACACTTAACTGGCTGCGGAGCAGCAAAGAAAGAGGATGTGGTATTGTCTTGTACTCCTCTTATACTAGTTACTCTATGGTTACCGCGTGATACCCACTGAGTGTTCATGGGTATTGTAGTATTATTTGTTTTTACTTCATTTCTATTGGCTGCTGAGATTTTAGTAAAGAAATGAGAAAGCATAATCAAGCCTCCGGTCCTGACATAGAATTAATTTTCACTAAGCAGTTCAATAAAGTTGGACTGCCCCGCACAATCCAGAGTGCGTTGACCAAGTGGTCTCTTTCTATCGGCGCAGCCCGTGGTAATGGACACAATCCAGGGGCGGCACTTTGTTTGTTGTTATTTTATGGCAAGGGGCTGGCCCCACTGTGACTACAGTGTCGGATTGACCGCGGCGTCTCCCAGAGCAGACCATGATGCAGTGGGAGGCAGTTCTGTTTTTCATTTCTGCTGCCCCAACATCAGAAATGTTGCGCTCACAAGTGTAATAAAAAGTCCAAGATTGGCCCTTCTCGCACGCAACTTTAAGCATAAACTTTACATATCACAGGCCAAAAAATGTGAGTTATAACCATACCCTCATTTGTTTATGCTTATATTTTTTAACCTCTGGCTTTGGAACTTGGGAATGCCCATTTTGCCTTTTACCTTACATTTAACGGAATTTGTGTAGCTTAAAAAAATATCTAAGCCTTGGTTGTTGCTCAGTTTTCTAGTGCAGAGTTGAGGCGTGCCCAGCAGCCAGTTGCTATACAAAGCCCCACAATTTTACAACCATTTCGTAATGTAAGCATTGATCTTATAGACAAGACTTTGGACCCACCTGACTGCTGCAGAGCCTTCTCCCTCCCAGCTATATAGTGTTTCCTCTTAAGGGGCAAAGCAGTGATTGACTGCTTGGGAAATCATTGCAGGGGCATGAGTGCTCAGGCTTCATGACAATCACTTATCTTGGCTCTCTTCACAGTACTTATCATTAGTGCACCAGATATAAACATTTACAAAGCCAAATCGTCTGGTTTTCATATTCAAATTAAAAAAACTGTGCTCACTGGAACAGAGAGTCAGTTTTGAATTTACTTGAAAAATTGCACAGCTTAGCCTACACCCTGGAAAACTGGTTGTTGCTGATAGTGCTATGAGGTTGCAGCCTGCTACCATACATACCAACATTTTAGAAGAGAAAAATGGGAGATTTTAAGAAGATTATCGGGAGGATATATTTCTACCATTGACTTCGATTGAGGCCTGAATCGGATCTGTTGTCATATATGGGACTTGTAAGTGTGCTGCAGCAACATCGGATGTCAGAAATATACGCTTAATTTTTACTTGTCTGCCATTAGCCCGGAGAAAGTGCTATGGCAGGCAGAGAGAGCATGACAACAATGTTGTGCACTGCTCTGCAGGAGCAGGTTCCTGGCAGTGCCTACACCGAGTCACACAAGACCAGTTCCTGTTGGCAGAAGCCCACCGAGGTAGCTGGCTTTTGCATTCAGGAATCGGGAAACAGCAGACTAGCATTGAAATCGTTAGTGTCCCACCTGAATTGGGAGGGTTGGCATGTGCTACTGAAAGGAATATGAATATGCAAATTGTTTTAAAACTCTATTACACACAGTATAAGATGGGCTGTTCATTATAAAACAAGTGCTAACCTTCTATTTAAGGGTTTTGCAGCAGTTTCAAGTTATTTTTAAAGCTACACTGTACTCAAACGGGTGTAATTTCTGATATTTATATCTTTCCATGCACTTCATTGCTTGGTTTTAGTCGTGAGAAAGTGTCACTCTAAGTGTCACACATTTGGCAGTTGAATGCCACTCATAAGTCCACTGAAACCATGGAAATGTCACACATAAACAATCAGAAAACTTGGTAGCTATGCTTAAATATGAATACATTGGCAGTATTTTTCTGTTGGAAAGATGCCAATCACAACTGGGAAGCTGTTTGCTAGATGTTTTGCAAAATGAACCTTGGATTCCAGAGCTGCGTGCTGCGTAAAGCGCTTCCACACCTCGTACGTGAAAGCAAGCGAGATATAAAATGCAATTACGCAAATCAAGGTCGTTATGCCTGACCCTAACATGTCCGCCGCAGTGAGGGAGTCTCTGGCTAAGTTTGCATAGAACCCCAGATCCACTGGGTGGCGCTGTGATTTCGGAGGACGATAGTTTACTAGGTGCAAGCAAGCGTTTTCTCTCTTGTACCCTCGCGCTGTAGCGTCGGCAGTTGGGTGAAAGGTCACGCAACGTTCGTTGGTTGCTATGGAAACATACGAAAACAAAGTACTAGAAGTGATGGTGTGGCCTGCAGAAGTAGATTTGTATTGTGTCATAAACAAAGAGGGATCTGGGGAACTGTTATCTACCTCGCATTCGCAAAGAGGCTGCTTTACAGCGTCGCACGAAGTGGAAACGCATTGACAGAATTACAGGTGGGAGTCTTTGTTTCCCCTTGTAGGAAGGAGCGTCTGAGTAGCTCCGTACACCAGCCTTGAATATTGATAGCGGTACACCTCTGCTCTTATTAATATGTACACCAAACATTTCACATAGATTTAGACCCCGGACTGATGCTCCCTTTTGGCTGTGCAGTAATTTCACAGCGTCAGTACCCTTCACAAAATACAAAAATAAAGGTTTTGTTTGGTAAATTGAGCATTGAGGAAGTGCAGTTCAGCCCCAAAATAATTTACTTAGTACCTGTGCGCTGACAGCACCTCAAAAAAGAAGATGCTGAATGTCGCACATCGTGTGGGAAATGTAGGAATGTTAATACATAACAAGTGACAAAAATAGTTGTTTATTTGTAGTGCTATATAAAATGTTGGCGTGTTGACATGCTTCACAGTGTTTTAAATCTTAATTTGTTAGCTGTTCGATAAGTATGGAGTTAGTTGCCTAAGTGGGTGATCCTGTTTTTTTTAGATAGCTGTTTTTAGGAGGGTTGTGTAGGCTTTCAAGGAGGCAGTTTGAAGTGAGCCGCCACTTAATTGCAGATAAGTAAATGGGATTGATACAAGGAACAGAGGTCCAGCAAATGTACCACAATCACCCACAGAGCATTCTCTCACCCATCCTCCTTTATCGGACAGCATTCCAAAGTCAACCAACATCCTATCTTACTTCTGTCTTACTGAAGAAACGGTATGACATTTTGTTCTTACCAGTATGCAAGAGTGAAAAGGTGCAAGAAAAAGCTTATCAAACGTACATTAACAATGTGAAAATGTTAATTCATTACATACGAAATAATCTTCCAATCTCCTGGGAAAACTGGAGGTATCTCAATGCATCGGTGTGCTTCAGTATCATACACCACTGTGTTACACACCTATTTTCAGCACCTCTTCTGCAAGAGTGGGAATCAATTGAAATAAAACGGTTTGGCATCTCTAGTACACACCCACAGGGTTGATCCCCGCTCTCAGTGTTAGTCTTACTTCTATGTGACAGACCTTTGACGTCGTTTATGAGAAGATCAGGAGCTATGCATCACAAAATTGTAATCACAATACTATTTTTAATTTCAGTCAATAATGAGAGATTTGATTAGTTTTAAGGGTTTTATTTTCATTAAAAGGTTTAGTAAGTTCTCTTTTTCTGTTTTATTCAATTGGTCAAATGCATCAGTAAAATTACAAAATTGATAATAAAGTATGGTTAGAACAAATCATAACAAATTAATGCATTCAGCGCGTTCCATAAAGGAAAGAATCCCTATTCTAATGAATTGGGTGAAAGTGGTGTTAGCAGGAACTTGTGAAGAGTTCAAGTTCGAGAGGCCATAGTGGGGTTAGAGCATGACGCTCAAAATTCCGACCAATAAGTATGTTATGTTATGTTATGTTATTTAGAATTTCTAACGCGCACAGATACTGCAAGAGTGTCCCGGCGCGAACCTTGAGAGAGAGAAGAAACGCCAAGAGCCAAGATTAGGGGAACAGATGCGTTTTCAGCTTCTTCTTGAAAAGAATCGGGTCCTGAATGCCCCGGAGCGCAAAGGGCAGATCGTTCCAGGCCAGAGCGGCCTTCACAGCTAGAGAGCTGCCGCCTGACCTTTGCAGGCGGAAACGCGGGATTTGGGCCAGGAGGTGAGTGGAAGAACGCAGTTCTCTTGCAGGAGTGTAAAAGGAAAACCGTTTCTGAAGATAGCCAGGCCCAGTGGCATAGAGAGCACAGTGGGCAATAACAAGGATCTTGAATCTGACCCGGGCAACCAGTGTAAGGCGCGTAGGTGTAGTCTCACGCTACATCTGGCGGAAACATTCACGAGCAACCTTGCCGCCGCGTTCTGCACCACCTGCAATTTATTTAATAGGTAGCTTGGGATGCCAGCATATAGAGCGTTGGCGTAGTCCAACCGAGAAAGAATAAGGGCTCGAATTACAGACTCCTTAGCCACCTGGGGAAGAAGGGGAAGAAACTTCCTGAGGGACTTTAGGAGACCGAAGCAGGTCCCTGCCAGCTTCTTGAGCTGGGTTGAGAATCGGAGATTCTCCTCGAACCAGACCCCTAAGTTCTTAACTGGGTTCCCGGAGGACGAAGGCAGTGCAGAGTCGGAGGGCCAAAGTGATTCCCTAAACCGGGCAGGAAAATTGCCGAATAAGAGGATTTCCGATTTCTCCTCATTGCATTTCAATTCAGCCCCTGCCAGCCAGCTGAAGACTGTGGTCAGGCAGTGTTTGGCAGCCGAAGTAGAGACTTCGTTTTTTCTCCAAGTGAACAGGAGCTGTGTGTCATCGGCATAAGCGATTATCTTTGCCCCCAAGTCCTCCGCCAACTGGACCAGAGGGGTAACGTAAATATTAAAAAGAAGAGGACTCAGAGAAGAGCCTTGTGGAACCCCTGTGGTCACTTTCTTCGGTGATGAGGAAAACGGTGGGAGCCATACCTCCTGTGTCCGATCCTCCAAAAAGGATTGGAGCCAGCCCCAGGCGGTACACCTATCTCCGCCAGTCGGGAGAGCAGCAGAGCATGGGGAACCGTGTCGAATGCCGCCGAGAGGTACAGCAGCACCAAAGCAGCCCTCCCGCCGGCATCCAGGCAATCTCTAATGGCTTCAGAGATTTCCACCAGGGCCGATTCCGTACTAAATGAGGCCCTAAAGCCCGATTGAGCCGGGTGGAGAAGGCCTGAACTTTCAACGTAGTCAGTCAGCTGTCTAGTGACCACTTTCTCACAGACCTTGGCCAGGCTGGGCAAAAGGGAGATTGGTCTGTAGTTTGACGGGCATAACGGATCAAGAGAGGGTTTTTTCAAAAGAGGGAGGATCTTGGCCTGCTTCCATGCGGCCGGGACAAGAGCTTCTGTAAAGGACATGGTAATAAGTCTGTTGACTTCGGGATTAACTGTATCCGCCACGTCGGCCAGAAGTCTGGCTGCGCACGGGTCCGAAGGGGATCCTGATTTCAGGCCCTTTAAAACTTTAAGGGAACTAGAAAGGTCTATTGGGGTAAACGCGGCAAGCGAATGAGAAGGATGGGCCAATGGGGTGCCTTCGGCCAGGAGGGCATCCTGGACTTTATTATTGGTGGTAAAGGACGCCTGTATAGTGCAGATTTTCTCCATAAAAAAAACAGAGAGATCTTCACACCATATGTCCGAGGATGGAATCGTGCTAGCTTGTGCTTTTGGGGCCAGGAAACTTTGAACTATAGAAAAGATTTCCTTAGAGTTATTCTTGGCTGCGTCAATTCTATTCCCATAGTAATGGCTTTTAGCCTGTGTAATGGCCGTATAATAGGCTTTCTGTTTAGTTCTCAGCATGACTTTATCCTCGAAATGATAACCCTTGCGCCATTGCCTCTCAGGTTTCTTGCATTCCTGCTTCAGTAACCTCAGCTTTGGAGTGAAATTGGGGTTAGACGGGGAATCCCTAGAATGTCTATGCCGGGTAGCTGGAGCTGTGAGAACAACAGTGTTCATGATCCAGCTTGTGAACCCAGCTAACCCCACTGCAAGATCTCTGGCAGGAGGCGGTCTGGTGGAACCCAGGGCTTGGCTGAATAATGATGGGTCAATTTTAGCAAACACCGGCTCACGCTCAGACCGGAAAGGGAGGTTACCAACAGGTGAAGCCCAGGAGAAATATGTTAAAAAGGGATCTGACCAAGACACAGGAGTAGGAGGCTCAACTGCAATGGAGAAGTTCGAGCAGATGGGATCTAAAGTGTGGCCCCCTGAATGCGTTGGGAGGCCAACCCATTGGGTGAGTTGAGCGAGGGACAAGATGTCAGATATATCTAGAGTGTCCTTTGAGCCTGCCTGGTCAAAATGGATATTTAAATCGCCAAGAACGATGTAATGGGTGAAGAGCAGAGCTCGGGGAACAATAGCGTCTCCCAGAGCTTTGATAAATGCACCCGCTGATCCCGGAGGTCGATAAATCAGAGATCCACCTAGGGTGAGATGAGGCGAAACATTGATACTGAAATCCAGAGCTTCGCAGTCTCCTCCCAATGTTGAGACAGCCTGTTGGAGGGACCACGTATCTCTATATATTATCGCTACCCCACCTCCTCTCCCTTTTGCTCTGTCCAGTCGGGAGATTTTGTAGCCAGATGGAATGGCCAGTGCAATGGTTGGATTAGAAAATTCGTCCAGCCATGTCTCTGTAATAAACAAGAAATCTAGTTTCTTATCCTCCAAGAGATCAAAGGTGTCCTGATAATGCTTCTTAAGCGAGCGTACGTTAATAAGAGCAGCGTGCAAGACTGGTATGTACCTACTCCTTTTATCAGCTGCCCTAACAAGATGGGGACCAACAAGTCTAAAGCCACAAGAGGGGCAAACTGTATTTTTGCATTCCAAAACCTCCCATTGACTGACGTGGGAACATAAGGGCGGGCAAAGTGCAAACAGTTCTTTCCTGCTATACAACCCCCTACCTGCGACGTGGGACCAGTTGCGGGCAGCGTGGCTGGCGCTGGATGCTTTCGGGACGCTAACGGACGCAGACGGGCTTGCCTTAGGCGCGCATTTTTGTATGGGCTACCCCTCTGACAACTAGAGCACGCACTGACCCAAAATGGCGTTTCTAGTATGTCACAGTGGGACCCAGGAAGTAGCTGCCGGTCCAAACTCTGCCCCGGACAGCGAGAGAGAACAGTCCCCAAGAGCCCCAAACAATTCAAAGTGCAGGTAAGAAGAGCAAAATTGATTTCTTTTAAAAACGGGTGAAATCTAAAAACGAGTGGTGCACAATTTTAAAAAACACACAAATTCATTTCAGCAACGATAGCAGCAATAATTATTATTAAAATGCGGGAGCAATGGCGAGCAGCGTCAGCGCTCAATAACCTCTCAAGGTATCAGCTGAACTTCCCATAAAGAGAGGTTCATGAAAACTCAGTAGAGTCTCAGCAATATAAGTGAAATAATCATGCAGTAGCAACTGCAATTAGGTCGGGTAAGATAGCAAATCAGCATTCAGCCTTCAGCATAAAGTCGTTAGCATTCAGCTTCAGTGCAGTATGGAGCAGGTATCTGAGAAAAAGGCATGTGGAAAAGCGTCTCAATAGTGGGGTTAAGCTACTCTGGAAACATGCACTAATATAAACAGTAGAAAGAAATGTTGCTGTTCGTGTTGTATCTTCTCGTCTCGTCCAATCAGTTTTCGGTGTTCTTTTTGAGAACGGATTATTCCCATCCTTTCCCACATCCCCACACAAAGGACTTACAAAGACTTATTATGTAATAAGAAACATTTATTAAAACTATGTTTAGTATGAGGCCTTTTGATTCTTAGATCTCCTTTCCCATGGGTATGGCCATATTTGAAGCTTCTAATGAAACAACTGTGTTAGGCTAAACAATAGGCTATGTGAAATGGAAACATCAGCTGCAACTAATATTATTTAGCACCACATCTTCTTCTGTATAAAAGGAAAAAACTATGTTAAACTATCAACATTTCTTTTTCATGCATTGTATTTAGTGTATGAAAGAATAAGAAGTCATTCTATTCAATGATAAAGTGTTTCTAGCACAAACATTTTAAAACATTGTTAATCAGGTACATTCTGCAATACGATGTGCATCTTTCACTAAAGACATGTCAGGGTAAGGTCAGCTTTTAAGCATTTTGTGCATATCTCAGAACATTTAACTTTGCTGCTTGTAAAATGAAGCTTGCTTTAGACATTTTGAGGCCTTGTCCAAATAGATATGGTTACATACTGCGATTCTGCGCATTTTATTGTCGTGCCAGTTCAATTTAAATTGCAGGCTAACATTGCATGTCTCTTTTAACTATTTTATTTTGTATTTTAATAAAACTTTCTCTCACTCCCATACATCTAAATTACTTCATTCCTGCTTCTTGAGGCTTCTTTTCCAACCATCCAGTCGGGTATCTTGCTCCGACCGTTCCGTGTCAAAAACATAGCCTGCCTCTGTGTTCTGTACCTGTTGCCTTTCTTCTCTCACCCTACTTTTATCAAAATATTCTAATTCCATCATCTGCCACCCTCAACCTGAACTCCCCTTCCACACTCATATCTAGAAACGTTATGGTAGGAGATAATTTGGACAAACCTTGAGTTGCTATGAACAGCTTCTGCACATTTCCCAACGTTTAACCATTTTCACTCTAGATTCTAACAGGCTATCTCTCAATATAGTATTTTATTTTAGCATTGGTAGAAGGAAACCTTCTTTGTGTGTTCAGGTACAACATATAGTGAGTTAATTTATAGTTTAGTGTTCCATATAAGGTTCAAGCCCTTAGGTAACACTAAACCACACCAGGACCTACTGATGTTTTTGGCTCAGCCTCCAGATTCTCTCTGACCCCTTTCCAACAGACACTAGTGGAATGAAGGTAAGGAAATATTTAACACATGGACAACATCTCATGCACCAGAACACTCAGCCGGGACAGGGGTCACAAAGAATACTACACACTTCAAGGGCAGGACTAGAAACTTAAAACAGACTAGGCAAAAATTATAAATTCAGCCCACATTTGCACCAGGTGAGTGACCCCCAACGCATTGCTCAGTATGATTTTCCCTAGGATAATTTCGGAAAAGTAAAACCAAACGGTGCATGTTAACTGCACACTTTTTCAATTATATATGCTAGTTTTACTGGCTGTTCTGAAAGGATTTTAATTATCAGTACCTCGTAGAGCTATTTCTACACATATTCTAATCATGCATACACCTGTGCAAAAATAGTGTGCCTGACGAGAACAAGAACATGTGAGATGCTTTCTTCTCATTCATCCATTCATTAGGCTTTGAAACATGCCCAAAAGATTATGCAGTCCCCTAATTCTATATAACATTGCTCTGCAATTAGCTTTCTACTCTTTAAAAGACCAGAACAAAGCAAAAATGTAAAGTTAAGATGTATTATCAGATGGTACAGCTTTTGAATGGGGACATTGGACATGTATATGGAAATCTTTCAATTATTTTCTGTTTTTATTAAATATATATAGGACAACAGAGACTTAAAATATGTGTTAAATGTATCAAGCAAATATTTGCACCCACTGTCCATTTTCGAGCAATCCAACAAGACTGGTAGTTTGTCCTATGTTTTATTGGAAAATATCCTAAATGAAGCATTTGCACAACATTTTCTGATAACACAGGCCCTTTTCTCAAAGCTGGTGCACATACCAAGGAAACATGTATTTTGTGCCAAATTTCAATTCAAATCGCTATTGCTTTGCTTGCCTGATCACTTTCACTAGCAGTACCATAATGCAAAGAATACATAACTAATAATGAATTAGTCATTCATATGACAACCAAAAGCTCCATCGCTTAGCAGACAACCCCAAACTCTTTGTCTAGCTTTCAGATATGTGATAGGGTTTATAGTCCTAATATATGTACTTTTAAAAAGTAGCTCACTTTCCCTTTATGGGACCACCCATTTGCTATTTGTGGTGCTGTGGTTCCTTATCCTCCTCCTGCTTCATAGGATAGGGCTGTTAGGGTCTGAAGTAATGTGACAGTTTGCTACGTGTTAAGCCTTGTCCTGCCGGCCCTTAGAGCCTTTGTTCTATGCTATCTACTCCCATTCACTCTCCGTATGAGAGCGTGAATGAGGCGATCAACTCGACTCCTGACGCCCACATGAAGGGCATATGACAGTATCAGCCCTGCCAAGTATCACGCATCAGGCGTTAGACTAACGCATTTTAGTGTGGTGATCCGCATCACCGCACTGAAATGCAAAGTCACGCATTATAGCCTCCTCACCTGTCAAGTCCGAGCGCTGCTATATTCAAATGTACCATACAAGCTACAATGGCAGCGCGATGGGCTCGCTGTTCCTGGCAGGCTTGGGGGCTCTGGCGCAGCTGCAAGAGCTGCACAGTGTTACAATGTATCACTTAGGACACGCGTGCGGCATTAGCGTTCACTTGACGTCAGGACGTCGGATTCATTGCTTGCCCAATGGCAACCGGGACATTGGACGCGACTTTAGCGGCTGCAGGTGGCATATTGGGTGCTGTACCCAGCTCCTCCTTCCCCTCACAGATGAGCTAGTGATATATTCATTTATCTAGTTGTTTTGTAAACCGCTGATTGTCATCTCACAGTAACTTCTGAGTCCCAGCCAACGCAAAAGTAAGAAAGAAAAACAAACAGTGCAGTAGGATAATAACCAGAATCCAGTTGAGTGGGTTGGTCCTCCCTTCTAGCATTCTTCAGTCGTGGAAACTGGGGCAAGATAAGATGAGATGGTGTGCTATTCATCCTAGGAGATTCATGTGCAGTACTCCCAGAATGAGGGCTGCAACGACCTGTTGGGCTATGCTATCTGACTCTCTCGCCACCCATAGATGCTGAAAAGGCAGAAAAGAAATAAGGGGAGCCGAGCCATCATAACATTTGGCATGTTAAACAGGAGACAACCGTTGTATAAAAATATGATAATGGCTGTTTAAAATTGAAAAAAAGTGTATTTATTTAGCATTTGTGTTTTAGAATATTGAATTACACCATTGCATTGACTGGTTTATTAAAAATAATGGTACATAATAAAAACTAAGAAAATTCAGGAAAACATATCCTTGCCCTGACAACCATGACATCAGTGAAACAATAGAAAAGGCAATTTTTCATGCGGAAGTTCATAAGGTCAACATGTTTAGTCTATGTATAACAACATTGTTGTCTTTTAAACCAGCTCACTTTCAGAATTGCATTACTTCAAGGTGCTCCCAAATTTGAAGCTGAAGGAAAATGAAGCAGAGTGATGTAAAACGATTGCCTTGGATCAGAAGCCAGGATTTAAATGCATGTTTCCTGGTTTAAGTTGTGCTATGCGGGCGCTGTATGGTTATCTTCTTCTTTCTTAACACCAAAGGACACTAAGTAATGCATAAATACTTCAGGAGCTGACACAGGAAGTCTTTCTTGCCTGGAAGAAGTAAAAGATAAGAGTCTGAAAAGGCAGGACACTTTTCTGTTAATAACTGGCTTCTCTTGACATACAGAGAGAATGATTTCAGGAGGGGTCCTGTCCTATTAACCAAGGAAAATGGATAGATAAACCAACCAAAGCGGCTTCACCCGCAGGGGGACACTAGAGGGGACAGCCCCTTAGTGTTTCCTCACTGCCCAGGGGTAGTATTTTTTCTGTGGCCACCTGGCATGGAAGTTGGCCAGTGCAGGATCTCGCCTCCCCTGTGACCCCCAGTTATGATGTCACTTCCGGGAGGTCGGTGGGATATTTAAATGGGCTCTGGTTCGCCAGGCAGGACCACTCGCACAGCTGCAAAAGCAGACATAGAATCCTCATTGAGACCTTTACCAGTCCACCCCAGCAGTTCCCAGCTGCTCAGCATGCAGTGGCAAGACCAATTTTATTTCGACAAGTGCATGTCAATAAGCTATTTGGTTTTCTACTCATACTTTGAAGCGTTCAGCTCCTTCCTGGAGTGGGCAATCAAGGCAAAGGGCCCCCCGAGGAGCGCCATGCACTACCTGGACGACTTCTAGCTGGTTGGGAAGGCGGGCACACACGAGTGCCAAGAGGCCCTCTCGGCCTTTCTGGAACTGTGCAATGAGTTAGGGGTGCCACTGGCACCTGAAAAAACCAAAGGCCCCACCCATGCCCTCACATTCCTGGGTATAGAGCTGGATACAGCAAAGGGGATGTGTCTTTTGCCGTGGGACAAAAGAGTGTCTCTCTGCACAGAGAAATAAAACATGCTGTCTAGGGAAAAGGTGACACTCAGAAGTATCCAGAGCCTATTAGGCAGGCTCAACTTTGCCGCCAGAGTAATCCTGGCAGGAGAGTCTTTCGCATGCAGATTGGCTAGGGCTTCGACTAAGGAAGTCAGGAAGCACCACTTGGTTCAGCTGAACCAGGGCATCAAAAAAGACCTGGCCATGTGGGCCACATTCCTGAGAGATTTCAATGTGGCCCTGATTTGGCGAGCCCCACGAGCAACCAGCAGCTTATGGACGCATGAGGGCGCAAAGGATTCAGAGCCATACTATGACCGCAATGGTGCGCAGCAATATGGCCCAATGCTTGGCACAAGAGGGGCATCAATAAGAATGTAGCAGTCCTAGAGCTCTTCCCCATAACATTGGCACTGCAGTTGTGGCACAGGGAACTAAAGTACAGGGAGATAGTTTTTTGGCCTGACAACATGTCAGTAGTGCATGCGGTTATCGCTCAGACAGCGAAATGCCCCATCCTGCTGGGCCTAATCAGACAGCTGGTCAAGACATGCCTGTACGGCAATGTCGACTTCCGCGCGCAAGGCTTAAAGAAAACAGCAGCTGATGCACTTTCTCGCTTCCAGTGGGAGAGGTTCCGTCTGACATGCCTGGAGGCAGATGAGGAGACGACTCCTTTCCAAGAAGATTGGTGGAGACTGGTGCAGTGGACCTCAGACTAATGGTCCCAGGTGAGCAAGTACCGGCATGCAGCACCACCAGAGAGCGGTACAGGAAATGCTTCTCCACCTTTATGTCTGTAACATCTAGCCAGGCTATTAGAAGTCCAGTGGAAATGGAAGCCAGGGTACAACAATTTGTGCTATGGGCAAAGGACATTGGGAAATCCCATGCCTCGGTATGCAGGCATGTGGCAGCGATAGCCTACTTCACCAAGCTAGCAGGGCATGCCGACCCCACTAGCAGTTTCCCGCTAAGGGCCGCTCTGAAGGGGTGGGCACGGGAAGAGCCCAAGGCAGAGGACAGCAGGCTTCCAATAGAATTTGGAACTCTTAAAAAGTTACTCGACGAGCTGGGTGGCACATGCACCGCAAGATACGAAGAAACACTGTTCAGGGCAGCATTCGCACTTGCATTCTTTGGGGCCTTCAGATGCAGCGAGCTAGTGGCACGCTCCAAAGGGGACACAACGAGGAAAGCTCTGGCAGCACAGGACGTTGAAGTAATGGGCAAACAGCTGCACATCACGGTGAGGGGCTCCAAAACAGACCTAGCAGGGAACGGCACAACTGTCACCCTACATTGCCAAGAGGGGAGCATGTACTGCCCAGTAGCAAAAGTGCGGCAGTACACCCAAGCACGCCCGGGGACAGCAGGAGTAGGTTTCTTTTTCATACACTTAAATGGCGCACCACTCACCATGCTTCAGTTCCGCAGAGTCCTGGCCAAAGCCCTGCAGTAGGCAGGTTACACCGAAGGAGCCTACTCTGCACACTCTTTTAGGATTGGGGCAGCCACAACCACATTCAAAGAAGGCTTACCCAGCGACAGAATAAAATGCACTGACCGCTGGGCATCTGACAAATACAAGCTTTACGTACGACCATAGGCAGGGGTTGAGGTCCCAGATGTACATGCCATGCACCACAAAGAACGAACAGAATAGTATAAAAATGGTGCAAGTGGTTGCATGCAAAAGAAAAGCATTGTCCAATGTGGCAATATTTTGAATTATACATGGTGGGGGAAACCATGGGTGCCCTTGCATCCCCCAGCAAAAGCTGCTTCACCGCTCAACGGCAAGGGTTCAGTGGCAAATTGAAAATTCGACAAAGGCAGTGATGGAATTGGTAAATGAGAATGCGAAAGACAGTAGCTGTTAACAGCAATGTAAATGTTTTAATATGTGCAGTGAGAAATAAATGTATGAACATAAAAGTGTGTTAAATGATGGATGAGAGCGCACAACCACCATAGGAAAGGCTCTGGGGTGGGTGATCAGGGACAACAGTGCAGTGAACAAGGACACATTGCGAAGCAAGAGAGGGAAGGAGAGCCCCATTACCCGATCTAAGTATTCCTTTTCGTTGCACACAGGTGCAGGAAACTGGGTTATTGGCCACTCTTTCGTGGCTAGGGCAGCAAGATGGAGCGGACACCCAAGTATGCATGTGACATGGATTGGCACCCCCGGCTTGACGTGGGCGATGCTGGAACCCAGACTAAGACACAACATGAGGGCAGGCGAGCAGGGGCCAGACATTCTGGTGATACACTTAGGGGACAATGACCATACCACACTTGGCAGGGGCCAACTGCTACACGACATGAGGGCAACACTGATTAGACTGGCAGCGGTCTTGGTTCCCAGCGACATAATCTGGTCTGAGATAATCCCCAGGGTTGAGTAGCGGGTAGCTCATTCACACTCAGCAGTGGAAGCCTCTGGGAGAAAGGTGAACGCCACAATGCAGAAGTTTGGTAGGAACTCTGGATTTGGCTTTGTGAGGCACGGCCCGCTATGCACAAGGACGCCTGGCTACTTTGCACAAGGTGGCGTGCACCTATCAGACCTGGGCAATGAGGTGTTTGTAAGGAACATTTGGTGGGCCCTGAAAGCATTTGGTTGTGGTGAATGAACTCAAGAGCTACACAGGTGGGGGACTCAAGGTCGCAGTAGGCCACCCTGTGCCATGGCGGGTACTACAGGTGATCGTAATGCAAAAAGCGACGAATACCCCATGGGGCAGCTTAATATGAGATCCTTAGGCCACAGGGGGCCATGAGAAGAATGCAACGGTTACCTCTTCATCCTGTAAGGGACAGTGGGTATCCTGACAGCTGGGGGTTGGCCTTACCTCGCTCCGTGGTGGCATGGGTGCAGCAACCATTAAAATCATTGGGCCGCAGCCCCAATGCGAAATATACAGCACCAGATAAATAATAAGACAACAACGTAATGCCCAGTGGCTTGAGATTGTTTCAGGAGGGGTGTCAGCGGTTAGTCCTAAATGGCGCTGCACTCGTATGATCTCCCATAAGTTAACCCTACATGTGTACTGCAGATGAATAAACTTGAGACAGTTTTCCCACAAAAAGGTATGTGGTCTGTTTTGTTGATGATACAACTGTATTTTGTTGCAAACGTATGTGCTTAGACTTTTCAGATGACAGAAGGGCTAGGAATGGAAATGCTAGGTGGATGGCCACGTCACCCTCGTGGGGACACTAGAGGGGACAGCCCCTTAGTGTTTCCTCACTGCTCAGGGTTAGTATTTTTCTGTGGCCGTCTGGCCTGGAAGTTGGCCAGTGCGGGATCTCGCCTCCCCCGTGACCCCCACGTATGATGTCACTTCCGGGAGGTTAGTGGGGTATTTAGGTGGATGCCACACCTGGATATTCCTCTTTCTTGGCCATCAGCAGAGGAATTTGCCACCCACCCACCCGGTAGGAAAAGGAGAGCTAAGAAGAGCAGTCCATTGCTCTACAGTGTCGCAAGCGAAGTAACAGGGTGATCTTAATGCAAAAAGCAACAAATACCCCATCAGGTGGTGATGGGGCTGCTAAATATGAGATTCTCAGGCCATAGGGGGCCATGAGACGAATGCAATGGCGATCCCTTCATCCGGTAAGGGACAGTTGGTATCCTGACAGCTGGGGTTGGCCTTATCTCGCTCCTTGGTGGCACGGGTGCAGCAACCATTAAAATCATTGGGCTGCGACCCCAATGCGAAATATACAGCGCCGGACGAATAATAAGACGGCAACATAATGCCTGGTAGCTGGAGATTGTTTAAGGAGGGGTGTCAGCGGTTAGTCCTAAACAGCGCTGCACTCGTATGATCACCTGTAAGTTAACCCTACCTGTGTACTGCATATGAATAAACTTGCGACAGTTTTCCCACAAAAAAGTGTGAGGTCTGTTTTGTTGATGATGCTATTGTATTTTGTCGCAAAAGTATGTGCGTAGACTTGTCAGATGACAGAAGGGCTAGGGATGGAAACGCTAAGCCATCTGGGCAGTAGGTCGCCCCACAGATTTACTTGTAAAGTAACCTGCGCGGGCCTCACTTGCACTAACCTACATTAAACTGTGCCCGACCAAGCCAGCCCATTGTCATACAATACATGACAATGGGCTGACCAGACTCTGTAATCATGCATGCACTTTTAAATGCTGCAAAAGCCTTTTGTGGTGCGAAAGTGGCCCAGTCTGGCTCAGACAGGTGGCCTGACAGTATGCCAACTAGGGAGAAATAACGGCCCACAGCTGGACCAGAGCCCCACACCCGTCATCCAAATGTCCACCGTGCCAGTCCGAAACTAATAATTGTAAGAGAGAGTAAATGCTCAGGGGAACATACCTTGTGTGTTTGTCAACAAATGGCTGTTTTAGCTTGCTTGCGCCTCTCCATCATATCTTCTACCATCTCCTGAGTAAGCTCTGTTAATGAGGGTAGGGGCAGGAGCCAAGGTTGCTGTTATGTGCATATGTGCAGATGTGCTCATGCGCACTATAAACAGCTCCAAAATATCAAAACAAAACAAGCAACTATTTCAAGTTGTCCCTGGGATCGCGTAACTTGCACCACCACTCCTGGAGGTCGAAACCGGCTGCTAAGTGTCAAAAGTGGCCTCCAGGGGCTCCAGCCTCCTGGGGGTTTTCCCACTTGCCCAACTGGCCTGTCCGGCCATTCACATATCCCTTTCAAACTCCCAAAAACATACAACACAGAAACACACTATGGACAAATAAAAATGACCACAAGACAAAGACCCCAAAAACTTGCGTTTTAATTAAGCAATCATCAAACACTAGTTACCCATCAACAAAACATCACACACTCCATCACAGTCGCGCAGACCACAAGGACAATAAAGCAGTGATAATAATCTCCTCGAGGGTTGAAAACCTTGTGACCCTTCAATGACAATGAGGCCCTCTTAACCTCTTGTCAAAACATGAATTACAAGACACGAAACAATTGCGAATTATAACCTTCGCAACGATCCGCAAACCATGCAGCTAGCTTGTACACGAGAGCTTCTATTACTTCATGTTTGCGCACTTACAAATGGGCCACACACACACGCACACATAGAAACAAAGTACAAGTCGCCACGGATACAGAACACCATGGTAGCCCAGGGCACGGAGCCCTGCAACCTCTTTCGACCTGGGGATTTCTCGTCTCGCTCATATCTGCGCCCACAATTGCAATTAACAACACATAAATGAAGAGCACACCTTACTTTTACAAAAGTCACACGGAACCAGATTCTTGGATGGCAACCCCCCAGAAGTTTCATATTCACACACACAATACACTACTCCCACAATTCAGATTAACTTCCTAATGCACGTCGCTGTATACTAAAGTGGAAAGTAACAGCATTCTAATTTATCATTCAGACATACATCAGGCATGCTCATAAAACACACTACATCAATGTGAAAGATGTTAAACAATTTAACACATAATTCAGTTCAGTTCAGTTTAGACACTTTATTAGGAAGGATTTCCATCCATAAAAGTAACATACATATAACAAGTAAACATTTCATCCAGTTTAAAAACATTAATAAATATTAGCAAAAGGGAAATGACAAATAGCAGCAATTTGTTAAAATGATAAAGTACCATGTGCCCTCACAGCATATCTTAACAAGCATTTACAATGCAATAGGTCTCGCAATGACATTATTTTGAGCTATTGGCATTGTAAATGTCATTGTTTTTTTTTTTTTTCCCTTCGTGAAGCATTCATTTCTGTCCAGTGTAGGCGCTGCATAGAACCGCGAATCGCTCCCCTTTTTAACATATGTGGAAATGAACTCTGGACGTGAAAACGACAAAACATGTCTATCGGAAGGGGACTTCAGAGTCTCTCTCATTGGCCGGCTATCAAGGCTGAGAAGTCACTATATGGCAGCAGTTTTTCTTAAACCAGCGGGGAGGGTGCCTCGTAGCACCGCCTGCTCAGGGAGTAAAATCCGAGCACAGAACAGAGGACGCACATATAGAAACGTGGTGCAGAGACAGAGCAGAAATGCACTGCAACTCTGCGACTGCCTGGCGTTGAATGTGGGGGAGGGCTATTGGCTTTGTCGATGCTTATTAATAAAAGTTTAACAATTATCAAAAGCTAGTGCTGTGCTGGTGCATTAAAAGATCACAACTACGGGCTCCCCGAAAAAATATTTCCACGCAAGAGCCCTGCATGGCAGGGGAATAAAGATATATCCTGTTATTTCGATAAAACCACTACAGAAGGCAGCTGGCTCTGGAACATCTCAGCTGGGCCCTTTAATCTGCAGAGCCCGGCCTCAGCTGACCCTGGTGTCTGCACAGACCTGCAGCTGCGCCCCCACTACGGGCTCAGCTTGCGTTTTTAGCTGCCACAATGGGAACCTTTTCCATTAATTTACATGTATTTCAGACTAATTTTATTTTCTCCGCTGCTTCCAATATCACGTGCTGTAGTGAGCTGAACCCCAGCTCTGGTCACCTTGTAGCCAAACAAAACACTGAAGCGGGGGTTGTTCCCATTCTCAGGCCTCGCAGCCGGAGAGCAGTGGCGCTTTCAAGCGTCTGCGTCTCCCTTCAGAATAATGTCTCTTCGGCAGCGCTGGACAAGGTCAGGAGAGGAGAGACGTGGGCGTGTCTCTAGGAGGCGTGGGTTGACAACTAAATGTACTCGAATGACAATCACGCCTTATAGGCGAACGATGCGCTTCACCAATAGAAGACAGAAATAACAAGTTGTCGATCATTCGACCAGGGACTGGCGTGCAAAACCTGTCTTTTACACTTCTCGGTGTGTGATCTTGTGCTATCCGATTGTCCGAACGTTTGAAAGAATACATCGCAGTATTTAGCTCTATGAAAGTAAAACTAACCAAGCGCTCGATGAGTGCACGTTTTCAAGACTTGGGATTTCCTGTAACAACCAAATGTATTCTGGGAATGTTACTCCTAGGTCGCCTCAATTGAACTACATTTCCAGGCAAGTCGGTTTGTGACTGGGCTGACATAAGGTGTCCCTTGAGGCACTGGGCCATCTGTTCACTCGTTAAACAAGGGAGGGCGAGGGTGAGAAGAAACACGCCTACTAAAGATAAGAAATACCTTCACGACAGCCGAAAAGCAGACGATCCAGTCCGGATGGGCCGGACGAAAAGGAGAAAGGGCGGAAACCAAAAAGGCTCAGTTCCAATCAGAGGCCACCGTTTTACATAAATGATGACGCCAGCCAATGAAAATAAGGGGCGGGGCTTCAAGTCCCCTTCTGAAATCTCCTCATCCACAATATGTCTCGCAGAGCGAGCAGCGCATGCGCGCTGCAACGCTAGGCGAGACCTAAAAATTAGCCTACATTTAAACATGTTTTACTATCGGACAATTGAATAACTGTTAAAAACGTGGCTCTACTCTGCCTGATGTCATGGTATTTCTTTTTGAAAAGAGGGATCAAGAATAACCTGGCATACAATTCATAAAATTTACAAGACAATTAAAAGTGTAGCCTGTTTTGTTATCGCACGGGCAAGGAATAACAGCAAGGTTTGGCTGATACCCCAGCGGGAAGCACAATAAGTTTTGACGGCGTCAGCTCGAAACCTGATTAACAAAGAACACATAACTCAATGTTAAAGAATATAAACAAAAATAAGAGTTTGACACACACAACCATAGCATATATCACAGTACATGGGCATGTATGCTGAAAGTAGACAGCCACTCTAAATCATGAAAATATCCCTAATACGACCATACATAGGTGGACTTCAATGAGGTAGCATTACATTCAACGCATATTTTGAATGAATAATGGAATAACCCTATAAACACTTAACTTCCAGTGACATTTCCCACACAGGAGAATTTAGCAGAAATGCAACCCTTTTCTTTGTATTGCATTTTCCTGCTATACCTTTATGCATAGCATTTTCCCCAAAATGCATATCAATTCTACTGAAAACTAGCTTTACAAAAAGACATCACAGATCAAAATAAATTATACTATGTCAGAAGGCAAACAACTCTCAGCTTCCGCAAGTGATGTTACCTGATAACCACCCCTGTTTACTCTAAGAAATGTCAGGAGACTCAAATTCAGGTCCTTGATCCACAGTGGGGAGCTCTTCTTACACATTCTTCGTGTAGAGTGCCAGATTTGTTTCACTTAGGTAGGTAGATAAAAAATGTTGCTCTGTTTGTTGTAATCAGCACATCAGACCAAGGCCTGACACACAGCTGCTGTAAATCAGGGCATCCCTCCTGTCGTACGTTTATTTAGTTATCCTTAAGCAGAAAGGGGCTTGGGCAGTGATTTTCACAAGAAGCTGGCTTCCCAAGATTCCTGTTGTCATCCATGCCTCAAGGCTTTGCCAGAGTGTTCACTGCAGCCCTCATTGAAAATAACCAGTGCGCTTGCCCTTGACGTCGTACACAGAGAGTGCTGTCCAGATCAGGAGAAACATGATGATCCATTGCCAGCTTCCCGATTGCATACAACCTGTTTATTTTCAAAAACATACCTGTCTGTAGCTGTTGGGGTCTTGAGGGGCAAAGTTGTTCTTCTTAGGTAGTGACTGTATGTATGCCTTCTTTAATATCTCTGGGAAAGTTCTTATTTAGTTATATTAGTTGTTGATAATATTTCTGATTGAGATAGATGCCAATGTTGATTAAAGGATCTTTTTGAAAATGTGTGGAGGGGAGGAGTTGGAAGGGTGACCGGCAGGATTGGTAGCTTTACTATATCTTCAAATTATGAGGCTGCAATTTCTTGGAAGGCTGATATAGTTGAGGTTGAGTATCGGCTGCGATTGTTGTTGGCTCTATAGTATGTGAGGAGTTATTTCTCTTGGTTGCTGGATAAGAATCCAGTATGTCTGCTGTGTGTTTTTAGATAAGGAGTTGCTAGTTTATTGCAGACATCTTGTGAAAGTGGGGTGGAGGTTTAATAGCTCTCTGAATTTTGAAATTCTGATAGAATTTTATGGTGTTCTTTGGCTGGACATTTGACATTGACAATTCTGCTTGAGTTTTGGATTTTCTTGACCTTCTTTATGTATGATTTGTACATTCTGTGTTATCTGTAGACACATTTTGTCTTGCAAGTTCTTTGACTTGTGCCATCTGATTTGAAGTGTTGAAAGTTGTCCTTTTATTTTGTTCAACTCTTCATTCATCCAAGGTGTCTTCTTCCTTTTGCCTTGTTTCAAAGTTGTTTTTGGAATAATTATGTCAAAAGCTGGAGACATCCATTCATAGACTTTTTCCAATGAGTTTATTGTTTACAATCGAGTGTTTATTGTTAGGTGTGACTCCTGCATGCTTAGTTTGTTCCACTGTCTAGAGGTTATAGTGGATTGGTGGGGTGTAGTTGATATATTATTTGGAATCTTGAACGAGAAGTTGATTATGTGACGATTGGTCCATATAACAGGTGAGTTTTGTTGAATAGAAGGTTAGTTCCAGATCGGAGAAAATTACAAGCAATCTATGTCCCGCTAGGTGCGTGGGTCCAGAGATGATCTGTCTTAAGATGCGTGTATTCAGACTTGATATGACAGACTTTGGTTGAGGCATATGAGGGTTATCAAACCAGATATTTAGGTCACCAAGTACAGATATATTGGGCAGTTTTGTTAATATGTCTGAGTCTGTGCTCTGGAAAGACTCAGTAAAAGCTCCGTTGTTGGATGCAGAACAAGAGCAAGTGGCAGGTGAAAGTGGGGCTGGGTTCACATCTAGCAAGAAATGCTTTACAACCCTACATAGTTCCTACTTGGTGATTGTTATGGTGACCTTAAAATACAATGGCTAGTCTGCTTTCTTTTTTCCTTTAAGGTTATGGGTAATGGCTTGATAACTGGGTGGATGGCTTCATGCAGTATTGTGGCCATGTCTTTTCCCAACCAGGTTTCAGTGATGAATAGTATGCCAGGTTCTATATTTGTCAGTAAGTCAAAGATGTATTTATTTTTGCTCATTGAGCAGGCATTCGTAAGCATACAATTTTTTTTTTTGTGGAAGGGAGGGTGGTATGTGTCTGGGTTATTGTTGGTTTTATGCCTTGTGCTCTTTTTGGCTATGTTGTTACTATTGATTAAGATTTGTTCTTTGTGTGTAGGGGAAGGTAAGGAGGTAGGAAGTGCTCATTGGAGTGATGGTGCTGAGATTGTGGCTTTCTTTTCCTTTCCTTTGCTGTCCTAAAGATTTGATGGGGTTTTTATGGGAGGTAGAGTATGAATCAGAGTTCGTATGTGAGGTAGTTGTGGGTGTAGGATTTGGTTTTGGTGATTTGTTAAAACAGAGTTGAGTTCTTTTGTGATGTAGTGTGAGTGATGTCAAGTTTTTCTGATTGGTGGTATTTCTTCTTTGTTTTGTTGAAAGTGAGAAGGGTAATAGTGAGGAGTGGTGGGGAGTGTGGTGGCATGATTTTAATGTTCTAAAATCAGTGAGCCTTTGATGAGTGCATATGGAAGTTGAGGATTAGTTGGTTTGTGTGTGTTGAGTAGTGTTTAGTTGTGCTGAGTGATTACGTTGTTAGATAAAGAGGGAGATTACAAGGTTGTGGTTTGTGAGAGGCGTGGGTGGGGAGGTCTGTGATCTTTTCTGGTGGTAAATATGGTTATGCTGTTAGATGTGGGTTGTTGGTGAATGGTAGTACATGTGGAATGTGTTTGGGGGTGGAAGATTGTGTGTTTGAGGGTGATGTAATGTTAAGAGTTGATGTTAGATGGTATATCTGGAGATGTTAGAAGTAAGTGGAGGGAGGTGTTATATAAATTAAGATATCGAGTTGTGAGTTGAGGTATGTTAGGATAGGTAATATAGATGTGGGCGAGTGGTGGTGTCTAGAGTTGAGGTTAGCACGCTGTGTTGGGAGTAAGATTGGTGTAAGAGGAGACAGCAGCAGATGGGAGTAGAATGGGTAGTAGAGTTAAGGTATGGTGTAAGCTATCATGTTTTCTTTATTGGGCAAAGTTTGATGTGGTGCATGGTTTGATGAGCAAGTGGACTGGAACTATCATCACAATTCAGTTAAGGTCAAGGTTGGCTTGATATTTGCCAGTTTGAATTGAATGGTATTGTATTCTCATTTACATATAGCACTCCTCTATACCTTGTGAAGCCCACAGTGCTTTAAAGACCTTTTGCACTGCACTAGAGTCATGGAATGCTAAAAGTGAGTTAGAAGGATGTGACATGAAATCTTCCACCCACGAAGTACAGCCTCAAGTGCTCTACACAAAAAATAAAATAAGCGTACAGTCTTTAAACAGCATTAGATAAAGTTCTAGAGTAGCTTCTAGTCAGTGGGATTGGAATGCTTAATTGAGCTATTACAACGGGAGGTTGTAGATTTAAGGTTGCAGGGGCGAATTATCTGCATGTGGTATTACCTCAGTCGTTTTGTGAATAGTGAACTGTGGTCATTGGATAATAAGGGTATCCATGGAAATAAAGGGGTACATCACAGTTCCTGGCTAACGGAGGTGGTCTAGCCAAAGTGAGATATAAGCTATTCTATCTAAAAGGTACTATCAAATCTCCTCACAGAAAAGCATAAATGATTGAGCTTTGAATATCACATCACCATTTGTCAGAATGAGCCTTAAATCATGGTGGCCTTTACCATTCAGTTCCAGGATGTGACTGTTGGTGTTTTGTTTAATTATAAATATATATGTGCTTATTAATATGAGTTGTCCACAATTGAAATGAAAAACTATGATATTTACTGTTTTAAGGCCTAATGTTAACTATACCTTCACTCCATCCTTTTAACCATGGCTGCTGACGTCATAATATTCATTGTCTTTTTTTTTAGTTTTAGTTTTATATAGCGCGAACTAGACCCGAAGGTATCAGAGCGCTTTACATGAGCACCTGTTGCGTTACAGACGGACACATTCATTTTCGCTAGGCACGGGGAGATTAAGTGATTTGCCCAGAATCACAGGATGTTGAGCGTCCCTGCCAAGGCTCGAACCCAGTTCCCCAGCTCCGAGGTCAACCGCTCTAGCCGTTAGGCCACATCCTGTCCACAATTTTTATATTTCTTTATATTTCTCATTATCACTGTATGCAGCAAAATGTGCACATTTTATTTTGGATGACATGATGTTCTCACAGCACTCTCTGGAGGAAGCCTTTAGATACATTCCAAGGCTGTTCTTGCTACCACACTGTATTGCATCCATTCAAGAGACTTCATTGTTTATGTAACTAGTTTGTTCTGACACCTCCGGATGACATTTGGTCAGAAGGGTAGAATCAATATTTATGTAGTGGAATAGTGTCAAATGGTAAGGTTATATGACCTTTTATAATGCTGAAATGTGATTTGTTAAACAAAATACCAACATTTTCTTGACTATATAAACCCTCAAATTTGGGGGTTAACCAGACAGTTTTGAGTTTTTACAAGGGATGCTGTCCAATTCTCTTGATTTTTCACACACTTTGGACTTGGGGCCTGATTTAGATCTTGGTGGACGAGTTACTCTGTCCACCAATATACAGGTTCTCTTTATGCTTTTAATATTAAAGAGCACATTGCTTTTAAGGTTTTAGGTTTAAAGACATATTTGAACTTATACTATAGCATATGTTTAGGGAAGTTTTTTAGTCACCTACGTCCAAAGAATGGGTGTTATGTGGTTATATAGGCCTTGGACGAGGGGCACCACCATTTTACATGTTCATGTTTAAAGTTGACATCTTTCTTAAATGGTGACCCTTGACACACATTTGCATGCACACACATAGGATATAATGGGATTTATATTTCGGGACGGGATATCCGTCACGGTTGTGACAGAGTAACCTGTCCACCAAGATCTAAATTAGGCTCTTAGTCTATTTGTCAGATTTTGCTCATTGTTACATTTACTTTAATTTCTGAGAGCCTTCATGGCAATTGATTTCTATATCCTTTGACTGATTTATTGAGACTACTGCTGCTGCATTTTTATTATATCTGTATTGCACTTTAATATTTTAATAACCCTTCGTGGTTGTCTAAATTTCTGATTTATCAAACTCGCTTTTTCAGTCATTTTCACTTATTGACTATACTTTCAAAAGTTGTTTTGGAATCTTGTCTTCAGGGATATATTGCCTCATATTTTCTTGAGGATAACACCATCCCGACCCAGCAAATGGGCTCTATGGGTGTTATAACTATCATGCAAATTATTTAAGCGATAGCACCCACACTATCATTCATACTTCATATAGTTATCAACATTTTGCTGTTTTTACATTAATTTTAAATTTGGTAGGCTAAAAGTGTTATGGTGATGGGGGCAATGGGATGTATTGACAAAGGAGTAACACATTGGTGCCTTTTGTGGGGATAATGTACAAACAACTGTACATGTTATCTGTGTTTGCTCATGCTTCCAGAGGCCCAGGGAGATCATATTGGAGCTGTTATTTCTTAAACCTAATATGTAGACAGTTAGGAAACGAAAGGGCCTCTTGTGTGAGAGAAAGCTGATATATCTGGAGGCAGAACATTCAACTGTTATCAGCTATACATCTTTTTTTCATTTATTTGACATTTGCAAGTAAGGAACTGGATTTGATGTGACATTTACAAAAGGTAATATAAAAAAGTGCATAAAAAGCTGTACTAAAAGCAATTTTTCACTGCTTGAAAATGCCAGATTGTTTAAATGTTCTGAGAAGCAGACGAAACAAAGCTGTTCCCAGTTGCCACAGACTATGTTTCCATTGGCAGCCCTCTCACAAGTTCCAATGAACAACATGGTCAAATCAACCCCCTTCAGCAGCCACTGAAGGTGTGACAGCCAGTAGTGCATCCGCAGAGGACGAGGCAGCATCAAGAGATCCAGGTGCTGAAGCATCCCAGGAAGGCTCATAATATACATTTTCTAGCAACAGCAATCACGCAGGGCAACTTCGCAAGTGAGCTTTTAACAGGCCCACCTGCAATCCTATGTCCGTAGATTGAACCGGTTGCATTCCAAGGCATATATCCAGCGCACACTTGAAAGTGCACAGAAGACAGCGGAATACAGGCTGCACGCAGTGTAACCAGATACGCCGAATGGACAAGAATCAGTAATCATTTAGTTCCTGAAGAAAGGGTGCACCAAAGTACTGTATCATCCTTTCATGACACAGGAGCATGGGAAACAGCATTTACAATGCTTCCATTACATCGCGTTCCTATTACAACGCGGTTGTTACAACGACCGCCTTGTTAGAACGCGATGCCTTTACATCGCAAGTCATTAGATCGACTTGCTGTAGAGGGCGCTCTAACCTAAGGAATAGTATAATTTACTATTCCAACACCTTCCCTACTGTTGCGCAGGCTGGAGTTGGAATAGTAAATTATACTATTCCTAAGTCCAGCGCGCCCCTACAGCAAGTCGATCTAATGACTTGCGATGTAAAGGTATCGCGTTCTAACACCGCGGTCGTTGTAACGACCGCATTGTAATAGAACACGATGTAATAGCATGCGATGTAACATGCTATATTCAGGAGCACATGTGACAGTCAGGGGCGGCTCTTCCGTTATGGCGGAGGAGCATTGCCCTGCTGCTGAAAGCCAGCAGAGGCAAACGAGAAAAACAAAATGATAATAAAACTATTTTACTATCATTTTATATCCTGCAGGCTGCCAGTAGAGCTGATGGAGGGGCGGGGCTATCCATACTGACGTTGCAGCACCAGGGAGGAGGGGGGAGTGCAGTGGTGTAACGAAAATTGAGGGGGCCCCCCTGAAAGGTACGTGGAGGGGCCCCCTCTGGACTCTATCAGGAGCTCTCGGCCGAAGTGCTGTGCTGAGGGTGCCCCCTGCAGCTTGGGGGCCCTCCCCACACTGCGGGGGCCTGTGTTACACCCCTGGGGGAGTGGTGAGCACTGCTAAGTGCGTATGACGTTTTGGCCGGCCACTTGGGACCGGCCAAACCATCATGTGCACTTAGCCTTTCTCCAACCCAGGCTGTGTTGTACAGCTGGGTGGAGAGCCATCATAGACTCCCAGTCCCTGTCTGAGCGCCGAACCATGGCACTCAGACCAATCCCAGCCGCTTCTCTCATGCTGGGAATACTATTCCCAGCACGAGAGAAGCGCTGGGATTGGCATTTGGGAGCCTACGCAGTGTGCACCAGTTCTTGGACGTCCAGGAGGCGAAGATCAGGAGCAAGGCGACGGCCGTCAGAGTGGCAGGTAAGTGTAATTGTATTTATTTTTAATTTTGTCTTCTGTGATTTTTTATGTTTGTATTCCCCCTCGCCCCTCCACTTCTCAATGCAAGCGGCCGCTACTAGTGACAGTGCCATCCCCATTTTGCTGTGTGACGGAATATGCATTGCAGAGCACATAAAATAAAATCAGTATCACGACAATGAGGAACAGGACAAGTGGTAATCCTTCAAAAACGCTTCCAAGCACAGAGTGTATGAAAGATGGAGTTACTCCGAAGACAGTCTGGAAGGTACTAACAAACCTGGAGCCAATTGTCTTAAAAAATATTACTACACCTACAATATTCGAAGCATTAAAAATGAGGTGCACAAGCTCCCCGAAATGGTGCAGGAGGTTAGTGGGTAGAAACAACTGTATCTCAGAAGAAGACCTTGCAACCTGAAGATCAAACTTCTCCCATGCAGATGTTAAGGCAACTTCTTTCTGAAACAATATGGCTTTCAGTCTGCTTAAAGCATCAAAATTCACATTTGAAATTGAAATTGAAGTCCAAACTTTCAATTCCCTAACTATACGGGCAGGTGGAAAAATCACTTGTGTACAACAAGTCACAACTCTAGAATCTGTAACCAGATATGGTATTCCCGGTTTCATCTGACAGCAACCTTGGTCGTTCAACATCAAATAGCTCCCATTCGAAAGCAATCTGAATGCCGGACGAATTACAGCAGCTGGGGAACCTTTCAGATAACAGGACAAGTTCGCCTTGCACGCATTACATGCTCCATGAAGTATAATTTCCCTGCAAACTAGAGAATGAGCTAAAGTGTTCTAGCAGTCTAAACCGCTAAGAAAAACCACAGTTGCACCATTCCTACATCTGTAAGTGAAAGGTAAAACCCATTCCTCATGTACAAATCCTTCCCCTAGCACTTCAGATCTGCCTACTTGACAGTGTCGTAAGCAGTATTTAAAGTGAAAAGTTGAAATCGGGCAGAGAAATAAACCCATGTATTATCCAATCAGCTGATGGTTTCTCTGCTTCAGTGAATGGTAATTTCTCTAGTTTTTCAATGTGTAACATAATGTATGTTGCATCTTTCCTGGCCATGTTTTTTTTTTTCTTTTGTCAAGTTATATGGTAAAAACAAATTTGTGGCGTTTAAATGCTTCCATGGAACTCGACCACTGCGCAAAGTCCAGCTCAGTAGCATAATAGACCTAAGTTGTGTCCGCCCATGTAAAAGGGACATGTCACTCTGTATGATGTCAATAGTAGATGACACAATGTTACTCAGAGAATATATCCTAGTGGATAATATAGTCATACCATTGTCTATTACTGCTAGAGCCTTCTCTTAATTTGCCCTGTCAATTTCACGTATCTGCTCAGCAGCTTCCTGCTGTGAAACCTTCCATACTTAAGCGATTTTGACGTGGTTTTCGAGCACTTTTAAAGAAATGCTGTAGGACCATGCCATCAGAAAGGAGAGACAAGTGTTGTTTCACCTTATCTAACATTGAATGTCTTAGCCAATCTAGGCATAACTTTCCAACTCTATATGTTGATACCACTCTTGAGTGTTGTGTCTGCGTTAAACGTGGGTCTGGCCTATTACTTTCTGTGTTGTTAAGAAAATGTGCATGACATCCATTAGTATCTAATGGCCACACTAGACATCCCTCTGGACTGGAACTGGAAAAATTGTATGTTCCATCCCTAAGCATGTTGTTGAATGTTTCCTCGGTGTAGTTTTGTGAATTGTTCCCAATTCTCAAAAAGTGGGAATATTTGGTGTATTCATATCCTTTATCTTGGCCAGGCCCAGACAGGACGTTTGCTGCACTGTTTTGTTCAGGAAAATCATTTGTTGTGGTATTTGGCATGCTCTAAACAAAGCCTCATTTCCTCTGAATCTTCCATTCTTTAGTTCACCAGATGAATTTCAAATCAATGTTATCTTTCCAAAAGTTATACGCTTGTATCAACAACTGTGAAATGAAAGGAGCCAAACAAATTAGCTTGGTGTCAGTTAGCATATTTTTCTTTGCCGAGGACTCTGGGTCTATGGGATCGTGACCATATAAATATGCACATTTCTGTGTAAATGTCTTTGAATTACCCACTGGTGGTGTAGGGCAGTGTCCCCATTGTGTGTAATTAAATACTGCACATGGAGTACTTACTTTGTATAAATAATGGTGACCATAATGGTGAAAACAAAACATTTCATCATAATGAGATGTGCCAGACATAGCTTCACTTTCAAATACAGTATAATGTTCTAGATCATCAAGCATTTGCATTACTGTAAAAATGTCCCAATCACCAGAGATGCTGCCAGGAGTGATGACATCATTCAGTGAAATACGACATACACGAGGGACTTGTAAAGTTTCTGTTGGTCCAAATATATCATAGGGTACTTTATCCCGAACAATTCCATCAGGAACCAGAACAGCTGAAGCGTTCACAAGGGACTGGTCTCTTCGCACTTTGTGTGATGAAGAATGAGGCTTCAAAACCTTGTTTACCAGTTCAACAGCAGAGCGTTCTGGGAGATAGTGTCCGTTCAGAAGCAAGGAAAAGACAGTCACAAACCCAATCCAAAGGAAGAGAAAATGTAATGAAATTGTAATCCAAATGTATACCCAGGGTGAGATAAAGTATGTTTTTATAAGCACGTGATCCACGCTGTGGAGGTGAGTCAGACGAATCCGAATAAAAGTCATCAAAGTTGACAAAGTAGCCTAAGGCAGTTTGTGCAAATTTCAGTGGCTCGTGGAGCTGTGTAGAACTGGTAGTTAACTCCTCTGGTGGGATGTTATCATTGTTAGCTAGTTGTGTTGAAATCTGTGTAGTCACACCTAATGATTATATGGTGTTTGTAGAAGTAACTGGAAGTAGTGAAACTTCAATATTAGCTGTCCCCAGCCGGGGAGAATAAACTTAATTGTTAGTTAAAGCTTGCAAAAAGATTTCCTCCATGGTAGTGAGAGGAAGCAGGTAACTAACCAGGATACCTTGCGGCCTACTATGTAGAACTGGCCACATAGTTTGGTTTGATGAAATCAATTGAAACAAGTCTCTTGAGTATGCTGCCGGCAAGAGTCGGTAAAAGTACAGTTCTACTTTTTGTCAGTTATCTTCTCCCACACTAGATCACTCATCTTCGGAATCTAACCAGGAGTTGCCAATGCTGCCTTCACTTCACTAGTGGAAGAACGTTTATGTAATTCGTTGCTGTGTCCGTCTTAGAAGTCGTTCAGTTCCTGTAAGACAGCCAAACGCTCACTGATATCAAAAGGCATTTCCGCGGCCAATGTACTGTGACTGTCAAGGTCTGGGACCCACATCTTAATCACAAACAGGACTTCATAGGGAGTCCAACCACCCAAGGATCTTCTTGGCAGATTGTTTAAGGCTCTCTGTACCCCATACCGGTTATGGACCCAACTGCGACCTGAAGCTAATACTTTAGCTGTTAAAGACCGCTTTAAGTCACGTTTTTTCCTCTCCATAACCACATTTCCCTCAGGATGGTATGGGGAGGAGAAGTGCACAGACACACCCAATGTTCCCATGTTGTCTCGGTAAGCCCTAGAGGCAAACGCTAGACTCTGGTCTGAATAGAGTGCGGATCCTACATATGTGCCGATGAAGACCTGCAAGTCCTTTATAACAGTTTGGTGTTCGCCGATCACTGTGGCCAAACCCATAGGAATCAAGAGCTGTAATCCACTGCTAACATGATGTATTTATAAGACCCATCAGAATTTAGGTGTCAGCAGTGGCCCAAATAAATATAAGCAAGAGGCTTGTTGGTGATCAAGAGAGGTGTCTGCGGTGGGTGAGCTGTAGTGGATACCTTTATTTGTTGACAAATGTCACATTTGAGGAAATAGTCCTTTGTCTGTCTGCATAGACATGGCCACCAATGGCATTGCTGCAATAGTGAAATTGTAGCTGCCACCCCTGCGTGAGCAGATGCTAGACCCTCATGTGTTGCTAGGATTAATTCTATCCTGTGATCATTATTAGGGATTAATCTATCCCCCACTCTGGGAAGATGAGTATACAGAATGTTTTGCGCACTCAGCTTGTAGGAGTATTTTGCTAGAAAACCTTTCGGTAAGGGGGGGCACAGCGCGAAGCCGGGACAGCCTTCATAAGTCACTGCAGCTACAGCAGCAGTCTGCACAGTTGCCTTTGCGGCTTCTTCAGCCAGTGAATTATATGCAACGTGTATTCCTAACATGAGCCCGTGGCAAACTCTCTTTGAGTTTCGCCACTTGTCCCCATAGCATTCTATGCTTAATTGAATCTCTGAATCCATTTTGACTCCAATAGTCTAGATATTGATTATAAGTCTGGACACAATAATACGAATCGCACACCATATGTGTGGGGAATTCAGGATCTGTATTCTCAAGTGCCAGAATTAGAGCTCTCAGTTCTGCCAGCTGTAAGGTGCAATCGCCAAGTGACTGCCTGTATGTTTTATGAGGTTGGAATTCTCCACTCCTCATTCTACCCTTCACTGCTGCTCAAGCAGCAGAGTATTGATGTTTTGTTCCAACTGCAGGTTGGGCAGAACCTTCAGTATAAATTATGAAATCATACTAATCTAGAGGCATTATTTCACTGGGCATAGGATATTCATATTCATATTGGTGATATTGTGTTTGTAGTTTAGAGTCAAAGACATAATCTGCATCCGTTGCTGTTAATGAATTGGATCACTGTATCCATATTGGATGTAAAGCTCTTGCGTTAGAAACGCTGGCCTTTGTGACAGCCTCTAAGGTTGGAATGGTGGTCATGACAATTTGTTTTCCCTGAGCCATTGATCTTTCTTTCACTACAGCAGTCTATACTGCCGTCATATCTTTTCTGTTGGCGCAAAACACATTGCTGCATTTGTGTATAGGTGCAATTTATATGCAGTTGGCACAGTGTCACCCTCATTGAATGTAACATATGTGTAACCTGAGGTTCCTGCGATTACGCACATTACCAAATTTGTGGTGTTAACACGTATGTGTAAGTGTTTTGAAGCTAGCATGTCAGCTTGTACTGAACGTGAAATCTCAGTATGTTTTGATGTCCAATGTGTGCTTGAAAAGTCTGGATTAATTAAATCATAAAACGTTTTTACCTGTTGTGCATAATCCGGTATGTATGCTGTGCCTAAATTTTGAAAACCCAGTATTGACTGGAGTTTATTCAATGTGTTTGGTGGTTGTAAAAGCGCACACTTCTCTAGGAAATGTGTCGCTAGACTTTTGCCTTCACTTGACAATTCGTTTTCCAAGAACAGGACATTGAGATAGGCAATTTTTGATTTTTTTAAATTGAATTTGTAGCCCATGTGAGCAAACCCTAGAATTATGCGGTCTTCTCTGGCCAAATGAGTTGCTAAGTCATCATCCGTCAAGAATATATCATCAACATAGGACAATGCTTGGTCATCAAAGTCTTGTAATAGTTCCGTTACACAGGCTGAGAAAAGCCCAGGGCTATTCTTATACCCTTGTGGCAATCGGCAAAATAGTTTTTGAGAGCTGAGGGCACTAAATGAAGTCAGATACCTATTTTCAGGTGCTATATTTTTGCAGAAAAGCCCATTTGAGATGTTGTGGTATTGTACAGGATTATTGTTTGTGTACATAGTTATGTTTTATGGTATGTTCCTCCTCCCCCCCCACCCCCATATCTGTCTCTCATTTGAATTGTCCTGGCCACTGTTCTATTTGAATGTTCGGACTAGATGATAGTTGGAGGGTGGATTGGAGAGACATTGATGTGGTTGTAGTTCCTCTGTATTGCAAGATTACACTACAACTTTAACTACAAGAACAGCGTCTTGGATTGCTTTCAACTTCACAATGGTGACGAGCTGGTGCAATTCATATAATTGACTTGAGACACTTAGTCTGTGGTCTTGTTTTTCCAAATGGACATAGTCACTCATTGCTACTGCCACCAGACACTCCTTAAGATTATGGCGATCTATTATGACTTCTGCCACGCTGTCTAGCAGAGTCCGAGTCCACTCCCCGTTCAGAAGCAGGGTTCTCAATATTTGTGGCATGTTTAACTTTTATCCCAGCCTCCTTCTTCTTTGTAAATTGAGGCTTTTGCTGTGGAAGTTTTTCTTCCTATTTTATTATGAAGTCAGAAGAGTGTTGTGAGTCCTTCTTCGGTTTCACGTACTCCTCTGATCTGCGCTCTGAACGTCCTCCTCTCTCCGACCATTTTTCGGGTGATTTCTGAAAGAAACGAGGACGTATATCAGTATCCTGATACCTATCAGGCTGTTTAATTGTATCATGGTTGCTCAAGTTATAGTGCTTATCAGAGGACTCCTGTTGAGGAGATTCACCCCGTGGTTTAGTCTTTTCTTTTTTTTTTCCCCCAGCGTTTTTTGTTAGAAGAGTCTGGTACTTGTTTCAAAACTGATTTTACAGAACTACCCTTTAGTTGTGGTTCATTAGGTCTGGCCCCTAAATTATCTTGACCTATTGAAGAATAGGTTTCTGCAATCATTTTAGGTAGTTTGCACTCTCGGTCTACTGGAGCAACCTGCACGAGCTGCTAGCAGACTACCAATGCAGCTGCTTCCCCTTTTATGTTACTTAATATCATTGAGGATACTGCAGCAAAATTGTCCATTCATTTCATCCCGAAATCCAGGGCAGGGACTGCCCCGTATTCATTTTGAATCTGTTTGAGCACCTCTGGCAAGACAGATAATGATGGTGTGCCATGTGTTATGGTATAGACTTCAGCAAAGACTTGCCTCAAGTGGCGCATTCTTCCATCGTGGGAACCGTCCCTAATGGTAGGCACTTTGTGAGGATTCTATGTTTTTCCTGGGGTCCCGTATGAGGAAACACTGCTTCAAGCTGATTCGTTTTTTTGTGCAATCCAGATTGGAATCTCATCCTGCCTGACAGGAACTTTACCCATTATTGCATTAATAATTACTGGACTAATTCCAGGTATCGCCAATTGTGGTTGAGCAGCTTGAACAGCCCTTGCTGGGTTTGCTGTAATGGTTCGACTAACGAATTGTATTAGTCGCCGATATAATGTAACTATACCTGTGGATAGTACACGTAGCTTTGGAGCTGTAAAGTTTCTTATATCTGGATAAGGTATGTAACCGGATAGGACTGGCCATGTTGCTCCCTCATTACTGAGGGGACCTAGTATGACATTTTCTATTGTATGTGGTAGGGCGCCTAGCACCCAATTCATGAGTTCCTGATATGTCAATGGTATTTCTAAGTCCTCATATGGTCTGTAGTTGTACTTCAGTTTATGTGTGAAAATTCCCTGTGTCTGCAT
This sequence comes from Calotriton arnoldi, assembly GCA_963921515.1. NCBI lineage: Eukaryota > Metazoa > Chordata > Amphibia > Caudata > Salamandridae > Calotriton > Calotriton arnoldi. Next base: position 694,364 of record CAWUFW010002669.1, on the reverse strand, counting down.
TTGCTGCCGGGAATGTGATCCAGGAATAGTATACCTCTGTTCTATATGCTTCGTGGGCCTCTACCACGAAGCTAACGTCTCCTCCCGTCAGGGTGAGCCCGTGGTGTAATATCATTTGTGTTAGTGCATGTCTGCAATTTAGTGGCAGAGCCACTTTTGCTGGATTAGCCATGTGAAAATCTGGAATTCAGAGAGAGTACCTCTGTGGGGTGATCCTTTTAAAGATTCAAGCTTGAACAACCTACAGCCAGAAAGAAGGGTTCCCTACTTTACTGAGGAGGATTTTTCCCTAACACCACAGACGTCTCTGGTTAACTGGTAAGTAGGGTCTTTGGGCACATAAAGAAAAAACTACTCGGGAGACCAATAAAATAGGAACCCAAGCTAGAATGTTGGTAGCGCCATGTCGTACGGTTCATACTTTATCAGTAGGACTGTGCATTTGGACAACAAATATGAAGAAGAGAGACAACATTAACAGCAAAACTTGTGCGAGACGGAGTCCATGCACACCATCAAGGTATGTTGGCCTTAGTCCTGGCTGACTCACAATGCACCCTCTGGACCTCTAAACCTTACAATGTACCGGAAGGCATGTGCAACCTTAGAATATGACAACTCTGACACCACAAGGAAATTGTGGAAACAGATCAATCCCTTTTGTTAGTAACTTATGCATGCACAAAGGGAGACACAAGAAATACTCAAATTGGCATTTCAATCATTTGTGGAAGCATTGTGTTTCTTGTGTAAAATATGTGTGCTGCAATGATTAATAGAAGGAAACAGAACAGAGTAATCAGCATTACTAGAATCGTAAAAAAGATGAACAATTCAACCATTGTGTTGTTACATTGATTATAAGCACACATGTATAATCATAAGTATACTCTTACCTAGCACTTCCTAACCTAGTGGGCTTAGGGGGTGCGAATCTGCCAGAATACCATAGGGTGATCTAACTCCCCAATTACCTGTGTGTATGTTTCATCTGGGAGCCCGTTCTTGTGCAGAGCAGGCCATCATCCTTCTCAGGAAGGTAAACCGGATTCACCTGGGCTGGAATTCCAGCACTGGGCGACCTTGACACTGACAGCAAAATGCTCCTCTGTCTAAACAAAGGATTGGTGTTGTTTATATAATAAACTTCACCCATGTTGCAATGGTGGAGCTCTAGTCAGGCCATCATTATTGAGTGTACCCTTGCTGTACTGTAGCTGAGCGGACAACAACAAACATCAACATTTTGTGCAGTGAACTTAAGCCTTATACAGAATATTCAAAGACCCTGATAATATGCCTACGGAGAAGTGTAAATGTAAGCAAATCCCTTTCAGAGAATATTATCCTATATGTGTGTGCATGCAAATGTGTGTCAAGAGTCACCGTTTAAGAAAGATGTCAACTTTAAACGTGAACATGTAAAATGGTGGTTTCCCTCGTCCTAGGCCTTTATAACCACATAATATTACTCCAGTCCTAAAACATCTACAGGCTCACTGTACTTGCACGGATCTGTTATTACTCACAAAGTGATATATGTCTGCTTACTGTATTATTTGAGTGATCACCAGAAGATTTTGGAAGTGTGCAGTGGCAGTGGAGTATGATGAAGTTCAGACTAGAAGTCATATGCATGAGCAAGAAGTCTTAACTCTTATCTGCTCCTTTTTCATAACCCTTGTCTCTATTTGGATATGTTATTTTCTCACTTAAATGCTCTTTCTGTTCTGCTTATTAGAAAACAACCCAAAGATTAGTTTCGCAATCCTTCATCTTGTTCCATTCTTTCTTGTTTTTATGCTTTTGCTGGTAAGTGTATTTAGCTATTTTACGATCTATGAAAGACTTTGATAGATATGTAATAATGAATGAAAAATTTCCTAGAAAAGAAAGGTTTCAAGTCTACTAAGGACACGGAGGTGAGGATTAGGCATTTCCTTCTCCTTTACTTCTCTCCATCAGCCTTGATCAGAAAACCAAACTAAAAGAAGAAAAAACACGAACCAATCAACAGACTTTCATCCTTTGAAGAGATGAGTGAGCTCCCTGCCTCTCCTCTTTCTTCGCATGACAGCTGCCATGTATTTCCCAAACATAGCCCTATTCTGTTCTGTTCCTGATAAATAAAAATCATGTTTTTAATAGTTCGCTACAAAAGAGATCACTATTTTTTCCAATATAATGAAATACAATGACATTAGAAGGTATAGCTCTTTTACTTACTGATAAACAAAGTTAATTCCCAACCCATAGTTAGACAACAGATTGAGGTATACAGGTGTGAAATTAGAATATCCCAAGTCTAAGTGGAGGGATAATCCTCGCCTCCATATACTTAATAGAATTGAAATTTTCCTTTGTTTGCTAGGAATTTTTTCATTCTATGTCAGGACTGGAGGCAAGGATTATGTATGTTGAAAGCTTACTTACCACTAGAGTGGCCACATCCACAATAGGTTTGAAATAAAATCTCTTTAATGTTGAATATGAGGACCAGTCAGCGGCATTCAGAATGTTTTCAATCCTCGCCTCAACAGGAAAGGCTTTTGAGGCCATGGCACCTTGTGCGGAGTGCACTCTGAAAAGTTAGGTATCTATTCCTGCTTCTTGCATGACCCGCCTGACCCATATGGAGGGTCATGCAAGAAGACGAGCCCGCTTTGAAATTTTCACAAATTGAAATGAGCAATTGGCATTCTCCCATTGGTCTGGGTTAATCAGTCATCCACTCTTACGCTTTCAGGAATTGCACAACACACCATTTCGTGCACTCATCAAACGCTGGGTGTGAAATGACTTGTATGAGTATTGCTACTCCTGCACGCAGTAAACATAACCCTGTCGGGTATACATTCTGCAAGATCTATCCAGTTCTCTAACATCTGAAACTCTCCTGCAGAACACCAAGCGCGGCAACATTGCCAATTTGCTAGACATTTTCTTCCTGTTCAGGTATTTGTGTTGAGGCCAAGATAAAAACAGGTTTAAAACATTATAAACATCCAAAAGACTAGAGAATCTTGGTTCTTGAGAATAGAGACAATCTGATACCTCTGAGAAGTTTCCTTACCAATGGGTGTTCCCCCACTTATATTCCATCAATGGGAAAGTGCCTTGCTGATATGGCTGACCAAAAGGTGTTTATTGACCTATAAGCCATACCTTGTAGCACCAAATCTGATAGGAAATTCAGCACATGAACAGTGGGTGACCCAACAGGATCCTGGTGTTGTTGCACACACCAACACAGCCATCTTTTCAAGGCTTACCTATACCTTTTGGTAGTGTTGTTGGCCCATTCTTTAAGGATGAGTGTCTGAGCATGTTCCGAAAGGCCTCGGATTTTCCACTGTCCCTGGTAATCCGCCAGGCCATCTGATACACTTTGCCTTCTAGGACCAGGCGATGTGGTAGTCCTTCCGGGTTCCTCAGAATATGAGGATGGTGAGGCAGTCGGATTGGAGAATCCCAGAAAAGTTCCAGAAGAGCTGGAATTAAAAAACTTGAGATCTCCAAATCGTTGTGATAAGGATGACATCCGCTTGTTGTCTCCTGATTTGCGTTGATATTCTCTAAATCATCTTGAATGGCGGTAAGGCATAACCTTTCTCCAGTTGCAAATTCTGAAGGAAGGCATCTGTCACCATCGCCTCTGAATCTGGTCTCTAACTGAAATACCTGGGGATCTTACGATCTAGACAGGTTGCAAAGAGGTCCGCCGAGAAGGGACCCCAGATCTTGCTTAGACTGAAATATTATTGGGTCCAATTGCCATCCACTTGTTGGCTTTCCCAGGCAAGTATTCTGCCTTCACTGAGACCTGATTGGCGAGGTAGAAGTGCCAGAAGTTCTTTGTTATGTCTGTGAGGATCTTGAATCGAGTAAGGCCTAGATGGTTTATGTACTGTACTGCGGACATATTTCCATCTTCAGTAGTATGCAGCATTAGGCCCTCTCTTTGGTCCAGCATTTGATGGTGAATGATCCAGCAAGACGTTCCAGGCATTTGATATGGAATTGTTTTTCCTGCTTGGACCAGCTTCCTCCTGTAGATAATCCGCCACAAGTGGTGCCCCATTCCAAACGGCTGCCATCTGACTCTATGATGAGGTCCGGGTCTGAGCCCAAGATGGCTCTTCCGCTCCATGCTTTCGTGTGGCTCAACCCCCATTGTAGCTCCTCTTTGGCGTCATCTGAGAGTATGACTTGTTTTGAGTACGTGAGGCCCTTCCTGTAGTGTAGATGTCCCGGGAAGATTGCTTGGATGGAGGAATAGAGTAATCCCACAATCCTCGCTAGATGCCTCAGGGAGGACCTCGGTCTGGCAAACGTTCTCCTGATTTCTTAGCAAATCTTGGCTATCTTCTTGTTCGGCAGGCTATAAGTAACCTTGACAGAGTCAATGGCGAAGCCTAGAAAAGTGACAGATTGGGCAGGGATCATGGAGGATTTTTGCTGTTGATGAAAACTTCAGTTCCTCCAGGAGTATAGTCGTTATTGCAAGATTGGGCCTCAGTTTCTCCCGTGATTGGTCCATGAGAAGAATGTCGTCCAGACACACGATCAGGAGAATGCCTGCATCCTGAGAAATTCCATTGCCACTTTGAGGACCTTCGTAAAGCATCACTGTGCTGACGAAAGGCCGAAGGGTAAAGTTTGGAATTCGTAGAGCTGTTCCCTCGTAATGAATTGAAGGAACCTGGGATGAGGTTTGAAAATGGGGATTGTGAGATACGTGTCCTTTAGGTCTAAGCAAACTAGTCAATGCCCTGGAAGATGTATATCCTGAAGTAGATGAAGTTCCTCCATCTTGCAGTGACAGTAAAAAACCCATTAGTTGAAATCTCGCAGATTTCTCACAAGTCGAAAGTCCTTATTCTTCTTTTCCACCACGAAGAGGTTGCTGACAAACCCGCAGGGATGTAGGTAGGACCTTGTAATGGCGTGCTTTGCCTGTAACTCCCTCACCTCTTGATCTATAAGAGTGGATTGTGCCTCTTAAAACACTAATGGCCAAGAGGGTCTATTCTGAAAGGGGAATCTGCAGAACTGCATCTGTAACCCTGTGATTGTAGTACCCAAGCATCGGAAGTAAAATGTCTCCTTTTGTGGAGAAAAAGTGCCAGCCTGTCCCCCAGAGGTGTTTGAAGAGCGTTTGATGCACTTACCGGAAAAAGAATTGGCAGTGGAATTTCCTTGTGAAATGCCGTGGAATTTCCTTGTGAAATGCCTCTGGGTTAGTTAGATCTGCCTGCTCCTCGTGCGGGGAAGAAACCCACGAATTTTGCTTGGTCCTGCCAGTGTCTCCTCCAGGAGTATTGGCCTCTTTGAGGAGCACTGCAGGGCAAGCGGCCGGCTTAGTGCCCGCTTCCTCTGCCAGCCCTGGGGAAAACCTTAGGTGCAAACACCTTTTAATGGACGCTTGGGCCTTATCTAGTGAAGTAAATGTAGCAACAATTATACCGAGCTCTTTTATGAAGGGGTCTTTAAAAAGGCTCCCCCAACAGGGCGACAGCAACAGCTTCCATATGATCCAGGACCCCCCATCGTAGGATCAATTTTAATTAGATGGGATCTGCTTCTTTCCGTAGAGATGGAACAATTACAATTCCCCAGGAAAACGATAGCTCTTTGTGCGCACTCAGAGAGAGTCTCAGGGGAAAGGAGGGTTCTCGATTGTTTAGCCTCCTCTGCCATATTCAGAATCTTCATTGAAGGGCCAGCAATGCCCAGTAATTTATCTTGGCAGAAGCGTCAAGAACTGTTGAATCACTTTTTGGGGTCTTTATTATATTTAGCAAGAAAAGTGGCCATTTTTGCATCTATTTCTGGAGTAAGTGACACTTTTCCCTCCAGAGAGTAGTGAGGGCATTCTGTGCGCAGTCTGCCGCTCACCTCCTTGTCCAGTGATTTCCAGAGGCGAGCTGCTACAAAGGCGACTACTTTACCTGCCAGAACCCATTCAGAAGATCAAGGATGGTAGATATCATCTGGGTCCAGCCTTTCTGCTAGGCTAGAATCAGCGGAGTGGTGTCTGGACCAAGGACCTGTGTGTCAGATTTAGGGCACAAGGGTCTGGCAGATTCATTGTCTCTGTCAGAGTCAGGAGGAGGGGAAATTAAGGCATAGCCCCGAGAGAGATGGTCACCTGAGGATAGTAATGGGGATCCCGTTTCTGGAGATTCCCCCGTAGAAGATTAACGTCTTTAGCCAGAAAGGCCTTTTTTAGGCGATCAAGCGCGTCTTTAGTGTTGTTTGAGTACCTGGGACCCTCTGATTTCTCTCTCAAGGGGGAGGACCCAGACTTTGCAGGGTTGTCTTCCCTCCAAGGGAGGGGTTCTGGTCGGCAAGCTGTCAATTGCAGTATTTTCCTCTCCAGAGGCTCTGGGGCTGCAGACAGGGCTCTTTGTACTGGGGCATCCACTGCCTCTACATTATGGTCAATAGGAATAAATTCCACCTCGTCCTCCTGGAGGTAAGAGCCGTTGTGCTCTTAATACATTTTAGGCCTTGGATGGACATATAATGGTGCCAGAAGGCATCAATGTGATTGGTGAACCAATCTATTTTAGGTCCCTGTGGGAATATTTAGTAGTGCAGGTGACTGGATTTTAATGGGGAGACAAAGGTTTTTTAGGTCTCGCCTAGCGCAGCGCTCATGCGCTGCTCTAGGAGAAGGCCTCTTGGAATCACTTCAGACTTCCAAGAGACTTCTCCGTGTGGGTCTGCCTCCTCCCACACATCCCATTGGCCTTTGTGTGTGGCTTTCAATAATGAAAGCACGCAAATGGCCAAAGACGGGTGCATGTCCCGCCTTACCTCAAAACTTTCACTCCCATGACCTAGGGGTCTCGGGAGCGAGCAGCGGCGCGCAGGGTGCCATCTGTTCTGGATCAGGTTTCCAATTAGCTTTCACTTTCGCATGCAGCGGCGGGCACAATGGCAGCTGCATTCCTTGCAGCGCGCGCGCACCACTCGCGGGCTTGTTTGCGGCTTATATCCCCACAACGCCCATGGTCCACACCATAACGTCCTTTTCTCCCCACTCCTCCACTCTGTTTGTGTGGTTGTTGCAGCGCCAGCACCGGCACGGCCCCCGCCTCTCCCGCCGCCTGTAACGCGATCCACCTGGAATGAAAAGCTAAGATCTTGCCGAGAACACGCTGCGAACATATTTTTAATGCTGCTGCTGGAAAGCATGAGCAACCCCGACCACTCTGAGTGAGCACGGCTTGTTTGTTAAGCCTCTGCCCTTGCAGGGTCTCCTCTCTGTAGTATGACGTCATTTCTTTCTCTTCCGCCTTCCTCTCTTAGCGCGTGCACTTGTGTGCCTCACACACATCACTTTATCTCCTGCCCTCTACTGTTGTCATTGCTGCACATCTCGGGCTGATCCCTCCACTGCCACAGACTCTGCTTTCCCGCAGCACACAACAGAAAGGCTCACGCATCTGACCCCCATTCCCTTGTGAGTGACATATGCAATGATTAAGAATTAATGGAAGAGATGGGATTTTGGATTACAAATGGGAAACACAGCGACAATATGAATGGATAAACAACTGACTGGTCGCGGGCCTCCAGATCAAAGGCATTTATCTAAGAAAAAGCTTCACTCAGCATCCCCGTTTACAATGGAAATTGGATTTTTCTGAGCTGACGAAAAGCGGTTTAAAAAAAATCTCAACAGGGCGACGAGTACTCTCTTTGCGCATGAGCCCATTATGTTTCTTTTAATGTTGATATGTTAGAGATTTCATATTGTTTTAGCGTATTGTATGTTATGTAACTTTGTGACTTACAACATTCGTATTTTCTCTTTTATTGAGGTATGCAGTCGGCAGAGCAGGCGCTTTATCCCACTGAACTACCATACCATTAATGGGCCCTTAACCTAAATTTGATCCATCCCACTAGAGCGGAACGCATTAACCCCTGCAACACCGCGGGCTGTAAATAAATCACAAAAGAGCTGCGTGCCGCAGTGCGAAGGTCAAATTCCAGCTTTTTACTAGTAGAATGAAATGGACATAAAAACAACACTGTTTAACACCCCAAAGAGTGCACATTGCAATTACTTTACACGTGGGAACACCTCTCCTGTTGGTCAAAAGAGCTCCCTGTGAATTTAACTTGTCGCGCAAATGTAATCCCGTGCATTCATGTTTTTGATTAAGTTTCTTAATTTACAACAAGTTCTCTCTCCATCGATTCTACACTCCCAACCCCCATCTCTCCCATCAGCTCCTTGCAGTGTCTCGCTGGTTCCCTCTGTCCAGGCGCCTCCTCCCACCACTCCTTTCTTAGCACAAATAATACAGTAAAGTTTCACGAGGGCAGGCCAATGTCCGGCGGAGTCACGTGCAGGCTGGTGCCCCACCTCCTTGTTCCCTCCCCTTCCTCTCTGCCTGCTGCTCCTCGAGCTTCCCGATCTCTGCCCCTGTCTCTTATCCTTCTCACCTCTCCCTTTCTCCTACCCCTTCCTCCTCCACTCGCTAATGTCTCCTTTAGCCCCTGCTCCAACGCCCGTTCCCTGTCTCGGCTGTCTCTCCTAGATACTCGTGGTCTTTTGTGTTTTACCTAATCTTTCTCGCCTTCCTCCTTTTTTCTGTCACTTTTACCTCCCACCTCTCTTACCTCCTCTCCCTCTTTCTCTACTCTCTCTTACCCCCTCGTTTTAACCGTCTCAAACACCCCTCTGCGTTTTGCTGTCTCTTAGCTCTGCCTCTTTTAGCCCCCTCTGTCTATGCTGTTGTGCTAACTCCCTGTCCCTTACCACTTCCTCCATCCCCCCCCCTTTTTGTTTTGAGTCTTACATTCCAGACTTACAGCTTAGGAAGAAGTTATCTGTAATTTAAGTTAATGTTATGGTAATCACATGGGGAGCAGGGAAGGGGGGTGGGGGCTGTCAGCTCCTTTTCCAGCACGAAGCCTTGGATGACCTGCAAAATGACCCTGCTCTTCTCTGATTGGACACCCTCATGCCTGTCACATCTAGAAACAAGATGCGCCCCAGCATCAAACAACGACGAAAAGGTTACTTGCACGCACAGGTTTAAAATATCTTAAAAGAGTTTACATAGATTCCTTCTAGGACGAGGCTTTTTACTTCTCTTGCAAATATGTGATGGGAATGGCGAATATAAACTGCATTAGCCCTGTTGTAAAGGGTTGGGACTACACATTGCATCCTGGTAGCACTGTTGAGAAGAGCGCAACCTAATAAAGTTCTTCTAAACAACAACAAAAACAGTAAATTTCTAAAGCAAACGTGAGTGAAAGCAGACTTGTTAGTATCAATTATGGTGCAACTTCTAATACTGGGAGTTCACTACATCAATTTAGTACAGTTACACAGAATGTGCTGCTTGGCTAAACACTTACAAAGTCCCAAAGGCGAAACCTATTGGCTATGCCAATGCTTGTTTTATCAGTTGTTAAAATGGAAAAGCCTGGGCAACCTTGCAGAGGATAATGCAATTATGAGGTTAGTACTGACCCGGAGATGGGGCGTCACGCTTCAGTCTATGGTGATGGGTCCTACTAATGTTTCCCCCGTGCTGGCGAGTGGGCGCTCAGCGGGAGGAGAAAAACGGCCGGGAGATGCGGGCCACAGTGGAAAATCTCAGTTCAATGGTCGCGGAGCTGCCGATATGCGCACAGAGTGCCCTCACCCACATCTTGAGGGAAAAGTGTCACTTACTCCAACCACCTCAAAATATCAGGCGGCTCCAGACCTTCACGCAATGCTGAAAATGTATTGCTCGAACCTCCAACTTTCAAAAGGGAAAGACTTGTGGCACAATCCTTGTCAGGTAATGCGACTAGAATTTGGAATTCGCTACCTCCAATCCTTCGGACCACCGCCTCTTTCCGGACTTTTAAAACAGATCTTAAAACCCTTCTCTTCAAAGACACTTCTATGAATAATTCGCCTCATCCCAGGTCATGACCCCGACTGCCACACGACACACGAGTGCTCAATTTTGTAATTAGGTATTCTGTGCTTATATCAGCCTATTCGCGCCACCTTTTCGTATTTTATCATTTTGAATGTATCTGCAACTTGTTAATTTGTAACTTTCACCAGAGTACCTATAAGTAATTGTACTTACTTCCATGCTACTCTCATTCCTTATGTAATTTACTTCGCTCTATGTAAAGCTCTCAGACACCTCTGGGTAAAGTTTGCTCTTTATAAAAATGCATAAATAAATTGCGGTCCCATGACCAATGAGGAGAGGAGCAAGGGACCTGGGCTGCTCGAAAGTGGGCCATCTAACGGTCAGAGAACCTCAGAACGGGTGCACGGCCCCTTCCTGACACAATCCCACAGGGATCGGACAGTCGATTACCATGATCAAAAGTTAAACCTGTGGGACATGAAATCTAACGTGACAAAAATATAAAATACATGAAATATAACGTGCCAAAAACCGTATAAAATAAACAACTGCGTTTATAAATGCTATGAGAGAGGACATGTAGAGATACTTATCTGCTGCTGGAGCAGCGGAGGAAGAGCAGGGGCAGGAAGCTCACTTGTCTGTTCAAAGGATAAAAGACTGTTGATTGGTTCATGTTGTTCTTTTTCCTGGTGTTCTGGGAAATGTAGTTTGGTTTTCTTATCAAGGCTGCTGGAGAGAAATAAAAGAGAAAGAAATGCATAATCCTTCCTCCTGGTCCTGACATAGAATTATGTTTTATCGATGTAAAGTATTTTGATCATTGTAAAATTGCCCTAATGCTGGCCCACACTCTTAAATGATTTCAAGTAAAATTTGAAAAAAACTATGAAGACAAAAAACCTACAATGAAGACAAAAAACATTCCAGCAGATTTCATGCATTACAATTAACATTTTTATTTGTTTTAGATTGTATAACGATATTATGAAGACAAGCACAGAAGGTATCTCCCTCCCTTACAGCAATCCATATTAAGCAAGGGAAGACTGGGGTCACTGACATGGAAGAGACTGCAGTGAAGGTTGCTGTGAGAGTAAGGCCGCTTTTGTCCAAGGAAATTCTGCACAACCAGCAAGTGTGTGTTAGGCTGGTCCCAAACACTCAGCAAGTTATCATTGGAAAGGACCGGGTCTTCACTTTTGATTATGTCTTTGGCAAAACGTCTACCCAAGATGATGTTTACATAACTTGCATAAAGCCTCTGGTAGTCTCCTTGGTTGAGGGATATAATGCAACAGTTTTCGCCTATGGACAAACCGGTTCAGGAAAAACATACACCATTGGAGGTGGCCACATAGGTATGTTTTTAAAATTAATATTCATGTTATTTGAATTTATATTTTGTATTTCTTTATTTGGTTTTATAAAGCACTTTGTTACCCGCAAGGACACCATGTCGCTGACAAAAAAGCCATACACGGAGAAGCAGAGCCAATAATTAGTTTATGAAGAGCCAGGTTTTATAGTCTGCCTTTTCAATACAGTCAAGAATATTCTATTAGTTCTGCAGATAAATTCTTTTAACTGATCATTTAGACAATAAATCATGCTAGTTTGTTCTTTTATGCTTGATAACCTCTCAGAGCTGAAATGTTTTCTAGCTAAGGCAGTAACTGAAATGGTATTTACAGATGGACAACACTTTATGACATCTTCACCTGTAAAGCTTGTCTGTGCTGGAACCCATTTGTTTCCATGTGTAGGTCGCCGTGTTTATTGTTGTGTTCTGCTGGCGAACAACAGAATCTAAAATGTGGAAGACATTAATGTTGCTTTTATCTACTTTTTACATTTGTTTTTAAAGTAACCTTATAGGCCTGTATACCGCATGGGCCTGTATAAATCCCATACTATACATCTGTAATGTTATTTCACAAAGGAAGTTATTTGGAAAATGCGGGCATGTAGCTACTTATGGATTTTGTGATTTATCATGGCTTATTGGTTGTTACATACCATTCATTTAAACAAAAAATACAAGAGCAAGAGCTGCTGGCTACAATTCCTTCCTATTTGATGGCCAGAGAGAAGTTTAGCTGTTGTCCTTGTAACCCCTGAAGGTCCAATTTTCAATCATGAAATTTGTTTATGGGGACGGTTAGTATGTGACTTTTTTTTACATTATATAATTAATCTAGAGGGAGAATACTGCTGTTCCTGTAGGAGAAACCTAAATGGCTCTGGAGGCGATTTTAGTTGCTAGCAATATAAATATGTCTTCACCTCATAATAAAAAATATTTTGTATTTCATCATCATCAAATCTTTATTTCGGCAATCTGCCATAAAAACACAATTTAAAAGTTACGTCTGTTAAAATTGACAAAAACAGAACTACATTATGACAAGTGCTTAAAACATTGTGAAACAGTTCTTAAAATTCCTTTCATTCATAATAACACAGTTTAATTCACATCCATAAGAACAAATGTATCCTTTCCAACTCTACCAAATAAAGTGCTAAGTGCTTCTGAAGGGTCAGGATCAAAGGAGGCACACCACCGCCATAGTGTCTGGGCCGGTTGGGTGCAGACTCATCTTTTGCCTATTCCTCCACATAAATAACTGATAACGTGAGACAACAAAGACTGATCTTTGCCACACATCAGATTTCAGAATTCATAGGGCCTCTGCGTATTTCCTGAAACCTATATTCCGGCAAACTAGAGCTAACCATTTTCTCCTTCCGTTCAGATAGGCTAGGCAGAAAAACAGAGCATGCTCCTCCGTTTCTTTAGTGTCCCCGCAAGATGGGCGTGCCCACCTAGCTGACTCAGGAGTGCGGGCCCATTTAGCAGTAAGAGGCGAACGGTAAAGTACTATACAAAAACTGGAGGTACAGCTTCCTAGCTGTTGTGGGTTCGATTTCATCAAGGAACTGTTCTATTTTTAATTTATCCTTCATCAGAAGAAAGGAATCGGTTAGGGGGCTAAAAGAAGATTGAGCCTGCAATTGGCTCATTTTATGCTGCCCATAGTTATCCTTTATAATTGATTTATTAATTGAGGGGGTTGCCAGCGGATCATCCCACAAGTTCCCATTCACCATCTTTCCCAGGGTTACTCTAACATACTTGATCCAAGGTATGCTACCTGAGCCAGAGATTCCTAGGACTTCCTCCAGCCCCTCACGGTAAGAGTGGAGCTCGGGGTGGCCCAGATCCTTCACCAGTATAATATTGGTCTCACTCCAATCCCATCAGAGATGGACCTGATCCCCATATCTAGCCTAAGGAGGAGCAGTGGGGTACTGATGGTTAAACCTGTCAACTGACACAGAAAGCGATTTTCTACAGCTACCATTTTAGCCATGTCCTCATGACCCCAACACCCGCACCATAAAGGTTCGCTCCCAGGGCCTGCTGTTTGTATGTTTGGATCACCAGTGAAATTGGGCGATATTGGGAACCTGGTTGCACTTTAGCCAACCACCAGTATGTTGTTCTAATTTAAGCATGCACCTTTCAATGTGGCACAGCCAATCTAGCTGTTCTGCGTGGATCAGCTCGAGATATTCAAAGGTGTGTACATGTTCCAGGGGGATCCCTTTAAGCTTGGGGTTTGATCTTGTGGAATGACAAGGGTTTAGGACCATATATTTTGTTTCGCCACATTAATTTCCAAGCCCCTCTGACTGCAGAAATTGTCAAAACAGTCTAGGATTTTTTGTAGCCCCATAGGTGAATTAGATAGTAGAAGTGTATCATCAGCAAACATTAAGGCGGGAGCCTTAATGCTTGCCAGACTCTCGCCGGGACGTCTGTAGGGAATCGTCACCGGCAACTTAGTTGGGCACTACAAGACGTACCCAGTGGTTCGAGAGTGGACTCCACCTCCTAATCACTAGAAAGACGGTGCCCACAGAATAATACGGGTCATTGCAGTCCTGGTAGCCTTGATCATGTGGTGGCCAGTATATTTGCACTTCTTATGATCACAAATTGATGCAGAGTGACTATATAACTTTGAGGTCCTGATGAATACCCTGGAATCCCTGTCTGGGATCATAATTGGGCAGAAACATGTTGACCCCCATGAGGGATATGATATATTAATCCCTAGTCCTCTTTTTAAAGTCTATCCCATAGGCCACTTAATAAAGTCTACGTGGACCTCTGGAGATAGTTTTATCTATCACTATCACACCTTATCTTTGCACTCTGCTCCTCACCACCTCTACACCATCGCTCATCCTTGCAAAACACCTCAGCTCCACCCCTTGGGGAGTTGTAGCCCAAACCATGGACCTTGCAGTCCGGGTGTGAGGAGGGAGCCCAATGATGAAGCATGTCACCTTCGTGTGAGTGAGGGAGGGTTCTTGTCCTAAAAAAGGATTCCCCCCAATTGTTTTTGGCAGCAGTGTCACACTTGAGTACAGGCAAAACAAACAAGACTACATTTTGATACAGAATTGTTTTTGTTGCTCTGTACACATAACCAAACGTACTTTTTGTGAGTTTTTTGCCAGACAAGGGGCATCACCTTCACATTGATTCAGATGTGCTATCAGGTCATTGACATAAAGAGTGAAGAGTGTAGGGGCAAGTACACCGCCCTGTCTTAGCCCTCTGTTTACTGGGAATGGCTCAGTCATCTCACCCAATTGTCCACATCGAATGTGGGAATAATTATGTTCATGAAGCCTCATTAAAATGGACAGAAGATAGCTGGGAACTCCCATATCTGCCAGCACCTACCAGAGTGTGAATATGGGAACCAAGTCAAACACAGACCGTAGGTCTACAAACACAACATTGAGCCAGCCGCCCCCCAGAACCACCGTTTTCCAGAATATTAATTGAAGTCAGAACACCTGGTCCACGGTGCTGGTACACTCCCTGAAGCCCACCTGTAATGGAGTTAGTATCTCTCTGCCCGCCAGCCATTCTTGTAACCTTTCTAAAAGTATTCTACTGAACAGCTTCTGAGAGCTGTCAATTAGGCTTATTGGGATATCAGTTTTTCCTGTTCACATATATATTAGCTCTACCACTTTCACATGCATATCCGAAGAAGATACAAAATGTAGCTGGCAGCGTGTTCTTGCCATATGTAGTTTTGTTGATTGAAAAGTCGCTATATGTTTGATTTCCCACCACCCCTCAATAGCCAGACAATTATGTAAGCTCACTGTGGGGCCACCCTGTTACATAGACTGAGAATCCAGGGAGGTGCTCTTAAGTCGTGGTGGACACCTAAAATGCCCCCTTTTAGAGAGAGTGGTGACTGCACTCCCTACGTGGCCTTTGTGGGACTTGCTTTGATGGCAGCATAATTTGTAGTGAAGGACAGGCATTTTAACCCATCTCCTTCAGATCCTGGCAGACTTCCTTAACTGGGGTCTTTCCCATCCATTTGTGTTAGATGAGTGTAGAGCCTGTTTGCATGTCTGACAGAGTGCACGAGGGAATCCATTTTAACAATCCTTTGTGTGTATCACAATCTAAGATGGTGGAGAGATTTGGGCAATGCTGCCCAGGTCTCAGCTGCCCTGGAAATCTGCAGCTTTGGCATTACTTCACCTCCTCTAATGTCATTGTGTATAGAGTTACAGTGACCTACGGGTGGAGGTGTCAGACCTGCTTGAGTGTTCGCAGATCTTCTCCCTCTTCCTGACTGAACTGCATTAAGAATGTGTCCAATCGTATGAGCCTATTCCCCATCTGCACATAAACTGGTTGGAACCCTTCGAGGAAATTACCAGAGTTAGAGAGTCTGACTTTGACTCCTTTGGAAGATATGTCCCCACAGGCAAGTATACCAAATCAGGGCACCCTTAGAGGGATGCGTTCTGCTGGGAGGTTGATGAACTGGAGCTTGTCTCTCCTTATTCCATCCCAGAAGTCACACAGAGGTGAGGACCTTTGGCATGTCCCCAGTTTAACCA
Source organism: Calotriton arnoldi (assembly GCA_963921515.1). Lineage (NCBI taxonomy): Eukaryota > Metazoa > Chordata > Amphibia > Caudata > Salamandridae > Calotriton > Calotriton arnoldi. The sequence continues at coordinate 678,507 of CAWUFW010002669.1, read as the reverse complement.
CCTTGGGCCTGGGGAACCACTGGGATTGCTTGAACCACCCACTATTGGAAAATCCTAGTTGTCGAGGTTGGTCATAAAATGCATGGTTGGAGGTACTGCATCTTGGCCTCTCAATAAAATGAAAAAGCAGTCCTCAAGGCCCATGGTGAAGAGGACAACACAAAGCAGAAGCTTGTAATTCTCCTAAAGGCATAAGATAACTCCTAGGCATAATGGAATCCCAGCCTGTAAGATAGGTAAATATGTAGCAAGGCCCCTCAGGTATGTGCCAAGCTGCAGCCTTTTTCAAGGGCAGCAAGAAAGAAAGAGAATGAAGATTTGGGCCCTGGGTTTGTCCTCTGTTCAGATTCATCGGGTGAGGAGAGAGACTTGCCTCCTCCCTTCAGACACTGGAAGTAGGCTTCACTCTGACCAGGAATAACCCTGACCACCAGGCCTTAATTATGGGAGGAATGGTTCCACCAGTTCCAAATAATAACTTCCCTCCTAGGTTTAGAGTGGCACAGGCGCCTCTGATATTTATTTTGGCATCCAGGAAATGTTAGGCACAAGTCTAACTTACTTATGTGTAACTTTCAATGAAGAGTTAGAGACCAGGGACTTTACAAAATGTGATACAGAAAGACTGATGCATATTGTAGCCAAGCAGGAAATTTAGACAGTTCCTAAAAAACTTTTAAGGAATACAAAATAAGAAGACACTCGGTTTGCAGGGTTTGATTTTAAGCGAAAAGATCATTCCTTGGTGACAGTCAGACAGTCTCTTTGGCAGCGGACATGCATTAGGAGACGAAACGAGGAAAAATAACCTGTGCCATTTACATGCTACAGGTATATGGATATGTGTGTGTTAGCTCTCTCAGTGATATTATGTAAAGATTGAAATACATGGGCGATAAAATGGAACCATGACGCACTCATTATGCCTTTACGATGGGTGAGCATCTGAAAGAGCCATCTGTACAATCCCATGCAAGTGACCAGAATAGACAAGAGGACCTCAATATTTAGTGTATTGAAGACCACCTCGATAGTAGCAGACTAAGTGGTACATCAAGAATGCAAGCTAGACTGATCATGCCAGAGAATGTGTAGAGTAGAATGAGTATCAAAAAAGTTTGCCTTTTTTGATCAAGAGCAAAACCTGACCATATTTAGGAGGTTCTGGTAAAATACCCAATGAAATTGATGTATTTATGAGAGAGACGACAATCCGATTAAGGTTACTCTTGATCAAATATGCCGGAAAAGGGTCTTTCAATGAAGAAGTAGGTTTAATTTTAGCAGAGATAAAGTACTGAAGTCAGCCTTATGCAGTAGGGAAATGTTGAACTAGAAATACATGACATGAAAAGAGGGACACAAACCATCTATAGGGCAGTGTAGCATAGCCAAGATGTTATTTAGAAGAGTCTAGATTTTAGAAGTAAATATACATAAATCTTAGCTGCTATTTACAGTGAATGGGAAATAGCGCCAAGAAGGGGACACTGCTGAACCATATGAAAAAGTCACACTGATTGAGTCTGCATATGGGCTCAGTGATATCTTGAGATTTAACCTGGATACATGAAATTATGTTGAGCAGACAGATGGAAAAAGAGCTTATGTGTTCTCAAGTCTCTTGAGCTGGCACATTGTTTGATTTTTACGTTTGAGCTTGTCTGGGTAATGTTTGAGCATAGACTATACTAGTGGCAGCTGAAAAATAATACCTTTGTAATTTGTTTAGCTCGAACAATCACTAACCTATCAGGACTTCTACCTTGATTATGTGTTAGAGCCCAAAATGATTGCAAGGTATATTAGCAACGGCTGTGCCTTGCTTTTGTTACATCTTAAAACTCTTAATCCATTAGCTTCTCCTCTTCCTCCAATGCTTATGCCTCATTATTGCCAACTAATGGTATAAAGCTTCTTCCAGGCTTCCTCCAGCCTGGTTGTCCATATTTACAACTGAGTTTTGAGGAGGAGTAAGAGGAAGTGATGGAGGCAGGAAGAAGAAACTAAATTCACGGTTATCTAAGTGCTCGGGCATATATTGTTACTATTGCAGTGCTACGTGTCATGTAAATATTTCAAAGTAAATTACTATTTGAGGAAGTCTGTTTCCCAAAAATGATTAAATATAAGCTGGGTTACTTGTACCTTACCGTACATTTTTGGATGCTCATTGATATTCATTTAAGTTTCTTTTCTATAATGGTGGTCCTCCATCATGGGTAATGCCCCCATTTTATTCTGCTCTCATTGCAATTATAGATGTCTCTGTGGTCCATCTCCAAACAAGTAAGATGGCCAGATGGGTAAGGTTAATACAAAAGAAGAAGGTATGCTCATTTGTAAACCAGATGTCTTCTAGGTCTCCTTCATGATCATGTCTGGTAGCTGGCAAAAGATAAAAACATTTTAATAAAAGTACAATCCTTAAGGACCCCTTTGATGCAGCTGATAATCAAACAGGTTGCATGTAGATAGCTTTTTCCTTTCACCTGCCTTTAATGGCAATAACTAAGTTATCACATATGATTTTAAAAGTATGAGTAGTACAAATAGTTATTTTATCAATCGTTTCTGTCAGTTTATGTTTGCTATTTCTCCTGAGCCTTTTCCTAAAACGCAATGTCAGTTCTGAATCACAAGTAAAACTGATAAACCTTTGTATGTTTTTTTGCCATTATTTCAGCCACAGTGGCTGAAGATGAGAAAGGCATCATACCACACGCTATCCAAGACCTATTCGAGAGCATCTCTGAAAACCATAACATTGACTTCAGTGTGAAAGTGTCCTACATAGAGGTGTACAAGGAAGACCTGCGAGACTTGTTGGAGCTGGAGACGTCAATGAAAGATTTACACATTAGAGAGGATGAAAAAGGAAATACAGGTAAGATTTTATCTTGTATTATACATGATCGTAAAACTTAGAGACATCAAGAGTCTGTTTGGATGTCACCCCAATATTGAAGGTGCATCACACTAAGGAATATGTGACCTTAACAGCCTTTTTGTTGGTACAGATATTGAAGGTTCAGAAGTTGGAACCATTTTCCCTAATGCAGTTTACTCCAGAGTACGTTCTGTAACCAGTAGTCAATCCCTCCATTACTCACTCTCCATCAGGCTCTCTCACATCAAGGGTATTCAAATACATACAGAGAGATCGGAACTAATAGACCCGTCGGACCAGGAGCAGTCGGACCACAAGTTGCCAAACCCCTTCCAACTTTACTCATACCAGAGTACGTTATGCCTCCATGCTGTTCTCAGTCATCAGCTCTGACTTCTTGAATACACAATAGTACACATAGTACAAAACTAAAGGCTAGGGAGTCCAGCTTGATCAGTCAGCCTCAAACCTGACTGCTCCTCTCATTCACCCATGTTTAGATCCCAAGGCCCCATCCTTGCATTAGGTGTTGTTTTTTGAAGCTGGACACTGACGATTGACTCGGAAATCTTTTTCATAGCAGTGTTCCTGCGCACTGCTAGGTGGGGTTGTGCGGCTTCACTCTGACTCCCCACCGCATCCGGAAGAAATAGAGAGGCACATATAAGCACCGCCCTTGCACCCTGACATTACTTTCTTTCTTTCTGTGCCTTTTGATGCGGATCAAGAACTCCGCTTCAATTTTTCTCAGTGTTTCAAAGACTTATAACACTTTCACAGTGTCTTAGGGAACGATGCCCCCACCCAAAATTACATATTTCAAGCTAATCTGCAACTGCAGGATGATGATGTCCGTCATGGATCTGTATGAGGTGTGTCTTTGGTGTCTGGCCTCGGGACACAATTCTAAGTCATGCTGTAAGTGTTTTCTTATGCACTGGAAGAAGATTCATGACTGGGAAGTGAATTGGTATGTTGCCGAACACAAGAAGTTGGATACTTTGTCAAAGTCAAGTGTTTTGACTGGGTCCCAGTCCCTAGGCTTCTCCTGCATACTTTCAACTTCTTGCTTAAAGTCCTCTGGTAAGTCAAAGTGCAAGCACAAGCATAGGAAAGTAAAGCAGGACTCGACCCCATCCCAGCACTTTGACAAGAAAAAGAAGGTGGGAGTCATCTCAGTGTCAGTTGCACTCTTTCAAGGTTTCTGGCCATGGAACCGATATCTCTGTTAGTCCTGACGTGGCGTAAACTTCCTCAGCCATTGACCCTGTAGCAGGTTGAATCCTTCGAAGAGGAAATAGTGTTGATTTTCTGTACTTTTCTGGCTCCCTCTTGTGTCCCTGCAGACTCCATGGAACTGCGGGGGCCTCCAGTCAGGTTACTGCAGGGGGGTTCCATCTCTGTTGCCGTATGTCCCATTAGGACCCGTTCCTGAGCTCGTACCAGTGGCAGTACAGACTTCTACTCCAGCCCTGAGATCCACGCCAGTCCCTGCTATCCCGATGCTACTGCTAACGTCAGTAGCGTCGGAAGATAATCTGGTGCCTAGGCCAATGTCAGACCTCTAGGTGACTTCGGTTCGAGCCCCCGACCGATGTTGCGCTATGAAATAACAAAAGCACAACTGGTCATCAAGCAACCTGACTCTATGCCAGTTCCAATGCCCTTACCAGCACATGCTCAATTATCTCTTTGGTTCTGACACTGATCCTATGCTACAGCAGGGGGCACCCCAAGATGTTGGTGATGAGGATGGCTTGCTTCTCTGCCTTATACATTGATTTATAGAATGGTTGTGAGCTTCCCATTTTGCCTGAGAGAGCGTGTCTTGGGCCACTAACAGAAGAGAGTGCCTCATTTGCAGTGGCACTAGAATGTTGGATACCTTCAATTGAGACCAAAACAAATGCTCTAATAGAGATTTAGAAGCCTGTGCCAGCCCAGTTCTGAGCCCTCATTTCCCTTTAATGATGCCTTCACTGATACTTTGATGGCTACTTGGTCGAAGCCTTGTTCTTGCCCTCATGTAAATGGGCAGGTGGCCAGACCTGCGCCCAGTAACCCAGATTACTCCAGTATTGGAGCTTTCATAGATTCCCATGCTTGGAATCATTCCCCGTCGTCGAGATGGGAGCCTCGGTAAATATATATATATATATATATAACAGTAGTAAATAACCATTACAAAAGAGAAACAGGCCTAGGCCTAATCCCATTTTGTAGTCAGACCATGTCTTTTTGTAAAAGAGACCAAAAGACTCATTAGCCAATCAGAGCCGCCTCACCCCTTACAACCCTGGTGAAAGAACCTCAGCTCCTCAGATTTTCTACCGCACGTTGTGCAGAAGGGAGTCTCCTTGAGCTCTGCTCTATTTCGACTATTTCTTACACTTTTCAGCTGTTTTCTTCAGGTTTTCTTGGTGAAATGTCTGAGAAAGGAAAGAAAGGGTTATTTAAGGCTTGTTCCACTTGTGGAAAAAGAGGCTCTATGTGGAGGATAGGCACAAGGACTGTATATACTGCCTATACCCGGACCACAAGGCTGCGGAGTGCAAGATTTGCCGCACTTTCTCGACTAAGACTCTCCGGGATCGTGAGGGTCGTCTACTTACCTGGCTTCACAAGTTAAAGTCAAGGAAAGAGTCGGTGTCCAGTGACAGTGAGGACGCTTCTTCCGCAGTTTCTTCCAGAAGGTCAGTCAAGAGGGTAGGGGTTCCCCTTCATCATCTCTGGGTCCCCCTCTAAGGCCTCAAAGAAGACCCCAAAGGAGTCTGAGGGCCAAGGTTCCATGAAATCTCCTCACTGCGGTGTAAAGGAGAGGGAGGAACCATTATCTTCATCTGCGACTCTCCCTGGCAAGGAGAAACCTTTGAAGAAGCCTTCTTCACATTCTTCGGAGAAGAGTTCCCATTCGTCGACGATGCGTAAACCCTCGTCGACGAAAACGCAAAAATCACAGGTTAAAAATGTTCCTGTGTCGACTCCGTCTCTTTTCCCAGTGTCGACGGGCTCGCCGACGAGCACATCTACAGCACCGTCGACGGCGGTGTCGACGAAGACGGCGTCTACAGTTCCGTCTACCACTGTGGTGTCGACGACGAGAGTGTCGACGATGACGACTGCAACAGTGATGACGACATCAGCAGGGGTGTGCCTTATCTCGTCGACGGCGGGTTCGACGACGCCCATCGTCTCGTCGACGATCAGCTCGTCATCGAGGATGTCGACGCTGGTTCCAGCAACTCTCTCGTCGACGGTGCCCCCGTCGACGATGATGTCACCGACGACGGTTTTGACCTCCACGTCGACGAGACCGTCGACGGGGAAAATTTCAATTTCCATTAAAAGAAAAGGGGTTGCGCCGGAGAGGCTTTCACCCAGGACAGTGGATCCCTTACCACCTGCATTATTATTGGAGGAGGAAGAGGACTCTTATGGTGAGGACAGTCAATTTGGCTATGCTAACAGCCCATCTCAGCTTCTAGTGAAATGTCAAGAAACTGATTCTGAGGGTGAATACTGCCAGGAACAAGTTTCTATACATCATCAATATCCACAACAGGAGGATGTTCAGCAACAGATGGTTTCTGTTCCCACCTCTCTGTTATCGGACTTACAGGGGATGCTTCTTGACTATCGTCAGAGGTTGTCTTCGCTTCCTCCGCAACCTATTCTCCTACCACAAACTGTGCATACTCCTCAACCCATGGTGATAGTTTCACCACCTCCAATGACTCATCCACAAATTCAAACGGAGGCAGTCCCTCAACTTCAGGATGTTTCTTCTGATGAGGAAGAAGGTGAGCTTGTGCAAACGGATCAGGGAGAGGAGTGGGACGATTACGTGATCCCTGATCCCGCTTCTCCAATTCCTGCTCCTGTGGATTCCCTCCGGCTGATATAGGGGTTTTCACAAGCTAATGGAAAGGGCTTCGTTACGTTTTGAACTTCCTATGCCATCTGTTCAAACGGAGTGTTTCCTATATGATTTTAAGGAGCCGGGTAGGAGGATGATACGTTCCATTCCCATTGTAAATCATGTATGGGAAGAGGGGATAAGGACCATGAAGAATCCAGCTACAGTGGTCCCAGTGCTACCACGGCTAGACAAAAAATATAAAGCTTCTGAGGACAGCCCAGCCTCGTTGACTGGTCAACCAAAGCCAGATTCAGTGATTTCCCAGGCAGCGCAGAGGAAATCTAAGAATCCTTCAGTACCTCTGACCACACCACCGGACAAGGAAGGCAGACCCTAGACAATGCAGGGAAACGATTTTCCTCTATGGCGAGTCTGGTTATTAGGGCTGCTAATGCATTAGCGATACTTGGCCGATACGACCGCCAATTGTGGTGCGACCTTTCGCCTTACCTTGATCAATTGCCTGATACAGCTAAGTCTGAAGCGAAAAAGATCCTGCATGAAGGAGAGCTAACATCAGCAGAGATTATAGACTGTGCGATGGACATAGCTACGACATCTTTCCGCTCTTTGGCAGGGGCAGCTGTGCTTCGTCGACAAGGTTGGCTCAAAGTAACTTGGTTCCGGCCAGAGGTTCAGAATAAGATCCTGGACCTCCCATTTGACGGGGAAGCTTTGTTTGGGAAGCACATAGATGATGCTCTCCAAGACATTAAAAAAGACACTGAGACTGCTAGGTCATTGGGGACCCTTCAGTATCGGAATGTCCCTTTTCGGGGAGCAAGAGGCAGGGGTTCTCCCTCATATAGAGGATCCTATCAGCAACAGCGATATTCCTCGTATGCTCCCGCATCCCAATCTTACCGGCCTTCTTACAACCAGAAACAACAAGGCCAGACGTCATCTTTCTCCAGATCCAATTATAGGGGAAGAGAGAATCGTCAGGGACGAGGCGCCTCTAAGAGGCAGTAGCGGCGACCTGGCTCTTTGCGCTGTGCCCTCCTCCTCCTCGAAGACATCTGTAGGAGGCAGGGTTTCTCTTTACCTTCAAAACTGGCAATGGATTACATCAGACCGTTGGGTCCTAAACATCATTCAGAGTGGCCACACCCTGGAGTTCATTCATCTACCACCATCCAGAGCTCCTCCCGCCTCCTCCATGAAACATCTGCGTCTTCTCCGGCTCGAAGTTCATCAACTGCTGATCAAAGGGGCAGTAGAGCCAGTTCCTTTCTCTCAGAGGAGCAAGGGTTTCTATTCCAGGTTTTTCCTGGTAAGGAAGACATTGGAAAAATGGCGGCCGATTCTCGACCTCAGGGAGCTCAACACTTATCTCACAAAACAATCCTTTCGGATGGTATCTCTCCAGGACATTCTGCGTCTTCTCAACACTGGGGATTTTATGGCCACTCTCGATCTCGAGGATGCGTATTTCCATATACCCATCCATCGGGCCCACAGAAGGTTTCTTCGGTTTACAGTCGCCAAGAGCCATTTTCAATTCAAGGTGCTTCCATTTGGCCTTCGCTCAGCTCCGAGAGTCTTCTCCAAGGTGCTTGCACCGGTAGCGGCATTTCTCAGGAAACATTATTTCCAAGTCTTTCCCTACCTGGACGACTGGTTGCTAAAGGCTCCTTCCAGGGGGGCAGCAGCAGAGGCGGTCGCCTCTTGCACCTGCCTCTTCTCCAATCTGGGCTTGACTCTAAACACCACCAAATCTTATCTTCGCCCTTCCAGGAAGGTTCAGTTTCTGGGAGCGATTTTAAACACATCTCTCAGCAAGGTTTTTCCCTCTCTAGAGCGACAAAGAAATCTAATCTCAATGGGCCACCTAGTGCGAAGAAAAAGTATCTTTCTGTTCGCCTCTACAAGTCCCTGCTGGGTATGATGTCCTCCTGCATTCCATTGATACCTCACTGCAGATTGCGAATGCGTCCCCTGCAGGAGCTTCTGGATTTACAGTGGAAACAAGTGAGCGGATCCTTCAACGACAAGATTCGGATCACTCAGGACATGCGCCAGGCCATTCGATGGTGGACAAAACAAGAGCATTTGTCCCAAGGTCTATCCTTCGTAACCGCTCCAACACCTCAAGTGGTAACTACGGATGCGTCACTGGAGGGCTGGGGCGCAGTTTTGCAGGATCTGCAGGTCAGTGGTCACTGGCTTCCAGAACATCGCCTCCTTCACATCAACCTCTTAGAGTTGACAGCGATTCGTCTAGCTCTTCAAGCTTTTCTTCCAAGGTTGCAGGGTCTGTCGGTACTTGTCCGGACGGACAACACCACAGCCATGCACTACATCAACAAGGAGGGCGGCACCAGGTCTCTGCCATTGTCACAAGAAGCCCAAATAATCTGGGAGTGGGCGATCTGTCAGGGAATTTCTCTGAAAGCAGAACATTTGCCAGGAGTACTGAACGACAAGGCGGACAGACTCAGCAGGCTGAAGTCTGTCACACACGAGTGGGAACTGGATCAGACAACGCTGGAGAGGGTTTTGCGCCAGTGGGGCAGACCTTCCATAGACCTGTTTGCCACACCAGAAAACAGGAAATGCCAGTGCTACGCCAGCAAGCTGCACCATCGAGGGTCACTGGGGAATGCGCTCGATAGCCTGGTCAGGCGCATTTGTCTACGCCTTTCCCCCATTCCGCTAATTCCCAGAGTACTCAAGAAGATGAAAGTGGAAGGATGCAAGATGATCCTAATAGCTCCTGCCTGGCCGCGGCATTTTTGGTTCACCGAACTTCACCTTCTCTCCTTGGACCATCCTCTTCCACTGCGACCAATTCCTCACCTTCTTACAATGTCTCAGGGTCAGATACTACACCCAGATCCTCGCTCGTTACAGCTCACAGCATGGCTCCTGAAGAGCGGGAATTTCTTCACTTAAATCTTCCAGAGGAGGTTAAAGATGTTCTTTCACAGGCAAGAGCTCCTTCCACGAACAGGACCTACCGCTTAAAATGGAAGCGTTTTAGCATATGGTGTCTAAGCAATAATTTGGATCCTTTCTTATCACAACCACACCAGGTCCTTCCGTATTTCCTGGCCTTGGCTAGGGCAGGTTTGGCTCATTCCTCCATTAAGGTGCACTTAGCAGCAATTTCTCGTTTTCGACGCACGTCCTCTGGGCCTTCTCTTTGGTCAAGCAGAATTGTCAAACAGTTTCTTAAGGGCCTCTTCAGGGTGTTTCCGCCAGTGAAGCCTCCACCGCCTTCGTGGCAACTAAATTTGGTTCTTTCTCAACTTATGAGGCATCCATTCGAACCGATTCATCGGTCAGATCTCAAGTTTCTCTCCTGGAAGGTCGCTCTGTTGTTGGCCCTCACTTCAGCCAGGAGGATAGGAGAATTACAAGCTCTTACAATTCAGGAACCCTTCCTTCAGTTCAAGGGAAATACTGTCATCTTGAGAACTAATCCAAAATTTATTCCTAAAGTACCTTCTTCTTTTCATCTCAACGAACCAGTGATCCTTAAAGCTTTTTTTCCTCAGCCTACTTCACCGGCCGAGAGAGCTCTTCACTCTCTGGATCTACAAAGATGTTTAAAATTTTACTTGGATCGAACTAAGTCCTTCCGCAAATCTTCACAGTTTTTTGTATCATATAGCGCTCCCCGCAAGGGATTTCCCATTTCCAAACAGGGGATATCTCGCTGGGTTGTGAGCGCTATTCGATACTGTCACACAGCAGCGGGCAAACCCCTGGAGGGTGTTGTCCGAGCACATTCGACAAGATCTATGGCATCTTCAGTGGCCTTGTTTGCTGGGGTCCAGATCAAAGACATTTGTAGGGCTGCAACTTGGAGCAGCACTCACACCTTTACAAAGCATTACTGCCTGGAGTCATCACTTCAAGACGACGCGGCGGTTAGACAGGCAGTCCTGAGGAACCTCTTCCAATGAGTGGTGAGCTTTCCCTTGCTTCCCTCCTTCCTTCTTTTATCTGCTTTATACACATTTTCTCTTGTTCATAAATGCACTAACTTATCCATGCCTTTGGCTGGTTTTAAAAGATGTATTTAGAGAATGTTTTTTCAGACAGGTAATGTCTTATGGAAAATGTGTATCCTTACTGCTAGCTACTCTGATTCCAAGCATGGGAATCTATGAAAGCTCCAATACTGGAGTAAGAAAACAAGTTACTTACCTGTAACTTTGGTTCTCCAGTATTGGAAGCTTTCATAGATTCCCATGCGACCCACCCTCCTCCCCTGGGAAAGCTCAGCCTCTCTCTGTGTATGTTTTCACAACGTATACGAAAATCTGAGGAGCTGAGGTTCTTTCACCAGGGTTCTAAGGGGTGAGGCGGCTCTGATTGGCTAATGAGTCTTTTTGGTCTCTTTTACAAAAAGACATGGTCTGACTACAAAATGGGATTAGGCCTAGGCCTGTTTCTCTTTTGTAATGGTTATTTACTACTGTTATATATATATTATCTACTGGCGGTCGCCAGTAGATAGTTATAGTTACAACCTATTATCCATAGGAAATCCGCGACATTCTATTTGAAATAACGTTGGCGCCGGTTGACGAATCTTCGTGAAAGTTTCCAACTTGTTGGGGCGCTCCGCTCCGCTCCTACCCTGAAAGTCTCGGGGTGATACGTGAAGCGGGGGCCGAGAAAAAGGGGGGTCCCAAAACGCGTTTTCCCCATTCATTTTTCCATAGGAACCTTTAGTCGCAGCTACAGCTCGAACTGCTGAACGGAATTACACCAAATTTGGCAAAAAGGTAGTCCTTGGTTCAGACTGGTGCCTTTTGCTTAAATGGTGTAAATCCGTTCAGTAGTTCCTGAGAAAATCAAAAGTAAAAGTACATATATATCTATGGGCGCGTCGGATACGCGTCCCCTCAGCGCACCCTGCGCGCACCGTCCCGATCACGAGCTGCATGCTAATTGGTTGTCAGCTGGCTGTCAACATTCCGATTCAGGAAGTGTTGGCAGCCATTTTGTCCTCGGTAGAACCGAGGGACAGAAACAAGTGCGCAAAGCGCAAAAGGGGGCAGGGTAGAAACACCCTGACCCCCTAGGTCTGCTCAGGGGTCCCACAAGGACCCCTAGGCAGAAAAAGATTTTTTTTTTAAAAATCGGCAGGATGCGCTCAGGGTGCGCGTATCCCGCCGAGAAAAAAAAAAAGAAACAAGTGTGCAAACGCACAAAGGGGGCAGGGTAGAAACACCCTAACCCCCTAGGCCTGCTCAGGGGTCCCACAAGGACCCCCTGGGCAAAAAAAAGCATTTAAAAAAAAAAAATCGGCAGGATGCGCTCAGGGTGCACGAATCCTGCCGAAAAAAAATCGAAGCGCGGTCTCCCGCGCTTTGATTAGTATTTTGCCCCCGGGTGGCCCAAGTCCCGGGGGCATGCTGGGGGGTTTATTTTATGTATGGGGGCCTCAAGGGCCCCCCAAGCCCCGGGGACCGCCACCCCCGGGGCTTTCTTTTAGAAATGGTGCGGGAGGGCTCTGAGCCCTCCCGCAGCCCCGGGGACCACCACCTCCCCGGGGCTTTTTAAAAAAATTAAACAACCTGTGTGGGGGCTCCAGCCCCCACACGCCCGGGACCGCCACCTCCCGGGGCACTAACAAATTAAAATGGGGGTCCGTTTTGGACCTCCGAAGCCCCGGGGACCACCACCTCCCCGGGGCTGTGCTGATGTAGGGAGGGGGCCGCGCGGCCCCCTCCTGGAGCCCTTGATGGCCCTGGGGACCACCACCCCCAGGGCCGGCTCCTGCAGTGTCCCGGGGTGCCTACCCTCGGGACACTGTAGTTTGCTATGGCAGGACGGGAGCCTCGCGGCTCCCGTCCTGCCATAGCAAACTGCTTTGGATATTGGAAGAGAGAGCAGGGAAACCTGCTCTCTCTTCCAATATCCAAAGCGATTGCTTTTCCACATGGGGAGCAGCATGTCAGCTGCTCCCCATGTGGAACAGCAATGCCGGCTCCCAAGGGACGTGGGGAGCCGGGCGGGACTGTGGGGGGATTGGGGACCCCCACAGTCCCCAACGGAGAGGGCCAGCCCCGGGGGATGGGGTCCCCGGGGCAAGTAGTGGCCCGGGAGGGGGCCACGCGGCCCCCTCCCCAAAAAAGAGCAAAAAATTTTTTTAAAAAAGGAAAGGCCGGCCCCGGGGGATGGGGTCCCCAAGGCCTTAAAATGGCCAGAGGAGGGGGCCACGCTGCCCCCCCTCAAAAAAAAAAATATAGAGGCCATGCCCCGGGGATGGGGTCCCCGGGGCCAATACAGGCCAAGGGAAGGGGGCCACGCGGCCCCTTCCCGTTTTTTTTTTTAAAGGTAATTTTAAAAAGGGGTAAGGCCCTGGGGGATGGGGTCCCCAGGGCCCAAAAAAGAAAAAGGAAGGGGGCCACACAGCCCCCTTCAGGGGAGAATTATTATTTTATTTTTTTAAACGATCGGGCCCGCAGGCCCCGCCCTTCCTTCACCACTCTGCAAACGCGCCCCTGGCGCGTTTGCAGAGGGGAACGATTCCCCTTGAATACTGGGGGTCCCTGGGGCCAACTAGCCCACCAGGTACCTCCAGTATGCGCCAGGGGGCTGCCTTGCAGAGAGTGTACAGAGGCCACGCCCTTTTACACCTCTCTGCAACGCAGCTCTGTGGCGCTTTGGAGGTATATGGTGGGCTAGTTGGACTCCGGGGACCCTCAGGATTCAAGGGGACTTAATCCCCCAACTTAAAACGCGCCACGGGGCGCGTTTGCACAGTGGTGAAGGGAGGGGCGGGGCTTCAGGTGACATGTGTGCAAACAGGCCCCGTGGCGCGTTTTAAGATGGGGAATTAAATCCCCTTCAATCCTGAGGGTCCCTGGGGCCAACTAGCCCAACAGGTACATCCAGAAAGCGCCACAGAGCTGCGTTGCAGAGAGGTGTAAAAGGGGTGTGGCCTCTCTACACGTCTCTGCAACGCAGCCTCTGGCGCATATTGGAGGTTCCTGGTGGGCTAGTTGGCCCCTAGGGACACTCAGGATTCAAGGGGACTTAATCCCCCAACTTAAAACGCGCAACGGGGCGCGTTTGCACAGATGTCACCTGAGGCCCCACCCCCTCCCTTCACCATTGTGCAAATATTCCTCTAAAATCAGCCGAAATACGAATTCCGATTTACTCACCTGTTATCAGGAGAGACCTCAGTGCTGCATCTTTCAGCCCAGTACTGGTCCTGAAAAGTAATTTTAACCGTACTTACCGGTAACTTGAATTTCCTTCATAGGCTAACATTGACTGGTTTCACTTGGAAATTCTTCTAAGTGTGGAGTTTTGGAACTTTAAAATATTCCTCTAAAATCAGCCGAAATACGAATTCCGATTTACTCACCTGTTATCAGGAGAGACCTCAGTGCTGCATCTTTCAGCCCAGTACTGGTCCTGAAAAGTAATTTTAACCGTACTTACCGGTAACTTGAATTTACTTCATAGGCTAACATTGACTGGTTTCACTTGGAAATTCTTCTAAGTGTGGAGTTTTGGAACTTTAAAATATTCCTCTAAAATCAGCCGAAATACGAATTCCGATTTACTCACCTGTTATCAGGAGAGACCTCAGTGCTGCATCTTTCAGCCCAGTACTGGTCCTGAAAAGTAATTTTAACCGTACTTACCAGTAACTTGAATTTCCTTCCATAGGCTAACATTGACTGGTTTCACTTTGAAATTCTTCTAAGTGTGGAGTTTTGGAACTTTAAAATATTCCTCTAAAATCAGCTGAAATACGAATTCCGATTTACTCACCTGTTATCAGGAGAGACCTCAGTGCTGCATCTTTCAGCCCAGTACTGGTCCTGAAAAGTAATTTTAACCGTACTTACCGGTAACTTGAATTTCCTTCATAGGCTAACATTGACTGGTTTCACTTGGAAATTCTTCTAAGTGTTGATTTTTGGAACTTTAAAATATTCCTCTAAAATCAGCCGAAATCCGAATTCTGATTTACTCACCTGTTATCAGGAGAGACCTCAGTGCTGCATCTTTCAGCCAAGTACTGATCCTCAAAATTAATTTTATCCGTACTTACCGGTAACTTGAATTTCCTTCATAGGCTAACATTGACTGGTTTCACTTGGAAATTCTTCTAAGTGTGGAGTTTTGGAACTTTATAATATTCCTCTAAAATCAACCAAAGTACGAATTCCAATTTACTCACCTGTTATCAGGAGAGAACCCAGTGCTGCATCTTTAGCCCAGCACTGACCCTGAAAAGTAATTTTAACCGTACTTACCAGTAACTTATATTTTCTAACATAGGAATCCATTGTCTGGTTTTCAGCAGAAAACTTTCAAAGTGTCGATTTTCACAAACTACAAATATTCCTTAAAAATCGCCTGTATGACTTAAACGCATTCATTCAACTGTTTACAGGAGATGCACCAGTGCTGGATCCAGGATCCAACACTGAGTAAGAAAAAGTAACGATAACAGTTTTTACCTGCTAAGTGAATTTCCTTCCATAGGATAACATTGGTGATTCTATGAGAAAAAGTTTCTAAGTGTCAACTTTTAAAGTACAATAATATTCCTTAAAAATCACGACTGTAACCAAAACGCTTTTACTCAACTGTTTACAGGAGATGTGCCAGGACTGAATCTAGGATCCAGTCCTGTGGTTAGAAAAGTAATCCATAAAGTAACTAATTGCATTTAACTAGAAATTCACATTGAGCTGAATGTTGCATTGTGTTTGAAAATGTGTTGCACATTGCAACAACTGTAACTACTGTACTTAAAAGTCTATTGCCTATGTGCAAAGTATTTAAACTAAAGTAATTCATTCTGAGAAAGTATTTTTTGTAATGTAATGTATAATGTAATTACAATGTAATTTAAATAATAAAATATGTAAAAAAAATTGTTTCTAAAAATGTAGTAAATCAGTATTTTAAAAATTTATATAACAATTAATACATTTAAAAATTGTCATTTACAAAACCTTTGAAATTCACTGAAAAAACCGTAGGTTTCAGACATGTTATAGTTACAAATTAGCATTTAAAAAACCTTTGAAATTCACTGAAAAAACCATAGGTTTCAGGGACGTTATAGTTACAAATTAGCATTTAAAAAACCTTTGAAATTCACTGAAAAAACCATAGGTTTTAGGGACAGTTATAGTTAGTTGGACATTGCACTCGTACAAAACCCGTGAAATTCCCCCGTTATAGTTAGTCCAGCTAACTATAACTCACGCCCCGCAATGCACTGCTGATGACGTCACATATTACATCACTCATGACATGGTCAGTGACATCACTGATGACATCACTGATGACATCTCAAATGACATCACTGATGACATCACTGATGACATCATCCATGTGATAATTTCATGCATCTTCTCACACCCTAATATAACCTTTGATACACCCACTCTAAAGTACAGACTGCCATTCGCAAAACCATAGACACTCCAACACCAATAACTACATACCCACTCACTGATTCTTAGGTCTACACACACACATCCACTCACTCACCCGAACAGTCACTCATATTTACGGTCACTCAGTACAGGACTATCATATGCACTCATACTCCTATATAGACACTCAAACACCGCCACTCATCCATAGAGGTACTCACACACCTAGTCAGTCATGCAAATAATTAAACACACTACCATTTACTCACCTATACAGTTATACACACACCAGCTCACTTACTCATACAAATACTAGCACATTCTTACGCTCTTATACAATCACTGATACAAGCACACACTCATCCATACAGCCACTATCACAATCAGTCACTCTTGCTTATAGCTATTTATATACTCCAACACACATATATACTGCCTTTCACATATGTAGTTACTCACACATGTACCACTGGGACATACATTCACTCACTAACACACTCTTACACACACTTACCCACCCATACAGTCTATCACAGATGCACTCTTGAAACCATCCACCCAGTGAATCACCCACTCACACATCTATGCACAGAGTCGCACACACCCCTCCCACACAAACACTCAGGCACCCATACAGATACTCACACAAGCATTCAATAACTCATATAGACACTCATGTAGCTATTCTCAAACACATGCAGCCACTTACAAAGCAACAGACAGACGGATACAGACATTCACCCAGTTTAGTCACTAACCCATGCATTCAGTAAGATACGTTAAATCACTCACTTATACAGTCAGTCACGCACCTACTAAATCATCCATACAGACACTTACACACCCACTCATTCTTCAATACGTCTTTTCCTATATATATTAAAAATATTTAAACTTTACAGAAACACACAGTCACTGGATGATGTCATCAGTGATGTCATCAGTGATGTCATCAGTGATGTCACTGACCATGTCATGAGTGATGTAATATGTGACGTCATCAGCAGTGCATTGCGGGGCGTGAGTTATAGTTAGCTGGACTAACTATAACGGGGAATTTCACGGGTTTTGTACGAGTGCAATGTCCAACTAACTATAACTGTCCCTAAAACCTATGGTTTTTCAGTGAATATATATATATATATATTTACCGAGGCTCCCATCTCGACGACGGGGAATGATTCCAAGCATGGGAATCTATGAAAGCTTCCAATACTGGAGAACCAAAGTTACAGGTAAGTAACTTGTTTTCTTCTCTCACCATTTCTCACCAACCACCCCACCCCACATCACCCCACCCCAGAAAGTACAGGCTTCAGTCAATAAGGTGAATCCAATATTATTTCTGTCCACTTCTCTGGATAGAGAATCCAAGAGGGTTAATGCTTTGGACAAGCACAAGTTTTCTTCCTGCAGTCTTCCTCTGTGGTCTGTAAATGCCGATTGGGCGCTGGGCCATTACACACATTACCTTTGGGACATGATCAGTGAGATTTAGCTGGTAGTCCTGGAAGACCTTAGGACAAAAGGGGAAAGGGGTTAAACACAGAGTTACACCCCGGATAAAACATATAACAAAAAGTATCCTGTGGAGAAAAAGGGCTAGAACAAAACATGGACTAATGTGAACTGATAATTGTCTGTGGAGTCTCTCTATTAAGGATGGAAGCCTTCACCCACTGACCTGGTGGCATGCTTCATCATAGGGCTCCTCCTCACACCTGGAGGCATGGACCATAACCTGCCAAAGCAGGAGAGCTCTTAGGGTGGTATTTTGGAGAGCACTATAGGATAAGGTTTGTGTGGGGGTCGTGTAAATCTAAAAAAAAGTGAGTATACTGATCCCTCATCGAGTGGGTACAGACAAATGAATTACTGTTAAAAATACTTAGTAGTACGTGGACTAAATATCCTTTATTACTGTCTGCTACAAGGTATGTTAAAATGCCTTCACTGATACTTTGATGGCTACTTGGTCGAAGCCTTGTTCTTGCCCTCAGGTAAATGGGGAGGTGGCCAGACCTGCGCCCAGTAACCCAGATTTTTTCACCATTTCTCACCAACCACCCAGCCCCAGAAAGTACAGGCTATAGTCAATAAGGTGAATCCAGTCTCATTTCTGTCCACTTCTCTGGATAGAGAATCCAAGAGGATTAATGCTTTTGACAAGCACAAGTTTTCTTCCCGTAGTCTTCCTCTGTGATCTGTAAATGCTGTTTGTCCCCTGGGCCATTACACACATTCCCTTTGGGACATGATCAGTGAGATTTAGCAGGTAGCCCTGGAAGACCTAAGGACCTCTTTGGCACAGACGATCCATGATGATAAGATGCGGCCAAATATGTTATCCGCACAGGTCTGGATACTGGAGATTGCCTTTGAATGGCAGTTGATGCCAGTATTATCCTTCATAGATAAGCGTGGATGTGATCCACTGGATTTCCTGGCAATGTACAGGCCTCCCTAATGGATATGCCTTTTGATGGGTCTGGCTTTTTCCATGAGAAGGAGGACTTCAGATTTGAATGCTTTAAAGACAGCAGTGCTGCAGCACTTTCCTTCTGGTTGTTGACCCCTGCCAAACAAGTTTCCACATCAATTTCAAAGGTTTAAAGTCTATCCCAGAGGGCTGGCATTTAAACAGAGACAGCTTTCCTAACCAGTGATGCTGCATAACCCCAGTCCTTCCATGGATGTGAATGCAAGTCTGGCAGACAGCGTGCGGGCCAGCAGGGGTATCAGTCCTCCCATTCCTCTTCCCCTGCTACAACAGCCACCAAAGCACTTTAGTTTGCCCATAGTGGTGTATGCTCAAGCATTGGGGGGCAGCATTCAACATATGGGTGTGACAGATTGTTCCAAATGTCTATGCCCTGCCTTTTCTCTTCACCCCACATATATTCCTCCTTCACCAGGGCGAATTTCAGACAAGCACCTGTGGATTCTTTTATAGGAGGTGCTCCTATTGTTCTCCAAGGGTGCCATTGAGAGGGTTCTGGACTCGGAAAAAGGAGGGGGTTGTTACTCTTGCTAGTTCCTTGTTCCAAAGAAGGATGGGGGCCTCAGGCCTATTCTGGACCTTCAGCCTGCAATTGCCTTTCAGTGGAATGGGCAAAATAAAAGTGCTCATGATGGCCTAGATCATGTCTGCTCTGGACCCGGGTGACTGGACCATGTCCTTAGACCTGCAGCACCCATATGTTCAAATATCCGTCCTGCAGTGCCACAGACGTTATCTGCGGTTCAAGGTAGGTAAGGGGCATTGTCAGTATGCTGTGTTCCCCTTCGGCCTCACCAGCAGCCCTCTGATGTTCACTAAAGTGATGGCAGAGGTCGCTACCCATCTTTGGAGTTTGAGAATTCCAGTATTCCTGTACCTTGAGGACTGGCTGTGGAAGGCAGGCCCGTTACAGTTAGTTGGATGATGGCAGGCCGATTTACATCATTGGGGTTCACTATCAATGAGCCGAAGTCCACCTGATTCCTTCTCATAGGCTTCCATTTATTGGGGGTGATCCTGGACACAGAGGAGTTCAGAGCTATCCCTCCACTGCAATGAATCCAGAACGTTCAGGCTATGATTCTGATGTGAAAAAAAACAATGGGGTGAAAGGGGTTAAACACAGAGATACAGCCCAGATAAAACATATAACAAAAATAATCCTGGGTAGAAAAAGGGCTAGAACAAAACATAGACTAATGTGAACTGATCATTGTCTGTGGAGTCTCTCTATTAGGGACGGAAGCCCTCACCCACCGACCTGGTGGCATGCTTCATCATAGGGCTCCTCCTCATGTCCGGAGGCATGGGCACAATCCGACAAAGCAGAGGAGCTCTTAGGGTGGTATTTTGGAGAGCACTATGTGACAAGGTTTGTGTGGGTGTGGTGTAAATCTAAAAAAAGGGGGTCAACTAATCCCGCATCGACTGGGTGCTGACAAAAGAATTAGGTAGACTAAATATCCTTTATTACTGTCTGCTACAAGGTGTGTTAAAATCCAGGGGGATAATTCATCCTGAGAAGGTCAACATGTTTCAGCCCTGTAGTATGGCCTAATCAAAAAATACTGGTGGGCTTTCTTCAGGGCCTCCATAGTGGGCTCTACTCTGCCAATTTTGCCCGAATGGGTAACAATGAATGAAAGATGGTACTTGACCAGCTATTAATTCTTCTAATGTTCCCATCGTCCAAACTACGATCACATGTTGTGAGAAGGCCACAATCTGTCTTTCTACAATGCTTGCCTCTGGAATAATGGTATGAAGGACATGTCTTTCATGCTGTTTCTTTCTCCTGCATCGCTGATCTTGGTTCTGATGTTTCAGGCTTGGTCCAGGATCACCTGAGAGCAGCTCTGAGGCTTCTTGGTCTCTTAGCCTTGTGCACCTTCCTTGTCAGATACAGCAGGTCGCACAAGCATACCCTGCAATGGAATTTGAAGTTCCAATGGGCCCAGCATCAAGGCAATGTGGTCAATGCCATCCTTGGAGGAAATGGCTCGAGATTTGCAGTAGTGGCTGTTCAATTGCAGTAGGACCTGCGGCATGCCTCTCTCCCTCCTCCACCCCGAGTTGACAGTGTTGACTGACTCATCCCTGGTGGTCTGTGGAGTTCATACGAGGGAGGTGGAGATCAGGGGACTTCAGTCTCAGGCAGAGGGCTGGCTCCACTTCAGTCTGCTAGAGTTGGAGGCCATTCGTCTGGCTCTGAAGGCCTGCCATCCATCAAAGGAAACTGGTGAAGGTTATCATGGACAACACCCCCGCCATGTGGTGATCCAACAAGCAGAGCAGAGTGAGGTCCTGGATCCTGTATCAGGAGGTTGTAAGCGTCTGGAGGTGGTTGGAGCACCAGGGCATTTTCCTGATCACAAATCACCTAGCAAGGTCCCTGAATGCCAGACTCGATGAACTGTATAGCAAAAGAACAAGGAAACCCTGGAAGTCAGCGGGGACCAAGGGTAGAGTTGTGCTTTACAGAACAAGGGTCCCACACATATTGGAATGCAGAAATACAATTTCACAATTTAATAATAAAAATTGGAATTAACAAATGTTTTAATATAAAGATAGGTATTTAATACGAGAGTCCATGAAAAAGGGAATAATAACACGTGAAAAATAAGGGTGAGCAACCGTGGCAAGGCAGAGGGAAATCAGCCGATTTCCTTACCCCAGGCAAGTGACTTAAAAGTGACTTTTCAGTATGCGTGAATATAAATAGACAAAAGTCACAGTTGAGGTTACATCTCATACTCCACAGAGAATATAAATAGCGGTATAGAGTTGAGAATGTATGTGTCGACGACGTTTCAATCCCGCAGAAAGTATCGGGATCTCATCAGGACTAATAGATAGAGCAGGTGCCTGAGAAGTTGCCTGGATAAGTAAGAGGGAGGGGAAGAGGAAGGAAAGGAAAAGAAGCAATTAAAATTAAAATAAAACCATGGAAAAGGGAAATGGGAGGGAAGGGAAGAAAAGGGTAAATGAAAAAGGTAAATGAACTCCAATGAAAGAGATAATGAAAGGTGGGGAAAAAATAAGGAGGATTGACAGTAAGATGGATAAGTGAAGGTGTGGGGGTGAAGGGAAGATAGAAAGAGAGGAGGAGCAGAGGAAGGGAGTGTTATTGATATCAGGATGAAAGGATAGGTGAGGAGGAGTGGAAAAGGGAGAATATAAAGGGTAGACCAGAGAATGAGGGACCGTGCGGCAGGGAGGAAAGTGGGAGAGGGAGAGTGTAAAGGGTAGATCAGAGGGTGAAGGACTAACCAGTTGTGCGGCAAGTGTGAGAGCCGCGATGTAGGGGGCCAAGGCGAGGTGCTGGCGGTGGGTTCCGCCAGGAACAACCAGGCGACAGGAAGTATGCGGGAGAACTGGAAAAAGGAAGGGGAAAATTATGAAGGGTTGGCGCCGTGTGTGGAAAACGGAAGGGGTGCAATTGTGAGGATTCTTACCGTATGGATAGCGGGCATCCAACCTGAGTATAACAGGTAGCAGCTCCCAGCCGGGAGGCTGCAAGGTGGAAGGGCGTGCCGGACGGCAGGCCGCTGGTTGGGATAAGGTCACCACAACCCCGGAATCGGGAATATGAGCCGTTCGCCGGCTCGGTGGCTAAGGGAAAGGGAGCAACGGGAAAGTGAGGCGGAAGAGAAGCGAAATGGAGCGGAAATGGCGGAGTGCGGAAACGCTGCTGGGCCAAGCTTACCGATCCCAGCTGGATTACAAATTCGTAATATCCCAGGGGTTTTTACTGAAATTAAAAAATACCTTACAGGTTTCAGCCACATTGGTACTACATGCTCAAGACATTGGATGGTCTTGGGCATCGATATAGCCAATGAGGAGGCCAAAAAACTAGAGATAGAAATCAAAGATATTGAGAAACAAATAAAAGAGAACAGCAACATCCAAGACGCTAAAACACTTTTAGACAAGGTCGAAAAAACCCTATCTGAATTCCATTGAATTGAGCAAAACAAAAAAATCATTAAAGTAAAACGTGACGTGAAAAATTACAAAATAGAAAGAACGTACCCTTACTTAGTGGAAGATTTTTACACAAACAGATCGTATCTAGGGCCTAGAATACCACGCCCTTGGGGGAGGTTCAACAAACAACGAACCGTAGTAGGATTCTCTGAAACCTCTGCTGAATCATCCGACAGCTCAGACACTGCTGAAGGCCCAAGCACATCTAGGAATAGGGTGAATAACCCTAATTTTTTAGGGCAAGGACAAGATCAGGGCCGCCAGATCAACCGGGGGACACCCCGTCAGCCACGTTGGCAGAGCGCACCCGGAGACAGACAGACACGCCAGAGGTATTACCAATGGTAAGACATCGAATACCTAACTCTAACTCCTTGCCTGACATCAACCCTACAACCATGACTGACTGTGACTCTATTCCCATTTTCAACCTCTCCAGTTACCAACTGTCTGAGGTAGAAATTGATTTACTTAGCAAAGGTCTCTCATTTGTCCCCACCGTGAAACCTGACCTCCTCCAACTCCAGATTGAATTGTTACGTTTCTTTAGAAAACTACGTCTCCATGCCTTTTTTCTTGATAGACCTTTCACCCCATCCGCAGCCTTCACTGCATTCCGGCCACCCTCCACCTTTTCTCCCCCACAATGCAGCATACCAGCTGAGATTGTCACCTTTGAGAAACTCGTACTCAAAGACATTGCTGACCACGAAACATCTCATAGATACACCCCATACAATCTCACACTGCTTGAGAAAAACGCACTCTACGAACTCAAAAAGATTGATAATTTAATTATCAAACCAGCAGACAAGGGTGGAGGAATAGTGCTTCAGGAGATTGATACCTACACTCAAGAAATTCTGGGACAACTCTTCAGATTAGACCACTATCGCAAGCTTCCATCTGACCCCACCAAGGAGATTCAGAAACTCATTCTTGACATCACTAACGAAGGGTTGACCCAGGGTTTTCTTAGCAAGAACGAATTCCTTTACCTCAATACCAAATCACCCCGCACCCCAGTAATATATACCCTGCCCAAAATGCATAAAAATGCCACCACACCTCCAGGCCGACCGATTGTATCTGGATGCGGTTCGATCCTCGAGCCCCTTGGCAGATATATTGACCACTTTATCAAAGACTTCATACCTGATACCCTCTGTTACATCAAAGACACCATGGCCATGATCAACCTTGTAGAAACCCTCCCCTTTGATCCCCTTGACTGCCTTCTCTGCACTCTTGACGTAGAGTCCTTGTACACCAACATCCCCCAGGATGAGGGTATGGAGGTTCTTGAGATGTTCCTTAACTCCAGACCCCAACCCCACCCAGTTCCTACCTCCTTTCTACTTCACCTTTTGAAGATATGCCTTACAAGGAACTTTTTCCTGTTTAATGGTAATTTCTACCAACAGGTTAAAGGTACTAGTATGGGCGCAGTTTTCGCTCCAAACTTTGCCATACTATACATGGATTGTCTTGAGACACAAAGAATATTGACACCCCGTAACCCTTTCAGAGCTAACATTCTTGAATGGAAACGTTATATTGACGATATTTTCCTCATTTGGAAAGGGACAGACTCGGACTTGTTACACTTCAAAGATTGGTTAAACAACCATTGTAATGGCCTTAACTTTACCATAAATATGAGTAAACAGGCACCTGCTCTATCTATTAGTCCTGATGAGATCCCGATACTTTCTGCGGGATTGAAACGTCGTCGACACATACATTCTCAACTCTATACCGCTATTTATATTCTCTGTGGAGTATGAGATGTAACCTCAACTGTGACTTTTGTCTATTTATATTCACGCATACTGAAAAGTCACTTTTTAAGTCACTTGCCTGGGGTAAGGAAATCGGCTGATTTCCCTCTGCCTTGCCACGGTTGCTCACCCTTATTTTTCACGTGTTATTATTCCCTTTTTTCATGGACTCTCGTATTAAATACCTATCTTTATATTAAAACATTTGTTAATTCCAATTTTTATTATTAAATTGTGAAATTGTATTTCTGCATTCCAATATGTGTGGGACCCTTGTTCTGTAAAGCAAGACTCGATGAACTGAGCAGGCAGCGTCTGGCAGATCAAAAGTGGCATCTACATCCTGAGGTGGCACAAGGTGTTTTCTAATAGTATGCAGTACCCTGGATAGATCTTTCCACTACAGTTGAAAATGTGCTGTGTCGAACATTTTGCACATTGGAGTTTGTGCAAGGACACTCGTAAGGAGATGCATTCTGGCTGGAATGGAAGACAGGATTCCTCTGTGCCTCTCCTGCCCCAGGTTCTGAAAAAATCAGGAACAACCAAGCACAAGTCATTGTAGTGGCTCTGGATTTGGGCAGGTGAGTGTGCTATCTGAACCTTCTGAGCCAAGAATTGTGCAAAATGCTGACGATTCAACATTGGTAGCAAAGGGTCCAGAAATGATCCCTTCCAGAGAGAATATACATTTTTTGAGAGATAAATCAAACCAATATTCAAAAGAGAAGAAAACGACACAAAAAGAGCAATTTCGTATTCAATATATTTATTGTCATATATCTAAAAAAATATATAACTTTTTTGTTTTTTGTAAATGATCAGCTGCCCATAACACAAAGAATACATACATACATTGAATCACACAAACATATACATGGTGAAAATGAAATGACCCCAGTGCTTAAACACGCAAACTGTGAGACAATGAAAACATATAGGACATTTTTACGATGTCGGGGGGACGCAATATCGGTATGGGAACCGCCTGACCATTGGTCAGCGGTTCCGCATACCTAATTACAATGTGCGGTCGCAAACTCCCATTGCACTACGGGAGCTTGTGCTGCAGCCGTAGCACAAGCTCCTATAGAGAAATGGGAGTGTGTGTGAATCCCTGCACGGTGCCTGCCACACGGTGCAGGGATTTACAGGAGGGCACCATAGGCGCCCCCTCGGCCCCAAACCAGAAGCCGCAGGGAGACGGGGCCCTGCTAGTGGTCCCAAAGTCACTTTCCGATAGGCTTTCCATGTCCAAAAGCCCGGCATGGAAAGCCTGTCGGAAACTGGCATCGTAATCCCTATGGCGGAAACGCTGTCCATAGGGATTATGTGCCGGTCTCCGACTGGCCGACGGGCTCCTTGAGCCCATCGGAATCCAGCCGGAATTACCAGACGGCTTCACTTTCAACCGTCTGCATCATAATGCAGCGGTCGAAACTGAAAACGCGCTGAGGTTCGGAAAGCCTCTGTTTCCGAGGCTCATCGTAATCGGGCCCATAATGTCTAATGTCGAATGAGTCAAGTTCAGGACTTCTCTATATCTTCGTTTTATATCATAGGATAGATGAAGTAGGACATAAAACAATGTCGTTGACGTTTCAACCCTATGATCATGTGTTAGTCACTGTGCATCATGCCGGGTCTTTCTCAGGACTACAAAGGTAACAAACCAGAGAACAGCCTGTAAGGAAATAATACCTTACGTTATTGTCGTGCAAATATATGTATAGTGGTTTTAAAATGAAGGGGGACCCCTAGGAGGACACTCACCTTCAAACGCTGCAATCAGGAACACACAGCTTGTGTCCTGTCAGATATTAGAATCAAATGGAGTATGCTGTTCCTGGGAAGAGGAGGTAATATAACGAGGAGGCTAGGAAAGTGGTGCCCTGAACCTATGATGGAGACAGGGTGTCTCCCAATTTGGGAAGTGGGACCCTCATACACCCAGGCTGGGTGTCATGCTTCATCATAGGGCATGCTCCTCGTCAGGCCGGCGCTGCAATGCCTGACGGGCACCCTATGAGGGGCTCTTTGTCGGAGATCTTTTGTCCCAAGCCGTTTGGTGCAGTGTGGGTAAGGGGCCTAGAGGTGTCAATATGTGAGTGCAGATGTGCAGTGTAGGTGTGGGGGGGTATAAGATTAAAAAGGGTGGCCAGTAGTACTCCAGAGTAACAATTTTATTCAGATGAGTCCACTGGTCCCTGTTAAAACCAGATAGTGAGAGCCACTTTTAGGAATAATGTCCAATAGTGGCTATGAGGTTGACATGTTTCTTGCCTGTTGTGTCAGAGTGATCACGTGGCAATTCTTCAGGACCAATTGAGAATGTTCTATCTACACTTTGGTTAGATCACTTGTAGTATCACATTGTTGATCCAACAATGTTATAATAACCTAGCAGTGAGGTACCTTAATAAAAGTTGACCAACCTAGAAGCAGAATAAAAAAGCGATATATGAGTTCATTAGAATGGCATCGACAACTTAAATATCTCGTGGTAGCCTCCTCTTAACTCCGTGGTGATGTGTAAGAAACATAATAGTGACTAGTTTTACAGTGACTAATGCGGCGCAGTGTCACACGTGTAATGGAACCAACAATACTAATGCAGGCGGTGAGTAAAAACCAACAAAGTCAAAATCTTGTTCGTAACACTCACTGTGGGCGAATGACTTGCTCCCTCGAGTCAATGGTGGAGGGATAACGCTTAATTATTGCATCCTACAGGAGTAGTATAATAAAAGGAATGGTAAAAACACAGAAGTAAAATAATGTCGGAGGTTATAGCGCTGTTCGTAAATCCATATTGGCAAATAGCGCGGCGACCCAGGCTTGTGTAGAATCGAGCAGTCGATTCTGATTATTGTACTTACAGTTTTCAGCAGTTGCTGAGACGGCCGGCACCTACCCCGTCCCCCACCAAGTCGGGAGTGGGGGTAGCTGGTGCGGGGCTCTGTATATACTGAGCCCGATCTGGCGTGCAGAGACCGGTGTGCATCAGTAGACGTCTGGAATGGTTTTGTGCGCCGCCACTGGGCGTGGCAACAGTTGGCTCTAAACCGGCGCCATGTTGGGTGAGTCAGGATTCAAACTCATCCTGCTGGACTATGATGCAGGAGTCGTATTATAAGATAGTTGCATGAATGTGAAGCTAATACATCATATCTTGAGACTCAAGATCATGCAACGACCTGGATTAATGTGCCATAATGTCACGTAAAACATGATAGTAAAAAGTTCAATTGTGCTAAAGGCCGTTAGTTGGACCCGTTGGCCCTCCAGGGTCTAAGTCAGTGATAGGTGGTTATCCTATGACCAGGTAGTGTCAATTGTATACCGGCCCAGGGGGGTTTCTAATTCATTGACGCTTCTGTGTATCATAGATGATTCGTGCGTGGGTCTATAGTAAATACAATCACTTAAAAAGTAAAGGAGGTGGCATTGTTAGGAATGTATTGGCCGCCCTACCAGAGACAGATTACGGCCAGAGAAGGCAAAGCGAAGCGAGTAGTATTATGAAACTAACGAAGTCAAGCCACTATAGTGTGTACCCTGGTCTCATTAACTATTTACTTTGATCCAAGGGATATTTTCATTCAGACCCCTGTTGTCTGATGACAGCCTGAAAATCCAGCGTTGTTCCATTCTGAATAAGGCCTGTTTGCATAAATGTGGGTGTGCCTCCAGAATCGTCCATTTAAGGGTGTCTGGTGTGTGACCCATTTCGTCAAAATGTAAGTAGAGTTTCGTGTGACGTTTATGGCAGTGTATGTTACTGCGATGTTCCATTATCCTTGTCTTGGCCATCCTGGTGGTCATCCCTATGTATCGGAGCTTACATGGGCATGTTAAAATGTAGATACAATTACTTGTATTGCAATTTATATGTCTTTTTTCTTGTATCCATCTGAATGTGGGGGTTAGTGGCAGTTCTTTTGTGTGCTCAATCAGGTAACATGCAGTGCATGATCCACAGGGAAAATAGCCCATGGCTGGGGGAAGATTCCAGAGAGGGCGTTGGACTGTAGGGGTGGCCGGTTGTGGCCTGATACGGACGAGGAGGTCCTTGAGGTTCCTTGTCCGTTTGAATGCAAATCGTGGTTTTTGACCCCAGTGTCTCATTATAATCTTTTTGATCCTGTTTGAGTTAGGAGTGAATGTGGTGACACATGTGAGTTTGTCATCTGTCGCAGATTTATTGGTGTCATAGTCGAACAGTGCCTCCCTGTTATTGTTCCGTGCACGCTTTTTTGCTCTGTTGATGTGGCCTGTAGGGTAGTCTCGTTGTTTCAGTTTAGTGGCAAGCTTGTCTGCCTCTGTGTCATAGTCTTGGACAGTACTGCAGTTCCGTCGTAGTCTTAGGAACTGACCAAAAGGGAGTTTTTCTCTTAGTGCCCTTGGGTGGTGACTACTGTACATCAGAAGGCTATTGCAATCAGTAGGCTTAGTGTACACTGTTGTTTTCAATTGACCCTCACTGAGGGAGATCAGTAAGTCAAGAAAGGGTAAGCTTGTTTCTGATATCGTTTTGGTAAAATGCAGGAATGTATTGAGGGTGTTCACCCACCCACAGAATTCTTCACAAGACGACCTGTCACCTTTCCAGAGTGTCTATGTACCAACGCCATAGCAGGATATTGTGGCTGTAAGGGTTGAATGCATTGAAGATGGCCCTTTGCTCAAATGCTGACATATATAGACATGCTAGGCTGGGCGCAAAGGTACTACCCATGGAAGTGCCCTGAGTTTGGTGGTACAGTTGGGTTTTGAAGAGGAAGAACTTTTCTGTAAGGGCTAGGGTGGCGCACTCCATAATAAAGTGCACTGGTGTTGGTGATTCCCATGTCTCAGAGTGGAGGGCAGCCTCTATCACCTCCAATGTTGCCATTTGGGGGATATTAGTGTAAAGGGCCTCCACATCCAATGTCACCAGGAGATTGACTTCCATTGTAGTTACTAGGTTGTCAATCAGGCGCAGGTTGTCCATAGTGTCTTTCACAAAGGACGGAGTCTTTTGTACAATTGGTTGAAGGAAGTGATCGCAGAACCGTGACAACTGTTCTAGAAGTGAATCAATCCCGGAGACGATTGGTCATCCTGGTGGCGGTCTTCACCCTTTATTTATCTTGGGGAGGATATAGAAGTATGGGGTTCTTGGGTCCTTCTTCACCAGAAAATCTGCTTTTTTGGTGATCCAACCCTCTTGTTCCGCCGTTGTGTCCTGTCAAATATATCATGGCACCATGGACCCAAGTCGGGGTTCACTAGGAAAGAGAAATAAATATATGGAAAGAGTTTGCAACCACTATAACCCGCGCCACAGTGCTAGTGAAATCCTGCTCCTGTTGGCACGATGCGTGCAAATGCAAATTTAAATACTTAAATTTATGAGCGGGAAACTATTCTCACACACAAATGTGCATGTAAAATGTGCCTTGTTAAAACTAAACATATACGTCTGTATTCGCAGACCGATTGAGGCGTAAATCACAAGACTGCACCATTGTGCATGTAAACCGTACCGGATTAACAAGCCACGTGGGTCCAAAAATGACTCACAGTGGAGTAAATAATATAACGTCCCAACAGTAAAGAAGGGACAGCCCGCGAAACTTACCGTATTTATTCGAAAGGAACTCATTGTATTGGAGCAACAGCCAGCTTGCTCACGTTGCTCCTTTTAACATTGACGCGCCCTGACGGAGAAATGATTTGTAGCCTCCAAGCAGTGCTGGCGTCGACGTGCACGCAGCGGTGTGCGTGATGCCGTCAGACTCGGATTCTTGAGTTGACGTCCCGTTCGAAGTAAAACAACTAATGGATATTGTATCATCATTCAACCTCTGTGCACAACGTGGAAGAAGGGGTCATGTGAGCGGTGTTCAATTAAAATAGCCTGCTA
Source organism: Calotriton arnoldi (assembly GCA_963921515.1). Taxonomy (NCBI): domain Eukaryota; kingdom Metazoa; phylum Chordata; class Amphibia; order Caudata; family Salamandridae; genus Calotriton; species Calotriton arnoldi. The sequence goes on along the minus strand of CAWUFW010002669.1, from coordinate 648,142 downwards.
CATTAATCACAGCCCTTCATCTTAGATGTTTGCTGCACATCTCTGCTTTGGCACTGCAGATGGTACTCCTGCCACAGAGCTGCCCCATCTTGATCCACTGGGCCACCAGCAGTGGTGGCTGGTGACATTTGAAAGTGGTGAGCAATAAAATTAGTGGTGGAGCACACCGCGGCGAGCGAGCGTAGCGAGCGAGCCCGAACCACCTAAGGAGGGTTCGGGGGGGTTCTTTTGAAAAATGAGTGGGCAAATGGTGCATTTTTAAGACTTTCGGAAGCCACTGTGCTAAACAGAAACAGGCCACTGCCTCCCCTCAAACTATCATCAGTTCCAAGGCCTCATGAATAAACCATTCTAAATTGCAATAAACCACAATTAATTTTAATAATGTTGCATAAATAAGTTTGATCTGTCTACTGAGCCAGTGCCTACGTGAGATAAAGTGGCATTCAAGATGGCCCAACAGAGTAAAATGCCTACTTTTTCCACATAGAATTGAATATCATATTGGTTAGTGTTCATTTTTTGAAACTCAGACCACAGTTAAGTCAGAAGGGACTGCGGTGTGTAGGTTTCTCAGTAATATAGGGTGAAATGCATTCTTAAAGGTTTCATGTACATTGATGTTGGGGTGTGTGGTGGAAGCATATGAAATGATATAGGCAGTCACAGAGTAGTACTCTGTGGCACTTCTCCTGTGACATGGTGGACCTGCACCTGCTGCACAATTGAAACCTACACTCCTGTATACAGACTCAGAGGGTGAATAAGACAGTTGAAAATAACTGGAATATCCTGGGGGGCACTGGCATGCTTAATGCACCTTCCATGGGGCCCCTTTAGGTTTAATTACATCACTGTTCTGCAGTCACCTCACCAGCCTTAGTGTCAAAATCTCAATTGTGTGCATATAGATCTAGAAATGTAAGCAGACATGCTAAAGTATATTCGACTAATGTTCGCCCAGGGTTCGTAATTTTTGCTAACCTTGAAATATCATTAAGTGAAAGGAGGCACGAATGCAGCCTGAAGGCATGCAGCCTTCTGTGAATTACAGATGCTCTGCCATTTTAACTGACCATCCTTTCAGCTCTGCTCATTTGCATGAAAATATTGATGTCTGCAACCTTGCAAATGTGTCTATTTAGTTGTGCAGATGGAAAAGAATCTCTCAAAATATAACATTCAGAAGTGGGTATGCTTTGAAAAAACTGAAATCTATTAATTCAATTTTTTTGATCAATTATGTAACAAATTTCGAAAAGCAGCATTCAAATTACAAACTCTACATCTCGCATTAAACAATTTCCATCTCATCACATTCAATACTGCTTTAAAGCTGTCTGAATCATTTTGATTAGTAGCTTCTTCCCTATCGTGCTTTCCATTAACACACACCTCTATCACAGAATTAACAGTTTCACTTAGTTAAAAACCATAATTTTATAGTTACAACTCATTTCAAATGTCATTTACTCTATCATATTCTGTAACTAAATTCTCTTTAGTAAAAAAACCCTCTACAAGTCATTTCCCAAGTAATATCCTTTCTACACCAGTACTGTTCTACATCCTCTTTGTTGTGATATATATGGATGTTTTGGTTGCCATGGCTATCGAAAATACCTCATATGCATTCTGGTGATTAACTAAACTCAAGGGGGCTCAGACTCACAGAGTTCCCAATGTGGCTGTGTTCGTGATTTCAAAACTACCACATTATGAGGGGCAGACGGAATAACAGACTGCGCCAGTGGCCAATCGCAAAATGACAACCCACAACAGGCCCCGCACAAGGCAAACAAACCCTGCACAGCACTTCACGAAAGCTAAAGTGCTATAACATTGAAATGACTCAACATAACATTTCATAGCAGTTAATCTGACCTCAAGTTAAGTATTCATAATTGTAATTGCATTTATATAGCGCTTACTACCCCTAAATGTCTCACAGGAAGAATGACTAAGATTGCTTTCAAGTATATAAAAACACTAATGAAAACCCTTTCTTATGCAGAAGGTGCATATTTAACTCTGGATAAATATCTGCTTACTACCTCATTGATAATTTTTTAAAATAAACAACTTAAAGGCAAGCCAAGAAAGGCGATTTCTCACAGGTTAACACTCCCACCCCGACATCCATCCATGCCATTACAAGGCCCTAACTTTGGCTGTGGCAAGTCTTCACACATTCATGTCAGTCAGGGATTTTAACAAACTGCAGATACACACCCGTCCAAACTGATCTTAAATCGCTAGAACTGGCAATGCTCTCTCCTAGACTGCAGGCTATAATTACTTATATCCAGTGGTAGAAATGCATTAATAAACTACAGGAACTGTCCAACCAGAGAACTCCACAGAATAAAATCTATCTTTACAGAGTGAACATCTTTGAAGCAAAACTTTATGAGTAATCGACACCAAGGCCCAAATATTTAAGAGTGGACTGTCCTATGGCCCAATGTTTTACTAGCAAATCATGTAAGCGCCTCAGCATTAACTAGCTGAGTGCACAGAGGCCCAACCTGCAGGAGCAAACATTGCAGGGACCCTACTGGGAGAACACTGAGGGTAACTAACATTTGAGGAGTTTCTTGCATCATGGCTAAAGTACACATTTTTAGGAGCAAATGGAAGCAAATGGGAGAGAGTTCGAGGATAACATATTTCCAATTCAAATTGCGCCAGTGCCCACATTTCAGGAGTCAACAGTGCAGGGGCCCAACTTTTTTGCGAGCAGACAGAACCAGTGTCATAGTACCTAGCAATAAACATGCGCTTATTTACTTTTGCCTTCCTCCACACCCCTCACTGGTCAAACTGTCTTCTATTTTGTTCCTGTGTATTTTCCATTTTTTGCCCATCAGGTATAAAAATCATGCAGCAATTTCCAATACAGATTTTCAATATGAATGGACCGTTGCCTCTTCACAGTTGCCTCCACAATTATTCACAGTGCCCAGCTTAATTCTTCACTACTGTTACAATATGTTGAATATTTCCTCTTTATTTATTTTTTGCTTGCTCCTGAAGACACCATTTGAAGAAACACAAGTAACGACACCTGCCGCATTCCCTTGAGGAATGCCAAATAAAGAGATTCCCTGTTTACAGTCAAACAAGTTTCCATTGCATCATTAGAAATACTGCATTTCATCCACCTCTCGATTAGAGTGTGGAATGGCTCCATCTGGTAAGCAATTTCACAGGGGTATGCCGGTTACATGCAGGAAACGGGGAGAGTTGAGATTCCCTCTAGTGGGGGAAACCTTGCCAATTAAAAATGGCATGGGCTGGCTGTCTAGTCACTTAGTTTTGGGAGAGGGGCAGGAATGTCTGTCGGTATCCTGGCATATCCAAAAGGTTACCATCAGGCATCACATTGGGGACCACTATCTTGTGCTGCACACACACATAGCACTCCAAGAACTCCAGCAATCACCAGTCAATTCACAAAGTGATGAACCAAAAAATTCAACATTTAATAAAGGCACCATTCATATATGTGCCATACAAGATGAAGGCAAGGGACCCCTGTTATGGGGGGGAACTAGCTTTAGAGGGGAACCAGTAGGCACCACCCCTGTTGGAGTACAGGTAAAGGGCCTGAATATATAACGGTACCAACAGTCTCCATGTAGCTTGGATAGAAAAGGTTGCAGCCACTCTTATGGCGAACCTGCAGCTAACCTACCCTTTAGTAAACTTGGAGCAGCCCTTGGTACCCCTAAAAATAGGAGTCATGAAGACAGGAAGAGAAAGTACATGTGGCTGAAAGCCCTTTATACTTTCTGTAGTTCTCACCGGTTCCCTTTCCTCTAGACCGCCAGCAGCAAATAAAAGGCTGTTGAGACACTAAGGACGTAACATGAGGTCAAGCTGGTTATGTCATCAGGTGTCAAACAGTGTGTCATTGATGTCCCTTCTGCAACCCGTGTTAATCTGGTGTGAGCCTTGGCAGAATCACACGTGCCTAACAATAGCGAAAAAAAGAAAATTGGGCAAAGCACCGTAGCAGTCTTTTCGTCACATTTCTTATGCAACAAAACCAGCAGCACGGCCTGTGTTGCAAGGACCACAATTCTTTCACAAGTATCCTCTTACACTTATCTCCACAACCCATGCCATGGAGACATAGCTCCTAGATTTGGGCTTTAATTTCATAACAACTGCCCGCTACACAGTGCAATTTTCAAGAGACTCGTGCGGAAGGGAGGAGATGCAGGCCAGTAACTAAGCTGCCGGTTTAGGAACATTCACGCAATCTCCCTGTGCACAACTGTAATGGTGAGAACTTTAAAGGTCAGTCATTTTACGAACCAATCAACGCACAGCGTGTCTCACTACCCCGCTGGGATTACGCTATGTAAATAGGGACAGAAACTACTTGTGCTCGTGTTGTTCGGTGCATATCTATTTTATACTGGGCTCTCAATGCAAATGTTGTTGCATATGTGCACTGACTTCCCTAAGTGCAGCGACGTTAAATACAGTTCTAAGTCATCACAGCCCTTATACACCTAGCAGACAATGTCCTCCTTATTGCACTGCTTAGGCTTCAGTGAGGAGAGAGCCCGTGATGTTGGCGCCTCATTATACAGTGGCCTGGCGATGGTGAAGATAGTAGTTCTCTTCTTGGGCCAGTTTACAGAGGCTAAACAAAAACGGCCCACAGGTGCCCCTGAAGCACCGGCCCATCGCCCCATGCCCGCCTTCCCAATCCGACCCTGTCAGAGAATATTCAATAACAGACTTACAGACTGACAGTTACAGGCAGCTGAAGCCATAGCCAACGGGCCTATAAGTTAATAGTTAAAAACTGCCCGCCTGGGCCTTACCTGGTGAACTGCCCGAGTTCACAACTGGTCCAGTCCTTCCTACTGCCCTACTCTGGACAGCAACCTGGCAGCCTGCAGTGTGGCAGCGGCAAGCAACCACATGGACTAGCTGCTGCTGGTGATGCTTCAGGGCAGACTGCCGTCTCACTGCTCTCCGCTTTAATGCAGTCCGTCCGTCTCGAGAAGTGACGCAGTAAAATGGCTGCCACTCCAACTGCCACTGACTCACGCGCGCGGGAAGCAGTCTGAGATCGAGTCTGCGCAGACTCGACTCCTTGGCTGCCCGCCTGCCACACCCTTTCCCAACTCGTCACAGGGTGGGTCCCACCATGCCCTGTGACGAGTTGGGAAGGGGTGGGGTGACACCGTGACAAGCTCTCCTCCACTCTCTGATTGACGTGGAGAGTTAGCGATCCCGGGCTTGTATTTAAAATGCCCGGGGCTAACTTAACCTCCACGCCATCAGGGGGTGGAGACTGGGCCTTGCAGCTAGGTCTTTGCCGAGCTGATGACATCACAGCCTTCAGGGCTGTGAGGTTCTCAGCCGGCAAACACGTAGCAGGCTTCCGTGGGCCCGGCCGCCCGGGAGCAAAGCAATCAGTCACGTCACGTGACAACAGCCGGGAGCTGCGGCGGTATTGGTGAGTGGGGCAGACTCGCAGAGACAGTGGAGATTTAATTTTGAAATTCCCAAAGAATAACACGTGTTATTCTTTGGGAATTTCAAAATTAAATCTCTTGATAAATGTAACTGGGGCGGAGCCCCGACGCCCTCAAAGAGAAACCGCCACTGGCCACCAGTAAACTTCAGCCAGTCCTCGTCTGGGCAGATATGGCTGTTACCTATGGTGCTTGATTTTTTTGTTTTCATTTCAGAAGTTTATATTAGGGAATTGTATTTTTAGCATAGGTACATGAAAGTATTATAGTATTGAATACATAAAAGTAGCAGGCTACTTAAGCAATTAAGGATGTTACATATGCAAGTGATAGTATTCTGTCATCTTATATAATAACTGTCCAATAGGATTAATTGTACACGATGCAAAAGTGTATCTTATGAATATTACCAATTATATTTATAACAAGAAGAATAGGGATAGAATTAGAGCAAAGAGGAAAGTAATGACAGGGGAGAAGAAGAGAGTGTGGCATAGGAGGCTGGAACTGCTGGTCCATGAAGATGGTATTTGTCTGTGGTACTGCAGAAAGGCGATATCATTACTTGCCGTAGAGAGAACATTAGTGGAGAGAGAAAATGTTGTTTCCATAATAAGAGTTATGGAGATTTGCTTTTTTATGTCACGAGAGTCCAACAGCTTGAGGAATGGAGACAGAGGAAAATTAAGACCTACTTATATCTTTTCTATAAATGATGGCACAACACAAAGTTGCTGAATAATATACTATGCTTTTGTGACAATTTTGCACAATATCAGAGACGCACACTGGCACAAGTGGGTCTGATCTATACTGTGGCGCTATGTCTAGGCACATCCTGTAGACTTTATATCCGTTCTCACTCTGTGCACTTTACCGTACATCGGCTCGTATAATGCACAGCACACCACATTCGTCTGACATTGCTAGGCCCACACTGTCCTAAGTCAAGATCCATTGACAGACTCACAAAGGATTAAATGTTACACTTTCTCTATCCTACAAACAGAACATCCTCCAGTCTTTAGCAAGCATTCACAAAGCCAGTAGGCCGTGCCATTTCGGTTTGCCAACACACAGCTATTGGCTTTACCAATGCTTTTTTCCATTCAGCATTGATGAAAAGAAGATAAAAATGCTTGTTTGCCCATGTGGACAGCACTGGCAAAAAAAAAAACATGATGAGGTGCAGGAAAGTATGCATCATGATGGTACAGCAGCTCAATGTGATCTCAAATGACAAATACTCTTGCTTGTGGAATGTCCCGGCTGAAATTTTATTTTTCGTATGTACCATTCCAAAATGGCAGATTCCAATTTTGGGGAGATGAATACAAAAATATAAGTTAAATGTGTGCGGAAGCTCACTTTCGAAAAGGAGCACATTACAACTGACGTGCCCTACAGAAAAGGAAAGAAAAATAAAATACATGGCTGGTTAGGAAATGGAAAGCAATTGTGGAGTGGGTGTGGGGTTGAGGAAAAGTAAATGCCACACAGCAGCAATGTGCAACAAGGATGGAGAAGTAATAGACGATGTGGAGGGGGGAGGGGTGCTTAAATTAAAAAAAGACAAACAAGCTCAGCGGCAGGGTGAGGGAAACAAAGGACAAGCTTTTTTGAGGTACAAAGGGGATGGGGATGTGAATGGGAAAGCAACACACGGAGGAGAGAGCAAAAAACACACATGCACTCCAATGGAGTGCTAGAGGCAAAATAAAGAGAAGTTCTCTGAATGTGAGCAGTGCAAAGATACAAGCTGTCCAATCAAAAACATTGCAAAGAAATTATACCTTAGGGAGAGACAAACACAAGAAGAGGAAGGGAAACCATTGAAAATGATGCAAGCAAATGAGATTAACAAGAAAGTCAAGTAATGGTAAGTAATGGACCGAGCCAAAGCCCACTGTAACTATTGATATTGTCCACAATAGGTCTTCGATAGCAGACAGCTGATAGTTGCCTGTAGGCGAGACCTAAAAAAATTGTGCAGTGCATGTAGTAGGCAGAATTCTTACAGGACTCTAGCTAGCTAGAAGAGAACTCTTCCTAAAAGTGTGACTGTCTGGCACCCCACCACATTTGTAATCAACATATAACAGATGATTTAAAATATTAGGTAGCATTCAAGTTTCATCACTTTCCAAGTAGACCCTCTGTGTTACACTAATGAGCCCCAAATGGGGGAAGGTTTGTTAGTAATTATTGAATAATTTAGAAATGCTGGTATTCGAAGGGAAACATTCTGTTTAAAGTGAAACTGTCTGTAGATTATGACATTCTTCTGCACTTTTGCTTGGAATAACCAAAGTTATAAAAATGGACGCTTCCCAGTGAAAATCTGCACATACCCACTAATTCCTCTTGTGTTTGAATTACTGTGAAATGGTTTATTTCTGCTGCTTCCAAAATGATAACTCAGTCTGTCTTCTCATATGCTAATGTCTATTTTACTTGTTATTATTTTCATACTTTACTCAATAATAATGTTCTGCTGACACAATAGTGACACTCACATTGGAAATATGATGAAAATTTATGTACTGAATTTGTGTTGATCGCAAACAAAATAATTTCTTGTTTTATGATTCATTTGATACAGCTGTATGTAGGGCTAGTGAGAATCTTGTAATGTAGATGAGCAGTACCTGCTGAAACACATACCTCATTTTGTTCTGTGTTCTAAGTCATTATAGGTGCCAAGGAATGCCAGGTGGAGAGTGCAGAGGACGTCATGAGCCTCTTAGAAATTGGAAATGCTGCTCGTCATACAGGCACTACGCAAATGAATGAACACTCCAGTCGATCTCATGCCATTTTTACCATCAGTATTTGTCAACAGCGGCCAAAGCAACCACAGAACTCTCCGGACACTGCTCAAAATAGTGACCCGAGAGCAGTCCAAATGATCTTCTCAAAGTTCCACTTTGTGGATTTGGCAGGGTCCGAAAGAGTGACCAAAACTGGTAACACAGGTGAGCGCTTCAAAGAGTCCATACAAATAAACAGCGGTTTGCTAGCCCTGGGCAACGTGATAAGTGCTCTTGGAGATCCCAAGAGGAAAAGTGCTCATGTTCCATACAGGGACGCGAAGATCACACGTATCCTCAAAGACTCGCTCGGGGGTAATGCCAAAACCGTTATGATCACTTGCATTAGCCCGTCCTCCTCTGACTTTGATGAGTCCTTAAACTCCCTCAAATACGCCAACAGGGCTCGAAATATTAGAAACAAACCCATTGTGAACTACAACCCAGACTGGGACCGGTTAGATGAGATGGAACATGAAATCAAGGCTCTGCGAGAAGCCTTGCAGAACCAGCGTTCCAGTGTGATGGCCCGTACAAGTCAGGTATCTCAAGAATGGGGCCAGGACAAAACCCAAATCCGTTCCCTTGAAGAACAGCTTGCACAGCTTCAGACTGAGTGTTTCAACCAACGAAACTGCATTGAAGAAGCCCTTACATTCATCACAGATGTGAAGGATACTTGCAACCTAACGAAGAGTAAACAGTTGAAGTTGCAGGACTGGTTAAATATGGTCGAGGATCTAAAAAACGAAATCTCAAATGTTTCTGGTGTTGATAACCAAACTGGTAGTGGAAGAGATGAACCACATCATATAACTATTCTCCAACTGAAGAGGGAGCTGAAAAAATGCCAGGTATTTACAAATATTTTCCTGAATTCTATCTTTTTGGCATTTTTTATTTTTGTCAAGGTAAACACTATTTGAATTGCTATTATAAAAACAAACGATTACCAAATCTAATCTTTTTGGCTCTGGCCATGAGTACTTAGATGTTTTCCCACCAGTATGTGCCAGCATGACGGCAAAACACTCATAAGAAGGTGATGAGCTTTCTGTTGTACAAATTGGCACATATTAGCTGCATGTTCTATTATTTTTGATTAGGATGAACACTGCCATTAATGCTTTCAAATATTTTGTTGGGTTTTGTGATTTCTTGTCACACCACCAGCAAACATTAGTGTATATTCAAATAAACATTTTGTCTAGTTTATAATAAAATGTTTTTTAAATATTCTTTGCTTTCACTTTCCTGGAAATGGATGTCACTCTTTTTAATTTGTTTACATTTTTTACACACATGTATCGTTATGGTGCTTTGTCAGTTATACCACATTGAAGGGTGGTTGGTGGTCACGTTAGGCTTTGTTAGATAAATATTGAGGGTGCCAGTTTTCAGTTTTTACTGATTTTTGAATGCAAATAAAAACATAAAAATCAGTTTCATATCTATTTATATATATTTTTTAAATGCAGATCTTAGGCCTTCATTTCTCTCCAAGATGTCACCCACGGCTGATTGGCAAGTAGCTATGTATACTGACAGCATAGAAAACTAAAAAAAGAAGAGGATAAGGATTCCTTATGAATGTAGATTAGCACAGTGTACTAAACTACAATGCAGCTGGCATGTGATTGTACTGTTTTATTCTACATGACTGCCTAGCACACTAATTCTTATATTCAAAATGTGAATGCACATATAGCAGTTAAAATGTGCGTCCATGCTAATCTGATGGAGACTTCTAGCCGCAGATTCCATACCTATCTCCTCGGCATCAGACTGGATCCGGAAAATCATGAGCAGTACCCTCATGTGCGTTGTAGGCGTAGTCATCGTCAGATGTGATGTGCGCAATGCCTATATAGGCACCACCCCAGCACACTGTCACCAGTTCTGTTCTTTCTGCGCCAACAGCCCAAATGCGTATAAACTACCCCGGTCAATTTCCGACCACTTTTTTTGACATTTTGTCAACCTCATTTTGAGCATTTTGCACCGTATTCCTCAGGGATGTCCCCTAAGAAACCAGTGGATCTTAACCCTGCGGGGTCTGTCATAGGCATATGCCTGTAGTGGACCCACATCTGGTTTGTCTGTGGTGCCTGGAGCTGGACCACGTTTCCCGGAACTGTCCTGACTGACACACCATGAATCTGAAGGTGATTTGGGAGCGGGAGACGAAGGTACTGGCGGCCTGACATTGGAATACTCTGCACTGCTCCAGGTCCCAGTCGTGTGGAGGGTTCCAGGCCCATCTCGTAGTCATTCCTGTTGGTCGGCTTTGCAGTTGAAGTTGTCATCAGGTAAGTTCCAAAAACACAAGAAATCTAAGAAGTCGAAGCGCTATTAGTCTTTGCAGCACTGGTCCAAGTCATCCAACGAGGCGTGGGAACGACACCACAAGCTGAGGCACCGCTCCCATACTCCACCTGCAGAGCCTGAGCTTGGGCCTGCTCCGCACCTCCCTAAATTTCCTGGAGCTGGAGTGACCGCTGCCCAACTTAAAGAGTTTTATGAGGCAATGTACCTCATATCTGGGCAGTCTGAATTCTCTGGAGTGTCTTTAGGCCTCCTGGGTCTGGGAGGTGGCCTGATTGGATTACTGCCAGCTGGTTTGCCCTCAGCGCCAGCAAGGCCCTCTGGATGCATTTCCAGATCCGGACTGACTCCGGTCACAAACCCACAACCGTTGCCGGGGTTCTGCCCTATGGTACAGTTCCTGGCACCGCCGTAGCCTCTTGTTGGCGCCAAGCCCATAGTCATTCCTGACTCCAATACAAAGCCAGACCAATGCTGATACCGGCTGTTAGAAATTGGGTTACTGGTCGACTGGGGTATGAGCCCTGGTCAAGCAGCAACCACAAACGTTAGAAAAATAGAACTTAATTTAATAAATAAAACAAGACCAAAACAACAAAAATCCAATGAATACAACTGGAGATATTGAACTATGGAGTTTATAGTGAGAAATAGTGCTGAAAAGCATAAAGCTCTATTGGGGATATCAGGTCTTGCCAGACCGGTACAAAGTTACAAGTTCAGGCCGACAGCGATGGAGCGCGGGCTGGCTACAGGGACCCAGTTAGACCCGCTGAACAGAGTACCTTAAATCCTGGTTGTGTGGGTCCGCGTCGAGCATACGTCGCGCAGCCGTGGCGATGCATCGGTTCCGAGATGTGGTGAGGCTGCGGTGCGAGGTCCTTTTGCGTCAACATCAAGAATCCCGTCGTACAGGCGTGCAATGCGAAGTCAGGTGTCGGGGGATGTGATGCACAGCTGAGGGGATATGTCAATTCTGATGAGCTGTGAAGCTGCGATGCAGAGTTTTGACGTTGTTGTTGAGGCTCCCATCGACGAGAGATGCGAGGAGCTGCGCCGGGGAAAGCGTTGTGCACTGGCGGTTCCAAAAGTGATGCTTGGTCCTAAGATGAGGTTTGCAGTGGCAATGCGGGTCTTTTGCGATGGGTCCAATCCACGCAGCAGCAGTGATGCTTTAGTTCTGCCCGGGGATACGCCGCTCAGCCGAGGAGATACATCAGTTCTGCTCGGGGATGTGCCCCTCAGCAGAGAAGATGCGTCAGTTTAGCTGGCAAGCACCTTAATCCCACTTCCAAGAGTCCAGGACTGGGGTGGCACCACTTGGCAGGCTAGACTCACAGAGGGCAGAGTCCAGGAGCAGGGGTTGGAAGCCTGTTATGTCCCTTTAGGCTTCAAATAAGGAGGCCATCCAAATTAGCCCTTGAAGTCACTCTGAGTTACGTGGTCAAGAGATGCAAGTCCAGTCCTTCTCCCCCAGGCAAGAGGGCAGCAGGCAGCAGATCAGCACAACAAAGCAGGAGTCCAGAAGAGTGCAGTCCTTCAGCAGCACAGCAGTCCTTCTTCCTGGCAGAGTATCCACAGGTCCAAAAGTGTACTGATGTGTTGGTGTCTGAGGTCCAGTATTTATACCCAGTGGTGCCATTCAAGTAGGGGGGGGGCTTCAAAAGACATGCCTTTGAAGTGCACAGATGTCCTACCTCCCCTGCCCTGGCTCCATTCTAACTACAGGGGGTATGCAGCCCTTTGTGTGGGAACACGACACAGGTGTAAGTGAGGATATGCCCAGCTCTTCTCTCCCATCCTGCCAGTGATGGCCCATTGAGACACACCAAAGCTCCCATTGTGTATGGCTGTCTAGGAGGAATACTTAAAGGCCAACTGCCACCTTCACCCAGTCAGGTGATCAGAGACAGGCTGCAGGCACCAAATAGCTAAGGCAAGAAAATGGCAACGTCCTAAAAGTGGCATTTTCAGAATTGTTATTTAAAATTCCGACTTCACCATAAGTTAGGATTTTAAATTATGATTCCAGAAACACCAAACATGAACCAGTTATATCACCCCATTTGGAAATTGTACCTCTAAGATTTAATAAGGTAATCCCAATGTTATCCTATTGGAGATATAGGCTTTGAAGTAGTGAAAAAATGAATTTAAGAGTTTTTCACTACCAGGGCATGTAAACTTAAAAATACATGTCTTGCTTATTAATACATTGCACCCTACCCTAGGGGTGACTTGTATGCATTAAAAAAGGAAGGGTTAGGACTGGCAAAAGGGTTATTTTGTCAGAGTGAAATGGCAGTTTAAACTGCACATACAGGCTCTGCAATGGTAGGCCTGAGACATGTTTGAAGGGCTACTTAAGTGGGTGGCACAATCAGTGCTGCAGGCCCACCACTAGCATTTAAATTACAGGCCCTGGGCACATTTAGTACACTTTACAAGGGACCCATATGTAAATTAAATATGCCAATTGGGTAGAAGCTAATATTACCATGTTTAAAGGAGAAAGCACATGCACTTTAGCACGTAAGCAGTGGTAAAGTGCTCAAAGTCCAAGGGCCAACAAAAACAAATTCAGCAAAAGGAGGTGGAAGGCAAAAGGTTTGGGGGTGACCCTGGAAAAGGGCCATTTCCAACACCAGCTCTGACTGGACCCCAATGACCATCTGGGTCGGATACAGTACCTCCTTAATTTGACTGGCCCTGTGGGAATTTTTACTGGGGTGGATCTGAGGATCCTTATGGCTGCCTTGATCCCCATGAAGACCATTTGGCCCAAGTAGATGATGACAACTAGTATGACACCAGGCACTGGCCTTGTCTTTCCTCCTAGTGTTGTTACGGAGGAAGGGGTATCCTTTGATATGGTGGTGAGGAGGGCAGCTAAGATCCTCGATCTTCAGTTACCCTGCTTGGAGGTCAAGATCAGTGTCTTGCCGGAGGTGCCTCAGCTGGGTTATCCCACTCCGACTGCTCTTCAATGAAGCCCTCTCTGATGTCCTTCTAGGCTTCACCGTGCACAGGACGATTGCACGCCGCCACCGTCCTGCTCTTTCGGCCCAGCTTTACTCACCCAGCACCACTCCCATGAAAGCCTCTAAAGAGAATCCCGGAGGTTGGGCGTAGCAAAGGAATTAGGACTGGTGTATGTGGTAATGTTTCTGTATTGAGGAGAACGTCATGAAGTCACCTTTCTCAAGGATGTCTCCCACCCTGGAGATGGCTATCGTATCCCATGCCCCAAAGCCCGTCAGTTTTGCGATCTCTCGCAACCAAGTTCCCTTCCAGAGGGATGTTTCTCTGGTTATTTTGTGGGCCCACCCAAGTGTCCTCATTGCCCTGGCCCAGGCTTTCAACGCCACCTGTGTTGCAGGAAGTAACATCTGGGTTCCCTCCCTCCATATACCTGTGTTCTAGCCTAAATGTTGGGGGGTCTTGTGGGACATAAATCCAGTTATTAATAATCAGATGTGCCGCCCAGTAATAACCCTCTATATCTGGGAGTGCAAGACCACCGTTATATTGGTTGCGTTTCAGAGTCTTAGGCGAGATCCTGGGTGTCCCCCATCCTATAAAAAAGTTCTCTCTTCACTGTTTATCCTAGTAAACACTGTCGGTGTGACTGGGTAGTACGAGTTTTGGAGGACATACAAAAGCTGAAGCAGTGTAATCATTTTGAAGAGGGCCACCCGCCCCATCAGAGAGAGGCAGGACTCTCCACCTAGCCGTGTCAGCCTGGAAGACCAACAGTACCCTTCCCACATTGCGATGGAAGCATAGGTCTTTGTGTAATGTCAGGAATATTCGTAGATATTTAAAGCCCTCCTCCGATTCTTTAAGCCCCTGGGGCAGTGGCAATGGCGTTCGTATCGTGTGAGGGGTGTAAAGCACTGATTTGTCCAAAGTGACCATATAGCCCAAGTGGGTACCATAGTCCCCCAGTATTTGGAAAAGTGTTAGGATGGTATTCACTGGGTCCATTACATATACCTCTGCAATCCAGACCTAATTATAATTATTAAGCAAACTATTTGATGAGCCCCGACCACACTTGTAGGGTATTTGGAACCTGCTCATGAGCCCATGGTTCACCTTCCGGTAGCATTAATTCAGGATTTGCAAGCCATGTTGCAGGATTATCACACTCGTTTCTCTTCATCTACGGGTGCACCTTCACCTCCGCCAGCATCTCCACCACTCATGCCTCCTCCTACGTCTAGGATGACGCTGAGAACAGATATTATTGTTCCTCCGCATCAGGATGTTTCCTCTGATGATGACCTAGAGGAAGGTGAAATTCAGAGTGCTAGACCAGCTGGCAATGAGTGGGAAGAATACATAATTTCTACACCAGCTTCTCTAACACCTCAAATAGCAGATTCTCCGCTGGAGGACATAGGTGGTTTCCACACATTAATTGAAAGAGCTGCCTTTCGTTTTCAACTGCCGATGACAGTCAAGCAGTCTACCTGCTTTCTTTATGATTTTAAAGACCAATCGTGAAAAATTGTAAAGGCAATCTCTATATTTGACCATATTTAGGAGGAAGGAGTGAACGTTATGAGAGCACCTGCAACTGTTATCGCGGTCCTTCCTAGAATAGACAAAAAATACAAGGCCCCTGATGACGTGCCAGCCTGTCTGGTAGAACACCCAAAACCAGACTCAGTGGTTACTCAAGCCGCACAGTGAAGGTCAAAAAATCCTTCGGCACCTATCACCGCTCCACCGGATAAAGAAGGCAGGCGTCTAGATAACATCAGCAAGAGGTTTACTACCACTTCAGGCACTACTGTGTGCTCGGCCAATACTATGCGAAATTGGGAAGATACGACCGCCAGATGTCGTCTGATATCGCGCCATACTTGGACCTTCTTCTAGAAGACAAAAAGCTAGAGGCAAGGAAGATATTGTTAGAGGAAAAAAAATCTGCTTCCGAGATCATTGATGCGTTGATGGGTGTAGCTTTCCTTGCTTTCCGTCAGCTTGCTGGTGCAGCCGTCCTTAGATGTCAGGGTTGGTTGAAGGCAACTAATTCCTCCCTGAAGTGCAAATTAAAATTCTGGACATGCCTTTTGATGGTGATGCGCTTTTCGGAAAGCACATAGATGTCTCCTTACAGGCCATTAAGGCAGACACCGAGACTGCTAGATCCTTGGGAACGCTCCAGTATAGAAAGATCCCCTTTTGAGGAGCTCGTGGAAGAGGAGCCTATTCATTTCATGGAGGCTACCAAAGATACCAGCCTCAATCTTATCTATAATTTCGTCCCTCCTACCAACAACAAGCTTATCGTGCACCACCACAGGCTGCATACTCCAGACAACTCAGATGTAAACAGCCTGTACAGTCCAGAGATGCTGTTAGAAAATAGTTCCCCCTAACCTACCGTCCAAAGGAGCGCGCATTACTCGCTATTACAACCAATGGCAAAAAATAACTGCAGACAAATGGGTATTGGATATAATACGGAATAACCCTCGAGTTTGTTACAGTATTACCTCCTCATCTTCCACAAAAATTTCTGCCATCCCAACTTCAGTTACTCAGGAAGGAGGCATTCACCATGCTGCAAAAAGGAGCCATAGAGAGAGTTCCACACTCTCAAAGGGGAATGGGTTTCTAATCCTGCTTTTTTCTTGTAAAGAAAAAGTCAGGAGAATGGCGTCCCATTCTGAACCTCAGAAAGTTCAACAAATACCTACAGAAAAAATCCTTCCACATGGTAACTCTCCAGGAGATATTGCAGCTGCTGAACCATTCAGATTTTCTGGCCAGTCTTGATTTACAGGATGCATATTTCCATTTTCTTATCCATCCCAAACACCGAAGGTTTCTCTGTTTCACTGTGGCAGGTGCTCACTATCAATTTAAGGTCCTCCTCTTCGGTCTCTGCTCAACTCCTTGGGTGTTCACCAAATATCTTGCTCCTATGGCAGCACACCTAAGATTACGAAATCTACAGATCTTCCCGTATCTCAACGACTGGTTTGTGAAAGCTCCTTCTCTTCACCAGACTTCGGAAGCTATATCAATTTGCCTACAACTGTGTCCCTCTCTGGGACTTTCAGTCAATTACCAGAAATCCCTTCTCACTCCCTCTCAACGGATAACTTTTCTTGGAAAAACTTTGGATACTCTCCGAAACAAGGCATTCTAGTCAGAAGAAAGGCAAAACACCATGAGGTCGCTGGCTCGCAAACTATCCAGAAAAGAGTTCACTTCTGTTCGTCTCCTCAAATAATTTCTCTGCATGATGCCCTCAGCCATTCTCATGGTGCCCCACGCACATCTCAGAATGAGACCTTTCCAAGAACAGTTGGACAAACAATGGCTTCAAGTGACCGGATCATTCGATGACATTATTCGGATCACTCCGACCATGAAAAAAGCACTTCCTTGGTGGCAGTCCACCAGCAATCTCTCTGCGGGTCTAACATTCCTCTCCCCACTTCCAAACTTCATTCTGACCACAGATGCCTCACTGGAGGGCTGGGGAGCTCACCTTCAGGACCTCCAAGTGAGTGGCAAATGGAGTCTCTCTCCAAGATGAACTTCAGCTTCCTGGAATTGAGGGCAATTTTCCTAGCTCTTCAGTCGTTTCTTCCAAGGATACAAGCTTCCTCTGTCCTTATTCGAACAAACAACACCACCTGCATGCACAACCTCAACAAGCAGGGAGGGATGAGGTCTCAGATTTTATCCTTAGAAGCTCAGAAAATCTGGAAATGGGCATTACAACACCGCAACTCCATCAAAGCGGAACATCTTCCGGGCGTCAAGAACAATCTAGCAGACACCTTGAACAGAATAGATCAGACATGTCATGAGTGGGAACTCGATCAGCTAATTCTCAACTTCATATTCCGGAAATGAGGAACACACAACTTAGACGTCTTTGCATCTCAAGAGAACCAAAAATGCTGGTTCTTCTCCAGCTGGGATCCTCATAGAGGGTCATGGGGGAATGCATTTTTGATACGATGGCCAGGAATCTTTGCCTTCGCTTTTCCCCCATGCCCTCTCATTTCCAGGGTTCTCATGAAGATGAAAAGATGAAAAGAGAACTGTGCCGGCTGATCCTCATTGCTCCACGTTTGCCTCTCCAATACTGGTTCACAGAACTCCTTCTCTCTACTTATCGCCTTCCAGTGACCACAATCCTATTGATCATGAACAAAGGACAAATCCTGCATCCGCATTTAGCCTCTCTTCAGTAGTAGCGCTCGTGGTAGGAGTGCTGGGCGGTGACGTGGGCGGGAGGGCAGGTGGGGGTAGTAACTACGGAATACGGCCGAACAGAGGTAAGTAGACATATAAATAAATAAAACGAATTTCGTTGCACGCCCTGCATTGCCAAATGCTATGCAGTGCGCGCAACGGAATTCGTTTTATTTATTTATATGTTTACTTACCTCTATTCGGCCTTTTCCGTAGTTTACTACCCCCCACCCTGCCCCTCCCCCGCCCCACGTCACCGCCCGGCAGCACTCCCACCACGGGCCGCTACTGCTCTTCAGTTGCATGTTTGGCACCTGAATTCAATGAGTTCAAGGATCTAGACATCCCTCAGGACTGTAGGGATGTTTTGTCCAGAGCTAGAGCTGAGTCCACTAACAAAACATATTGATTGAAATGAAAGCGTTTTTGTTCTTCTTGCCTTTAAAACGAAATCCACCCTCTTCTCTCATCTCCGTAACAAATTTTGCCTTATCTTCTTTCTCTGGCAAAATCAGGACTGGTGTATGCATCTGTGAAGGCCCACCTCGCTGCCATCTCTCGATACAGGCGTACTTCCAGTTCTTCATCCCTTTGTGCTTCTCGTATCATCAAACAATTCATGAAAGGATTGTTCAGGACTTTTCCTCCCATTCAACCTCCGCCACCAGAATGGCGTCTCAAATTAGTAGTTTCTCAACAGATGAAACCACTATTTGAGCCAATTCACAAAATAGAGCTCAAATGTCTTACTTGGAAAGTGTCATTACTTCTCACTTTTACTTCTGCAAGGAGGGTAAGTGAAATTCAAGCTTTCGCTATAAAAGAACCCTACCTACGATTCACTGACGACTACATTTTACTTAGAACAAATCCTAAATTTATTCCGAAAGTTCCAACCTCACTTTCACCTTAGTGAACCAGTTTTCCTCTGCACATTTTTTCCAAATCTATCCACACCAGTGGAGAGATCTCTTTATTCATTGGATGTCAAAAGATGTCTTTAGTTTTATTTGCAACAGACTAACCAAATACGGAAAACGGATCAGTTGCTGGTCTCATATGGGTCTCAAAGACTGGGTGCTTCAGTCACAAAGAGAACTGTTGCATGATGGATTGCTAAACTATTCAACTCTGCCATACCAAAGCAGGTAAACCGCTCACGACCATGGCTATAGCACATTCCACAAGGGCAATATCCTCTTCTGCTGCCCTGTTTGCTGCTGTCCCGCTAGACAATATTGGCCTTGCCGCAACATGGAAGAACACACATACTTTCACGCGGCACTATTGTTTGGATCTGGCGACTTGCAGTGACGCAGCTGTAGGCAGGGCCGGCTTTAGCACTGGTGGCGCCCAGTGCGACAATGTTTTTTGGCGTTCCCCCAATGACCACCTCCGCCACGGATTCCCTCCTTACCACCCTTTAACAGTCTCCATAACCACTCTCTCTCAGATGCATTTAATTAATTTTATAGCGTCACTCATAAAAGTGAAGGGTGTCAGAGCACTTTACATAACACACACATTATACAGAGACTATCAATCATAGGTGTGTAAATCAGTGTATAGGAAATGTTACATAAGACAGAGGACAACAAGGGGTGGATTCACATATTATCCATACAGGTAGGCAGTATAGTTGAAGAGTACTTGGTCTGGAGAAGCACAAACTCTGAATTTAAAATGTAACACAATGGATTGGGGCTCTCTATAATAACAAGAACTGATTTGTACCCAAATGAACCCTTTCTGCAACATTAGAATAATGAAAGTCTGGGGAAAAAATCCATACGCTCTAATCTATACCTTAAAGTCTGCACGCAGTTCTTTGATAACAGTTAATAGCTCACTGTAAACTGCAACTAACAAAAAGAAGTCTCTGACAAAAGCAGTAACCCACTGACCTGTTTACATTAGATGCATGGTACATGTTCTTCGCAGCAGGCATATTAACCCTCTGCGCTACCTTACCATGAATCAAAACTTCCACGAGTCAAAACTTCTACTAGACAAAACTCCGATCTCACCTGGAAGAACATTAATCACCGGAGTTTTCTTGACATATTAATTGTTGCCTGAAAATTGCTGAACGCGGCAGCAGGTGCTTTTAAGCACAATATAAACAAGACGGGCGCGCCCCCATGCGAAGTCAGCACCCGGTGCAGTGGCACCGGTCGCACCACCCTAGAGCCGGCACTGGCTGTAGGACAGGTGGTCTTACGTCATCTGTTCCAATAAGGTAAGCCTCTACTCTTAGAGGTGTCCCTTACCTTTGATTTCATGTTTTTTCCATTATAAAGATATAAATACTTCTTGCTTTTATATGTTCCTCTGCTGGTATACTAATAATGGGGCTCATTACGATGGTCCGTCCGCCATCGTCACAGGAGTAGGGACCGCCCGGCCAAATGGCGGCCGTCCCGCACATACAATTACAATGCGACCGCCACTGTGGCGGTCGCATTGTGCATGTTTACCATTGCGGTGGGTGCTGCTGGCTGCACCCACCGCAATGGCAAAAATGCATATTGTGCATTTCCCTGCACTACGTGGCAGGCACCATGCAGTGCCTGCCACCTGGTGCAGGGAACTCCCCCAAGTGCACAATTGCATTGGCCCTGCAAAAGGGGGGCCTGCAACGGGCCCCCAAAGTCAATCTCTGCCAACCTTTGAATGGCCGAGGAACCGCCGTTCAAAGGCTGGCGGAATGCAGCATCCTAATGTGGCGGATGGTGCCTGCTAGGCACCGCCACCATTCTAGGTATGCTGGCCAGGTCCGACAGGCAATCGTAACGATTGCCTGTGACGAACCCGTGGCGGACGGGCTTTCCATTTGCCAGCAAACCTCCTGCCATCCTATTCTGGCGGGCGGAGAATGACCGCACGATGGCGGTGAACCCGCCACCGGCAGGCTGCCGGTGGCGGGTTCTCCGCAATCGTAATGAGCCCCTATGTAACTGCGTTATGATGATATATGTTTATATATATATATTTTTTTTTTTTTTCCACCAAAGGTCCGAGAACTTTTGAGAGCGCACACTCGGCAAGCTGAACCACCTGGCTTTCACTTTCTGGCACAATCTTGCATCATTGTTCACTGGTAACCTGTCACAGACCTGACGCGTTTCTAGGCTGCTGCCTTTCATCAGAGGTCGCTCTTGGAATGACTAAAACAGGCAGTTCTGGTATACTTTATTTATAGCATGCCCCGCCCTCAGTGGGTTTACTCTTTCGGTGCATGCTGGGTCCCGTAGTTCCCTCCAGAACAAATAACACCTTTAGTAGGTCCTGCTATGAAGTCATCACTTTCCAAGCATGTTTTCTCCACCCTTGGTGGGCCCCAGAACAAGGTGCAAGTGATTTTCGCCACAGTTCGCCGTGCCGCAAAATAGGTCCGGATCCAGTTCCGACCCACGGCCTCCTTTAATTACCAAGAACGGTGCTGCTCCCCGCGACAGGACTGCCGTGTGATAATTTTTTCCACCAAAGGTCCGTGAACTTTTGAGAGCGCACACTCGGCAAGCTGAACCACCTGGCTTTCACTTTCTGGCACAATCTTGCATCATTGTTCACTGGTAACATGTCACAGACCTGACGCGTTTCTAGGCTGCTGCCTTTCATCAGAGGTCGCTCGTGGAATGACTAAAACAGGCAGTTCTGGTATACTTTATTTATAGCATGCCCCGCCCTCAGTGGGTTTACTCTTTCGGTGCATGCTGGGTCCCGTAGTTCTCTCCAGAACAAATAATACCTTTAGTAGGTCCTGCTATGAAGTCATCACTTTCCAAGCATGTTTTCTCCACCCTTAGTGGGCCCCAGAACAAGGTGCAAGTGATTTTCGCCACAGTTCGCCGTGCCGCAAAATGGGGTTTTATGACCAATCAACAGGTGGCTGGGTGTCTGTAAGAACAGAAAGGCTCAATGTCCCACAATCCATCTGTTCCGTTTGAAAATTCTTCCACGTTGGTATTTCTTTTTGCCACTGTTCCTCATTGTATTTCGCCACCTCGTTAGTCACCCTCTCCTCATTACCGCTTGCTGCGTCCGTTTCCCTCGCCTCCTGCACGATGGAATCCACGGAATCTTCGCAGGCGTCCCTCATATGGTGGGGCACCATGAACTTACATAGTTCACATCCATTTGGATGACGAGATCCGCAAGCAGTGGTTCTGATGGCAAACACAAACAACTCCTTCGCCTCACCATGCCATCGAACATCTCGGCGGGTGCCTCCAAGCGGATGGTGAGTCCGTGTGTTTCACAACAACTACATTAAGAAAGGATTAGGAGCAATCACGGGAGTATTCAAATTGATTTAATTTCGTGGCAAATGCATTTCGGTAAAATTCCTTCTTCAGTGCCTTTTAAATCAAACAATCTTCGGCGCAGCCTGGGGTCTTTTAAATGTTCCATGATACTCTTGCTATTGGTGGGGTTTTATGACCAATCAACAGGTGGCTGGGTGTCTGTAAGAACAGAAAGGCTCAATGTCCCACAATCCATCTGTTCCATTTGAAAATTCTTCCACGTTGGTATTTCTTTTTGCCACTGTTCCTCATTGTATTTCGCCACCTCGTTAGTCACCCTCTCCTCATTACCGCTTGCTGCGTCCGTTTCCCTCGCCTCCTGCACGATGGAATCTTCGCAGGCGTCCCTTATATGGTGGGGCACCATGAACTTACATAGTTCACATCCATTTGGATGACGAGATCCGCAAGCAGTGGTTCTGATGGCAAACACAAACAACTCCTTCGCCTCACCATGCCATCGAACATCTCGGCGGGTGCCGCCAAGCGGATGGTGAGTCCGTGTGTTTCACAACAACTACATATATATATTCACTGAAAAAAACATGGTTTTTTCAGTGAATTTCAAAGGTTTTTAAATGCTAATTTCTAACTATAACGTCCCTGAAACCTATAGTTTTTTCAGTGAATTTCTAAGGTTTTTTAAATGCTAATTGTTAACTATAACGTCCCTGAAACCTACAGTTTTTTTATTGAATTGCTAAGGTTTTTTAAATGCTAACTTCTAACTATAAAGTCCCTGAAACCTGTGGTTTTTTCAGTGAATTTCTAAGGTTTTTTAAATGCTAATTTCTAACTATAACGTCCCTGAAACCTATGTTTTTTTCAGTGAATTTCTAAGGTTTTTTAAATGCTAATTTCTAACTATGCCTACAGAGGTAGGACATGTGCAGAAAGAGGAAGAAAGGCGCAGAAAGAAGCAAGATAAATGCAGAAAGAGGCAACAGAAGTCCAGAAAGAGGAAGAAAGGTGCAGAAAGAAGCAAGAGATATGCAGAAAGAACTAACAGAGGTGCAGAAAGAGGCCTTGTTGCAAAGTCATCCTGTGGCCTGGGCACCCACCAACTTTTTGCTGATGGGTACTGGTGGTAACTGACTCTGACTGACCCTGGGCTCTGCCTAACCAGGCCCGGAGCCAGTGCTATGCTGAAAGAATACAGTGAAAACACCTACATACACTAGGGAACTAACACGATTCATCGAAAACAATGCCATCCTAGACCCATCCCAATCCGGATTCCGAAGCAACCACAGCACAGACACCGCCCTACTCGCCGCAGCCCTCATCCTACTCGACCTATCAGCAGCCTTCGACACCGTCTCCCACCGCACACTAATCGCCAGACTACACGACGCCGGCATTCAAGGAACAGCCCTAGACTGGATCCGATCATTCCTCACCGGAAGAAGCCAAAGAATCAGACTGCCGCCCTTCCTCTCCAATCCCACGGAAATCACCTGCGGAGTCCCACAGGGATCATCACTGAGCCCGACCCTCTCCAACATCTACATGGCCTCCTCCCTCGCCGCCATCGTCCGACAACACGGCCTCAACATCGTCTCCTATGCCGACGACACCCAGCTCATCCTCTCCCTCACCAAAGACCTCGCCACCGCCAGACTCAGCTTCCAGAAAGGAATGCAGGAGTACGCAGTCTGGATGACCAACAGCTGCCTTAAGCTCAACGCCGAGAAGACAGAAGTCCTTGTCCTCGGAACCAACCCCTCAGCTTGGGACAACACCTGGTGGCCGACCGCCCTCAGAAGCCCACCGACCCCCTCGGACCACACCAAAAACCTCGGCATCATACTCGACTCATCCCTCACCATGAACCGACAGATCAACGCCGTCACCTCCAGCTGCTTCAACACCCTCCGCATCCTCCGCAAGACCTTCAAATGGATCCCCCCGGAGTCAAGGAAGACAGTCACCCACGCACTCATCACCAGCAGACTGGACTATGGAAACGATCTCTACACCGGCATGAACAAGTCCCTACTCCGAAAACTCCAGACGATACAGAACACCGCCGCCAGACTCGTCCTCGGCATCCCCCGGCACGAACACATCAGCCAACACCTACGAAGACTCCACTGGCTTCCCGTGGAGAAAAGGATCACCTTCAAAATCCTCACCCACGCCTACAAATGCCTACACAACACCGGACCCAGATACCTCAAGGACAGAATCAACTTCCACGTACCCAAAAGAAACCTCCGATCTTCCAACCTCGCACTGGCCAAAACCCCACGCATCCGCAGAGCAGGAGGAAGATCCTTCTCCCACACGGCGGCCAAAACCTGGAACAAGCTCCCGGTAGACATCAGACTCGCACCCTCCCTGAACACCTTCAGGAAGGCCCTCAAGACATGGCTCTTCCTCTAACGGACCTGCGAATGCCCCCCCCCCCCTCAGCGCCTTGAGACCCTCACGGGTGAGTAGCGCGCTTTAACAACCCCTGATTGATTGATTGATTGAGGGTACACTATGGGTTGGGGTACCCCTGTGATTGGCATGACCTCCCCTGTAAGGCCCTAGTACATAATAGGGCAGGGGGATTAAAACTACCTCTAAGTCCCTCCATCCATCCACTCATCCCATCCAGCCTTCCATCCATTAATTAATTCATCCATCCATCCATCTCGCGACGAGTCGTTTCAGAATGAGGCTTTGCCGCCACACCTCACACGCCGCCCAGCCCCTGCTCCTCCCCTCCCAGGTGGGCCCTACCCTCTCCCTACCTTCATTAGTAGGGTATGTCCGCAAGGGCCAAGCAGGCAGCACACAGCAAAGGGCGATGAGGAAAAGGAGATAATCCATGGGAAAGCCATCTCCGGGCTCGGGGCGCGCAGCAGCCTGCTGCATCCCTGGCCAAAGTTACTAAGCTGTAGAGACAGAAGGGGAGGCGGGCAGAGAAGGGGGGGGGAGGACCCACAGGCTGGCTTTCAGCTGTCACTCAAAGCAGCTGGCTGCACCAAAGAGACCCTGGGAATAGTGTGCCCTCATAGCGCCTCCTCTAACCCTATCCTGCCCACCTCCTCCTCTTTAAAGGCGCAGGCATGTTTCCCTTTCAAGGCTTCTTCGTTCCCGCGCTCCTATTACCCTTGCTCCATCCTCTCCTGACTGCATGGCGTGTATCACTCTTTGCTCTTGTTTCCCCGGGTCTCTTCTAGGTGTCCATTACAGCCTCCTCCCTGTGCCCCTTTCCCATTCTCCTATTCCATCACTCAATTTTCTGACTTGTTTATTTTTTTTCCCTTGCCTTTCATCTCCTACCCGTCTTTTCCAATTGTTAACATTTTCCCTCGTCCGTATGTCTATCTATCGTACCTGTACGTCTCTGCTTTTTAGTATGTGCCCCTTTCCCATTATCAGTATTTTGTAATATGAACTTCCTAACTGTACTGTCAGGTACTGTTCTTCATAGTGCGTCTTACGCACACATTTATAAGCTGTGGCTGCGGGTTCCGTCTAATGATTGGCGGTACAACGCCTCTCGCGCACATTTATAAGCAATACCTGTAAAGTGACGTGCTCTCTCCTTTACTGTAATTTCCTCCTTCATTTGTCATGCCCACAATCTCGTAACAATTTTATTTAATTCTTTCTCCACGCTGTCTCCTCTCTCTTTCCTCTTTTTACTCTCCTCTGCCCTCCATCTCTTTACCACCTGCTTCTCCTCCCCTCCCTCTCACCTGATGGATCATGTTTTCCACCTGTCCACTGCTTCCCTTCTGTCTCAATCCCTTTTTTCTCTTCCTCAACCTTGTTTCCTGGCGCCACTGTCTTTTTCTTTTCTCTTCTATGTTTCTTCCCTCCCTTCTTCTTTAGCTCTTTCGTTCCTAATTTTACTCCCCGGTTTTGCCTTTAAACCTGCCCCTCTCTCCGTCTCTCTCCCCACTTTCTTCTCACGCCATCTCTCCCTCATTAGCTCCTCTCCTTCTTTACTTCCCCTCTCTCCCTCTCTTCTTTTAGTCTTTCAATCCCTCACTTTCTGACTAATTTTCGTGTTCATTCTTTCCCCTTCCTTCGACCTTCTCGTTGTCTGTCTTTTCGGCGCTCTTCTCCTAACCCATCACACACACTTTGTAGATTTCTCCTCTTTCCACATTTAACACACGCATTTTTTCTGCCTTCCGTTAGCCCTCTCCTGCCTTTGCTTCTGGTTCATTCTGTGCACATATCCATCCTTGTCATATCAGATACGTCTATATATATATATCGGTTATCATTCTGTCTAAGCCTATCACTCTCCTTATTTCTATTTTTACACTCCTTGCTTTATTCTCTCTCGCTCCTTCTGTGCATGTTCTCACATTAGCGCCCCTTTAGCCTCCCTGCCCTCTACTTTTCCCAATTCCCCACCCCCAGCTTTCCCCATTTCACCCGTCTTCTACTATTTCTAAATCCATTTCTGTTTCAGCTCTCTTCATGCCATTCCCTCTCTACCTCCACTCTCTTCCAGACCCATCCCTTCTCACCACTATCTGCCCTCTGTCTTACACATTTCCGTTTTGACTCAATTTCTACTTTTTTCCCCGTAACCCTCCATTGCCCCCTTTTCCCGTTGTAATTCTTTTTTCCAGATGCCTTGTTTTCTTCTTGCACGCCTCTCCCCCCTTCACTCCTCCCGGAGTCTATTCCCTCACTCAACTCCTCTCCTCATTCATTTTTTCTAGCTTAGTGTCCTTCGCCCCGCAGACCCTTCCCTCATTTCCTCTCTCCCGTGCTTCTCCCACAGGCACAGGAGAGGAAGCGCTTCTACTCGGGAAAAGAGCAAGACTTGACGAGTCGGGAGGAAAGAGAACAATCTCAGACGTCTTGGGAGAGGGAGTGGTTATTGTGGAATCCTCATTTCAGGGAGGTGCCGCAGTGCGCGTTTCCATTCTTTAAGTAAGGGGGTACTGGAGCTAGTGTTCAACACTGTGCTGTCTTATAGCCTTGCCATTAAAGGGGGCCATTTCAGACGAGGCTCCTTACCTGGCCAGTCCTCACTGAGTCTGACTAGAGAAGGAGCCTTGTGTGAAGAGGGTTTCAGAGCGAGGCGGAATACCATGGTGAGCACAGTAAGCCTGACAAAGGGAGACCGCACTTCGTTTTTTAAACATTTTCTTCTGGATTCGCGCACCCAGCGGGACTACGCCCGAAAAAGCAAAAAAAAAGAAGCTTTTTTTGGGCCTGGGGGTCCCTGTGGGACCCCCTGAGCAGGCCTAGGGGGTCAGGGTGTTTCTACCCTGCCCCCTTTTCTTCATTTTTAACTTTATTTTTCCTTTTTCTTGTGACTTGGTTCTACCGAGTCACAAAATGGCTGCCAAAACTTCCTGGTTTGGATTGTTGGCAGCCAATCAGAATGAAGCTCGTGCTCCGGAGGGTTCGCGAATCCTCCTCGGTGCTCAGATATATACATTTTTATATTTTGAATTTCTCAGCAACTACTGAACGGATTTACACCATTTAAAAAAAGCACGCTTTCTGGACCAAGACCTACCTGTTTGCCAAATTTGGTGCAATTCCGTTCAGCCGTTCGGGCTTTAGCTTTGTCTAAAGTTCCTATGGAAATTAACATGGGGAAAACGCGTTTTGGGACCCCCCTTTTTTCTCGGCCCCGCTTGACGAATCACCCTGGAACTTTCAAGACAGGAGCTGACCTGAGTGAACCATTACTTTTGAAAATTTTGCGAAGATTCGTCAAACGGCGCCAAAGATATTGGCAAAAGAAAAAACGCTTTTTGAATAGAAGCAAGGTCCTAACTATAACTACCTACATTTTGAGTGATTTTAAACACGGGAGTACAATAGTAACTCTTTCATGTTTATGTAATTACCAACACCTGTGGGGAGAATTTAAATGAAATGAACACCACAATGCATTTTATGGTTGACAAAGGCTGAAGCAACAGCTGAAACGCATTACAAGCTTTTACAAGTGCTGCCTCTGAAATAAAATGGATTACTCCAGAGATTCGAGTGCAAGCCATTTCTTGATGGAGATATGAATTCTTTGTATTAAAAGAGGCGTGTTGTGGCCTCGCCTCTAAACCTGCACCACGGCGATTTGGTTGCACTCCAGAATACCACAAAACCCAGAATGTATGTATGTATGTAAGACCTCTTGCGAATTGATCAAGAGACTTGAATTTTAAAATAAGGAATAGCGGCTACACGTACTAGCAGCATTTTTGAGAACTTGTTTGCACCATTGGAATATTGATGCATTTGGCCTGTACCGATACTTACCTGGTGGTGCATTATGGGCAAGAGAGGAATTGGACTACAATCTATGTGAGCCCACAGCTGCGAACATTTATCTATGATTAAGGCCAATGAGGCCGAAATGCGTCAGAACGTCATGAGTGGTGCCGCCCTGCGATACAAATAAAAAGGTCTCTTACTCAAGTTGTGCTTCGGCAATTTTCTTTTGTTGAGTGCAAATTCAGCGGGACGCTCCGTTCCCGTGGTCTGCTGAGGCTGCCCTGGAAGGTCGGAGGCTCCCGCGTACGGAGAAATTTGTGTGGATATATATATATATATTTATATATATGTATATGTATGTATATATATATATATATGTATATATGTATATTGTTACCCACCATCCACTATGGGTATTTATATTCTCTAATGTTTATCTATACAACTGCTGTCTACTCTGATTCAAGCATGTGAATCTATGAAAGAGCCAATACTGGAGAAGAAAATGTGTTACTTACCTGTAACTACGGTTCTTCAGTATTGGTATCTTTCTTAGATTCACATGCACCCACCCTCCTCCTCTGAGAGGCTTACCTTATTTCCTCAAGTATATAACTTCACACTTGTGCTTGAAAATCTGAGGTACTCAGCCTCTCTTTGGAGTATTCTATAGATTGCTTATTGGTTCTTTTTTTACAAAAGAAGGTAGATAGGCTATTGCAGTGACTGTTCATTGCATTGTAGCCTATGGTTATAATATTTACTGCTTTCGAATAATACAGTGGGACTCCCACAGTGACGACGGGGATGATTCAAGCATGTGAATCTATGAAAGATACCAATACTGGTGAACCGTAGTTACAGGTAAGTAACTCATTTTCTTATGTGTTGCGTATAGGTCTTGTTTGTGGTGGTAGAGACATGTGATGTCCCTCCGCCTCATATTGGAGAACATAAACTTCAGATGGGTCTTTTCTCTGCTACAAACTCTCTGCCCTCCCGGCTGTTTGTCAAGTGTAATAACTGAGTTAGCTCATGTCCATCTTCTTGGGTCAAGCCCAGATTACCCCGACTGTTTTGTCTTGTAAAAAGTTCACCATCTGTTAAAAGATCACCTAGGGTTGGTGGGTTGTTATGACTCTATTTTCTAAACCCGGGGCCAGAATCCCTGGTTGGAAATCGGTTATGTATGATGAGTATCATTTTTTCATGCTATCTGTTGCAGTCAGCCGCTGTCGTTGCAGGTAACAGCGGTGGGGCCGAGTAAGGGGGGATTTCGAGGGACGATGCAGAGGGAAAATTAAATAAATAATTAATTTTCCTTCGGCATCGTCCCTCGAAATCCCCCTTTACCCGACCCCACCGCCTCACCGCTGTTAACCTGCACAGACCGCAGCTGCTTGCAGTAGTCGGCTAGGAGTAATCCTGACTTTAGAAGTGTATGTACTTTGGGTTTAGCTCCGGAAAGGAATCACAATAAATACTGCAATGAAACCTGGGAAAATTCCTTTTGCACTTGTACCCACAGTTTTCTTTCTGAGTTATGATTCAAATCCAGAGATAGGCGGATCTGAGCAGGCTCTATGTACGTAACTCTTTACATTGGGAAGTCCCAAAACTCCCTACCCTGTAGCTTGATATAGCGGGTGCTTGTGACTTTGAGTTTCTTGTTTTTCCTTACAAAGGAATTTTTCCTGGATTTGGGCTAGTATTACCTTTATGGAATTTAAGTGTTATGGTCTGAGCTAGAAATAGTAGTTAAGGTAGGCAATCAATCTTTAAGCTCGTTGCCCTCCCCCATCCAGGTTATCTCAAGTTTCCGACATTGGTAAAAGTGTCTGCAGGAGTGGAGTGGAGGGATATTGCATTCATACATTGCAGCAGCCCTTTGCAGCAGATTTACTTCAAGATATTTAATAGGACCTTCAGTCCAACTAAAGCCATTGTGTAGTAGGGATTCATGACATTCATCTCTTGCATCAGACACCCATCCCCATTGAGAAATGCAGTTTAAAGCCAGAGATTAATAAAGTCTCTGGGTTGGCAATGAAGCACAGCTTGGCATCAACAAATAAAGCTAACTTGTGTTCAGTATTACTTAGTGTCAGGCCCTTTTCATTTGCCTTGCATAGGATTCTTTGAACCAGAGGTTCCATTGATAAAGCGAACAATAAGAACGAAAGAGGGCAGCCCTTTTTTTGCCCTCTTGTAATTGGGATGTTGGTAGACTAGTCCTCATTCACACTTATTGTAGTAGCAGACCATTTATAGTTGGATTGGATATATGTTTTCATGATCGGACCTATGCACCTTTTATGACGTATTGCCAGTCAATCCTATCAAAGGTCTTCTCTGCATCAAGCAAGAGCAGGGCCATTGATTTCTCATATCTGCAGGCTCTATGAGAGTAGCCAACAGCATGGTATTGCCACATGTGTGGCGTTCTTTATGAAGCCCGGTTGTTAAAATTGATATTAGCTTAGGCTAAATGGAATGTAATCTGGTAACCAGCTGAGATGTGAACAATTTTGCATCACAGTTAAGGAGCACAATGGACCTATATGAGCAACATGACATTGGGTCTCTCAATCTGGTATTCAAGCATAGCATTCATCACTATCCCAGGGGATAGAACATAGTTGAACACCTGTGTGAGTAGAACTGTCAGAATGTCTATGTAGACCTTTTAGAGGGACACCAGAAAACCATCTGATCCCCGTGTTTTTCCTCTTGGTGTTTTGTTTATAACTACTGTCACCTCTTCTGTTGAAATGTCCTCTTCTAGAGATTCAGAGTGTAACTTTTATGTGGGTTGGTTATAATATGCCAATTAGTCAATTTGTTTGCGTGGCTGTCGAAAAAGAGATGAGTAGAAAGTAGTAAGAGCTTGAGAATATCAGGGATCCTAGTATATGTGGTTCCTTCTTCCTCTTTTATTACTTTGATGTAATTCCACATGTGCAATTGCATTTATTTGTACACCAGAAAAGTATCTGCTTTATCCCCCTTTCCATAATATGCTTGTTTGATATACCATGGTTTTCTAGCTACATCTTTCATTAGGAGCTGCTCCACTTCACCTCTCTCTTTTCTTAAATTGCTACATGCATGCATCAAACAGTCTATTTTATGACAGGCTTCCCATGTTTGAAGCTGAGTATCCAAATCCAGTTTCCTTTGTTTGGCTCCAAAATTGAACATATGGGAAATTAATTCCCTCATATTACAGCTTTCACTGCATCCTATACCAACCCACAGTTTACATCCCCATTATCGTTTCCCCAGAAATATTTTTCTTTTAATTCCTGTATTCTTTCTCTAACCGTTGGATCACATAATGCATTTTATTGTTTATTCAAGGTCATGAATGGGGTCTCTGTGGTATCGTGGGGGTCCAGGTCAAGCCAGATCCGGGCATAATCAGCAAGAGCCCGGATACCATTGGAGGAATTTAATATCTTCGGGGCTAGATCTCTCAAGAGTAAGAAGAAACCTGTTGAGGATATGATTTTTGTACAACAGAGAAAAATGTGAAGTCCTTGTACTCCCCTTAATTGTTGCCTTCAGATGTTTAAAAGACTCTGGGCCAGATGTACGACCCTATTTTGCATGCGCAAACAGGTTTGTGACCTGTTTGCGCATGCAAAATCTAATAGGGCCATGTACAATCCCTATTTAGCGAGTCACAATCTTTTTGCGACTCGCTAAATAGGAATTGCGAGTCGCTATTAGGTAGGGGCGTTCCAAGGGCGTCCCTTCTTAATAGCGAGTCAGAGACCTATGTAAGAATATTTTTTTGCGACGGCAATTGCGGTCACAAAACACTCGCAATTTACCGCCCTCTTCAAGAGGGTGGTAAAGCACTCACAAATGGGAAGGGGTCCCCTTCCCCTCTGTGAATGCAGGGGGAAATATTTTTTAGGGGCAGGCAGTGGTCCCAGGGACCACTACCTGCCCTTAAAAAATGAAACTGAAACGTTTCATGTTTTCTTTTTTTAAATGCATCCCGTTTTCCTATAAGGAAAACGGACTGCATTTAAAAAAATAAAAACTGCTTTATTTAAAAGCAGTCCCAGACATGGAGGTCTGCTGAGCCCAGCAGGCCACCATACCTGGGAGGGCCAGCCATTTCTAATGGGGTCGCAAATTGCAAGTGCCTCATTAATATGCATTAGGCATGCAATTTGAGACCCCATTTGGAATTGCTAACAGGGTCTCAGACACTGTTGTACATGGCATTTAGCGACTCACAAATTGCGACTCGCAATTGAGCGCAATTTGCGAGTCGCTAAATGACATTGTCGTACATCTGGCCCTCTATGCCTTGTATTAGTGATGGTAGGGCATTGTCTCTGGGGGGATCTGTCTTGCATGGAATGCAGCATAGCATTATATGCAATATAGCATTAATGTCAGTTCTGAGAATTAAACCTGCCTGTTATGAATTGTGCTACTTTAGGAAAGAATTGAAAAAATTGTTCCTTTAGGTGCATATAGCGAGATGAGTATTATATTCAATTAACCCACCTTGCCACTGTTTTCTATAAATCTGCCCTCTTTGCGTACTTTGACTTCAAGGCGAAGTCAAGACCACACCACAAAGGAATAGCTACCCAATTAGTTTTAGTATTATTAGTGGCGTGTAACTACAAGGGAAACCAGTAGGAACGTAGGCGTGGTATATCTTTTGTGAGTAAATGGTTTCTAGTAAGAACGCAAAATCAACTTCCTTGTTTTTCAACCATTGTAGCACTACGTTTCACTTAACCGGTGAATTAAGGCCTAGTTAATTTAGTGATACTATTGTCAGTGGGTTAATCAATTATATTGTTTTGGTAGATTATATCTCTCCCCATTTCAATGGACTGTTGTACATTTTGCCTTTTCTGGAAGCTTAGTTAAGGCTGTGCACCTTTCCTGCATTGATCCTTTTCACCTTCTCTCTTGAAACAAGCCCATATCTATCCGTCTCCTCTTTGCACTGTCTATGTAATAATGTTGACTAAAAAAACTCAACTAAAACAGCGTATACCTTAACTAGTAAACACACCAAATTACTAGTATTACTGCAACTATCCACACCGTTCTCATCTCTATGAAGGGGCTGACTCAGTGGTGTGATTCCAGGCCCCTTACCCATACTGCACCATTGAGGTTTTTGGTTTCTGGCCAAGATCATATGTCAAGAGCACAAGCAAATACAAATATTGACCAAGCAGGGAGAACCCCGTTGGAATGCCCATATAAAATTTAGCTGCTCAAGAGATCCCACTTTCCAAGGAGTTTTAAAGTATTCAAAGCTAAGATCTCATTAGTCTATTCCCCATCCTGTCGATGCCCATCCGTGCCTGGACCACTCCGAGTGCCAGGAACCTTGGTCCTCCCCCTCCTGCTGCCACCACGTTGTGACCCTTTGCATCCTCACCCCGGCCACCGTTCCACACACTGCTGTGTCACAGCACCATACAACACTCAAGGAGCATTCTTCTGTGCTTCCTTCAAGTTTTCTTGCACTTACCCACACCCAATAATCCCCGCACCGACAGCACCCAACACCCCACTTTCTCACACTCACACAGTCCTGCAGCCACCCACACAACACTTCACACCCCCATGCATGCTCCTCAACTCCCGCTCACTCACCAAGCACACCACAGAGATCTGGGAACTGCTGCACGACAGTGCCCCTGACCTACTTTTCCTTGTGGAAAACTGGCTGAACCCTGCATCGGTACCTGACATTGCCACAGCCATCCCCCCACAGCAACAAGACTGCCAGGCAAGACAGACTTCACAAGCCTGGAGGCCATCATCCACACGAATAGCATCAGCTGTACCACATTCACGAACACGACATCCTCTAACATGGAACACCCGTCGTTCAAGCTCCACATCACAGCAAGCTTCACCCTAAGTGGCACATGCACCTACAGTCCACCAGGACTGTGCTCCACTTCCCTGACACCATCAGGGACTTTGTTTCACCACTCGCTCTCAATTTTAGAAATTACTTCCTACTCAGAGACCTAAACTTCCACCTGGAAGACCACGCCGACCCCAATTCAAGAGCACTGGTTAAAGACCTTGGAAGCCTGAGCCTCACCCAACAAGTAAAGGGACCTACTGATGTCGTCGGACATCTCCTGGACCCTATTTTCACCAACTTCGACAACATCTAAGTCTACGAGCCGACACCAGTACCCTGGGCAGACCACGCCCTCATCAATTTCAGCATCACTGTCCCGGTGCAGTGCACATGCTCCAGCTCTAGACCAGCCTGCTGAAACTGGAACAGAATCCCAAACAAGAACTGCAACACTGCTTTCAAAACCCACCAACCCGAACACAGCAACAGACTCCCCAAAGCCATTAAGAATTTCAGCAATTGGATCTCCTCATGCACAGACTCCCTGGCATTCTCAAGCACAGCAATACAACAAGATCCAAACCCCAGCCTAACTGGTACACGGAGGTATTCAGACTGATGAAACGCCACTTCCAACAACTGTAGTGCAAATGAAGAATGAGCCAGGACAATGAAGACAGGAGCACATTCAAATCCGCGTTAAGGCGCTACCACCAAATGATCCGGACCACCAAATGCACCGCTCTGGTGGACCACATCGATGCTAGCTCCAACAGAAGCAAAGAAATCTTCACCATTGTGAAAGATTTTGCCTCTCCATTAGCCGCCTCCAACTCAATCGCCCCCTCGCAGGACCTCTGCAACAATCTCTCTCAATTCTTCAGCAACAAAATCACCCCCATTTACAGCAACTTCAGTCCCCAACCCGACCCAATAGAGCTCGCTAAACACCTCCCAATCTTATCTAAAGAGCCAACGGTAAACACATGTCACATCATCACCCCGGAAGAACCTGGCACCACCATGAAATCCATCCACTCAGGGGCCCCATCGGACCCCTGCCAACTCCACACCTACTCCAGAGAACTGCAACTCATCCGCGCCATGCTCAAGACCCATTCTGAATGCCTCCATCTCTTCTGCGACCTTCCCAGATGCCTGAAAACGCACAACTGTCCTTGCATTGCTGAAGAAATCCTCTGTGGACCCTTCAATGCTTGCTAACTACAGGGCAATCTCTCTGTCACCATTCCTGGCCAAGGTCTTAGAGAAAATCATTAACAGACACCTCACCAAATACCTCAGTGACCACCAACTCCTCCACACCACTTAGTCTGGTTTAAGACCCAACCACAGCATGGACACTGCCCTCATTGCCACCATGGATGAGATCCGCATGACTATGGTTAGAGGAGACACGAAGGCCCTCATTCTTCTGGACCTCTCTGTAGCATTTGACACAGTCTCCCACCCTATACTCATCCAACTCCTACACGACATCCAAATCCAAGGACACGGATTCCTATGGATCCGGTCCTTCCTGACTTGAAGGACCCAGTCGGTCAGCCTGGCACCGTTCACCTCAGACGCCCACGACCAAATCTGCAGAGTTCTGCAAGGATCCTCTCTAAGCCTGACCGTCTTCAATGCATACATGGTCCTGCTAGCCAGGATCATCCACAAAAAGGTGGTACACTGAAAGTGCGCTTCATAAAGGAAGCCCTCTGGAGGAATGAAAGGGGGTCCCATGAACCCCTCAGGCATCCCCTTGCAGGCGAGCGCAGTGACTCACTGCACCTGCCTGCAAGAGGATCTCTAATCCTTCTTAAAAGTACAGACGGTTTGCTGTCTGCACAGAGAAACACGGGGCAACTTTTAAACCTCTGCTCCTTATTTCTCTTGAATATCCTGCCATGGGGGCAGCACGAGTTCGAGACTGCCCTGAGGGCAGTGCATTCACCATAATTGGGCGCACTATCCCAGTTTGCACCCGGCGCACCTGCTTAAAGGTGCATTGCTGCACAAATGGGAAAAGTGTGCCCTATCTGTATTAGGGCTCCTGGTGGCCAAGAGAGCTAGGACTGACACCCACCCCCACCACCCATGCTAAGAACCTCAGGATAATTATTGACAGCAAATTTAACATCACCGCCCAAGTCAATGCTGTCACTAACTCAGGCTTCCATACCCCGAAGATGCAGAGAAAGATTTTCAATTGGCTCCCTGTTAGCACCTGGAAAACCATCACACACGCCCTGGTCACAAGCAAGCTGGGCTACAGTAACACCCTCTATGCCAGGATCAACAAAAAACTCAACAGAAGGCTGCAGACAATGCAGAACTCGTTGCCAGAATCACTCTCAACGCTGCATTCACATTACACCACAGCTGAAGGAGCTCCACTGGTTCCCCATTCACAAACAAACACAATTCAGCCTTTTGTTAACACTGGGCCAGCATACCTCAATCATCGCTTCTGCTTTCACAAACCTTCCAGACACCTCTGCCCGTCTGGACTCCTACTTGCATAAATCCAACGCATATGGAAAACCACATCCAGTGGGTGAGCCTCCTCCTATGTTGCTCCTGGATAGATCACACTACTTTCTCTTGATTGTGTTCATGGCGTCTTTTTTCTTTACTATCCTTGTTTGATTTTTAGGTCCACCATCCTTCATAAATATTTTTTGTTGGACCTTGTGTTTCTTATGCTGGTCTGGGTGTGTTGGCAGTAAGACCCAGTATCTTTTGCTTCGTTCACCTCCCTCTATTCCTTCTGTTCTTCCTACACTGCTGTTTCCTCCAAACTGATTTTGAACTCTCCAATTCTGTCTTAACTTTCTATGGAGAACTGTCTATTTTCAGTGGTTCAGAATTTATTCCTCCTTTGACCTGGTTGGGAAAACTTCCAATTTTGAGAGAATGTATGCAAGTGACAAAAACATTTAGGAATAGACAGCTTTATTTTTTTTGTCATGTTTTCAACTTATAATTGATGCTTTCAGTTTATATTTTGAAGGATAAAATTCCAGATTTTAATGATTTTACCTGTCATGACATAAATATATTAGAATTCTCAAAATTCACAGTATGATGTTAGATTCCAAATAGTTGGTGAACTCGATATCTCAAACTCCTTACATTTATCATTAATTTCTGTTGAAATATTATTGTCCTTATATTCAGAACGATGCTTACAGCTGCTGCTTGCCGGATGTATTCCCCTAGAGCAGTGTTTCCCAAACTGTGGGTCGCGACCCACTGGTGGCTCGCAAGCTGATTTTTAGTGGCACGGGTGGCTCTTCCGCAATGGCAGAGGAGCGTCGCCCCACTGGCTCATAGCCAGCAGCAAAAAAATAAAACGATATTAAAGTATCGTTTTATTTTTAAGCCTCTGGCTCAGCCAGTGTGTGCAGGGATGGGCAAGGCTGAGGCATGGGAGGGGGGAGGAGGAGTGCTAGTGCACTCTCCAAGTGCTTATGTGTGTTTGGCAGGCCGTCTCAGGACTCCCTGGTCTGAGCAGGGCATCTTACTAGCCTGCTCTGGCGCAGGGATTGGACAGGGAGTCTGTGACGAGTCTGCGGTCTCTGCTGGGACAAGGAAGTCCCAGCACCAAGGCGCGACGGGGGAGAGGGCCAGCAGCAGGTAAGTTTATCTTTTTTTAAATGTTTTATTCTTATTATGTCCCCCCACCTCCACCACGCCTCCCCCGCGCCCTGTCCTGTGCTCCTCTCTCCTCCCCCGTCTCTCCACTCTGTGTGTGGCGGCCGCCACTGTTTAGTGGGTCGCCAAAAATCCAAGCAATAAATAAAACTGCCTTTAAATTCTGTATTTTCTTGTCATATTTGCAGTGCTTCAATGACAGAGGTCAAATGTCAGTCTATGTCTCTGCTGCTTATTTTTTTAACATGGGTTCTGGTGCTTACAAACTCCTCTCACTTTGTAGTCAGAGAAAGAAAAGTAAAGTGAATTATGTGGCAATCTCTCTGGGGTACATAAAGTGTTAAAGGAAAGGCTGTAGGATGTCATGTTTTCGTAGCACACAACAAAACGTAATAACCAGCAGTTAGGAAAGCAAAAAGTTAGCACATTTGTTTGTAATTCTGAAGCGTTATGGAAACAAAGATTTTAATAGGATTAGAACAAATCAAGACACTTTACTTGGTGATGCACAAATAATAATTATTCACTGAAACCCGATTTCCACACATTATTCTGAGCAATATAGTTTTTTTTTTAAAGTATAATTTTTATTAGCATTTCAGTGAAAAATACATTGTGCATTATACAACAAACTGTAGCTGGTGGTGCGAGCTCACCTAGTTGGTACATTTCGCTAATCATTTGACTCTCACCCCCCTCCCTTCCCACCCCCCTGCTCAGGTCCCCTAGTGAGTGAGTTTCACAATTCAATACAGTATTATGGTGAAACAGCGCAAGTGCTCCTGGCAGTTGAGGGCCCTCCCGATTTCACCCAGGAGTTACCGGCCTTATGTGTCCCATTCTAATACCATACATCGGACTCAGCTGGAGCGTGTGACCTTATAGCCTATAGAGGTAATTCACCCGCTGGTGTCAGCAATTCAATGAGCATAGCTGCCCATGCTCTCATGTCCTCCTCTAGCCTCTCGTCCCTTCTTGTTAGCTTCATATGGCATCCCTCTGCATTAATCCATACCGTCATATCTTTCAATCAATCAATCAATCAATCAATCACAGAATTTGTAGAGCGCACTACTTACCCGCGAGGGTCTCAAGGAGCTGGGGGAAAAAAAGGGGGGGGGGTGCCGCTACTGGTCGAACAGCCAGGTCTTGAGTAGCCTCCTGAAGGTCAGCAGGTCTTGGGTCTGTCGTAGGCTGAGTGGAAGGGTGTTCCAGGTCTTGGCGGCCAGGTGGGAGAAGGATCTGCCGCCGGTGGTTGTTCTTCGAAAGCGAGGGACGGTGGCGAGGGAGAGGTCGGCGGAGCGGAGCTGGCGGTTGGGGACGTAGAAGAAGAGTCGTCTGTTGAGGTAGGCTGGGCCGGTCTTGTGGAGTGCCTTGTGTGCGTGGATGAGGAGTTTGAAGGAGATTCTCCTGTCGACGGGGAGCCAGTGCAGGTTCCTCAGGTGGGGGGTGATGTGGCTGTGGCGTTGTACATCGAGGATCAGGCGTGCGGAGGCGTTTTGTATGCGTTGCAGTCGCTTGATGAGCTTGGCCGTGGCTCCCGTGTAGAGGGCGTTCCCATAGTCGAGTCTGCTACTGACGAGGGCCTGGGTGACTGTTCTTCTTGTATCTGTCGGGATCCACCTGTAGATCTTGCAAAGCATGCGGAGGGTGTTGAAGCAGGAGGAGGAGATTGCGTTGACTTGCTTGGCCATGGAGAGCGTTGAGTCGAGGATGACTCCCAGGTTGCGTGCGTGGTCGGTGGGTGTCGGGGCTGCCCCCAGTATCGTTGGCCACCAGGAGTCGTCCCAGGCTGAGGGGTTGGAGCCGAGGATGAGGACCTCCGTCTTGTCCGTGTTCAGCTTTAGTCGGCTCTTCTTCATCCAATCGGCGACGGCCTTCATTCCTTCGTGGAGGTTGGATTTGGCGGCGAGGGGGTCCTTGGTGAGGGGGATGGATCAGTTGAGTG
Source organism: Calotriton arnoldi (assembly GCA_963921515.1). Taxonomy (NCBI): domain Eukaryota; kingdom Metazoa; phylum Chordata; class Amphibia; order Caudata; family Salamandridae; genus Calotriton; species Calotriton arnoldi. The sequence continues at coordinate 608,303 of CAWUFW010002669.1, read as the reverse complement.
TCGTCGGCGTAGGATATTATGTTGAGGTCGTGCTGTCTGGCGATGCGTGCGAGCGGGGCCATGTAGATGTTGAACAGTGTCGGGCTGAGGGATGATCCCTGGGGTATGCCGCAGATGATCTCGGAGGCTTCGGATCGGAATGGTGGGAGGCGGACTCTCTGGGTTCTGCCGGCGAGGAAGGAGGTGGTCCATTCCAGGGCCTTGTCTCGGATCCCTGCGTCGTGGAGGCGTGCGCGTAGAGTGCGGTGGCAGACAGTGTCGAAGGCGGCGGTGAGGTCCAGCAGGATGAGGGCTGCGGTCTCACCGTTGTCCAGCAGGGTCCTGATGTCGTCTTTCAGCCAGTCGTCTATTTTCGGGCATCGAGGAGACAACCACCCCATTACGATTCTGCGTTTAGCCAGTACTAACGTGATGATAAGAAATTTCCGGCTCAACATTTTTTTTTTTTTACAACAAGGGAAATGGCCCAAAAGACAACGGGTGATCTCCCTGGGGACCTCCCACCCCGTAACCAGGTGGAGCCTATGGACTATAGATTCCCAGAATCCATCTATATCTGGGCACCTCCAGAGCATGTGTAGGAAATATGCTCCCTGCTCCCCTCATCTAGGGCAACTGGATAATTTCTCAGGGTTTATGGCGTGAAGCCCTTAGGCGTCGGGTAGACCTGATGTATTATATTATATTGGAGTAGTTTAAATCGGACACTGGTGGAGGTGGACTTGACCCCTTCATGTATAAGTTCCCAAGTGTGTGTGCCAAGAGGCACCTCCAATTGGGTCTCCCATTTATCCTGTACCGAGAGCACTGTCGTGGGAGTATCCTCCCTTAGGGCCCTAAAGAGGTGTGATATCAGTTTCCAGCCACCCGACATCGACAGCAGTGTCCCCAGTGTATGGGAGACCGGAGGGGCCTCCGGGAACCCAGGCCAAATCTCTCATGCCGTTGCTGCTACTTTAACGTACTGCAGGAACTGCCCATTTCCTAGTTGAAACGTATCGAAGGCGTCCGTCATAGTTATAAACTGGTTATTGGGGAGAGGTCCCCCAGCACCTCGCATCCACCCTCCCTCCACCTTCGAAGGGACATAGCGTTGTCAATAAGTTTGAATGTGCGCAGAGACCAGATATTCATGTCAGGAGCGAATGGCACTCTCCTTATCACCATTTTAACTGTCCGTTTCCAGGCTTCACATACCATGCGGTCTATGTAAGGCATCCACATCGGTGCTTTTGATCCCATCATGAGCACCTACGGGAGTGAGTATTGCCCGTTCAAACCCCCCAGTAGCTTGCGTTCCGAATTTTCATGGTCATCCAACCAATGGATTGCATGTTGGAGTTGCGAGGCCAAGAAGTAGTACTCAAAGCATGGGACCTCCAACCCACCCCTCCTCCAGGTACGTCTCAATGTTGCTAAACTAACTCTTCGCCTTCCTGTGTTCCATAGAAGCTCCATTATCAGTTTATCTAGGACCACGAAGACACGTCTCAGGATGTCAAACAGGGTCCCCTGGAAGAGATACAAACATCTGGGCAGAATGACCACTTTAGTTAAGGCTATTTTACCCATTAAGGATAGCCGCAATGTATTCCAGAATTTTATACTATGTTTCAAGCCTTCAACAATCCTGTCCAGATTCTCCCTTTCGAAGTCTTGTGCCCCATGAGTGACCCGGATCCCCAGATAACGGACCATCTTGGTCTCCCACGGGAGATGCAGGAGAGGCATATACGTTTCTAGTCGCCCCACCAGGGTCTTAAAGGGAAATAGCTTGGACTTTTACGACTGACTTTTAATCCGGTATGTTCCCCAAATTCAGTGAAAAATTTTAGCATGATGGGGACAGATTGTCTGGGACATCTGCGTAAAGGTAGACCATGTGGGTGGTCTCCCCAACCTGTATATCCCATCCATGCAGTGTCGTCCTTAGGTGGCAAGCAAGTGGCTCTATAGCCATAGCAAAAAATAGTGGTGAGAGGGGGCATCCTTGGCACTTCCCCCGACACAACCAAAATCTCCTCGATACGGTCCCGCCCACCCGAACCCCTACTTCAGGGTCCCTATACAGCAATTGAATCTATTTAATAAAAGTATCCCCTACACCCCCTATATGTAGAACCAGCCGGAGAAAATCCCATGATAGTGAATTGAAAGCTTGTTCGATGTCCAATACTGCAAGTGCATATTGATCCAGTTGCAAAGTTGGGGAGTGCATAACGAGAGCGAGCCTGCGTAAATTATGCAGAGTGTTCCTGTTTGGAATGAAACCGCATTGATCCTCATCAATCAATTGCGGTAAATGGGGCAACAGTCTCGTGGCCAATATTTTACTTAAGATTTTCAGATCCACGTTTAACATAGACAGAGGACGGTAAGCGGAAACCTTTGAGCTGTCCCTGTCAGGTTTGGCCAACATGACTATTAATGCCTCCCTCATCGACTCGGACTGCAGTCCCCTCTCATATGCCTCATTATAGACTTCCAGTAGTCGGTCAGCAAGATCACCCTGCCTAGTGTGATAAAACTCGGCTGGTAGGCCATCACCGCCCGGGGCTTTCATGGTTCTCATCGTTTTCATTGCCTCAATAATTTTGTCTTTGGTTAGTGGGGCATCCAGAGCATCTCTGTCTACCCTAGTCAGGCATGGCATCAGTAAAACTTATGTCTGTGCAAATTTAGTGACCATTTCATTAGAAAATGTGCTGTCTGTAAATGACAATGTGCTACCACATGATGCTTTAGTTACATTAAGAAAATCACCTACTTTGTCCAATAAGGCTCGGTGGGTCTCAAAGGTTTGTCATACAAAAAAGTGATTTGTTGTTCTAAAAAGTTTGAGAAGCACTGCTTTAGAGACATGTTTCTAACAACAATATAAAAACAAATTGTGATGGAGTACCAAGTTTTTAGTCTGTTGTTGTAGTGACTGAGTGAAGATCTAATCTTTTAAACATTTTGTAGTTGGATTTCAAATCTGGAACTGACTCACAATACTTCCAATTCACAGAGCATATGGACACTCGCAGTGCTTCACAAGTATCTGAGAAAACATAGCTAAAATAACAGCATAGAGAGATGAGAAGAGAAGCACACATTTCATATTTCTTATTTATATATTAAAGATATTTGTATATCACAGACCTAGCCACATGGATATAAATGTCATGTCCTCGATCTGCTAGAGGCTAAATATGTATGTCTAGACATTTAAGGGGTAGCTTTTAGGTTGAGCCTACCAGACAGGGCAAGCTGTCTGGTTGGAAAAGACCTATTGGCAGCTAAGCAGATCTTACAGTAGGCTTGGATTAAAACCTGCATATTGTTTACAATTAGTTTTCACTATTGTCACTCTCATTTGATTCCTTCTTATTCAATGTCTTCCCTTGTCCATCTTGTTTCTGCTCCTCCCCTGGAGCATAGCCTCTTTAAGTGTGTCTTTCCATTGCTCTCTTTTTCTCTTTTTGCTTAAACAATCCATAAGAGTGCATTTGTTTTCCAGCTGGTTCCACATGTGCTCCTCTCTACCCTCCGGCTCAGTGTTGCTGTCTCTCGTCCATGTTCTTTTCTCTGCCTGCGCTGCTCTCTCGTTTCTGTTTGAGCAAGCAATCCACAAATCATGTGTTTTCCAGCTGTCTATCATGTGTTCTCCCCTCTACCGTTCCCTGTTGCTGTCTTTCGGCTGTTTCTCTCCTACCCCCACACCACGCTGCTCTCTATTGCCCATTTGTTTCTCTTACCCCACCCAGCCCTCCTTGTTATTCGCTCTTTCACGCCTGTGGTGTCCCCTTCAAATTGTGTTCCCCCCTCCCTCTGTGTGCTGCTTTTCGCCAACCACCAGCTCCTTTCTTGCCCCCACACACCCAATACCTTTGGTGCTTTTTTGTTTTCTTTTGCACTATCAGGGTTAAAAACGTAATTTTTTAATTTACTGATCCAAGTGGCGTTTGTCATCTTGAATGGAGCCCACGTTATTCTGCTAGCAGGCATATGCAGTCTAATACACGCACACTTGCGTGAAATGAAGCGACTGCCATTGTGCCTATTTTTTGGGGGTATGGTGCTGCACTGCCAAAAGCAATTGCCAAGAAGTCCCAAAGGTTCCACCTTTTGGCTTTGCCAGTACTTGTTTGCTAAACCTATTGAAGTATTAGTGTTTAGATAAATATGTTTGACTCTTGGCTGTGCATTCTGTTTATGATTTTGTTTGTTTTATTTTAGGACTCATTGGCTGCAGATGAAGAAGTATTTAGTCAAAAGGAACAGGAAAGGAAGGATCTACTAGATCAAATACAAGCTCTGATACATGAAAACCAAGAACAACAACTTTGTTTGGCAGAAGCAGAACAAACTAACAGATTACAAGTAAGTGTATGCATCAGCTACTCTTCCATACGTTTTCCTCAATTCCTCTATCGCAATGGTCGGGCACTGTAGCTTATTGATGTAATGCGCTCTAGGAGCCTTGTGGTTCTGGGCGGACTCTGGAAAGGAAACACGTGATATGCGGGGAGGTGTTAGGGTGTGGTTAACGTGGAGTATGAGATAATGCTCAGTATGTGAGTGTATGCTGAGGAATAAAGAAGTATTTGACTGCAGCTTCCGTATGACGTATTTCATTTGCATGCTACAGGGCTGGGAAAGACGCTACAGGCACCACCTTGTAACTAACACAAACCATGCCCTACAGCTTCATTCATCTTTTCAGTTTTCTTTACGTAAAGTCTGGGGAAAAACGAAAGCTGAGTGGAGTGAAGTGTGTGAGGGGTCAAGACTCACGTCGTAAATGAGGGAGAGTCTAGCCATAACGGGGCCAATGGTCTGACTTTGCTCGAACAGCCATACACGGTCCTCGCCGTCAACATATGTGACATGTAAATTGTGCAACAAGTGTCACGTAAAAATATATTAAAGTGTCTTCAAAATTCAAAGAGGTGCATTTCTGTAACTTGCGGAAGCATTTCACTTTTGAGCATTAGAGTGTATTACTGCATTGAGTAGCATTTTTTTTAGAAGTGATAGTTTCTAACCATGAATTTAGAAATATTTACGCCCCCCTTCCCGCCTTAACGATGAAGCTGTTAGTAAACCAATGGGCATGTGTATCTTATTGGTGGTCCAGGTTAGTTTTATTGATGAAACGATATTAAAGTCTATTAAAACATTTGCAAGAGTGGATTTTGTTCAGCACAAATCCTGAACTGATGTATTTCAAGGTGCTCTCAAATGTGATAAAGGAAAATGGGGCACCCTGAAATAATATAATAGCCTAGGATCACACAATTTAGTGATGCAGGAAAGCAGAGATTGATTCCTAGGTTCCTGGTTGTGCAATTCAGTCATTAGATGGGTATCTCTCTCTCCTGTTTCACATCAAAGTTGAATGTTTTGCCCTTAATTCCTGGAGGAGCGATCTCAGTACCCTGTGTTAAATAAATGCACATATTACATAATAAATCTAGTTGAAATGAAACTAACCTGGAGCAGCATGGTAGTTAATAGAGGACTGTCTTTTGAAAAGAGCATTATGGCCATCTTCACCTTCATTAAAAAATCGAGATCCAAACATATCCCGAAAATTATGAAGGTTTACAAGGCCAAAGCAATATCAGTGGCCTCATATAGGGCACGGGTTTGGGCTATGTCAAATATCGGCATCCTTTAGCGCATTGAGGACGGCTTTTATAAAAGACTACTTTCCCCTCCCTCGTACCTGTTCAAATTATAACTGTCACAATGAAATGGGCGCCCCATTTATTTCTGATATAATTCGTTTAGCACCAATCACATTGTGGCATTCTATATGGAGAAGGGAGTCGGTTGAATTAAATCAAACCATCCTGAGTGATTGTCTAAAATTGGATCATGTTTGAAGAATTAGATGGTTACATTATGTTAAAAACACTTTGAGAGCATTGGGCCTTTCTGAACTCTTTGAGAACCCACCTAGTTGTAAACTGATTTCTAAAGCCAAACTGAAAGAGGCCTTTTGCCTGAAGTCCACTCAGGACAGAAGGGACACAAATTTGGCGGAAGCCTCAGTAAAGCTCTATCAACTGTCTCCTCCTATGCAGGCGGGTAATTAGTCTTATTTAGCTCATGTGATCCAGCGCGTTACTAGCAACAAGCATTTATACACAAAATACTCTCTTGGGCCCATACATTCATACTACGCTAATAATTTCCGCTGGTGGGTCAGTTGTACTCTTTATCAAAATCCCTGCTACCAATTACTTTTCTTGATTGAAGAGTAATGACTTACCAATGGACCCCCTGCTAATTGGGAAGTTTAAAATGAGTGACGTTCAATACATTCATAACTCCTGAAATAATCACTGAGTCAGGACGTTTTAAAATATTTATCTAAAGATTTAGTAGAGTAAAATACAGAGCCACATGATACTTAAATCGTATATCAAGGATGAAGCATAATCGTAAATTATCAATGACAGTCCCTCAGAAAAGGAGAAGATAGAGACAGCAGCGCAACTAAGGTTTGCATTTATAGTTACCTAAAAGTGCGAGAACCAAACCCCTTGGCCAAGGAGTTGGAAAGATAGGTCTCAGGAAGGATGAAGAGCAATAACCTCCGGACCAAATTCAGGACGGGACAGGTGACCTCTCTATCAACGACGCCTGCGTCGTTCCCCTCTCTGGTACTTCGCTTCTCCTCGATTTCTCCCGTGTCTTCCTTCTAAGGTACACCGCTGCCCCACCTCAGGACCTCTCTGGACAGCTTTTCAGTCTGCATGGATCTCGAGCCTGGAACACGTGGTGCGTACTAATGCTAAAGCTAACTAATTTGCTAATGCTATATCTATTATACCCTTCTACGCCCATGTACCTCCCCTTAATGTTGCAGAATTATGGGCCCACTACTTCTGATTGGACGGGGACAGGGGGTTGATCCTCACACCATATTGATTTTATTCAATTTCTTTAAACCCATTGTTTTAAAATACCGCCCATCACAATTAATACATTTGCTTTATTTCCCACCCGTCTCACGACAAAGTTTATTACAATGTTTATACAAATTGTTTCTTTCGGTTAGGACATCGTGGGTACAATAATGCTGGCCATCAGGTCACGGCCTTGGACGACATCCAGGTTGACTTCATCCTCTTTTCTGGGCAGCCTCGTCAGGGCGCATGCGCAAAACCATTTCTCTCGAGTTTTCAGTTCAACCAACCCAGGCCCATTTACGAACTAATAAAAGTCAAAGAAGAAAATATTAAAATCACAAATAAATTGTTTCACTGTATACCCACTCTTTCTACTCTACTCCCATTTAATTATAAATTCTATCCCGCATTAATAGCGTTAGATATCACGGTTTGTTTGCAACATGTAAGCAAGCTGCAGCACGTGAAAACATTAAGCAGCCATTTTAATACACACTGCGCAGAAGCTAGAATTTCCCTTCAAGCAAAGAAAGACGTCACACCATGTGATATGGTTGAGACATGTGCAATAGGTTTCCCGCGCTTTAGCGGCCATTTTAGATTAGACAAGCTTTATTTGTTAGCTTAAACACATATGCAAGCTTCCTTCTACTTATGTTGGTGTTGTGCATTGATTAGTATAACATTACAAAGATTAATAAATTAATACTGTGAGAAGATTGCTTCCGAGCAAGTCTCATTTATGAGTCCTTGCTCCATCAATCCCCTCTCTGATGGCGTTTCTGAGCCATCAAACTATATCCCACAACCAGATGCCAACTTTTAGCATATTATCGTTTTAGCTTCATTTTTACACTTTCTATTTTTCACATCTCCTTTCAGTTTCTTGTATAATTCACTTCTCAAATCTTCTAGTTCAATTTCGTCAAACTTTCTCTTCCTTCCTTTTCCTGTCACATTATACGATTCACTCTTTCTGCAACATTTGCACCATATTATTATTGCCAATACTATTATTGCTATTCCTGCTAAGGGTACTAATATTTGACCTATAAGTCCTTTCCCTATATTAGCAAACCAGGTACCAATTGACGCTAATACTATTGGTCAATCTTTCCCATACACTATCAACTTCCAGTGGTTTCAGTTCCTTCTCAAGTTTAGTTATATTCTGTATATATGTTCCAATTTCTGCACTTTTATCAGGTATGTAAGTGCAACAGTGTTTCGTTTTCAATAATTTACAGACTCCGCCCTCTTTTGCTAGAATTATATCAAGAGCAAGTCGATTTTGCATAACCATAGATCTAATCGCAACCATTTCCGCATTAATCATCAGAAATCCTCCAGCAGTGTCAGTCGATAAACGATCAACCACTGTAGATAATTTACATATTTTCCTTGAGTTCAGAATTATTCCCACTGAAGGTATCAATGCACCAAATATGTCACCTACAATTTCAGAAAAACTAGCCCTTTTACTACGTGTTAATTCACTATTATTTTCATTGCTCCCAGTGTTTCTTTCTACGTGGTATATTTTTGGAAATACTATCCCAAAATAACAACTTCCATACCACCGTGCAGGAAGCCTAAAGTAAGCCTTATTCCCAAACACATAATAGATTCCCGGAAAAACAGAATCCGTTCCTCCTTTTAGTCCCCAACCTCCAAGAATTAAGAAATTATGTTCACATTCACTGGTACCTATGAAAACGTTGTTATATTCAGTCTTTAACCTATGTAGACAAATTTTCCCTGTCTTTACAAAATCTAGAGCCATAGCAGCTTGAGCCTTGCCAGGTGTGTAACTACCCTCTTTCTCAGCCCAAGGTGGCAGATGAGCCTTCTGCTCAGATGCTTTCTTTTGGAAATCTTGTCTTCTATTCTCTACTAAATTCAAAAATACCTTTTCTTCTTCATGTAATGAACATGTTAGATTGCTTCTATGTGCATGTGTTATGTCTATTGATTTCATCGTTAAGAAAAATTCTCCCATAAACTGTGCATCTTTACTACTAAGCACTGGATTCATATTCTTTCGAATCGGAACCTCTGAAAATATCACATCTATATTTGAATAATAATACTGAAGTTACCCTGTTTTGTAAAATTAAACTAGCCAATACACTACATGATATGCCATAAGTTAATGGCAAGTGATAGTATGTTAATCCTTCTGCTACTGATTCAGGTAATTTCATACAGACATAACAATTACTAACTTCCATGGTATCTACATATTGAAACAATAATTTTGTGAAAACATTTAAACTAGTGTTACTATCTGTTACTTCATGATGCAATTCTGGTTCATCTTCTGCCTTTAATTCTACTCTATTACTTCTCAAGTTATCTGTCCTCTCTTTTGTTTCGTTGTTAATCTTTTTATCCATTATCATAAAGTAAGGAATTGCTACGATCACAACTAACCATACTATAAGCACCACTACTAGATTACATATGCATATAGCACAGCATCTCTTACAACATTTCTGTTTTGGTCTCCCAGTAACTCTATCGTCATGCATTTTTGACAAGGAAGATTTCTCTTCTTATCGTGATTTCAAGTCTTTTTATGTTATCAAGGTGGTTTTATTTCTTTCTCATAAGTCAGTTCTGTACTTGTTCCTTCGTCACCACTTTCACTTGACTCTGAGCTCTCGTAGTCCTCAAGGATGATATAAGTCCAATCGGGACCTTTAAATTTGTTGTTCACAAGTTTCAATCTTTTGCTTCTTCGTCTTTCACTTGTTTGTCCTGTTAGACTTGTCACTTCATTTACTTGTTCTGGATCTTCACTTCTGGTTGTTATGTGGTATTTTACTCTTTTAATAACACTAGGCCAACGATCACCTTTTCTGACCTTCTTTGTTTGCACTGTCTCTTCACTTCTTATTTCTTCTTCAGAAATCCTTGTATTTTCAAGTTGTGGCACAATTTCGTTTTCTTCTATTTCAGTTTCTTCTACTTGTTCTTTTTCAGGTCTTATTGCTTTCTCTTCAGCTGCTCCACTGTGAGTTTCCAGTAACTGACCTTGTTCAGGATTTACATCTTTATGCTTGTGATTCTCGTGATCTTCTTCTTGAGTGTATTTTCTTAAATCTAACTGGTTCTGATCAAGGCTTATTGCACTTTGTACTTCTGCAGCCTGACCGCGTTCTTCTAGACCTGTCTGTCCCTGCTCAAAGTTTGTTGGTTCGTTGTTGATTTGAGCCCAATTTCCTTTCCCTATCTGATCCTGCTCAGATTCTCTTATTGTTTCTTCTTCCTCTTTCTGAGCTGCTTCTTCTTCACCTGTCTGATCTTCTTCAATTTCTTCTAAATTTGCTTGGCTTCTTGTTCTGTGGTAAACTTCAGGTATTTCAACCACTGGTATCCAGTCCTGACTTGTGCTTGGTTGTTCTTCTTCAGCTTCTCTCGAATCTTCGACCTGAGATTCTTCAGCTGGGCAACCTTCAGCTTCCTCAGTTATTGATACTGTCTGATGATTTTCTTCTTCAGGGTCTGGTACTCTTTTGGTGTGGCTTACATGAATCCAATTTGGATGTCCTGCACATTTCACTGCTGAGTTCGTAACTAGTATGACTTGACGAGGTTCTTCCCATCTGGGTGATAGACACGTTTCTCTGACGTGATGCTTCACAACCACCCAGTCACCTGGATTCAGATCATGCTCTTGTTCTGGCTGCCTGGAAACTGCGTCTTCCCCAACCTGGTGAGAGACAGAACGCACTAGGTCAGCCAATCCTTTGCAATAATCCAGAACCATATCATCAGTTATATTCAGCAGTTTATTTGTAGGGACATGTGCTTGTCTCATTGCTCTTCCCATGATTATTTCGTGTGGACTCAATCCGGTATTTCTATCAGGAATGCTTCGGAGTCCCATCAAAACAAGTGGCAATGCATCCGGCCAATCTAACGACGTTGATGCACACATTTTTGCCAGTCTGGATTTTATTCTGCCATTCATTTGTTCAACCACTCCAGAAGCCTCTGTACGATATGCGCAATGCAATTTTTGCTCAATTTGGAAAGCTTCACAGATTATTCTAATCACATCACTGTTGAAGTGCCTTCCTCTATCTGATTCCAAAGTTACTGGAAAACCAAATCTAGGAATGAGTTCTCGTAGCAACAACTTTGCGACTGTAATACTGTCATTCCTCCTGGTAGGGTAAGCCTCCACCCACTTTGAAAACAGACACACTATGACAAGTACATATTTCAGACCTCTACATGGTGGTAACTGAATGAAATCAAGCTGCAATCTCACGAATGGACCCTCTGCCTTTCCGATCTTTCCAAACCCAATGACTGTTTTTCTCCCTGGATTATGCATTTGGCAAGTTAGACATCTCTGGCAAAGACTCTCTGCTACTGCCCTAAACCTTGGATTGTACCAATTTTGTCTGAAAAGCCTGATCATGGCATTTCTCCCTACATGTGTCTCTCCATGATACAGTCTGGCCATTTGTGAAATCATACAGTCGGGCATGACTGGTCTGCCATCGGCATAAATCCATACATCATCGTCTGACCTTTGAGAACATCCCATTTTAATCCATGCATTTCTTTCTCTCTCATCAGCATCATCTTGTAGCCTTTTCACATCATTCCATGTTTCAGGAGGTGCGTACAGCATAAATTGGTAGCTGATTCCCATTTTTTCAACCCTTTTATTTACTGACAACCTGTTTTTGGCGCAGTGTTGAGCCACCAAATCTGCATATCTGTTACCGACTACCACCCAGTCATCTCCTGACTGGTGTGCGGCACATTTCACCACAGCCAATTCTTTTGGTGATTGTATTGCTTCCAATAGTTCTTTTACGAACTGTCCATTTTTGATGGGGGATCCTGAAGAAGTCATGAAATCCCTCTGCATCCATAATTGGCCAAAATCATGCACAACCCCGTAACCATATTGGCTATCTGTAAATATAGTTACTTTCTGGTTCTTCCCAATTTTGCAAGCTTTTATCAAAGAAATTAATTCAGCTACTTGTGCAGATTTTACTCCTGGTAAATAGGATGCTTCGACTATTCCAGTTAATTCACATACTGCATATGCTGCAGTTAGTTTACCATCTTCATGCCTTTGGCACGAACCATCAACAAACAGCTCCCTGTCTGATTTCCTGAGGGGTAGTTCCTGAATGTCAGGACGTGGTTTTGTGCACAATTCTGTGACTTGTAAACAATCATGCTCCTCTTCATCATCTTTAACCTCCTCATGATATGGGTCTGGTAGTAAGGTAGCAGGATTTACTATAGTGCACCTTACAATAGTCACATTCTCAGCACCTAGTATGATTCTTTCATATTTAGTCAGCCGACTAGGAGTAAGATGTTGAGTTCTGGTTCTTGTCAATAGAATCACAACTGAATGTGGAACAAACACTTTGACATGATGTCCCATTACAATTGATTCACTTTGCTCAATGCTCAAACATGTAGCCGCTACTGCTTTTAAGCAACCTGGCAATGCGGCTGCCACTGGGTCCAATGTAGCAGAAAAATATGCTATAGGACGTCTGTCCAAACCATGTCTCTGGGTTAGGACTGAAAGTGCACAATTTTCTCTTTCATGACAGAATAATGCGAATTTTCTTTTATAATCAGGCATGCCTAGGGCAGGTGCTGCACACAAAGCATTTCTCAATTTTACAAAAGCTCCTACGCTCTCGTCATCCCACTCAACTGGGTCCTTTGCCTTCTTTTTCGTCATTTGAATTAATGGCTTTGCTAGCAGAGACAACCCTAGTATCCATTGACGACAATAACCCACTATCCCAAGGAACATTCTCACTTCTCGTTGGGAGACAGGCATTTGCATTTTCTTGATTAATTTTACTCTTTCAGAGGTTATTCTTCTTTTTCCCCTCTCAATTTGGTGTCCTAGATACTTAACTGCTGTTGTACAAAACTGTAACTTTTCAGGTGAAACTTTATGCCCTTCTTCAGCTAAATGATTTAATAAAGCAATGGAGTCAACAACACAGTCCTCTCTGGTGTTAGATGCCACCAGTAAATCATCTATGTATTGTACTAGGACTGAGCTTCCTGGCATCACTAGTTTCTCTAGACACTTTTTCAATATCTGATTAAAGATGGAAGGACTTTCCGTGTACCCCTGAGGAACACGATTCCATACATAGACTTTGTTCTCAAATTTAAATGAAAAAAGATACTGACTATCTGGGTGCAATGGTATGGAAAAGAATGCTTGACATAAGTCAATCACAGTAAACCATCCTGCACTCCAGGGAATCTGGTATAGAATCACTGCAGGATTTGGCACTATGGGACAACAAGGTTCCACAATTTTATTTATTTTTCGCAAATCTTGAACAATCCTATATTTTCCACTAGGTTTCTTTAAACCCATTATTGGTGAGTTACAAGGGCTACTCATTACTTCTTTTAGTATGCCTTGTTTTACCATTCTGTTAATTTCTTCAATGACTCCTGCTTTTACTTCTGCACTCATTTTGTACTGTCTGGTATTTGGGAAAATTGCACCTTCCTTTACAGTAATTTTAACTGGGTCTATTTTTGCCATTAGTCCTACTTCTTTTCCCGTGAAATCCCATACCATGGAATTTACTGTGGTTTTTAATTCTTCTGGCAACTCGTCTTTCGTTATTAAAGAGAACATCTCATCTACTTCTGTACCTTGCTTTTCAATCATAAATTTATATACATGGTCTTCATCTGGGGTCTGAACTGCCACACCATCCGGCGTGCAGAAAATTGTGCAGTTCATTTTACACAACAAATCTTGACCCATATAAGTTTACTGGACTAGAATCACATACTACAAATTGATGCATTTCTCTAAAATTTCCAATTTTTACTTCCATTGGTTCAGTAAGAGGTGTTCTAATCTTTTGATTAGCTACACCCACAACTTGGATAGCTTCTCCAGAGAGAGGAAGGCCTGGGATGTCTGCTGTTCTCACAATAGACCTGGTAGCGCCAGTGTCCAAAAGGAAAGTAATATCATTACCTTTCACACTCCCTTCTACATATGGACCTGACTGATCTACCGGTAAGGATGCACCAAGTACGCACTCCTTCTCCCCCTCTCTTAGGCACCGTCATTTACTATAGGGACAAAAGTCGTCCTGTAAAAGAAATTGTGAGGTTACATACTCATTCTTACCACTTCCTCCTTGATATCCGACGTCTGTACCGTGCTTTGCTCTGCTTACATTACCCTGTATAGGTGCAGGTGGTAACTGACTCTGAGGATTTACACCCTGCTGTGAGTCATTCTGCGTCTGTGGATTTAAATTTTGATTTGGGCCATTATTATTCCGCATCTTTTTACATTCATCCTTCCAATGCCCCAATTTTCCGCACCCATGACATGGAAACTTCTTTTTAGCCTCTTCTCTGCTCATTCGTCCTCTCATTTTACCACCATTTCCAGTGTCACCATTCGTTCCAGGATCTTTTCCCTGATTATCACTTGGATTATCCAAATTAATTCCCTGTCGCTCAGCCATTTTTACCTGAGCCCACATCACTTTCTCTTGCAATTTCTTGTGCCTATCTTCAATATCATCTCCACAATATTTGGCATATTTCAAAATTTCATCAATGGGTTTCCCCTGCCAGCACAACATGTGCTGCTTAATCATCTGACAAATCTCTGGTTTTAATCCATAAACAAATCGGTAAACGAACTGACTCATGTTTTTATCTCCAATATCCTCAAATCCACTATACTGTTTGAATACCTGCAATAGACGTTCATAGTAGGCATGTACCGATTCACTGGCTTCTTGGGTAGTTCTGTCTATTTTCACCCAATCTGTCTCTTTTGGTGGTATTTTCCCTTTCAGGTAAGTTATTACCTGCTGATACTTTTTCATTACATCACTTGATGGGGCACCTGTCTTTGGATCTCTAGGATACTCTTCGCTTGGCCAATCAACTGTGATTTTACAATCTGTCCATAAATCGGCAGGTACCACTATGTCAAACAATCCATCTAAGTCCTTCAGCAATACCTTTGACACTTTCACAAACCTTTCAACTTGCTTGTACCATTCAATTGGTTTTTCTCTCAACTTTGGAAAATCATTCATAAATGACAAAATATCCTGTCTGCTCCATGGGACATGTACATATCCTCCTCATGGAACTTCTCGCATCGGGTACATTTAATCTGCTTTCCCTGTTTCCTTCATTAAATATTCAGAAGTGGTTCTACTATATCGTGCCTTTTCCTTTTTCTTTGTCCATCTAACTTTCCATTTATCTAGGTCTCCCCATTTCTGTAAAACTGTCATTAATTCCCTTACTTGTAATTTTCGGCCAGAGGCATTCATGTTTTCTAAATCTTTGTCAGAAAAATCTGCTCTATAGGGTTTCTGTAACACTTTTGACTTCCCTATTTCAATTCCCAACTGTAAAGCCAAATCCGATAATTTTTCGTGAAATATTTTTACATTTCTAGTGATACTTATACATACAAATAATAGCTCTTCTTCATCGTAAGTATTTAGACGATCTACTCCTACATTTCCTGCTATCATTTCTTCTAACTCAACCTTTAATTTGTAAATGTGTCTGATCCTTGCGCCCACCTTTCTAAGTCTTCTGGAGTAACTACGGTGGCACTCTTAGTTCCAGATGAGGTCACTATATTTACATCTTTGGAACAACCAGGTGTTATTCTTCTAGGAGTACTATTTATAGATCCTCGAATAGGCAAATCCATTAAGGATACCATAGATTCACAATCACTAAATTGATCATCAATTATTACAGGATCTGGTTTTGGGATTTCTACAGATGTGGGCATTGCTAAGGGTTTCGGATAACTTACTTTGTCACTGTATAAGGGAACCACTGGACCAATTGTTACAGGTATGGTCAGCGAATCAGGATGGACACTCAATTGTGTTATTTTCTGTATTAATTCTGCTCTGTTTTTATCTATTGCTTCTTTTTCTTTATCATGAAGTACCCTGCTAGCGGGGGGATTATGCAATACTTGTGGTACTAATGGTGTCTTTAGCAGTAGTGCACTTGGGGTGCATCCACTTGTCCCTTCCTGATATGGCGGCGGGTTCTTTAATATTTCTTCCATAAATTCATCTTCTGAATCTCCAAATCTAGTCAAATGTTTTGTCTTTTCTGTGCATTTATTCCCTGACGATTCTTCTGCCATTAATATTGGATATAAACCCTCTGTGAGCATTGCTCTTCTCCACTGTTTCATCTGACCGTCCCTTGACTCATTTTGGTATCTAGGGAAAAATCCCCTATAACCCCTACTACTTCTGGATCGGTCGTGTTCGAATGCCTCGGTTTCCCACTCTTCTAAGGCTTCGTATTGAGTTAATCTTGGTCTGGGTTCTAAATCATTCATCCTCAATCTTAAATTTTGAAGAATTCTCCCATTGAAAGTACCAATTTCGGGAAATGCTAATATTCCATCATTTTTGGTATATTCTATCCAATTTTCTAACCATACGCAAGTATGATAACCTCTCTCCATCATCATGAATGAAGCGGGCGTTTTAGCTGGTGGAATGATAATTCCTTCTCTAGTTTTGATTGTTTTATCCTTTTTAAAATAATTCTTAATCTTTTGTAGAATGACATTTTCCTCTTCTCTCCGTACATTTTGGGTAAATATCTATGTATCGAATTATATTCTGTAAACCCTAGGAATCTCCTGTCTGGACGGGTTCCTATTAAAGTCGGATCGCGTTTCAACATATAATTTTACTGTCCACTAAGATTTCGATTTCTATGCTGATAACCAATTAAATTCCAGCTAACATTTGTCTCTGAACCAATCCTATCGCGGCCTTTTAGTGACGTTTTTCTCTGACAACCCCTCCTTTACAATCTGCGCTTTTCTGTCCTTCGCTGTTTCGACCAATCCTAGCGCGACACCTGTGACGTCAGTATTACTCCTGACTACTAACCCCTCCTTTACAAGGGTCCTTCCACGCCCGCTGTTTCAGGCAATCCCAGCGCGGCGCTTTGTGACGTCAGCTTCCTCTCCGGCAGCTGCCCCTCCCTTTACAAAATCATACGGAAAACTTTAATTTCTCTACGCTTCTTATTAAAATTCAGTAACAACATAAAACATTCGCTATCGTGTCAGTTTCTTGAAAGAATAGTTTCTCTCTCACACTTAGTAAAACCTTTCCGTTTACTAAACATACACTACGAGTAAAACCCTTCCGTTTACCCTTCACATAAGCTTTAGAAATAACTGTTACTCCTTCAATGTTATCCTTTCTAGGTGATATAACATCAAATTTTCACCAGCATACTCCTTTGCCGTTACTCACATACACAGAGTCCCTAACGAGTACTGATAGCCCTGCTTAACTTTTCAGTACTATTTCTGCCTGACAGATAACCTCACTGCAGTATGGCTTCCACTTACCATCCGCTATTCAAATTTTCCCCGGGGAATTCTGGACAACATAAAACAAAACTTTTGAACACACGGATGTTAGTTTATAAAAATAAAATTCTCATTACCCAATTAACAAAGTGCAACCATCCTCTGATAACCAGAAAACTGATCCAGCGCGTTATCAGCAACAAGCATTTATACACAAAATACTCACTCGGGCCCATACATTCATACTACGCTAGTAATTTCCGCTGGTGGGTCAGTTGTACTCTTTATCAAAATCCCTGCTACCAATTACTTTTCTTGATTGAAGAGTAATGACTTACCAATGGACCCCCTGCTAATTGGGAAGTTTAAAATGAGTGACGTTCAATACAATTCATAACTCCTGAAATAATCACTGAGTCAGGAAGTTTTAAAATATTTATCTAAAGATTTAGCAGAGTAAAATACAGAGCCACATGATACTTAAATCGTATATCAAGGATGAAGCATAATCGTAAATTATCAATGACAGTCCCTCAGAAAAGGAGAAGATAGAGACAGCAGCGCAACTAAGGTTTGCATTTATAGTTACCTAAAAGTGCGAGAACTAAACCCCTTGGCCAAGGAGTTGGAAAGATAGGTCTCAGGAAGGATGAAGAGCAATAACCTCCGGACCAAATTCAGGACGGGACAGGTGACCTCTCTATCAACGACGCCTGCGTCGTTCCCTCTCTGGTACTTCGCTTCTCCTCGATTTCTCCCGTGTCTTCCTTCTAAGGTACACCGCCGCCCCCACCTCAGGACCTCTCTGGGCAGCGGTTCAGTCTGCATGGATCTCGAGCCTCGAACTCGTGGTGCGTCCTAATGCTAAAGCTAACTAATTTGCTAATGCTATATCTATTATACCCTTCTACGCCCATGTACCTCCCCTTAATGTTGCAGAATTATGGGCCCACTACTTCTGATTGGACGGGGACAGGGGGTTGATCCTCACACCATATTGATTTTATTCAATTTCTTTAAGCCCATTGTTTTAAAATACCGCCCATCACAATTAATACATTTGCTTTATTTCCCACCCGTCTCACGACAAAGTTTATTACAATGTTTATACAAATTGTTTCTTTCGGTTAGGACATCGTGGGTACAATAATGCTGGCCATCAGGTCACGGCCTTGGACGACGTCCAGGTTGACTTCATCCTCTTTTCTGGGCAGCCTCGTCAGGGCGCATGCGCAAAACCATTTCTCTCGAGTTTTCAGTTCAACCAACCCAGGCCCATTTACAAACTAATAAAAGTCAAAGAAGAAAATATTAAAATCACAAATAAATTGTTTCACTGTATACCCACTCTTTCTACTCTATTCCCATTTAATTATAAATTCTATCCCGCATTAATAGCGTTAGATATCACGGTTTGTTTGCAACATGTAAGCAAGCTGCAGCACGTGAAAACATTAAGCAGCCATTTTAATACACACTGCGCAGAAGCGAGAATTTCCCTCCAAGCAAAGAAAGACGTCACACCATGTGATATGGTTGAGACATGCGCAATAGGTTTCCCGCGCTTTAGCGGCCATTTTAGATTAGACAAGCGTTATTTGTTAGCTTAAAACACATATGCAAGCTTCCTTCTACTTATGTTGGTGTGTGCATTGATTAGTATAACATTACAAAGATTAATACATTAATACTGTGAGAAGATTGCTTCCGAGCAAGTCTCATTTATGAGTCCTTGCTCCATCACATGTCCCAAATCTACAACATCGTTTTATCTTAGTAAGATTCCGACTAAATTATATCCCCGTGATGTTGGATTACCTGGGTAATATGTACGCACTAGAAGAACTAACTCTATGTCCGTGTGATGGCTCATCTTCACAAACAGATCTACACTTTATCTTTTTCTGTAAATTCTATGAAGAGCCAATAAAAAGATTTATTCTATCCCTTGTTCGGTAATACAATTTCAGGCAATGTCGGGTAGCTCTATATTTTATCCAGATGCTTGGGGACGCATTTGTGTTATTTTCTAGCCTCCTACCTGTGGTCAGCCTTAAGGCGAAGAAGAACCCAATTGATTTCTGGACTTTTAGTCAGTAGTTAAATGTAACGTCTTTTATCACCCTTTATATTGTACATGTATATTATTGTGAGGGCATTTTATCTTTCTCTTTTATTGTAATCATGTATTTTCAAGACGGAAGGTCGATTTTAAAATATATTTTTATATGCGATGAAATGATTTTTATATATGTACTTTATATGCAATAGAAATATTGCGAAATAAAGGAATATTGATTGATTGATAGTTGAAACGAAAAGGCTTAATAGAAAATGATGATGGGGGTCAACAGAAATACCATGAAGGCTCAGCTAAAGGTTCTAAAGGGGACCTTAAGCTAAGCCATAGCGAGGCATCTGGCTAGAGCCTTCAGTGACTGCCCTCCTCTAGCTTCTGACATATAAATATACACATTTGGACATACAACATATAGCTATGGCACATCTTTCAATATCTGCCACGAGGTAATGTTAAGAGGAGTTTGTAATGCATCCACTTAATATAAGCTATCATATATATATATATATATAGGTCTTAGAGACAGCTCTAACTGTGAGCCAGGCTCATGTAATCAATTAAAACAATGCGTAAAAATATTAATAGGAATTCAAAAAGGGTCTTTGGGTCAGCCCGCTTCAGTCATTGCTTTTGGTGTTATTCACATTCTGTACCAGCCCAGTGGCATAACATAAGTGCCCGTGTTGCGGGGGAGGGGTGGGCGAGCTCCAGGAGGCCCCCTCAGCAAAAGTGCTAGGTGGGGGGCTCCATGTACTTGGCAGGGCGGCCCCCGCAAGTTTGGTTACGCCACTGTACCAGCCCACAATTGTAATACATAATGCCGGGCTATCGGTGAGCCTACTTCCACCATTGGGTTCATTACCAGTACCATTCATATTTCAGATCAACCCACAGGCCAGCCATTCAGTGACAGGAGTGTCAGTCATGTTGAGTGGCAGCATTTTCCATTGCTATCTGTGAGTGTGCATTGGAAAATGATAAGCATTGAAAGGTAAAGCTGTCCTCTTCAGAAGAAGGTAGCCTCAGCCCTACCAAGTGTCATGTTACGGTGGTGGAACAGGAGACTCCTGCTCCTCCAGAACTTCATATTAATGCAGTGTTTACCTGCTTTTGCCAAATCCACCTCGGTGAATATGCTATTTGGGGGGTGCAGCTCTGTCCTCCGGCGAGCAACCCCCTGCGCCACCTGGGCTGTATAATGCTGATCAGTGCATTGTGAGGAGGATTTGTCATAGGAAAAAAGAATAATCAGTATTGAATGAATGGCAAAAGAAAAACAAAACAGTTTTGAAAGATGAGTGCTTTTTCACAAAATAAATGGCTATGTGAGAATTGTAGCCGATGGTTTGGGGCTAAATTAGATATCATCTACTATTAGTGAGCAATGTAACTGCGCTCTGTCTCTCTCTCTCTTTTAGATCTGGGATTTATTTTCCCACCCACAGCCAAACTCGTTAGGTGAAAATATTCCGTATCACTATCTCTAGAGAAAATAGTGACTCGTACCCTCACTTAACCCACAGTTATTACTGCTGTGAATCATGAAAGACAATATGCCCTAATATTTGCATACACTTTATAATGCTAACTTTTCTTTTGGTGCATTACCTCAAACACACTCAGACCAAATAACTTTTCCAAACTATACTAATTTTTATTAACCATCAAAACAATCTAAATGTCACATATGCTTCTGTACGATTAGCGCATCAAAAGATATCCCTCTATTTTTCTGTGTAGATTAGACACACATCTGAAACATTACGAAGTTCAATGTTTTCTAGAAACTTAAAGAAAGCTTTTATTCAACGGTACCACTTCCACTGCAGTGCAGCAAAACGTGTGACAAAGAAATCACTTTGTTTCATTGTCTGCTTTGAAAATGTAAAACAACATTGAAATACCTTTGCTTCAGACCAGTGGCTCCAAACCTTTTGACTTCGAGTGAACCCTGACTTAATCATTACCGGAACCTGGGGACCTTTACTGAATCATTATTGGTATCTGGGGACCCCTTACTGTGTAATTACTAGAAGCAGAAGACCCCGGCTTAAGCATTCTCGATATTTTGAACCGCAAAACACTACAGAAAAAATACAGAAACAAGCATTCATCATACAAATGATGAACTATTTTATTTCATTCACAAAATTATTATAAAATTTGATTTTAATGCGTAGGTTGTATCTTTTCTAAATTCGATTGAGGCAACACTATATTCCCTACTATATTCTGATTGATGCACTTGTACTGCTCCCAAGAATCAATCTGAGGATACTAACTTAATTATTCACATCCAATTTCAAATTCCTTCACACTTGCAGAATGTTTTAACATTTTCTATTGTACATTTTGCTTTTTTATTTACATACACTTTAATAATCTGTTAATATTATTTAATTTTGTAAGCAGTTGTGGACCCCCTAAGTAGATTTCGTGGACCACCTGGGGTCCTCGGACCAAAGGTTAAGAACCACTGCATCAGACAGTAAAAATGTGAACAAAGCCATGTGGTGCTCACGTCCAAACCTCTCCCAGTTACCAATCTCAGCTCTACAATGTGTACCTGTCTGGAATTTGATCGTACACAATAGTCCTCTACACTAAACTTTGAGGTGTTTGGACAGAATATCGGAAAAAAATATTGTGATACAAAAATATCGTGTCAAGAATATTCGGACATCAAAAATATCGTCAACTGGAATATCGTAGGTAAAAATATTGTTTTTAGTGTTTTTATTATTGTTGAAAAAATATCGATGTTGAAAATATCGTTGTATGTAATATCATTTGTAAGTGTTAATTAGTATCTAATGTATTGTAGTGTGTTTGATTGTATGTTTGAAATTTTTTTAATTCTTTTTTAGAAATGTATTATTTTTTTGTATGAAAATGTTGAAGTTTGTGTTTTTAGTTGTAATAACATTTATAATTAATTGTTTTTTTCTTTTTAGTAGCAGGATGTTGGGCTTTTAGGGGTAAAGGTGGGGAGATTTTTATAGGATTTATATTTTAATATATAAGGTAACTAATTTAATGATATGCAAATTAATAATTTAGAATTTTCAAATTTATTTTTTGATACTAATATTTTAATACATTTTAATTTGATGGTAATTAAGATATATGTTAATGGTATTATATATATATATATTCTTCCACCGAAATCCCACCTCCGCCGCACCTCACGTCTCGGGTGCCACTCGAGCAGTTGTGAGCCGCTACAAATTCACAAACGGTGTCTCGCTGTTGCGTGGCAAAAAGTGAGTGCACTCCCGGGTCTATATTCAAATATACATTTTATTGGTAGGCAGCCGGCACTGACAGACGCGTTTCGGCACGTCGCCTTCTTCCATCAAAGTGCCGGCTGCCTACCAGTAAAATGTATATTTGAATATAGACCCGGGAGTGCACTCACTTTTTGCCACGCAACAGCGAGACGCCGTTTGTGAATATATATATATATATATATATATATATATATATATATTAAAAACATATAGATTTATTTTTAAATAAATAGAATATTTAGATGTTTTTGTATATTAAAAATACATTAATTAAAAAACTATTTGTAACATTTGTTAATTTCTTTTAAATAAATGTTACAAATATGAAATGTATGCAATTTGTTTCAAAATGTATTGTTAATTTCATATTTCTTTTACATTTTTTAAAGTTTATGGCATGTGCAAGAAAAATCCCCTGGCTGAATTGTGTGAAAAGATAACTGGGGAAACTGGGTCTAGAGAAATGTTGGTCTTCCCCCACAGGGATGTGCGCCACATTTAAAGCAGGTCTAAAAGGACTCTATTGGGAGTATGTAGCTGCCCAAACGGTGACCCAGTACAGAGGAAATCTAACATTGGAATTCGTAGATGTAAAACCTTGTCCGTGCTATGAGTCCACAATTGATGGAATTACTGCCCTTCTGGCACTCAATTTGCACATCCAGTTTGGATGCAAGACTCTCCCAACAAAACAGTTTTGTAGAAAGTGGCAATCCGATTCCTTTTGGGGGGGATCTTTGCCCTATTTGTGCAGAGGCACCCAAATCTATTACACACATCCTATTCTTTTGTTCGATGTATCGTACCCAAAGAGCAAAATGGATAGTTCCACTATGTAGGAACTTGGGTACCAGACGGCACATGGAGGCCTTTAGGATGCTTAGTGTTGTCACCTCTAGAGTGATAGTTTTCTCCATGGCCAAATTTCTGTTCTCAGTATGGATTAGACGTTGCAAGTGTATACAGATCAGTGAGTGGTTATCGCTTCCATGTCCTTAGCAAAGTGGGCTCTGGGGTCTATCGTTTCAAAAAATTTCCAGTGGACAGATTGACAAGAGTCCTTTGCTGAGTCGAGCTGTGGTCCTCTTCATTTTCATTTTAGCTTATGTGGCACCAACTGAGATTTTGTTGAATGCTCTACTCTTCTTTTAACTGGTTTACAATTGTGCTGCACTTTATATTGCTTGTGCACTTTGGCACTCATTGAACATTGGCACTTTTAAAGAAGGGAGAGAAGCTGCTAGAATCCACTTGCTTCTAGAACCCATGTATTAACTCAGATATTTTTAATACTCCAAGATTTACATAGTGGGGGTCATTTCTTTCGTAACATTGCGGTTTCAAATTATGTTTGTATCTTATTGACTTTTGCACTTTACAATCAAGAGGTTTATCAGACAGCCCAAATAAATATGTTTGCTGTTGCTTGTGTTGACTAAATGGCCCATCATTAGGAGCTTCTACTCCGAATCAATGTCTTACCATGGCTGTTTTAAAACCTAGGGGGCCGATTACGATGCGGTTGGAAAAGGCTCCGACCGTCGGTTGGAGCCTTTCCGGCCGCATCATAATATGCCGAAAAGGAATCCTAACGGTCATTCCGGCTGCCTTCCGGCCGTACGCCAGTCGGAATGCAGCCAGTAATCCCAAGGGCAGCTCTTTCCGCCCTTGGGATTAAGATGTCTGGTTTCGGCAGCCTTTCTGTGCCGGCCTTTCTGACACAGAAAGGCTGTCGGAACTTGACTTTGGGGGCCCTCAGCAGGGCCCCTTGGGTGCACGTCCTCCGGTTGGAGGCCGAGGGGGCACCAATGCTGCCCCCCTGTTGATCCCTGCACCCCGTGGCAGGCACCTTGAGGTGCCTGCCATGGGTGCAGGGATGAACTGCACCTCGCATTTTACAATGGAAGAATGCATTACGGCTGGTTTACGGATGGAATACAAGCTCCCATTGTAAAATATAGGAATGCGACCCAGCAGTGTTCGGTCGCATCCTAATGGGCCGGTCAGGACCGCCGACCGGGTGTCGGTCGGTCCCATGACCGAGACGATGTCGAGCGGAGGTAACTCCGCCTGAAATCGTAATCAGCCCCTATGTTTATATTTTAATGTTTTTTTCACTTTTTGTAGCCTTGAAAAAAGGGAGTAGGCTGACGACGAACCACTGTTTTGATATTTACAATATAGCCTGCTCTTCTTAGTACAGACCAAAGGGCCCATTAATAGAAGCCTGCATACTAACTCATACATCTACTTTTAATTTGGCCCTTTACCGTTCTCTGCTGTGTATTTTTTGTGTTTACCCAAAGCATATGCCTATAAAGGAAGTATATGTGTCTGTAACTCCTACTCAACTAATATATTTTAATTTTTTTTTAATACTTTGTAATGTTCGTAACTATTTAATGGTTTATCTGAATGAACTTATCCATGAATTTGTTGCCCTGTATCAGGGTTTTTGTAATAACTCTAGTGTACCAAGAAGCATCTTTCCGTGGGGGAGGGGGTAGTGGGGGGGGCGGTCGGGCTCAAGACTTGTTATTTAGGTTTTGTCTATGCTGCATTGTATCCCATTAAGCTGGATTTATGTATGTTCAACATTTATGATCTTGATGGTCGAAATTAAGTTATTATGATGTTGATGAATATTAATAAATATATATATATTGTTTTTTAATAGTTATTAAAATAGTACTTTTATAATTTAAAATATAACTATGACTATAAAGGTTTGTAAATAAATTAGTGTTTTTTACATAATAATTTACTACATTTTATACCATACAAAAATGTTAGAATATGTAGCATTGATTGTTTTTGTAATATGTTTATTTTGTAATATGTTATGGAAAATGTTTTATTTTGTAGTGGAAATTGTAATTTTTAACTATCTAGGGGCCGATTCCAATTCGTGTCGGTAATTTCTCCGACCGAGCCGGCCTCGGAGAGATTTCCGACCGAATCGGACCCGTGCAGTCCGACCGAACGAGTCCGATGCCTTCGTATGCCACCGGACACGATTCGGTCGGACTCCCATTGAACTCAATGGGAGCCGGTCGTACAACGCGTACGCGGGCTCCCATTGCCTCAATGGGTGCGAGGCGGACAAGGGCGCCCCCTACAGCGGGTACGCCGCAAAGCGCTTCGCGGCGTACACGCACAGGTAGGGGGGACCCATGGGTCCCCCTGTGTGCGCCTCGCACGGGTACAGCGTACAGGGGTCCGACACGGACCCCCAAAGTACGGCTCCGACAGCGAGTTCGAGTCGGACGGCGCGAGTCGGTCGGAGCGGTCGAGGTGCGCATCGTACCTACCCGGCCGGAAAAGCGTCTCCATTGCGCGGTGCGAATCGGGTCCGAGCGAGTCGGTCGGAGCAGTACGATCCGGGAACCAGTCGGTCGGAGCGGTCGGGTCGCCCGGACGAGTCGGTCGGCGAATACGCATCGTGCACTCGCTCGACCGGACGCGCGTACGACTCGGTCGGAAAATAGGGCTCCGGATCGGATCCGGTAAAACCGTATCCGATTCGGAGCACTACCGGCCGAGATCGGAATCGGCCCCCTAGTGTCCAGCACCTTCCTCAATATGGTTTAGATTGGTGTGGGAATAGTAAATGTCAACTCTTTAGTGTCCAACAATGTCCTCAAATTGGTTTAGATTGGAGTGAGAATAGTAAATGTCTCCCCTTCAGTGTACATCACCTTCCCCAAATTGGTTTAGATTGGAGTGGCAATAGAAAATGTTACCCCTTTAATGTCTAACACCTTCCTTGAGTTGGTTTAGATTGGAGTGAGAGTAGTACATTTCACCCCTTTAGTGTCCAACACCTTCCTTGAATTGGTTTAGATTTGAGTGGGACTAGTAATGTAACACCTTCCCCAATATGGTTTAGATTGGTGTGGGAATAGTAAAAGCCACCTCTTAAGTGTCCAACACCTTCCTCAAATTGGTTTAGATTGGAGTGGAAATAGTAAATGTAACCCCTTTAGTGTCCAACACCTTCCTTGAATTGGTTTAGACTGGTGTGGGGATAGGAAATGGAACCCCTCTAGTGTCCAACACCTTACTTGAATTGGTTTGGATTTGAATGGGACCAGTAATGTGACACCTTCCCCAATATGGTTTAGATTGGTGTGGGGTTAGTAAATGCCACCTCTTAAGTGTCCAACAACTTCCCCAGTATGGTTAGATTGGATTGAAAATAGTAAATGGCACCCCTTTAGTGTCCAACACTTTTCCCCAAAATGGTGAGATTGGCGTGGGAATAGTAAATATTATCTATTTAGTGTCCAACACCTTTCACAAATTTTATATAATAACATGTCACACATTTTTCAGTTTTTGTTTAGTTTTTTATTACTGTATAGTTTCTACAATTTGTATTATATATACTTCAAGTAAATTATAAAATTAAGTAGATCACACATTTTTTTCAGTATTTTTTAATAATAAAATATAATGTAAATAATATATACATTTGTATGTTATACATTTCAATTTTTTGTTAATTATCCTTTTATACATACATTTTTTCAACATTATTTTCACATTTTATTAGTATATATTAAATAATTGTATATATTATACTACTTTTTAATTTATACTATACAATTTTTCATAATTTATTAGAAAATGTATTGATTTGTTTTATGTTTAATAATTTTTACCTTATTGTAACATTTCTTAACTTTTTTATATATATATTTTCAAAATTATTTTCACATATGTTTAATTAGTATATATTAAATAATTGTATATTTTATACTATTACTTAATTTATAATTTGCAAGTTCTTATAAATTAGTTATAACATTGTTTGATATGTTTTACCTGTGTAGTAATTTGTAACAGTTTTTTAAGCATTTATTAAACATTTTACAATGTTTTCCATTTATTTCTATGGGGGAGATAATCTGTTTTTATTTTCATTTGGTGGCCTTTTTTTTTTACAGCTATCTTTTATTTTATAATCTATTTGTATTATTTTTAGTCTACCTTCCCAGAGCCAGGTCAGGGTAAGGTGCTGCTGTTTGTCGGAACAGGTAAGTCAATTTTGAAGGATTTTTTAAGGGTTTTGAGGATAGCGGGGATTTGGGAGGGAAGTTTAAAAGTTAGTTATAGTGTTGTTTTTTGGTTTTTGGTATAGTTAGATCTAATGCTGTTACTATTTTACTCTATTCTGTAGTTTGCGTTTTTTACACTATTTTAATAATATATTAATATTTTATGTTAAATTGTGTGGTGTTAGTTATGTTTTGATGATTAATTGTTATGTATATGTACTTTTGGGAATGTTATGTGTTTTGCAGGTGGGTTTTGTCTATTTCTTTTACAGGTTTTTGTTAACGAATGTGTTCAATGAGCATGTGGAGTTGTTTTTTTCTTAAAGGAAATCAGTTTGGTTTATAATAAACCATTTGTTTTTACAATAGTTTTGCAGGTTTTTTATGGGACCTTGATACTCTGGATTACTTTGAGGGATTTTGATTGGAATCGTTATATTTGTGCATTTGTTGGGGGGATTATTTGGGTTTGTTTATGTTATTTTTGATGGATGACTAATTTTTGTTACGTGGAGTCAGAGAAAGATATGCAGCTACAGAATAAGAGTAAGTTTTACTTCTGTCATTTATTTTGGGTGGGAAATCAAATATCACGTGACTGTTATGTGTAATACTTTGGATTATGTGTTGATATTAATATGTGATGGCTTGAATTTTATTTGATCTATTATGGTTGGTGATAGTTATTTAAAAAATAATAAATTATATATAATTTTATATCAGTCTTTATTAATATTATTTTAAACAGTTTGACTGATCTAATAAAATATATTTTTTATAAAAAGAAAATAGATTTGGTATGTTGGTTTACAGTTTGTTGTACTTTTTCAAAGTTTTCTTAGGTTCAAATTTATTTTAGTGTATGCTTTTGGCTATCATTTTTAAGTAAAGTAGTCCTTTGTTATTTTATGGCAAGGCACGGAGGCCAATATTATGCACTATCTCCTTTATTGCCTCATACACAGCAGCAACATAGAATGTAGAATTAGAATAGAACATCTTTATACATTCTTGAACACTTAGACCATGCATATAATCACAGAACTCTCAGCCATCTTCCCTCTTTTGTTGCTTAAGCAGTTTATGAGAGTTTAGAAGTTGGTTTATGGGTATGAGTGATATATGGTTTTTGATTTAATTGTAGGAGTATGTAATTGACTTTGAGAATGGGTTTTCAGATTGCATTACGAGCAGAAAGGAGCTGAGCAGTGTGGGTCTGTTTACATTTGAGGGCTCAGGATACATGAGGAGCGATGAGGAGCATTGAGACAGGGCAGCACTTAGCCTGCTGTTTGGAATTTGTTGTACAGTTTATTTTTTTAAAGAGGATGTGAAGAATGCTAATCGTCATTGCAAAAAGGATAAATATTTTTTAAATAACTGCTGCTGGGTACCGAGACATGTTGCGTGGGTCAGAAGTTGAGTTTCAAGCGTATTTTTCACTATTTAGGCGAAGCAAGCAAGTCCGGTTTGGACGTTTACAATAAAACAAAACTAAGCGGTGGTAGCGCGAGGGGGCGGGCATGGTCTACCACAAGCTAGAATTGCTTTGTGCCGAGCTTATCAGTTGCAGCACGAGGGGGGCTGCACGTGAATTGCAGTGAGCAGAGGCGCAGGAGGCACGCCGAGACCGGATTCCTGGCGCGCACTGCAGAAACTTCTGCAGCGCAGGGAATGAAGGGTGTCACAAAGGCGCCACCATACGCGGGTACGTGCAGCAGCCATTTAAACAGTTTGGAAGCAAACGCATGATTTCTGTATAGGGTTTAGCGGCCATAGTTTGGGAAATTACAATCGCCGATTGAGGCGATCGTTACTCTGAGGAGAAAATGTTCAGTGCACTGTTGA
This sequence comes from Calotriton arnoldi, assembly GCA_963921515.1. Lineage (NCBI taxonomy): Eukaryota > Metazoa > Chordata > Amphibia > Caudata > Salamandridae > Calotriton > Calotriton arnoldi. The sequence goes on along the minus strand of CAWUFW010002669.1, from coordinate 578,733 downwards.
CAGTTGCAGGGATATTGCGGAAAAGATTTTTAAAATAAGGAAGTACGGTTGATTAGGAAAATAATTATGGAACAGCTAGGGGAACATGTGATGGAAGGAAAGTTAATGGAATACATGGAAAGGATGTTTGGGGAATTAGCAGAAAAATGGATAAAAACATTGACAGCTGTGTAGAAAGACATATTAAACAAAAGGGTGTCCAGAAAAATGTTGAAGATTAAAAATACTGGTCTACAGAGGAGATTGAGCCAGTAGCCAGTGGATCTAATGTTGAGGGATCCAAGAGAGCACATAAGAGGAAACACATAGAGGTGTTAAGAGAAAATAGAGGGTTTGGGCATAAGGTACCAGACACAGGAGTGGCTATAAAGGCAAAAGCAGATGCTTTAGTGGCAAAAGGGAAGAGTCACTATGTGATGGCTTGTGATAAACCGTCCACAAGTGGGGATGTGGAATTGGTGTGTTCATCAGATTTTGATGAGCCTGAGTAAGAAAGTGAGAAATGTAAGAAAAGGAAGTTGAAGAAAAGGAAGATTAAATCGAAATGGGTGATTTTGTAGATCCATTGGGTGAGGAGATATTCGATCCTCTTTTAATAAAACATCCACTTTCGCCACAGTGGACACCAGCTGAGCATGTGGCTCTGTATATATCATACTGGATTTGCAGAGACATACCAAAGGAGGTTTGGACTTGTCTACGTTCTGATAGTCCGAGACCTAGCTTGCAATCCAAAGTGGCGTACACACCTGATTTGGACCCCAAAATGTTGAGTTTCCTCAATAAAACAGGAAGAGATCTGAGAAAGGGGTTGGATAAAGGATTGAAGGGTTGTCAGGATAGGTTATTAGACATCCCAGGACCCTTAACAAAGGTTTTTGACATGTGTGAGGAGACGCACACCAACAACATTGGGGTTGATGTGGTAGAGTTACTTACGCCAGTGGGTGCAAAGGGCACTTAGCCTTTTAGGCAATATGAATGCCGCATTGTGTGTGGAGAGGAGTAAGAGCATTTGAATGAAAATAGGCCCCAAGTTGGCGGAAATGGCGAGGAAGGAATTTGGCATAGAGAATAACGGGATATTGTTTGCCGAGGAATTAGTCAAAGACATGGCCAGATATGTGAGCACGTTCAGTTACTTGCAAAAGGCGCAGAAGGACATGCTTAAGGTTTTTGGTGGGCCCGGGAGGATGCAGGTCGATTCCCCGGCCGTGGACAGGGAATCACTCGTGGCTCCTTCACACGAGGATTCAGACCCTATGTTAATAGGTACAGAGCAGAGCCGAGTGGATTTTATTCACAGAGACAGAGGCCAAGGTCGTGAGGAATGTGGAGTGACAGAAGAGCAAGAGGTGGAACAGGGGACTACCTTATATGTACCAAAGTACAGCTGGGCAGCAGACTAGCCCAGTGTATTCCACGATGGAGAGAAATTACGCAGGATCTGTGGGTGTTGAGGACAGTACAGGGCTATCATATAGATTTTATAGAACAGCTAGCCCAGGAGTTTTATCCAAGGTTATTCAGTTTTTCAGAGGAGCACGAGGATTTAGTGACTCAGGAAGTGGAGGCACTTTTAAGGAAAGGGGCCATAGAGAGAGCGAACAAGAGCCTGACTTGTTTTGTGAGCAATATTTTCCTAGTTGAAAAAAAGGACAAAGGGATGAGGCCTGTGATCAATATGAGAGAGCTGAACGATTGGGTGGGTTACAATCACATCAAGATACAAATATTGATACAAATATTGAGAGATTTGTTAAGGTTAAGGAGATTGGATGACAAGGTTGGATTTAAAAGATGCGTATCGGACGGTTCCAATATGTGTGGGACACAGAGATTACCTTCAGTTCCGCTGGAAGGGTGTGAGATGGAGGTTCAAGAGTCTACCATCAGGCTTACGTCAGCACCATGGTGTTTTACAAAGGTCATGAGACCGCTGATGGCATGGTTGAGATAAGGGGTGTACGTCTCAAGATTTATCTGGACGATGTGTTAATTATGGCAGAGGAGAGAGAGTTGACTTCGGAACAGACCGAGTTGGCTTTGTAGTAAACAGGGAAAAGTCTTGTTTGATACCGGCGCAGGAGGTACATTTTTTAGGTTTTCGGATAAAGACCTTGGAGGGGGTATTAAAGTTACCTATGGAGAAGGTGAGGAAAATTTGCAAGAAGTTGAAGAAAGGGAATCAAGCGGAATGGATTTTTTTTGCATCAGATAGCGAGGTTGTTAGGGTTCCTATTAGCGTCTATTCAGGCATTTTCCGGTGCCCCTGCATTGCAGAGCACTACAGATGGTGAAGGGTTATCATTTGCGCATTGGAGCAAAGTATTCTCAGAAAATAAGGATGAATCAGAAGGCAATGCAGGAGGTGACTGGTGGTTGTTAAGCATGGAATGGAAGGGCAATTATTGGGGAAGTCCCAGAGGTAGTAATCGAGTCAGATGCAAGTCTGTATGGATGGGGGGCCAGATGCGGGTCTGTGACAGTGGGGTGACATTGGTCAGTCACGGAGGGGGAGGTTTATATCAATTGTCTGGAACTGTTAGCAGGGTCATTCACAATGAGGAGCTTTGTGAAGGACCAAGTAAAGTGTTGTGTCCTGTTGAAAATGGACAATGTGTCAGCAGTTCGGTATGTCAACAAGATGGGGCACCCTCGGTCGAGGGCATTAGCAGAAATGGCAAAGGAATTTTGGAAGTTGAATGTAGAGGTGGATTGGAGTTCACGAAATTTGTGGGATACAGGCAATTGGAGGTTAAACAGAGTGTTTTTGAGTCTAGACAGGAGATGGGGTCCGTTAGAGGTTGATCTGTTTGCAGACAGGTTGAATGTGCAGCTGCAGAACTACTACAGCTGGAGACTGGATCCAGACACAAAAGCAGTGGATGCTTTTCTACAAATTTGGGGGAAGGGGGGGTTGTACGCATTTCCTCCATTCTCATTGAATCAGAGGGTTATTATGAAGGTCAAGCGGGAGAAAGGGGAGTTGGTGTTGATCACCACGTTTTGGCAATCACAAGTGTGGTCTCCAGGTGTGATGAACATGTTGATAGACGATCCAGTCTTGTTACCATGTTTTCCACAGTTGCTGGTGGGTGCCCAAGGAGAGTGCCGTGAGTTGGTAGAAGAGGGAGAGTTGGTGTTAATAGGTTGGTTGATTTCAGGAGAGTGTGGCAAGTAGCCAGATTATGGGAGGAAGCTACAGAACTTATTAAGGGATCCTGGGCTCCAGGGACAACAAGATGAAGTCACTGGTGTTTTGCAAGGACTCTGGATCCCTTATCAGCAGATGTAGTTCAAGTTGTAAATTATTTGACAGAGTTGTTTAGGAAAGGTTTGGCTTACAGTTCAGTGCGTCTGAGCAGATCAGCAATTTCAGCAGGCCATGAGTTGGTGAATAAGATTCCGGTAGGACAACATGCTTTAGTGAAAAGGACTATTAAGAGTTTTCATTTAGAGAATCCACCTAAGGCCAAGTATGCTTCTTTATGGAATGTGTCCAAGGTATTAAAGGCGGTTAAGGGATGGAGAGGAAATGAGTTTATCCCATTGAAGTTTCTATCCTGGAAAATGGCAGTTTTACTGTGGTTGGTGTCTTTTAGGAGAGTTTCAGATATAAGAGCTTTGGAGGTGACCGGAGGGTGTGTGTTTTGAGATACGGAAATGTACAAAAACTACATCCAGGATGGTATTTTATCCTAAAATGGTGGAACATGATCATTTGTGCGTGTTGCGATGATTGAGGGAGTATGAGAAAAGGACTGTGGGCTTGAGATGTTCTCAGTTGCTAATTTCTTTTAGGAAACCTTTCAAGGCAGTGTTTGCACCTACTTTAGCAAGATGGGTTAAAGAGGTCATGCAGATGGCTGTATTTTGTAATGTGAGTGTGTTTTGAGCACATTCACAAGGGGGCTATGGCAAGTAAGGCTTTTCTGTCAGGAAGCAGTTTGCTTAGCATCATGAAGGCAGCAGATTGGTCAACTGATTCTACGTTTAAAGCTTTTTACTTTAAACCTGTGGAAAATGCTGCACAGAGAGTATTGAATGAGCTTTGAATATGCATAATATTGGCCTCCGTGCCTTGCCATAAAATTCAGTTTTAATGGGAAGAATATCATGATTTTATTAAAGACACGAAGGCTTATATTATCCCTCCTAAAGGTAATACCCAGCCCTATTGATGTGTTGGATTTTGTTTTTCAGGACAAAGCTAAGAAGATGATAACAGAGGAGGAACATGGTGAATTGGAAAGCGTATTCGGATTTATGACTGTTGCAGTTTACAGATTTTTCCTTGAGCTTGGACTTTGAGTTATTTGCATCAAAAAAGAAGGAAGATGGCTGCGAGTTCTGTGGTTATATGCATGTTCTAAGTGTTCTAGAATGTTTAAAGATGTTCTATTGTAATTATACGTTCTATGTTGCTGCTGTGTATGAGGCAATAAAGGAGACAGTGGATAATATTAGCCTCTGTGTCTTTAACAAAATCATGATTTTCTTCCTATTCAAACTGTGGAAAATCTGAATTTATGAAGAGTTTGACTTTAAATTATAGCATGTCTTACATTCTTTTGGTTTGTTTGATACGTTTAGGGCCAATTTGACTAATAGATTATTCCATTCTTAGTAGCTTTCCCCTTTTTGTAATGCTTCTATAAAATTGTATAGTGTAGGTTGAATTCTGCCTGGTGTGGATTGGAAGGCATTGTGCCCTCCTTCCACTGCCTTGTTTGTTTTGGCTTACTGTGCCAAGGTGCTGTCATAGTCATTTCCACCATGGTATTTGGAATTTGGGTTGATGTCTGTGTCCGAAGCGTTGCAATCTGCCAACCCATTGTCTTCGAAATAGTACATTAGGGGACTAAGTTTGTCTTCATTTTACTAGTAGAAAGGGCTTTCTATTAGTAGATTGTATTGATTGGCTACCTCTGTGACAGGGACATGGGCTAGTTCTATCATTTTTTTTATTTCAAAGGCAAATTGGCTGTTTGTGGAATATTCTACACTTGGTTTGTTTTTTGTAGATGTCTCCATGCTGTTTTGTTCATTTGGTAACAGGGCATATACAAAAGGGATATTTGTGTTTTGATATTCACCATGTATGGTGTATATCTGAGTAAATGGTTTGGGGCATATTTTAAAGGTCCCATCCATCATCCAGGTTTGACATTGGCTAAGTTTCATTAAGTTGTTTGCTGTAGAGAATATTAGAATTGGTTTCTCATTATTTAGGTTGTCATGTATATGGGAAGGTTCCTCATTATGTATAATTGTTAATTGTTCAGGTATTTCTATATCTTGGTGTCTTCTAGGGGCATGTGGGGTATCACTGGTGGCTTTATTAGTTCATGCAATTAATCTTTTTAAAGTGGGGATAGGTGGTAGTTGCCCTGTTATGTGTTCGGGGGCTCTAGGTAAAATATTCTTCAAGATTTTGTTTGTGGGTTCTTGGGAGTTAAAGCTTGCCTCTCCTATATCTTGCACTATTTCTCATACTTCTATTTCTCTTACATTTGGGGGGTGGTAATGCTCTTTTACATGAATTACTAAATCATTTGTTGTAGTGGCTCTCCTATATAACATACCTTAGAATAATATTTAGAACATTTCCAGTATATAGTTTTTGATGATGCACTTTGTCTGTAGGTGTGTGTAGCCCATGTGATTTTGTAACTGCTTTCATGTCTGTGAAGTGATAAATTTTGGCAGCCTCTGTCATTGTATCAGTGAGTATTGTAATAGTATAAATATATAATATCTTTAAACTATTGCATTTTTGTTACTAACGTATTTAAAAATGCATTAACTTCTATTGTGTGTACTTACATGTATGTTCTGGTGAGATGTTTCACCCAGTTTAGCAGTTTTTCCCTTGGAGGTGTTTTAATGTGCAGGAGGTGCCTTTATTTCTGTTGATTGAAAAAGAAAAACGTAAGTTACGTTTTAAATAGTACTTTGTTGATAGTTTGTAGTGGTTGAGGCAGTTAGGTTTGTTTTTGTTTGCTATTTGGGTGAGTTTATCATTAGTTATTTATTTATGAATACTTACTTTCTTATTAATTTTTGCAGGTTTGTGATAGTTGATATTTTCTGGTAGGTTACTGGTTTTCAAGTTGTAGATTTTTTCCTTTAGGAGGTCTGTGTAAAAAAGATAAAGGTTGAAAAGTGTGTAAATATTTATTTGCAATTTGCTATTTTATATTTTTAAGTTTGTTAACAGTTAAGTTTTAGTTTGAATATAAGTATTACTTACTTGGATATGTAGTTGTTGAGATGTGTATTTTTTCTTTATGGTTTATAGAAAGAATCTTGCAGATTTTCCTTGTCTTGCAGTGTTTGTCTTTGAAGTATTCAGTTGTTCTAATTAGTGTGCCTTTTATATTGTTGAGTTAATCGTTTGTGTGATTCTATTGGTTAAAGTTGTTTATAGTTTAATTTTATTGGTTAGTTTAGTGATTAACATTTTTTTTATCAGTTGAATCCTTCTATGGTAAAAGTTAATTTGTGTTTTACTATTTATGTTTAATATATAGTTTCATATTTTTGTTTATAAAAATAATAATATATGTATATTTAGTAATATTTGGGTTGGTGTTTACTTGTTTGTAGTTAATGATCATTTTTTGGAAGGTTTTATTGTATGTATCTTAGATTTGTAAATCTTTGGGGTGAATGGTAAATATTTCGTTGATATAATATATATTCATTTAAATTAAATATGTGTATAATGAGGATTGGGTTTACTTAAAGTAATTGTTTTATGTGAAAAGGTTTTTTTTAGTATATTTTAATTAGTAAATATTTTGGAAATGATATTGTACTTCATATTGTGTGAATCGATATTTTTTACATATCCTATGTTTATTATAAGGTAACAATATTTTTGTTTCCGATATTTTTGTTTTCGATAAGTGTAAAAATCAATATTTTTATCAATGATATTTGTATTCTTGATATTTGTGGTTTTAATAGTTAAGTATGCAGAATCAATATTTTTGTCATTGATATTTATGTTCCAATATTTTTGTGTTTTTATATTTGTTGGATCGATATTTTATCAGTGATCCGAACTTTGAACCATGTAAATAGAATTCTGTCTCTTAAAGATTATACCTGACATACCATTCCTGACTTTAATTGACACCACATGTTGCAATGTATTTCTTATGCTAGAAGCTGCTTTTTAAAGCTCAATGCAGAACACAGTCAGTATTTTTCTCCTTTATCTTTTCTAATTGGAAGCTGAAGCTTATGTGAAATTTTGTGGATTTAAAATAATTATAGAAATATAGCACGACATCATGGAAGCTCATGAGATATATTTGGACTCCCATGTGGTCCTCAAACAATGCCCTTCTGCGGAGTCTAGTTTATCATTTTTGGACAGTTTTCATATAGTTCTATGTGTCAAAATCACAGATATATAATTTAGGAAATGAGTGTGGAATATTAAGTTCTCCTATTCTGTGGTAGTGTTATTTAAATTGTGTAAACAGTATCCCTCCCACCCCCAGAAAACCTTCCATCGAAATTCTAAAAGGAAAAGAAACACATTTACAATTTCATTTCATTTTTCCCCATTTTGGCATGATTTATAATTACCTAATTTGTATTGTAGGGATGTTCTCTCTCACTTTTTTCCCTCAGGTAGCCCCTCCACAGGCCTAAACTGGCTTGGGCCAGGGGACCATTCTGTCTCTCTTGTCTGCTTCAGGGCCTGTACTTCTCCAACCACTGCCTCACCCACTATCTGCAACTTCACAGCTACTGACTTGAACTGAACTCCCTGCAACTCCAAATCCTGTGTGTTCGTCACCTTTTTTGCTATACTGCCCAATGGACTTATTCCATTAGAGGCTGCTATCTTGGTTTTCCAATCAATCTATACAATAGCCCTGTAATCATTAGAAATGCTTAGTTGCAACATTCAGGATTGTTTGGCCAGACACCTTTGGTGTCCTTTTTCACACAAGACTAGGGGCTTTATTACGACTTTGGCGATCTGCTGTAGGACGGCCAAAGCCGTAGTGCTGCCGCCCGACTGATTAGGACTTCAATCCTGGTCCGGCGGGTGGTCGTGTGGCAGTCTGTTAGGCTTATAGGAGAGCCTGACATGCAGAGCACCACTGTCAGAGCGCCGACTGCACCTGCAGCACCGCCAGCATATGTCAGCCTCAGACCGCTGCACGACTGCTATGGGATCCATGATCCCCGGTGGTCGCAGCGTTCATGTGACGGTCCGACCGCCACACATGTAATACTGCAGGCGGTCCTACAGTGTGGCAGTGGTCGGACCACCACCGCGAGTACAGCGGTCCTGTGGACCATGGTACTCTTAATAAGGCCCTAGGTGTTAGTCTGTCTCTGAAATCCCCTTTGTTAGTTACATCTAAGCCCTTGCTTGATGCACCAACTGCTGAATCCCCATTTTCAAAGACAATGGGAACTATTGCCTTACCATTCTTCAACTGAGATGGGGAGGGGGGTGTTGGGTGGAGTTTGGGGATAGCAGTGACAGACTGTTAAGAGAGTGATTCTGGCCTTCCATATAGTGTTGTACATTTGAAGCCACAGATCTTGACAGGATGTGCTGCCTTTGGAGATTGGGTCGTAGGGGTGAGTAACAGCAGCAGAGTTGCCGGGTGTCAAAACATTCTATTGTGCATGCCAGAACAATACATTATCAAGATAGCGCCAGTGGAGAGTGTTACCTCGCTATTCTACCATGCAGTCCCAGAATTGCACCATCCACAGAGCTTATGCTACTTAGAACATGAGCTATTATCTTTCGTATTAATTGGGAGTCAATACCAGAGGAGAATGCTGCATTTCTGTAAGACTGGGCATGCACAAAAAAGCAGATCCAAGCTGGACTGTGTAATAGTCTTGGCTGTTAGAAAAAAGACATGGGTCAACTCCATAAACCTCTGCACCACCTTACAGAGAGAGAACACAAATGCATGCAGCTGGTAAATAATGTTTGAAACAGCAGACATATTAGTAACAAATGTCAATGCCACTACTCTCCTAGGCTGTTATTACCAGGAGATCTGATATGGTCTTAAATCCTTTGCGGATGGTCTACCGAGTCACCATAGGTAGGACTTTCAGGAGATGGTACACAAAACCTCTTATGTGCCCATCTAGGTCATCAGTGCGGCTATGTATTCAGTGGAGTTAACTGACTGTAAAAAGCCAAGTCTTTACCTCTTTCTCCAATTCAGAGTGCTTATGCAGCATCATTATTGTAACTGGGAGCGAGTTCCAGAGTTGGCCATCTCAACATAGATGACTTACTGCCACTGAAAGGCTTTCTGAAAGAAGGGATGGTCGGGAGCATTCGTCTTTAGTAGTAGATGCAAAGCTCAAGTTAAAGGAAGATTGGTCGATTACCATGGATGGTTCTGAGGGGGGTGCAGAGAGTCATGAATGAGATATTTCTTACCACAGGCAGCCGTTGGAGAACTTGAAGGACCGAAGTAATTTGGATGCACATCATCGTGTAGAATTTGTCCGGCTGCAACCGTGTGAATTTGCCAGTACGTACAACGGAGGCATGAGGTGCAGCATAATCTAGGTGTGAAAGCAATCCTAAGTGTGGAAAGGTCTCCCACGACTAACCTGCGGTACAAGGGAGAGGTTTAAGTCTGTGGCCACTTTTCTGTTTTGTGTGCTGTTAAGCCCCTTGAAATTCCAAAAGAGCATAGTATGTTTTCATGTCACTTCACTGCCCTCTCACTCCTCATGTCAACCTTCACTTCCTTAAAGCTATTAAGAACTTTCCACCACAGCATAATTCCCTCTACCTTCTCCGCTATAGTTGAGAATAATTCATCCCCCTCCTCATCTAGGCTGTGATTACAGGCAAGTCTAGCACCCTCAGTGTATGATCCTGCAGAAGCCAGATTTACTCCAACAGATATGGACAATTATAGATCAATAACGCTACTTCGTTCATCAAATCCTTTGGCAGGGTCTTTTTGCATGATTCTCAGTTAATCCTTTACTGGACAATAATGGTCCTTCATCAATGGGCAAATTCATTGACTTGCTGATGCTCTGAAATGAATGAATTACAGCTATCTCTGGTTAACGCTGATAAGCAGAGCTCCTTGTGCTGTATAGTACCATCTCTCATTGGAACACCCTCCTACCCTGTGGAAAGGGCTATATCCCTGCAGGTGGTAATCAATCATACGCTTTCCCTGATGGCACAGGTAAATTCAGTGGCCTCCAGCTGCACTTCTATGCTTCGTCTGATAAGGAGGATCTTGCCTTTTTTTCCAGGAAGAAGAATGCCGTTTTAGTAGCATTATGTGGTCTGTCAAAGATTGATTACTGCAGGCACCTTTATCTTGATATTTTGGCAGACTGACTGGCAGTGCTCCAAAGAATTCATTACTTTGAGGTAAGAGTGACCTGCAGCTTTTTAAGACAGTTGTGTGTTAAAGGCTCATAGCAGCTTGCACTGGCTCCCAGTTGAAAAACGCGCCACCTTAATGCCTGTGCTCTGTATCTGCCACAACTTGCTTTGTTAAGCTGACAGATGTTTCTTCCCTCCGGACTAGATGGGCACATCCGTACCAAACAATGCTTCTGAGAGCTTCTAGATGCTTGGCCAGTCCCACAACTTCAGTATACATACACACATCATTTTATGGTTACAGACATCATTTTATGGTTATTACATACATACGTACATCATATTATGGTTATCACTTAAGGAAAGGTAGCTATACACAGAACTCTTGGACTGGCTAGAGGACTTGCGTACCACAGAGTGTTCATGTAAGAGAGAACATCTTAATGTGTCATAGAGAAAAACCTAACTCTGATGGTCATATTTTTAGCCTTAAAAGTACCCAGTTGGAATCTCCCAGAAATGGGAATTCCTCTTCCCATTTAGAAATATAACCTGCAATTGCCCATCTGATAACATGGCTGTCTGCAAGGCACAACATTTTGCCCAAAGTTTGCTCTTAGTTTTCCAGCAACAAGGTTTTTGGGCACCTGTGTGTCTGAGTTGAGTCACAAATACTGGCTTGGCTGGATAAAATATCTAAACCAATTAAAGGTAAACTTTGTGCTCAAATGTGAAAAATCTATCATTTTCCACGAGGGCAAGCAGAAATGTCATTTTAATTGACCATTAAGTATTCCAAATTGAATTTTAATTCTTTTTCTTCGCCAATTAAATTATGTCGTTAATGAAACTATATTCTTATGACTTATGTTAAAGGTGTTATTAAATGCCCTTTATTCTTTTCGGAGTTCAGCCACTTCTTCCAGAGTAATATAACATCACAGTCTATTTAGCTGAATAAAAAACGAAAATCAAAAAAAACTCCCTTCAGACCCTAATCTTTCCATCCAAAAATATTCCAGGCAAAGTCTTCCCTTGGCCAGAACAAATGGATGTACTGTTACCCTTTTTGAGAAGAGCAATTATGTAAGGAATTTTTCTTCTTGCACTTGCCAAACAAAAGGCGTCCGCCAGGATGCAGACACACTGTGCAGTCTGCGTCAAGTCTCACAGGTAGCCTGAAGACATTTCCTTCATTTTCATCAGTTTTTTCCAGATTTTCATCTAAACCAAGCAACTTATCTTGCAAGAATTATGATTAAATCCTTCAACAGGTTTCAGAGATTTCTCCTTATCCTAAATGCTTGTAGAAATCTCAATTTCTGCTTGAATATGACTAAAGTTTTCTGTCAATTCAAGAAGCTAATTTTTTTTTTATTTCAGTGCATTTTCTTTTAGTTTTATAACACAATATGGACAAATATCACATATAAGAAAAAATTAAATATATAATAGAGCGATACAGTGAATATATCAGAAACATACACTTACTCTGAAGGATTAAACAAGAATCCTAGAAAAACCTTTCTATTATCATTTTTCGGAAGCAAATACCTCTTTGTTTGATTCGAGAGATAGTGAATAATATATGCATTCTGGTTGAAACGATATAAAACTATTACTTTTTTTTTTTTTTTTTACTTACCATTTTGCAGCATACAATATCAAGTAACATGAGTACTCACTGTCACAGTTATGTCAGTATTAAAGTAATCCGAACGGAAATAAAATATGATTAAAAACTTTGCCCAGCATGTACAGTCATCACAGATGTATACCGAAATCCACCCCAGAAGGTGCTCGCAGCTGTCCCAACACCTCCCCAATCCCCATATTGACATACAGCATAACCAGAATGTCGCATGTCCGCAGAGCTGCAGATCCACCGCCAGCTATCCTAACAAAGGTATCCTGACTAGCCCAGCAGCGTCATTAACCCACCCCGGTAGGGACTCTACCCTGCTCAATCGGTGTGGAGGGGGGCAATCGCTCCGTGGCCACATAGCTCTTGAGTGGGCCCCAGATGTCTTTAGGCCGTGAGGAGTGTGGCAAAGTACTGGCATATAAATCGCTATTGGTGTTGCAGTATGTTAAGCTGTTCAGCCAATTCTCAAATGTAGGAGCAGCTTTACGTCCCCAATGAATGGCAATTTCTCTTTTCGCCAGCAGTAGACTGAGGGCGACAAATTTCAGAACGTTTTTAGGAAAATTGGCCACATAACCCAATAAGGCCACCTCCGGCGTGGGAACCACGTCTAGATCCACCATATCCCCGATTGTCTTGTGCACTACCTCCCAGTAATCTCGTATCTTAATGCAAGTCCAAGTGAGGTGTACAAAGTCTGCCTGCGGGGCCCCGCACATTAAGCAGTTGTGTGGTCTGGTCGGGTCTAGCCTGTGTGATTTCGCTGGAGTCACATACAGTCTGCGTAAGAATTTGAAATGAATTAGTTTATGGCGGCTGTTAAGGGAAACCGTTTTTGTCAGGGAACAGCATTTAACCCACTGTTCGTCAAGAATGGGGTGTTCCAGGTCCTCCTCCCAGGCCCTACGGATTTTATCATCATCAACAGGGATTATAGTTAAACATGCGTGATATAGTTTAGAAATAAGGTGCACCCCCTTTGCACTCTCTATCGTCATCGTGAGTGGGGCAAACGAATCCGGTTCCAGGGGGAAACTAGACAAAGTCGCCCTCAAGGCCGAGCGTACCCGGTCCATGATGAACCTATCCATAAAAGTGGCGGAGTGGAAACGCTCCTCATCCGTCAACATGAATATATGCCCTCCCGGAAACAGATTTCCGGACGTGGTGATGTCAAATTTGGCCAATGTACGCTGTACTAATTTCTCCCCCATGATCGGTATCCAGCGATTGTTAGGGATAGGAAGAGCCGAGGAATATAATAAGGGGGCGCCAGCGGTGCGCCGCAGCTTGTCCCAGGCCCAACTAGTGGTGAAACTGTTTGGATGTCTTTGGGATCCCTGGCCAGGCCCTTGGGCAACACCGTTTGCAAGGTGTCAGGTAAAACCAAATCAGCTTCAGGCCGCAGGTATGGAATCCTAGCTTCTGATGGATACATCTGCCTGTTGATTCCTCACCTTTTGAATACCCCCTGTGCCAGCATTCCGCGGAAATTCTTTCCTAGCTCTCCCACGTCGACGAGGACGTCATAATAGCACGGCTCCGCTCGCGACTCCGTATGACGTCATTGGAGCCATAAGAAGACCTCGTCGGCGTGCTGACGTCAGTTCCCTTTTTTCCGCTCCGTCGACGCGTAACGGTTTTTCTAGGGACTCTCCATTTTCTTGGTGATTACTTTGTTTCCTCGAAGTATTACAGACATGGTTACTTCTAAGAAGTCCGGATTCAAGCCCTGCAGGGAGTGTGGCGGTCACATGTCGATGACTGATCCCCATGATGATTGCCTTTGGTGTTTGTCTTCCGATCACGACGTCGAAGGGTGTCGAAGCTGCAGGAAGATGAATCCGAAAGCTCTAAAAGAACGTGAGGCTAAACTCTTCATGGCCAAAGCAAAAAAGGAGAAGAGGGGTCGAAAGCGTGCAAAGTCGTTGTCATCTCACACTTCGAAGTCAAAAAGACACAAGAAGTCGAAGAAGAGGCATGGTTCTCGGCGCCATTCGTCGAAGAACAGGGCATTGAGGTCGCCTTCTCCAGCTCAACGGCTTCGGAGGAAAGACTTTGTGTCTCCATCTCCTTCTCCACGAGCGACGCCGATTCATTCTCCGGCTCCAAGGTCGCCGGTGTCGAGGGGCTCTTCGACGCCTAAAGGTTCTCCGGCGCCCAGTAAGTCTCCGACGCCCAGGGAGTCTTCTCCTGTTCGTGTGACTTCGCCTGTGCGGGCGCCTGCTCCGCAAGTTCCAGTTCAGCCTCCTTGATCAACCGTGTCTCAGCTATAGGTGTCGGACGAAAGGCCAAGGCCCTTCTGTCCTCCTTTCTTTTCAAACGGACCCAGTCAGTCAGTATGGGTGATTACAATTCATCAGTCTTCTCTCTCCCCTGTGGTGTTCCGCAGGGATCGTCGCTAAGTCCAACGTTGTTTAATATATATGTGGCGGACTTAGCACGAGTAATTAAAAGCTTTGGAATGGGCCTCACGTCTTATGCCGACGACACGCAACTTGTGCTAGCGGTGCATAAAGACGGGGAGGCAGTGGCGGCTAGCTTTCGTGACGGCATGTTGGCCATTAGCTCATGGATGGCAAACAATTGCCTCAAATTAAATTCAGACAAGACCGAGGTAATGGTCTTTGGTAACCTTACCCCTGGTTGGTCTCCAACATGGTGGCCAGTTGAACTGGGATTACTTCCCACCCCTGTCAAGAAGGCCAGAAACTTAGGCGTCATGTTTGATGAGAGCCTCACTTTTAAACAGCATGTTAACGCAGTGGCCTCTTCTTCCTTTTATGTTTTAAGGATAATAAAAAAATTGCTACCTTTTCTTCCGTTGAGCACTGGAAAAATACTCATCAGTGCCCTAGTTATGTCAAGAGTTGATTACTGTAACGGCCTTTAATCAACGCTCAAGAAAATGTTTTGAACAGGCTGCAACGGATACAGAATACAGCCGCCAGGATATTGTCTGGTACTCCGAAGTTTAAGTCAATTTCCAATGTAAGGCGCCAGTTACATTGGCTGCCCATAAAAAGCAGAACTAAATTTAAAGCGCTATGCATTGCTTATAAAGCAGTTCATGGTTTAGGACCCGAATACCTGAAAAAGCTTTTCGGGCATATGCGCCCAGCAGAGCCCTACGCTCCGCAGAAGCTAACCTTCTGATCGTTCCCAGAACAAATAAAGTCAACTGGGGCGACAGAAGATTTGTAGTGGCAACGGCTAAACTTTGGAACCTGCTCCCCCTACAAATTAAGACCAGCCCAACGCTACTATCCTTCAGAAAACAAGTAAAAATCTGGCTATTTGAGCAATAAGGGGCCTCTCCGCTTTCCTCTACAGTCCATAGCGCCGAGACACCTATGGGTATTTGTGCGCTCTAGAAATTGCTAACATAACATAACATGTGATACCTGTTCAGGAAGGTACGGATCCATATCCTCCTTTTCCTGGTCCTGGAACGGATCCAACGCATTTTTTAAATGCGATGTTTGGCATGTTTGCCAAGGCCTCCTATCCAACTGGTGCGCCTTCGGGCCCTGTGGGACCATTGGCCTTTAATTTGGGTGTACCTCATCAGTATGCCCAGGCGCCCTTCGTGCCATTCATGCCGACGACTCCGGCTTGGCATTTTCCGGTGCCGAGGTCTTCCACTCCGGTTCCTTCGGCAGTCGAGTCGGCGCCGTCTCGGATTCGATCGACGCCGAGGATCGATACTGAAGGTCCTCCATCGACGCCGATGCTGTCGTCACCGGCGCCGCGTCTGGCACCGCCGACGCCGATTCTGAAGCAGCGCTCTAGGAGGGATGCGCAGAGGCTGCTTGAAGAGGAGGAATATAGACAGGAACAGGAGGAGGGAGAGATTGTGAAATCTGTGGATGAGTTTGAAGGTTTACAGGAGGCCAGTGGGTTGGATACTTCCCCTGAGTATGAACTCTCATCTCCAAAGGCTGGGATATCACAGGATGTTGCTCCTTATCATGTTGTTGTAAGGAAGGCAGCTGAGTTACTTGATCTGCAGTTACCTTCAGCTGAGATAAAATCTAACATTCTAACTGAGGTTCTAAATACGCAGTTTCTGAGCCTCTTCTGCCCTTCAATGAGGACTTGACAGAACCCATTTTAGAAGTCTGGCAGAAACCTTTGACTGCACCAGCCGTTTCCAGGTCTATTGCGAGAAGGTACAGGCCAGCTCCTGGGGATCCTGCGTTTCTTTCATCACATCCATCACCTGAAAGCTTGGTGGTCCAAGCTTCTTGTTCAAAACAATCTTCTGGTTCCTTCCCTACCATCCCGGGGGATAGAAACTCTAAAAAAATGGAGCAGGCGGCAAAGAGTGTTTTCATCTGCGAGTATGGCATTAAAATCCACTAATGCTACCTGTTTACTTGGGAGATATATCCATGCTCTTATGGACTCTGTCAAACAGCTAGCCCCAAAGCTACCTGAAGATGATCAGGTTAACTTCCTGGAGGCTCTTTCTGACTCTCAGGCCGCGGCCCGTCAAGTTATACAGTCAGGATTGGACACAGCTGACTCGGTGGCTCGTGTAATGGGGTCTTCTGTGGCTACAAGAAGACATGCTTGGTTAAGGTCATCTGGATTTTCTCCTGATGTTCAGGCAACCCTGTTGGATTTGCCCTTTGATTGTACGAGACTGTTTGGCACTAAAGCTGACTCTGCCTTACAACTTTTTAAGGATAGCAGAGCGACTGCAAGATCTCTGGGCCTTCAAACGCAGTCTAGAGGATTCGGCTACAAGCGGTTTCGAGGATTTGGAAGGGCGGCTTCCTTTCGTGGCCGCCAGCAGCCTCAGCAGAGTCAACAACAGCAGAACCCCTTGTATAAGTCGTACAGGGGTAAGAATAGAGGCCGTTTTCGAGGAGCCGCTCGGCAGCAGTCCTCCTCCTCCTCCTCCTCCTCTTCTCCTCCCCCCACCGTTGGTGCCACAGGAAAGCAGCTCTAGATCCCCCATCTTAGAGCATGTTGGTCCTGTAGGAGGTCGGGTGTCCCACTTTCTACAAGATTGGAAATCGATTACTTCAGACCGTTGGGTTTTGAATCTTGTAGAGAATGGGTACGCCCTCCCTTTTTAGGTCGAGCCTATGGCAGCGTGCATGCGCTGCATAGGAAATCGACCTCTTGGAATCACTTCAGCTTCAGGAGAAGCTCGTGCCTGTGGTGCTTACACGCCATTGGCCTTTGCGTCTGGCTTTAGTACGCAATTGGCCAAAGGCGTGTGGAGGTCCCAGCTTTTTCGGAAATGTTGACTCCCAGAGCGTTTTGCTCTCGGGAGCCAGCAGCGGCGCGCAGGGGCCATCTGGGTTTAATTAACGTGTGCGCGCTTGTCTCCCATGCAGTGTCTCTCCCCCCTCTTTCAGGCTGTGTTTGTAAGTATTCTCTGTGCGCTGGAGTTACGATGTTTATGGAGCGGCGTGCATGGGCCATCTGTTTTTTTTTTTATCATTAGCGTGGTTTGAATGTTTATTTTAGTCTCCGCGGGCTCTCACCGGGCTTGTCCCGATCTCACGCGGAACAGGGCACTCTCCTGTCTTCGGGCCGGGCTCCGCTGTCACCCGGCCTCTTTAGTCCCCCCTCGAGTTTTGTTCCGATTCATTCACCGGTTTGTTCCCATTCTATCCGGACAAGGCTCGGGATGTATCGCCGGGCCTCACAGGCCGCGCGCTCTCCATCAGTTCCTCCCAGGATTACACGTTACTAATTCCTCCTCCACCCCTCCTCCTCCTCGGCCGTTACAAATTAACAGAGCCCCCTCCACCTCCCTCTGCTCATCCCTCATCCTCTGCCCCAAGGCCGGGGAGAGGATTAATCCCAACTCGGCCAAGGAAAGGGCCTGTCTGTTTTTGCGTTCCGGATAATGCATCCCGTACTCTGTCACCTGCCTCTGCAATTCCGTTCTCATTCAGCCTCTGTCAGACCTCGTAATCTGACAGTGGCAAGACCCCGACCACCACTGTACCTTTTAATATTCTCCCTTATCCACCATTTTACTATGCAATGTTTCTGCCTATACTAACCGCCCCCTCGTGTCCCCATCAGGCCACTTCTTTAATCTTTGTAGTTACAACTGCCAGGCTTGTTTCACTCTTGCATTGCGACCTGAGCATGTAAACAAGAGCACGAACAGGCCGGCTGAGTCACGGTTCACCCAGAGCAGGCTCCATCGTCGAGAGAAGATGTGCCCGCCCCCACCACTCCTCTTTGTGCCGGAATCGGGATTGACCCTGCAAATCAGGGACGCCTGGTCACCATTTACTTCTGCCTCTGCCTCTGCGCTCCTGTTCGTGAAATGACCCCAAATTGGTCTCTGTGCGTTGTCTTCCGGCCCTCCATCTCGGAGTACCTTTGAGACAGACTTCTGTTAAGGTTTCAGAGCGGGTACGCCTGGCAAAGTTGTCTCTATAATGTGCTGCACGGCTAAACACTTATGCGGTCCCAAAGGCGAGACCTATTGGCTATGCCAATGCTTGTTTAGAGTTTCCTCCTCCTTACCCTCCTCGCCAGGGTTGGTGTTCAGAGGACCACTTGCTGCTTTTGCAGCAGGAGGTTCTTACCTTGCTACAGAAAGGTGCGATAGAGGTGGTTCCAGAGCAGGAGAGGGGTCAGGGGTGCTACTCCCGGTATTTTCTGATTCCCAAAAAGGACGGTCGTTTGAGGCCGATCCTGGACCTCAGGATTTTGAATCTTTACCTCAGAAAGGAAAAGTTCAAAATGTTGTCCTTGGCTCAGGTTCTTCTCGCGCTGCAACAGGAAGACTGGATGGTGTCCATCGATCTGCAGGATGCGTATTTTCATCTTCCCATCCTGAAGTCGCATCGGAAGTATCTCCGTTTCACGGTAGGATCGCAACACTACCAGTTTGCGGTCCTCCCGTTCGGTCTGACTTCCGCGCCTCGAGTCTTTACAAAGGTGATGGCGGTGATAGCGGCACATCTCAGAAGGTCAGGGGTTCCTGTTTTCCCCTATCTGGACGACTGGCTGTTGAAATAAATAAAGCCAAGTCTCCGGAGATGGTGTTGCGCCACTTGCAAGCAACAACGCAACTGTTGTTCAACTTGGGTTTCTTGATAAATGTACCCAAATCTCACCTGGTGCCTTCTCAGTGCAGCCTGTTCATAGGGGCAATACTGGACACTACTGTTTGTCGGGCATTCCCGCCTCCGCAGAGGACTCTCGACATTCAGGAGATGATTCCTTTGTTTCACGATGGAGCGGTTGTTCCAGTCCTGAAGGTTCTACGTCTGCTCGGTCTGTTCGCTTCCTGCATACTGTTGGTCAGTTATGCACGCTGGCACATGAGAGCACTCCAGTGGTGCCTCCGCAGGCAGTGGTATCAACACAACGGAGATCTCGGGGAGAAGGTCAGAATCTCCAGAGACGCTGCAGCAGAGCTGACTTGGTGGGGTGTGCAGGGCAACCTGTCTCAGGGAAAGCCCTTTCAGCCTCCTCCGCCGGTGGCCACAGTGATCACGGATGCCTCCACTCTAGGGTGGGGTGCTCATCTGGGGGATCTGGAGATCAAAGGTCTTTGGTCACTTACCTTCTATCCTCCCCCGTCCAAGGAGGAGGAGAGACTTCATCGTTTGGATCCTAAAAGAGCTGTCAGCTTTTATTTGGACAGAACAAAGGATCTGAGGCTGGACGATCAGCTCTTTGTGGGCTACGTTGGGCGAATGAAAGGCAAGGCTGTGCACAAGCGGACTCTCTCCAGGTGGATCATCTTGTCCATCAAGATCTGCTACGCCCTGGCCAAGAAGGACCCGCCTGAAGGTATCAGAGCTCATTCTACCAGAGCTAAGTCATCTTCTTCGGCTTTGGCTAGAGGTGTTCCTGTTATTGATATTTGTAAAGCAGCAACGTGGGCCTCCCTCCACACCTTTCCAAAGCATTACTGCTTAGATTCGGAGGTTAGGAGGGACGGCCATTTTGCTCGTTCTGTGCTGCAAGATTTTTTGGTCTAGTCAGGTGGATACCCTCCTCCGGGTTAGGTACGGCTTTGGGATTCTATTCAAAAGGTGAGGAATCCACAGGCAGATGTATCAATCAGAAGAACAAGTTACTTACCTTCGGTAACGCTTTTTCTGGTGGATACAGTATCTGCATGTGGATTCCTCACTGTCCCACCCGCCTCCCCGTTGTCCACCTGTTTCTACCAAAATTTCTTTAACTGTTTGACATGAATGTTTTTAATATGTATTTTTAATGCTTATGCTTTATTAGTGGAAAATGCTTGGTCTGTTGCCCTTTTTCCATGCTTTTATTGGTTATGCATTTGTACATATATTTGGTATACTGTGTATACGTGTGAAAATGTGTCGGTCCGCCCGTTTTGCCTCGGAGGCACGGAAAAAATGGGTGGAACTGACGTCAGCACGCCGACGAGGTCTTCTTATGGCTCCGATGACGTCATACGGAGTCGCGAGCAGAGCTGTGCTATTATGATGTCCTCGTCGACGTGGGAGAGCTAGGAAAGAATTTCCGCGGAATGTTGGCGCAGGGGGTATTCAAAAGGTGAGGAATCCACAGGCAGATACTGTATCCACCAGAAAAAGCGTTACCGAAGGTAAGTAACTTGTTCGTCGGGATGATACCAGGCGTACGCATAACTGCACTGGGCCACCAAGTAATTTAGCTGAAGGTCTGGGACGCTGAACCCTCCCCTGTCGTATGGCAGTGTCATCACCTGCCACCGCACTTGAGGTCGTTTACCTCCCCATGTCAGTCTGATCAGATGAGAGCGTAACATTAGAAAGAAGCTTTTCGGTAATGGGATTGGAATGTTATTAAAGAGGTATAAAAATTTCGGAAGCACAATCATTTTAATCAGGGCTACCCGTCCCGCGAGAGAGAGGGGGAGGCATATCCATTTTTCGATCTGCGCCTCTAAATTGTGAACCGCTTGGCCATAGTTGAGCCTAAGCAATTGGGCGGTGTCTAGATGGATATGAATGCCCAAATATTTGGTCGAGTCAGTACACCAGTCTAGCGGGAACTCACATTCCCATTGTACCGCGATGGACGTTGGGGGGAATATTACCGATTTACGCCAGTTTATTCCCAGACCCGAGAATTGTCCGAATCGGATGATTTCACGTATCATGGGGTCCAAATTCTCCTGAGGTTTGCGAACGTAAAGAATAACATTGTCCGCGTATAGAGAAACTAGCAATGGTCCAGTATTAAACTGCAGTCCCCTTTGTAGAGCTTTCTCTTGGAAATGTCGTACTAACGGGTCCATTGCAAGTATAAATAAAAGCGGCGATAAGGGGCAGCCCTGTCTGGTGCCTCGCGATAACGTGAAGGAGCAAGATAGCAAGCCATTCAGTCGCAGTCTCGCAGTGGGGCCGCTGTACAGCATCGCCGTGTTGGTCCCAAATCCCTTGGGCATACCCATCCTTAGCATTACGGATATAAAAAAGGGCCACTCCAAGGAGTCGAATGCCTTCTCGGTGTCTAGCAGAATGGCTGCCGCAGGGACCTCAGGGTTTATTCTATGAAGGACCGCAAACAGGATTCAGAGATTAAGCGAGGTAGACCTTTGAGGAATAAATCCTGATTGCGCCGGGGCAATAATTTTGTCCATCAAAAGAGCGAGGCGGAGGGCAATCAATTTAGCAAGGATCTTATAGTCCAAATTGAGTAGGGATAGCGGTCTGTATGAGGCACAAAGTAAGGGATCCTTGCCTGGCTTAGGGAGAAGGATAATGACAGCTTCTCTGAGCGCGGGGGGTAACATATTCCTCTCAAGTGATTCAGCATACACCTCTAGTAGCTTAGGGCCAGCAAATCCTTATAGGACTTATAAAAATCGCCGGTCAAGCCATCCAGGCCTGGTGCAGTGGAGCCATTCAGAGCCTCTATAGCGCTAATGATCTCCTCTTTTGAGAAGGGTTCAGCCAGGAAGTCCTGCATATACTTTTCCAAATACACCAGAGCTATCTCAGACAGATAATCCTCTTGTGCGGTAGAGTCGTGCGCAGCCTTGGAGGTGTATAGGGTAGTGTAATAGTCTAGGAATTCATCTCGAATCTCGGCAGTGCTGGTGAGGAGCTGTCCCGACATAGACCTAAGGTCTGTGATGTAGGCTTTGCTATATGGGGGCTGCAGCATGTGCGCCAGCGTACGCCCCGGTCATTCGCCTTCCCCATAGCGACTGGCAGTCACATATTTGCTCAAGAAGTGGGACTCCCGCTCCGCTGATTCCCTAAAGTCAGTCAGTAATGTGATCCGCTGTTTGGTCTTTTCTGGGCTGGGATTAGACAGGCATTCCCTATCCAGTGCCACCAGCTGCTGCTCTATACGGGACAACGTAGCCCTCAAATCCTTTAAGACCCCGGCGTGCTTCCTGATACAGACCCCACTGATGTAGGCTTTAAAGGCCTCCCATAGCACCGCCCATGTATCCACCGAGCCAGTATTGATGGTGAAGTAGTCTTCTATTGCCTCCCCCACCTCAGAGAGAAATACGTCGTCTTTCAAGGCCCAGCTTGGGAACCGCCATTGGCGCTCGTAGCCGTCAGGTCTGGGAACCCGGAGCTGAAGTATCACGGGGGAGTGATCTGAATAAGTCCTGTGGAGTGTGGTTATAGACTTGTACCACTGGCACATACCTGGTGTGAGTAACCAATAGTCTATTCTAGTCCACATGCCGTATTGGGCCGCGTAGTGCGTGTAGTTAGTAGTGGATGGGTTTCGGTGCCGCCATATATCAATTAAAGTCAGGAGTCACAGATTTCTAGGAGTGCCCGTCGTGCGGGTGGTTTAGTGGTGGTGGATGTGTTCGAACAATCTAATGTGAGATTGAGAATTAAATTCAAATCCCCGCCTATTATCAAGTTACCTGCGTCTAGCTGGACTATCTGTGAGTGCAGCTCATGAAAGAATTCGGGGCAGTCCGTGTTGGGCACGTAGATGCATATTAACGTGAGGTTGTGCCCCATTAATTTCCCGGTAGCTGTTGTGTAGCGGCCTTCTCTGTCACATAGGACGGTGTACAAGTGAAAGGGTACCCGTTTATGTATTAGGATTGCCGTACCCCTAGCATAGGTACTAAAGTTGGAGAAGTAGCGGTGCTGTCCCCAGCCCGAAGCAAATCGTGTAGTCTCCGCTTTGGGCAAGTGCGTTTTTTATAGAAATGCGATGTCTATGTTGTGTCGCTGTAAATAGTGTAGAACATGTTTCCGCTTCCTGTTGTCATTGAGCCCCCTGACATTCCATGACATTAGGGCCAGGTCTGAGGGACCAGTAATAATGTCTATCCTAGCCATCTGGGTGGTTCGAGTACCGAAATATCATTTGTGATCTGAAAAAAGGAGTGTAGCCGAACAGTGAGCATAGCAGTAATTAAACAATAACAATTCTGACCATAACATAATCCCCCCTCACCCCCCACCCAGCCTCGCGTACCCTGTCGCAAGGATCAAAACCCATCAAACAACGATACCAAACATCCCAGAAACATTCGAATTGGTACAGTAAGTGGATGCAACGGTTCACTAGGTACAAAACTGACATTCCCGTGGTCTACACCTAGGGGGTAGGCAACGCTCCGACGGTTGCCCAGCATAATGAAACTATTCATGCCATATGTATGATACTATCCCAATAAACATACACCCCAGAAATAGGGCACCGTTATTTATATTCTGCCTGTGCCTGATCATTCAGTGGAGAAGAGCTCCATGCTAGCGTTTGAGCCACTTTGTGGAGGGGAGGGCCCAGCTCCGTCTACTTTCTGCTGGCCACCCTTATTTTTATAAGCCTGACAAAATTCCTGCACTTCATTGGGTGAGTCAAAGATGCGCGGTCTGCCATTAATGTCCACTCGCAGCCGTGCTGGGTATAACATGCCATATTTGAGTCCTAAGTTCCTGAGGGTGGCTTTAACACTGTTGTATTTACGTCTAGCCTCCTGCACCATAACTGTGAAGTCCGGGTATAGGGCTAGCCTGGACCCCTGCCATGTCGTGTCTCCCCGCTCCCTGGCCAGCCGCAGGGCAGTGTCCCTGTCCCGATAGTTCATAATCCGGGCAATGATGGGTCGGGGTGGGCAGCCTGGGTTAGGGCGTGGGCCCAGGGTGCGGTGAGCACGTTCCACCACGAAGCCAGGCGTGAAGGCCTCTCTGCCAAACAGGTTTACGAGTATAGTTTCAACAAAGGTGTCAATGCGGCCAGTGTTCGTGGATTCCGGCACCCCTAAAATGCGTATATTGCTGCGCCAGCTGCGCGTCTCCAAATCCTCATTTTTAATGGCAACCTCCTTGAGGATGCGCTCTACTCGTTCTAGGCGCTTGAGGGACTGCGCCGAGCTGTCTTGAATGTCCGAGATTCTAGCTTCTGCCACGTCAAGCCGCTTGTCGTGTACCTCTATTTTGGCACCCAGCCCCTCAAGCTGTTTGTCGAGAGCGTCGAATCTACCATCTAATGCTCTGAAGCCGGCACTCATTTCTTGCAACAGGGAGTCAGAAATGGCTGATGTCTCTGTTCCAGGGCCCGCGTCCTGCCCACCCTCCGCCATGTCTGTGCCGGCGTCCTGCGCTTAGTCTGTGACTTTTTCTTAATGGCAGGACCCTTTGCTTAGGGTCTTTACGGCCCATGCCGCTGCGTGAGGTAGACTGAATAGCAGTGCCAATGGCTCCTTGTGTGGGGCCGTATCACAGGCGCGTTGCTAACTGGGCAATAGAGCGAGGGGGCCCCGGTGGCGGTCTTGATGTCTCTGCCCAATGGGCGGCTGCTCCGGGGGGCAGAGGCAGTAATAATGAGGGCACAGTTGCCTAGTGTGCCACAGTAATATGGCGTAATGGTATTTATGTGCCAGCCGGTGTGCTGCGGCACTCTTCAATTTAACAATCTCCTATTTGTGGTTCGCCAGTCGGAGTCAGTAAGATGGCGGCTGCAAACTGGATCCGGAGCGGAGGTCGCCGTCAGGCGAAGGGCCAGCGGGGGTCAGCAGGTGCGTGTCTGGGGGGCAGACGGTTCAGCAAACTCTGCGCGGGGTAGCCGGGCACAGCGCTCGGCCAGGTCAGCCACTCACCTCCCCCCAATGCTCGTGCGAGCAGCCGGGTGGCTGCCTCCCAGGCTCACCCGCGTGGCCTCCGGGTGTAGCAGGAGCGCATGGGGCACTTTAGGCCAAGAGCAGTCGATGGGGGGAGCGAGGGGGGGGAGGGAGACCCTAGTGGCCCGCGCCCGGCACACTCACCGCGATCTTCGCCCCGAACGGGCCTTGGTGATGCAGCGCCAGGATCCAGGAGGCCCGGGCCCACGTCGGTCATGCGTCCGTCCGCCGGCGTGCGACTGCGCCTCCTCCTCAGCGGTCTCCGATCGATTTTCACCTCGCCCGGGCTCTACCTCCGCACTTTCGGAGCCTTCCCCGTACTCTTCATCGCTGCGGCAAGAGGCAGATGTTGCGTAGCTGTGACCAGCGGCTCGCAATCAGGGGATAGTGCGAATGTGCTGGGCGTACTCGGCAGAGCTTCAGTGCCGCGCGGCCATGTTGGTCGGTGGCCTGGCCACGCCCCCATATAAAAGTATTACTTAAGTACAGAGTAGTCTGACTCAGGAGGCACAAGAAGCTACATGTTGATATGTTGACTCATTTCTAAGGAAAGAGAATGCAGAGGTCTGAATAGCCCATTTAATCCTTTCCAGCGTCAGGTAGGTATTCATGTCCACATAGTTAGGGCCACGCAGTAGCTCTGTAGAGACAGGTTCCCATGCATCAATTACAGATATTAACTACATATCCCCTGAAAAAGGGAATCATTTGAAATAAAATGATGGCTAAAAGTAAAGCTGAGAAATTGGTAAGGGTTAGAATCCTGCCTCTGATGCTGAAACTAATGTCTTACTTGGGCCACTAACCTTACAACAGTTCAGAAAAAGAGCATAATTCAGATTAAAAGACAGATAAACCAACATAAATGCGTCACCTGCAAAAACCGAAGACAAGGATTTGAAAGTGTAAACTTTTTAAAAGCTAAGCAGCATCTTCATTTTCTGCTCTGGAAAAGCTATAAGGAAGGAAATGCTGCCAGAAATGAACAAAATGTGTGTGATTTTAGATTCAGAGATGAATCCCAGGACAGCCAGACCATCCTAAAAATGTTTTGTTAAATACTATTGTTGAATGCCATGCGACTACACCCCACTCTGAGTTATGCTTTGGAATCTTCTCATAGATAGCACTTGTATATTTTTACATCAATAGTGTTGGAATGTAAGAGGACAAGACATATAAATGAAACACCATCAGTACCCTGAGTCTTGCCCTTCCCATAATATACTATAACTCATGGATGGAGTGAAGGGCCTACTATAGAAAGCGAAGTGGGTTAGGTGGGTGTAGCACTGGGTGTGTACTCAGCCACAGGTTTCTTTTCTGAATGGTCTGTTGACCTCCTCCAGTACGTCTGGTTACTGGAGATCTCATACTAATGACTGACTGTGCTGAACGACTTATATTACAGAAAGTTGTGTTGTGTTTTATTGGAGTTCTAAGAACGATTAATTTTAGCAAATCTGTTAGTCCTTTGACTGTGTAATGCCAAAAGGCATTTATCATGCTTAGTCAGTGGAAGTCATAATCTATTCTTGCTGAGTAAACAGATCTGTTTAATACTGTTTTAAAAATTATCAGGCAAATGTATTACAGTGAATATTGTTTTGACATATTAAAATGTTGCTGTGCTTTTAGAGTGAGAAAATGGTTGAGCAACATCTCCTGATAAATCATATGCAAGAAGAACTCGAGAAGATGACGCTTGTGATGGCATCTGCACATGGGGCGGGTGATGGCTCGAACCCTGTCCCCTTTAGCAGGAGACCATACAGCGTTCCACTTACCAACACCTCTCAGCCCTTCTCCTTCAGCATGGCGCAGTCCAATCACCTCTCAGACCGGCCTGAGCCTAGAAAGGTATGAACAAAGTTGATACTCAAAGTACTCCCTTTGCTCTGCTCATAACATCCATAGCATCCATGTAATGTGTTATATTGCCTTGTCACTTTCATCAGTTTGCCTATACCGTCTTTTCATGCTTCCAGTGATTTCACAAAATAATTTCCAATGTTTCAAAAATAGTATTCCGTGTTGATACTCGGAGAGAGTAAATACTTCAGGCCTGATTGACAAATCAAATTTAAAAAACAGAAAGGGCTCTGTGCTAGTAGAAATGCATCATTTGCGCTCTAAAATGAGCATAAATTCATAGCCATGTGCGTCTCTCATTTACACCTGTTCAAACTGCAGTAGAGTAAAACGTGCAAGATTTTCCTAACGTGGTTAAGTGAAGCAGTAGAACAGTGAAATGATCTAACAACAGCCAGGGAAACACAGAATGAGGTACTATTTTTAAAAGCATATTCCTAAATGCATTCTGTGTGAAATCACAGAATAGTGAGTACAGAATAACACCAGTATATTTGCCTTGTTTTCTTTTGTCTTCTAGATAGCGATGTACAGGTATGGGAGGGAGGGTATTCCGAATACTGCCATCAAAGGGCCATGCACTAAGCTAAGGGACTCACCACCTACCTCAAATCCTTCTCTAGGAGGGCTCCGAATGCTTGCATGCCATGTAGCTATAGGTTAAAACAGGTGCTGAATCATGGCACTCACAATTGTTTCTGATACTGAATTATTGGAGCAGAAGAAGACAATGTTTATATTAGAAGTAGCATCTGATGATTTTGAAACATATGTATCATTGTATCGATAAACATTGCTGGAAGTTAGTCGAACCCTTTTTCGTATTTTGAGTAGCCAAGTGAAAGTTAATCAAATTAGAGAAACATCCACCACCAAAGTGAAATCCTCAGGAGGAGTGACAAAATGGACTTCATCGAATTTTTCAATGATGGGTCTCCCACAGTTTCACATACTTAGTTGAGCATTCACCACCTTTTAGATGGAAGAATGTTTTTCATTAAGAAATCTGAAAATCAACAACAACTAAACATACATGGAATGTTATCAAAAATCCCATCCACTTAGGATTGTTTGGCTGAAACGAGTTGTGCTGCTTTGACATTTTGTACCTGAAGTTTTGGAAAAGTTTTTTAGAGCACAATTCAGGGGGTGGTGGTGATGATGCATTGATGAGATTGGGCAACAGGGTTCCTTCCCTCCTTATACAACTTGACCATTCAACACTGTTGACCATTCTTCCCTAAAAAAGACTGTCTTATCAAGCATGCATATCACTGAAACTATACAAATCTAGGTATCACTTTTCTTTGAGGGACACTACAGTTCATTCTCACATCCTGAGTACCACCCCACCAGGCAACAATTTCAAAACAATACTTTAACATTGATAGGGCAGTGCTCTGCTGCTGACTGGCCTTCCTTACTCCCCCTTTCACCAATGAAAATAGCCGATGGCTTGTCTGTTCACCAATCACTAGAAAAACAAAAACATTTCCACTACTCTTAAATATCTACTTCCAGGCATGGATTCTGTTTAAGACATGTTGCATGATCTAAAACGACAGTCACCCCGCCTCTGTGGTCGTTTGATTCAACACCTTCAGTGATTCCCTTCCCAGACATAAACTCACAAGATTCTCAAATAATGACCATGGAAGCAGGCCTTCCCACCCATAACGGAAGATTGTTCAAGGAGTTGCCCTTGCACTGCAGACTGTTCCCTATTGACATTACCATTCTGAGTTACCTGGACTCAGCAGTAACTGCAACCCCTTCTTATAAAGATGAAAATTTCATGATCCGTGTGAACTTTCCTGCCTGGACCACCTTTGCTCTGTAAAGACCTCCACCTTTTCAGGCCATGTACACATGATCTGATATACCCATTAAAATGAAGACAAATGTATATTTTTGTAAAATAAATTTCTGTGTCAATGGTAGTCCAGCTGGTGCTCTATGGTGAAGATTGTGAGGTTGCTGACGCTTGCTGTTCTATTTTCTTTAAGTTTCAGTGTCCTAATTGTCTCCCTGATAATTGTGGGTATCCTCAGGGATGTTTACCTAATTTTTATGAACCAGTCTGTTTTCCGGAGAAATATTGGAAATCAGCATGAGGTCTGGTTGTCTATTAACGGTTCTCCTTCCATTCACAAGCGCACACTTGTGCACACACTCATTCCCATCCATTCACAAGCGCACACACTTTCACAGCCACCCATTCACAGCGTGTGTACAAATATACATACCTTCATACATATACCCAAACATTCAATAAAACACTTACCAGGCCTCAGCACTGTTGCCAGGACCAGCAGGTGGTGGGAGGGCAGTGCTTAATTTTAGCCAGTGGTTTCCGGTGCTCAGCCCCCGCACTTCATTCTCAACACCGGCACCTATGACAGTTGACCGCATTGTGGCACTGCTTGCCTAATTTTGTGATAAGCACAGCACAATGTTTAATATTTCAATATACATTAAAAACTAACAACACCTGCAGCCCACGCCATTCTTATAGCTTTCAATGGTCTAGAATACTCTAAATTATCACAGCTGAAGGATTGTGATGGATAGCACTTGTGTTCGTACTGCCATTGACTGCGCTGGCAGGGGCAATGGGTGGTGCAAGCTACAGTGGCATACGGAGAAGTGCCCTAGCACTTACTTTTTTTTCCAAATTAATCACTGTCGAGGGAGAAGTATGATGGCTCGGGAAGTAGCTGAGAGCTTCGGGGGAAGGGAGGCCCTGGAAACTCAAGACGCTGCCACCTCGTCTCACTGCATAACCTTGTCGGGCTGTCTGACCCTGACATGACGAATGCCTGTAAACTGACCTTTGCTCATCCTGACAGACATCAATCATCACTTTAAAACTGAGCCCCAGTGCCCGTAAATGCGGGCCATGACTGGCTTATATGCCAGATCTCAATAACATTGTTTGATTTCAGGCATGTTTACAGCAGACATCCCTCTTTTTTCGTGTGTGTTACAATATATTTTTCTACAAATGCACACATTTTGATTTGTTTTTCATTGTTGAAGAAGATGACTAGAGCTAATCAAATCAAATGATTTGTTAATCTTTTCTTGAAGGTTCATACAAGTCCTCCTACCTACTCACTGGAGCGAGTAGTAGCGGGATTTCGAACTCGCAGTCAGATGCTATTAGGTAATATTGAAGAGAAAGATGAAGTTCTTCACTGTCAGTTCTCTGATCACAGTGACGAAGACGATGGAGAGGAAAATAAAGAGAACAGAAATAAGTTAACATTTAGGTAAATTTGTTTAAATTGTTTAATTTGTATTTTGTGTTTGTATTTATTGAGCAACAGGAACATTTTCACAAGAAACGCTGTGCTGAGCAACAACATAATATGCATATGTTTTTTTCAACTTGAGTGGATATAGGAAAGGTAGCAGGTATGATGGATGGTAAACGATGACGAGACAATATCTCCCCTTAACATTTTTGCAATATTTGCGTACAGTGTCCATTTATAGCAGTAGATTTAATGGAGAGAGAAGGAGTGATGTAAGTAGGAAGATGATTGAAATGTCATTCGTCAATAATGCATTCCTTTAGGGGCGTGAGCTTTGAGAGCAGTTTTGAATGATGGTAAGAAATGGGTTTCTACACAGTTCTGCAGGAAGATGGTTACAGATGCGGTTCGCTGGTAGCTTTTAGGACAGGAACCTCACGCAAGAAGTTTATCATGTGACAATTAGGTTCTGAATGGCTGAGCTTGGGATATGAGTATTGAATGAATGTTTCAGTGAGGTAGGTAGGGGAGCTTCAAATACTAGAATGAACAGTTGGTAAAAATGCTATCTTTTATGGCTAACAGCTTGTCCCCTGATGGCTATAGTATTATGTAGTTGTGTGTTTGGGGAGGCCTTTATGGTGAACTTTGGAGTTGACTCAAATGGGTAAAAGAAGTAGTGAGGGAACCCAGCGACAGACTGTTGTACTTCTACACGTGCATAGTTCTAAGATCAGATATTTACTTTTGTGTGTTGCAACCCTTACATTTTTATATCAACTTTCTGGGTGGACCTGGTGCCTTTGAAAGTCTTTCAAGTGCTTGTAATAACTGTATGGACAATGATATCATTGGTGAACGTCATTTACAACGTTACTACTTGTGAAGTCATGCATGATATCAGGAACAGTATGAGGAAGTAGTGCTGTGGTTGTGTAGCTAACCTTTACAGAAGAATTACTGCGGTTTTGACATTTTCAATCGTAAGTATAACACCACTTTAACTGAGGTTTTTGTTAGGGAATATTTATATTTTTTTATATCCTAAGTTAGTTTTTGATCCTGGGAGTATAGCTCACTGCACGCAAAATCGCCTCACTTCAGCAAGCTGGCGGCCGACCGCTTGAGATCCCTCGCCATCCTGTAGCAATGAGGGTCCGCAGGCGAAATAGTTTGCCTTCCCTGCCATCTGTGGAGGCTGCTAAAGGAGTGAAGCTGCCAGCCGGCATTGGCGGACAAGCACAACTTTGGAAATGACAAAACAAGAGCTAAGCCATTCTGTCCTCAAAATGGCAGCTGCAACTGCGCATTGAAAGAACCCAACTCCCTCTGCGGAGCGTTGCGGCATCACACGGGCTGAGGTGTCTGCTGTCATAATGCTTTGGGAGAGGCTGCTGCCCGGCACAGCGAGGACATTCACCAGGATGTTGGACCCGGCTTTGAGGGCTTGGCCTTGTTGCTGGGGTGCTTGCTTGAGGACCCCCACATCTTAAGACAGGGCGGGGGCTAAGCTCTGCTGCCGATAAGTATCCTGTTGGAGGAACAGTTGAGGATCAAGGCGTCCCCTGTAAAGAGTCCCTCCTGAGGTGAAAGGTGCAGCAGTGATTTGTAACAACCAAACAACGGGTGAGGAGTAAGCTATTTTACTGACACTCAGAACCAGCACAGCAAGTGAGAAGCGACGGCATATTTGCCAGCGGTACAACTGAGTCTGAGAGAGTCGCATGTAATGTCAAATGGGGCAGGACTAGCTTCTTCGTACTGAATGACTGAGTAGAGCGACACCAGAAGGAGGTTCATCTCCTATCTTCCCCTACTACTACCATGTAGGGCATGCCTAACACGTGAAGATGCCTGCAGACAAGGCATCTATCTTACCAGGGGGCCTGCTCACCATAAGACTCTTTGAAAGATGTGAGAGGTTAAATACACCCTATAAGCTTCCCCCCGCTGTTGCCCCATCACGCACAGACGAGTATGGGCTGGAACAGATCTGTGAAAGAAGCAGGTGGGGGTCAAAGGTCGATGTTTGACCACACACCACTGCACTTAGATGACCTGACTACCATTGGGGACATGCCTGAAACACAAGAACTGAGCTTGGTGAACAAAGTAAACCAAATACTCCTGGCTATTAACTCCTCCACGGAGGTCCTAGAGGCCAAAAGTGATAAAGTTACAATTGGTCTTTGTGCACTATAAGAAGATCATAAAAGACTTGCTGATAAAGTTAAGCAATATGAAGAAACACTGAGAGGTGTGCCCTTCGGTGGACACTTTGCAGAAACAAATTGTCAGTCTTTACTGAAAAGATGGATACTCTGGAATGAAGGGCTGAGGATGAGGAGGGCTGGAATAGGAGGAATAAAATCCAAGTGGTGGGCCTCCCGGAAGGAGTGGAGGGACTCGACATGATTGCATATTTGGAAAAGTGGATTTTCGCAGAGGTGACTCTGAAAGGCCTGTCTTCCTACTTCACCATGGAACAAACAGGTAGAGTGCCTTCTAAGTGCCCTCCGCCTGGAGGCCCGATATGCCCTGTGGTGCTGCGCCTCCTTCATTATAGAGACAAAGACCTGATACTGCAAAGCGCGCAGTCTCTGGGGAGCATCTAGGTTGAGAAGTGGCAATTGTTCCTGACTATATGCTGGCAGTACAGCGGAAGCGTGCGTCCTTCTGGCAGTAAAGAAGGTGATACGCAAAGCTGAGTGCGTATTAATATTCCAAGGCAATGCAGGAGGGCGGCAGCTGTGGAGATGGCGAAAACATTCCAATCATTGGCGCATCTAGGGAAAAACAGGAACAGATTGGAGGGTACATAAGACAGCTCGGACTGAGACATTCTCTTGAAGGAGGCCCAGAATTGGACTAAGTTAACACCTAGGTCTGCAGATGACGTAGACCACTTTCTCTGATAAGTGAACTGCAAAGTGCTGAACTCTGCTGATGGCCAAGGTCAGTTATGTAGAGGGGGGCCATGTGAGACCGTAAGGGGACCTGCAGGGCCCTAAGCACAGGATTAAGTTATAATTTTTATGTAGGTTTCCTTGGTCAGACGGTGGGTGAGGAGAAAAATGTACTGATGCCACTAACTCATAATACTCCCTTTGCCGGAAGTGACACTGAAGCACAAGCTAGATTCTGTTCTGCAGTTTAGTTCTTTGGACAGCTGGCGGTTGCTACTCTGACCTGGGGTGTGGGAGTCGGGGAAAGTTGTACTATGTTCTCCTGGCCAGGGAACTACAACAAACCTATTGATTGGGAGTGGGTGACAGCAGACTTGTTCCACATCACATTGTCTATAACAGTACCTTGCCTGCAGGGAGAGCAGGCCTTCCTAACGGAACAGCCAGCAATTTCACATACGTATTATGGAAAAACACATGAACAAATTTTAATTTTTCACATGGAATGTGAGAGGTGTATGGACGCTGACTAAGAAATACCTTAAGAGGTGGAGTGTGGGCATACCCTTGATTCAGAAAACACACCTGGTGCCTCAAGAATTCGTCAAATAGAAGAGGGAATAGAGGGGGGCTAGGTGCCTCCCACAGGTTTCTGCTACTATGCCAGGAGTTCTCTGATTTGTGTAAGGCTGGGAGTCCCATTTGAAAAGGAGGTCATAGATTGGGATGGCAGATGTATGGGGAGAACAGGTGGATGTTCGGGTGATGCTAGGCTGCGTTTATGCTCTGAACATGGGGCAGATGCAGTTCTTGGCTTCTTGAGCATCCTATCTTTTCCGGATGGGGAAGAAAATGTCATGGATTCTGAGGGAAGACTATACTTGCGAGGCAGACGTGGAATTGGACCACTCCACCTCACAACTAGTGGATTCCCCTATGTTTAAGTCAGTGCAGGAGTTTACGTCATGGACAGAGAACTAGGACTTAGAGACACAGAAACGATGGACATAAGGAATATTCTTTTTATTCCCCATTTATGACATGCACGATTAACTGGACAAATGTGTTCCCACAGATTTCATGAAACTGTCACAAACGGTAAGTATATCAGACATCAAACATCTGCTTGTATCTTTGAAGTGATGGCAGAGGTTAGCTCCAATGCCCACATGGAGATTATCGGTACAGTTCTTGTAGAACCCCATGTTTAAAGAATCCCTCAAGGACACCATACTGGAGTACTACCTGGTCAATCGCCACACCACTGACCACGTTAGCACTGAGTGTGAGGCCTTTAAGATTGTAGTGCAGAGCCACTGCTTAAGTCAGGCCACATGCTTTAAGAGGTCACTAGAGAAAGAGCTCATTGCTGTAGAAGGGAACATCCATAGATTAGAGGTAGACCTACCTGCATCCTCGCACACCAGAGCGGCCCTCTTATCAGAGGGAGAAAAGCACACTTGTGTTTTGTAACGTCAACACACTCTTACACACTGCAAATGTATCATACTGAATCATGCAGAGATGGGCAGGCACAAGAATTAGAAATCAGGTTGGGACTGTAGTGCACACAAAACTTAACATACACAGACAATGTGTACACCACTATGAACATTTTTACAGAGAGCATGGTGAGGTCACAGGGGAACAGATGAAAACTTTCGTAGACAGGGCGACATTGTCGTGCATACCAGTTGAATTTGTAGAGGCGTTGGGAGGTACCTGTAACTGAGGCAGAAATAAAGACCTACCATGGTACTTTATGGGTCCTCGTATAGGCCCCTGTCTATGCTCAAAAGGCATTTCATACTGTACTTGGAATTACCTTCTCACTGAAATGAAGGGCATGGCCCTGGGACAGAGGTGGGATAAGTGTGTCACTGTATTATATACGGATGCACGCTTGAGAGTCTGGACAAGCCAGTGTACATTCAAACCCTTTACAGTCTTTAGAGGGACTAGGCGGGGGTGCCCCTATTGCCCACTGGTGGTGGAACAGTCTGCCAATATAGTGAGGACAGAGTGGCGAGGTGGCGGCATCCCACTACATGATGGTGAGCACAATACATCAATTTACGTGGATCACATGCTCTTATATCTCGGTGATGCTGAGGAGGTTTTTACCTCAATTTTCAGAAAAAAAGTATTTATTTGATGCTTTTACTTGTGTGAAGCTCCTCCGCCATCTTTTTGTTTATTTGATAGGAAATTTTGAAGTTATCAAACTGAGGTGGCATGGTGGGCAAAAGAACGATGGGTTGGAATGCTATTTAGAGCAATTGGCAGTGGTTAGACTCATTGCAAGCATTCCTCGCATCACCTTTTGTGTTTTTGATGTACCGCCTTAAGTGGCAAGAGTATGCCCTGAAGTGGGTTCCATGCTCAGTCTGCCACTGGAACCAAGCTACACCCGACTGATGAGCCCCAATCAGATCTAAACTGATCTTGGGTTGCATATAATCTGGGTTAGGAAGAACCTGTCCTGACAGCTCAGGCTGGACTGTTCCTATTGGACCAAGGTCAAGGCTAGTTTGCTTATGGATGGGTCTAAACTGAGGCGGCATGGTGGACAAAAGATCGCCAGATTGGAATGCTACCCAAGCAATTGCTGGTGGTTAGACTTATTGCAAGCATTCCTCCCATCATCTTTTGAGTGTTTGAAATTTTGAAGTTATGCCCTCACTGTTTCTGAAGCCTGTGGAGGGAAGAACACTACATAAGACCCACATATTTAATGAGTGGTCCGTTTATCACTTTCATATTTGACCAAATATTCTAAATTCTGCAGAAATATATCTTAAAGGATACCTATGGCCAGAGAAGGGATTAACCTCAGATAAAATTTTAAATAGCTCAAGGCAAAGGATGATTATACAAAAACAACACAGGATAGCCAGTAAAGGTACCCCTTCCACTGAGAACCTCTCTGTCAAACGACTCTCACAGAAGGAGATCACTATTCCTGCCATATAGGCCATTTCTTCCACTCCCATGACACCTGTCTAGGTGTACGTTTCGATTTTGAAGCTCAGGATCACTACTGCATGTTCGCCATCAAAAACCCTCACCACTGCAGGTTGGATTATGATGCAGAAACACAAAGACACCTCGATGATGATGAAGGAGAATTTCCACAATCTGTCAGCAACAAAGCATTTGCTGTTGTCCCATCGGTGGATCGAGCCTTCTCTTTAAGACACCAGGAGTCGAGGCACTTAGCGTTGAGATCTCTTCTTCTAATTGCTTGAATTTGAAAGATCCACATCCTTGCTTTCAACATCAATGGTATTGTCCTAGTCTCTGTATGGTAGACTGTGTTTTAACTGTCTTTGGAGACATCCCTATTGCCATCAAGACCTACAATGATGATTAGAATGCAGAAGACCCACTTCAGGAACCATTGCAACCTTTACACCTTCTTCAAAAGCTGCAAATGTTGAAAAGACATACCTCTGTGTCACCCATTAGAAAGATGACTTACCTGGACCTTCCTGTTCGTACATCTGAGAACATGTCAGGTGACCAACCACCTCATGTTAAGTCCCCTCCTAGACACAAGAGGAAGAGATCTCTGTCTGTTTCTATGAGTAGAGTTAATTTGTCAGATTTGTCATTGAGGCATTCTTCTCATACACTACTTAATCAATGGGTTCACCAACAAAGTCATCACCTATAGGTGACATCACAACCTTTCAGAATGTTTTATTTAGGGGAGCAGTAAAATAAAATATACCAGTCAAGATACCTCCCACCTTGGTCTCGGTTTTAATGGAAACTCTGTAGCCTCGCTCATCATCTAGGCCATTTTTGCATTTGGCAAGTGGGTTTGCTGAATTGGCTAAAGAAAAATTGCTTTCACGAATGACAAGTAAAATTGCAGCACCAAGACAGCCCAAAATATATAAATCCCCAGAGCAAGATCTGATCTTCCTCCGTCAAGAGCCTAAACTGGCTTGGGTATAGTTTGTGCAGTAAGGAGAAAGCAAGCTACAGCTCAAAGACGTCTGTCACTCCTAACAAGGAGAGCAACTGGATAGCTGCAGCAGGAAGGAATGTCTGTGGCATGGCAGCGACAACCTTCAAAATGGCCTGCGCGTCTGTGCTTTTGGGAAGATATGACAGAGAGCATTAGAAAACTGTAGGACTTCGCTGATGCTCTCCACTAGGGAACGAAGGCAGGCTGTCTAAGAGATTGCGCTGTAGGGGTTTCTAGACTCCAATCAGTCAATCACTACCTCCATAGATGCAACAGTTTTAGTCATATCAGAGTCTGCCAGAGCATTTCTGTGAACCATTAATCATGGCTGCATCGCACTTCCTTAAAACTTGATGCCCAGTAGAAAAAATCTTGAACATTCCCTTCACTGGCTTTTTCCTGTTTGGTTCTCACACAGATGATGAGATGCAATGTATTAAAATTGAGGCAGATATTTTCAAGGCAGTAGTCCCAGTACCAGAGGATGTGACCACCGTTACCATCCAAGTCAGAGGCTTCAATCCTCTTGGTGGGCATATCTCCTGTAAACCCAAGATCAACAGCAACATCAACAGCCCACATACCATAAAAGATCTTCCAGAGGTAGAAGACAGCAACAACAGTCTTCCTCGTCAGGGAGAATGCAGTCTCATTTCAGAAAATAACTGTCCTTACTTCATCTCCACTGTGCACCACTCCGATGGAAGGAGCTGTTTTATACCATCGAAATGAGAGGCATGATGCTATTTCTGACAAATGGGCACTACTAATCAGTCACTATTCAATTTAAGTCCTACTTCCCCACTTTTCATTCCTCCGAAACCTGTTACAAAACATTAGCTGCACTTACTTGGGAAGGAAGGTGCCACATTGCTACAGAAGTGCACAAAAGAGCATGTTCCTTCTACTCAGAAAGGAAAATACATCTATCCAAGATATATTTTTAATTTGTAATGAAGGTCTCAAGTAGGAATTCAGACTGATTGCAGACCTGAAGTTCGCTAACAAATGAATCATAAAGCAAAACATTTGAATGTTGATTTGCCATCAATATTTCATCATTTCAAGAAAGGGGACCGGGTGTGGATTGTGGACTTGCAAGATACATGTTTCCATATTGCTTTGGAATTGAAACACAGGAAGTCCCTCAGATTCATAGTCGACATATCCCATTTTAAGTACAAAGTACTACTCTTTGATCTGAAATCAGCACTTCTGACTTTTTCAAAGTGTATGGCAGTGGGGGTGCCTTTTCTCTGCAAGATACATTTCATTTAGCCTTATCTTGACAATTGGCTAATAAAGGATCACATAACAGAGAAAGTTCTCCAGGACTTCAACTAAACCATAGGTCTAATTCACTGTTTAGGCCTTCATATCAACTTACAAATAACCACAAAAGCTCCAGTGCAAGTTCGGA
Source organism: Calotriton arnoldi (assembly GCA_963921515.1). Taxonomy (NCBI): domain Eukaryota; kingdom Metazoa; phylum Chordata; class Amphibia; order Caudata; family Salamandridae; genus Calotriton; species Calotriton arnoldi. Next base: position 540,225 of record CAWUFW010002669.1, on the reverse strand, counting down.
CTTACCTAGAGGCCTCCCTTGATGCAAAAGAAGAATTATAGCCTTCCTGTTTCAGACATGTATCCAAATTCAAAAGACTCCTTCACCAACTGCTGTCAAGATATCTTCCCTACTGGGGTTGATAGCCTATTTTTCATTGTCTGAATGCAAGGCTCCATACAAAACCTCTGCAACAATGCTTGAAGATCAGTGGTATCAATGTAAAGCTGACTAGGAAGGTCAATTACTGTGGACTCTAACAGCCCAGTAGTCTCTTCATGGGTTCAAGATGTTGAATCACTTGAAGAAAGGTCAGTTTTATTAGGATATTTAATCTCAAACTATCATAAATGCTCCCTCCTTTCCGGACCGTGAGCTATCTTCAGAGTTTGACAGTGCAAGGCATATCCTCATATAAGGAATGTCTGTATTAGATCAGTGTACCAGAGAGGAGGGCAGTTCTTCTAACTCTCAAGGCCTTCCTACATTCTCAGATGACAAACAGTTCAAATGGACAATAAAACCAGAGTGTACCACCTCAACAAGCAAGGGAAATACAAGATCCAGGACCCTTTTGGTGGAGGCCCAAACTGTCTGGGATTGGCTCTTATCGAGAAATCTACCTAAAAAGCAATTCTCCTTAGAGGCCTCTAAAACTATAAAGCCAACATACTCTACATAGACAACCACAAATGGATTCTTGACGATGATGTGCAATTTTCTCAGATTGGGAGCACCCTCAAATAGATCTATTTATAAAGTTGCAAAATGCCCGTACTTCGCCTACAGATCCTACTTAGAAAACCAGAAATTCGTTTTTGACGCCATGCTACAAGATCCTCAGGTTGGGATCTTCCTCAAATAGATCTGTAATAATATTGCAAAAAGCTAAATGTCTTAGCTTGATCTCTAGAATGTGGAAACCAATATTGCTGGCCAGTGCCCCTTTGATAGGTTGATCGTAGACATTTTCCATACTTTTCCACCAAAGCCACTAATCCTCTTGGTCCTGATGAAATTTCAGTAAGCAAGTGCAAAGAGATTCTAATTGCTTCCGAATGGCCAAGGCAGTGGTGGTTCCTAGAACTCCTTCACCTGTCGATAAGACCACAAATGAGGCTGCCATCCAAACCAAATTTGCTTGCCAAGATGCAAGGACATTTTACCATCGCAGTCTGCTGTCCTTGAATTTTGCCGCATAGCTTTTGAGATTGTGCAATACGGACATCTAAATTTACCTCAAGAATGCATTAACATCTTAACAGAGATGAAAATACCATTAGCAAGGGCATCTTGTTCCTTCAAATGGAATAGATTATTTCTGTGCACCTCAGGCAATCACCATCGCTGCCGCAATTCAAGAAGGACCTCAAGACCTGGCTTTTCGACTGAAGCGCAGACCCAGTTTCCCTCTCCCCCACCTACTCACGGGTGAGTAGTCCCACTTTATAAGACTCTGATTGATAAGACTCTGTGGTCACAGCACTCCTTGTGGTTGGTGTTATGACTGCAGTATGTGCCTTGAAGAATGTAACATGATGACTCCAACAACAATGTTGTTTTGACTATAAATGCTACATTTAAATGTTTATTCACAGACATTGCAATGATCCCTTGAAAAAACAAATAGGCCTGCCTTTTATATATTGACAGTGACTTACATTTTGTAAAAAATCCCTAGAAATTCACTGAAAAAAAACCAAAGTTTAAGGTGATAGTTATAGTTAGGTATTCAAATAAACCCTAGAAATTCACTGAAAAAAACAAAGGTTAAAAGGACATTATAGTTAGGTGAAAATGACAGTTAAAACTTACCTTTTTAAATTATGAAAATCACCTAAATTTAACCCAAGGTGGTGATCTAATAGTCAAATTAAGAAACTTGGAAAAATTATCTAGCAATGAGTTAACAAAATTGTGGGAAAGCAAATCCTTAGAAAAATACGTGGAAGTTGGCAGAATTCCCAGAGGAACTACGGATTTTAGTAGCACCTAGCTTTGAAAATCTGCACACCGAAGTGCTAAAGGAATGGGCACAGAGCAACACAGAAGCATCCCTGCGGTTGATAAAAATTTTGATAAAATACACAGATATTGACAGACAATCATGACAGAGATAGAAAAAATAATTGCGAATTTATCAAAAGAAACAGATCATGAGAAGGTAATCAAGTTTGTGGTAACAATGAAAGAAAGATTAAACCAGCATGAAGAAGTAATTATCAACTGAAAAACACAGAAATTCCAACGTGATAAAGTGAACATCCATTGTGGAGCAGCAAAAGTAGAACCAAAACAGCAATGAACAGAAATAACACTAGTGGTATGCCTCTAAATACTCTGGAACCCAAAGAGTGTAAAAAGGACAGAATCACTCCGAACACTGTCTGGAAGGTGCTACCAAAACCAGACCCAATCGTTTGTACCACTCCTGCGGTTTTTGATGCATTAAATATGTTGTGGTAGGTTTGTGCGCAATGGTGATTGTACTTCAGAGGAAGATCTTGCAACCTGGAGATCAAACGTTTCTCGAACAGATGTTAAGGCATCGTCCTTCTGAAACAATACAGCTTTTAGTCGACTTATAAAAAATTTGAATTGAGGACCAAACAGTAACTTCCCTAATTTTGTGAGTTGGAGGAAATAACACGTTATTATAGCAAGTCACTACTCTGGAAACCGTCACCACATATGGCACTCCCGGTTTCATCCCAGAACAGCCTTGGTCGTTCAGGATCAAATAACTTCCATTTGAAAGTAAATTGAACACTGGCCGAATTAAGAAGACAGGGACACCCTTCAGATAACACGACAAATTGCCCATTATTACAGTGCATGCTCCATGAAGTGTCACACTTTTATACAAACTAATGAATGGCTGAGCGAAGTTTCACATTCTTTTCCGCCAATGAATACTTCAGTTGCTCCACTCCAACATTTGTAATCGAAGGGTTAAACCCAGGTTTCATGAACAAAACTCTCCCCTAAGGCTCCATATCTTCCGACTTAAAAGTGTTTCAGACAAGATGTAAACTGAAATGTGGATATCGGCAATGAAATAAAGCCGGGGATTAACCACGCAGCAGATGGTGTCTTGGCTACTCTAAAAGGCAGTTTCTCTAAATGCTCGATGTTCAGCATTGTGTATGTCGCATCTTTCTTAGCCATTGACCTTTGTGTGCGTGTTAAATTGTATGGCAAAAACAGTTCTGTTGCACTCAAGTATTTCCAAGGCACACGGTTTGATTTTAAAACCTGCAATGTCTAACTTAATTGCATAATCTATCTCAGCTGACTTTGCCCATGCTGGAGGAGTGACGTCATTCTGTATTATATTGAATGCAGATGACACAATATTATTCAAAGAATAAATACAAGTCGACAATGTGTTCATGCCATTATCTACAACAGATAATGCCTTTTCCTAATTAATCCTGTCAATTTGTCTTAAGCGTTCAGCGGCTTCTTGCTGAGAAATATTCCACAATTCACTGTAAGTGGCAAATGTAAATCTTTTAGAATGTGGTGGCCTAAGACCCAACAAGAAATCTTGTAACTCCATGTCATCAGAAAGGAGAGAAAGATGTTCTTTAACTGAAGATAATGTGGAATGCTGTAATCATTGCTGGCATAACTTTCCTACGCTATAGGTGGTAAGTAGCCCTGAATGTTGAGACTGCACGTAACAGGAGTCTTGTCTGCCATCTTTAAAACCCATAGTGGAGTTTAAAAAACATTCATTAAAATCATTAGTGTCAACTAGCCACACTAACCGCCCTTCTGAACCTGAAATTGAAGAGTTATATGTACCATTCTGTGCACTCCCTTTGAGCTGTTCTTCTGTAAAATTTGCAAAGTATTGCCAATTATCAAAACTTGCAATAATTGGAAAACTAGGTGTGGTCATTTCTTTAATTTTAGCCAAACCTAGGTAGATAGTTTACTGTACTGTTTTGTTCAGAAAAATCATTTGCCTAGGGATCAGACAAGCTCTAAACAAAAACTCATTGCCCTGGACGTGCCAGTGCCGTGTTCCCCAAATTGATTTTAAATCAATGTTTTCCTTCCAATATTCATAGTCTTGTATAGCCTACTGGGAAATGAATGAATCTAAATAGATTAAATTTATTTGGGTCAGCATATTTTTCTTCACTAGGGAAGGGGTAAGCTTATAATAATAAGAAACTGGGTCTAAAGGAATGTGGCTAGAAAAATATGCAAACATTTTCATGTATGTTTTTAAACTACCCACTGGTAGTCGGGCAATGTTCCCATTGTGTGGAAATTAAAAACTGTACGTGGAGTACTAGCTATGTGTAAATAGTGATGGGCATAGTGATGATAACAAAACACTTCACCAGAATTAGCATTTAATACATATCCTCAGTTCCAAATCCTGTTTAATCTAATTCAGGAAGCATGCTTTTGACAGTGTCCACATTGCACTCACCGGAGATGGAACAGGAGTAATAACATTGTCCATAGACACCTTAAAAACATAAGGAATCTGCAGTGTTTCTGTAAGACCAAAAATATCAATGAGACCTTATCCCACACAATTCCATCAGAGACAGGAAATGCAGAAATGTTCACAAGAGACAGGTCTCTTCGCACTTTGTGAGAAGAAAAATTAGGCTTTAATACCTTAGCTTCCAGTTCTACAGCAGAGCTTTCTGGAAGGTAACGGCCATTTAAAAGCAAGAACAATACTGTAACAACTCCAATCCAAGTGAAGAGGAAAAGTAGCGAAATACCAGGACCATGGAGGAATCAGATACGGTTGTTTCAGCCAAAGAAGGAATGCATGTGCACTATATAGTGTAGTATGCGGAGAATCAGAAGACAAATCATCAATGAGGGCAAAGTAGCCAGAGGTAATGGCCATTTAAAAACAAGAAAAATACTGTAACAAATCCAATCCAAGTGAAGAGGAAAAGTAGCGAAATGCCAGGACCATGGAGGAATCAGATACATTTGTTTCAGCCAAAGAAGGAATGCACGTGCACCATATAGTGTAGTATGCGAAGAATCAGAAGACAAATCATCAATGTCAGCAAAGTAGCCAGAGGCAGCTTGTGTAAAATAAGGAGCCTCATGTGGTAAAGGAGAACTGGTTGACACCTCCAAATATTGTTGGTAATAAACAATGTTGTTGTTAGCAACAGTAGTAGAAAACTGTAAATTCACATCTGATGTGCGTCCTGTATCAGCAGTAGTAACAGGAAGCAGCATAACTTCAGCATCTGAAGTCCCCAGCCAGGGAGAAGCAATACTTGTATTATTATGTGTTTGTAGAGGAATTTCCTGTTTGGTAGTGTGAGGAAACAGGTGTTATGTGTTTGTAGAGGAATTTCCTGTATGCCAGCGAGAGCAGCCACTAAGGAGCCCTCGTGGCTTACTATGTAGCCACGAGGCTGGGACTGGCCACCTGGTGTGGTTTGATGAGATCAATTGATACAAACCGTTTGTTTCTACAACAAGCAAGCGGTGGCAAAATCACAGTTCTGGTACCTGCAATGCCAAGGACTGGTACTGGTGCTCTGTACAATGAGCCAAATTCTTTTTTTGTTATCAATCTTCTCTCTAACTAGTTCCCCAAGTTTAGGAATCCAGCCAGAAGTTGCTGGGTGCACCTTCATTCCGTCAGTGGCAGAACATTTGGAAATTGAATTTGAGTACTCATCCTGGAAGTCTTGTAGTTCCTTGATGTCAAAAGGTGTCTCTGCCACCACTGCACCAGGGTTGTTGAGATCTGGAACCTACATCTGGACCCCAAAGAGGGTTTCATAGAGAGTCCAGCCATACAAGGATCGCTAGGCCGATTATTATAAGTTCTCTGGACTCCATATAAGTGATGTATCCAACTATGACCTGAACCTAATACTCTGGCAATTAAAGACTACTTTAAGTCACTGTTTTTTCTTTCCACTATCGAATTTTCCTCAGGATGATGGGGGAGGAATAATGCACAGTAACACCCAGGGTTCCTATGGTAGGTATCCCGGTAAGCCTTAGAGGCAAACGCCGGTCCCTGGTCTGAGTGGAATGCGCTACTGCATATGTCCTGATAAAGACTTGTCCTTAATAACAGTTTGAGCATTAGCTGATCGTTGTGACCACACCCATAGAAATTTAGAATATAAATTTATGGCCAAAAGAATAAATTTGAACGCCTCATCTAAATTCAGAGATCCGCAGTGATCGAAATATACACAGGCAAGAGGTTTGTTTGAAATGAGAAGGGGAATCTGCGGTGTGTGGACTGCGGTGGAACTCTTAATTTGCTGGCAAATGTTACAGCTAAACACATATTATTTAGTCTGTCTGTACAGACCATGCCACCAATAGCGTTTCTGTAGTAAGGAAACTGTTGCTTCCACACCTGCATGGGCAGATGCTAATCCATCATGAGCAGCTATGATTCATTCTAGCGTGTGGTCCTGGTTTTGTATCACTCGATCACCCAACCCGGGAATGCGAGCAAAAGGAATGTTTTGGGCCCTCAGTAGGTAGGAGTATACTGCTGGATAGTTTTTTGGTAATGGAATGTCAGTGCATCAATTACTGACAGCAACCATGATGTCTTCATCCACCCTCGGGTATGAACGAGTAATTGCAGCAACAAAAGCAGTCTGAACCGCTGATTTGGCGGCTTTATCTGCCAGTGAATTCCCTACAACGTGTATTCCAACATGGTGATGACTCAATGTATGAATTACATGATTGCGTGGCAAACATTCTTTAAGATGTGCCACCTTTCCCCAAAGCAATCCATGCTTGATAGTATTTCCTTTAGAATCTCTGAATCCATTCAAGCGCCAATAATGTAAATGTTCATTAAAGAACTGGACACATTAACACGAATCACACACTAAGAGTGTGGGGAATTCAGGATCCTTATTTTTTAGTGCCAAGATTAAAGCTTTTAGCTCAGCCAGCTGAGCGGTACAGTCCCCTAAAGATTGTGTAAATGTTTTTTGGTGATGCAATGCTCCATTTTTTCATGACACCGGGAACTGCTGCGCAAGCAGCAGAATATTGTTGCTTGGTGCCTATTGCGGGCTGAGCTGAACCGTCAGTATATATTATGTAATCACACTGATCAAGAGACAAATCGCTGAGCACAGGGTATTCTTGTTCATAGTGGAGGAACTCTTGCATTTGCAAAGGGGTCAAAAACATAGTCAACATCAGTAGCTGTTATGGAGGTGGCCCATTGTATCCATCTTGGATATAAGTCTTCTTCATTAGGCATGCTTGCCTTGGTGACAGCCTCTAAGGCTGGGTCGGTAGTAACCACAATTATGCATTTCCTCTGAGCCAACAATCTTTACTTTATAACAGTTGTCTGAACTACAGTCAGTATTTTTTCTGTTGATGCAAAAAGCATTTCAGCATTAGAATATAAATGCGATTTATGTGCAGTTGACACAGTATCAACCTCGTTAAAGGTAACATATGTATATCCAGTGGATTCTGCAATTATGCGGATCACCAAGTTAGTTGGATTTACACAAGTGTGTAAATGTCTAGATGCAAGCATGTCAGTTTTCTGTAGTCTGAGAATATCAGTGTGTTTTGAAGTCCAATGTTTGAAAAATCTGGACAGATTAAATGGTACAATGGTTTAACCTGCTGTGCATAGTCTGGTATGTATGTTCTACTCTGGGTCAATGTCATGTAGAATTGATGTTACACAGGGAGAAAATAGTCCAGGGCTTTGGTATACCCCTGAGGAAGTCAGCAGAATTTTCTCTGGCTGCCCTAAAGTTCTAAACGCTGTTAAGTCTCTGCTCTCAGGCACTATATTTTAGCAGAAAAAGCCATTGGAAATACCCTAAGTGGTTTTGTAATTTCTGCGCACCATGTTGTGCATTAGTGCTGAGCTGTGTGAATTTTAAATTGCAAATGTGCGTGTGTGTCTGTTTAAATGCCTGTAGTCTAAGACTAAATGCTAGGAATGAATTCAATTTGGATGTCCAAATCATTCAGACTGTCGGGAGGTCTAACCCGCTGATCTGGTGTTTCAACTTCAATAAATTCATTAGTTGTGCGCAAAACCAAAAACTCTTGAAGATTCTGGCAAACTATTGTGACTTCTGCTCAGGGGTGATGTGCTGCGCTATATAAATGATTGATTATAACGCTGCCATGCGGTTATATGATTATAGGGTTATACTCCTATCTAGCAATGCCTATACTATTGAGAGCATAGCAGGAGTACCCTCTGCCAAATCCCTTGAGATATCCTACCCTGAGTGTGATGTATCAGAAAGCCGGTCTGTGCAGAACAGGCTATCGTCCTTTGCAGGATAGGGGTCAGAGTCAGCAGGACTGCATCTCAGCCACAGTGCGTCGTTTTCCAGGAGAATACAAGCAGAAGTTCTACTCTGCTGAATGTAATGCAAAGGCTGCTTATGTAATAAAAGTGCTGTTCCAATCGCACTGTGTACGTATAAAATGATAATAATGCTTGCTAAGGAATGAGCTGCATGTACAATGATTTCTCAGTACATTGTCGTGTAAGCACAAAACATGTAAAAAGTAAAACGATGTCAAGCTAAAAACATGAAACTAAAATGGAGACTAAGAGCGGGCCCTATTGCGCCTCACAACAACCTCTTCATTATTTTTTGGAAGAGATCAAAACAGAGTGCAAGAGAATTTGTCACATAACAGCAACCTGAATCTACATTTCTATAAGCAAGACAGAAGTAGTTTTAGATTTGGCAATATATATTAGTAATAACAAGGTAGAGACAAAAATATTCTGGAACATGAATCTACATGTGAATAGTTTTCACCCAAAAATTAAATTGCTGGCAAATCCTATGGAGAAGCCTTGAGATTACGTAGAAACTGCAGTGAAGTCAAAGAATTTTACATAGCAGGAAATGACCTCACGGTTTAGACAAAGAGGATATGCAGAAAATACTATCTCCAAAGCAATACAAAAAAATAAAAATGAGAAGAGAGAGAGTTGCTTTTTAAAGGGACAACTGCAAAAAAACAAAATAAGCAGATGCAATTTAGGGTTATCACCATCTACAGTACAGAGCAAGCAATTATGGGAATTACAGTATGTGGCCAGTAGAAGGAAGTATGTGGAGAGCATCTTTGCTCCTTCTTCCAAGTATATCTGTTGAGGGAATTCGCCTGGGTTAGCGGGTTTAAAATCTAGGGGTTGTACACAAGACTCTTTAGATTTGTTTAGCAAATGTTTTAATAGTGATGTGATTTATTAACTGTGCATTGTATCATTCGGTAGTATTTCACTAGTAAATTTAAATGTCTAAATAAATAAAATACATCCATCCGTGCATTGACTTAACCATCCTTTCTTCGAGCCTTTGAACCATGCTGTCATTCATTCACTCACTCAATTGCACAGCCATGCTTATGATTGACAAAATGCTACGCTGTAGGCCAGACATACTGGCTTTGCCAGTGCTTGTTTTAGGTATGTTTCGGCCTCTAACTGAATTAAAAGCACACTTTTATTTCTCTCCTTCCTAAAGAGAAAAACTGAAGGAAATATATTTGTATAGTTTTCATTATGAGTGTCACCATAGGGGTTAACACATGAGTTTAACCATCTTTCAAAATAAGCACTCTTAAATATGTTTGCATGGATTAAAATGTTAACGCTAGGAGGGGATGCACTTTCCTCTCAACATACCAGGTCTACCCGTATATGTCCTATTCCTGTCTTTCTTTTTATAGGTTTTCCATCAGTTCTGCTGTTGAAGATGACAGAGAAATGTCCAGTATAGGAAGAAATTCCCTATTTTTTCAAAGCTCGAATAGACATTTTAGTATACGATATTCTCCTTGTGTCATATATTTTTATGTTTGTGAACAATGTTTTCTATGGCTTTTACATTGTAGGCGATCCATAAACCGTACATGGACAAGAAAGCAGGCTCCAGTCACTTCTGTTGTAGAACTACAGAACCGCCAGTGCCGAGTGCCAAAGCACACTTTACAAAATGAGTCCATTCCAGAGACAGAAAATGCTACAGGTACGATTTACTAATGCAATACTTCACTTTTAGATAACATGATATAAAATCTGAAAAGAGGCAACTTTGTCATGCGATTTAAATACTTTCTAATTGGCATTTAACTTTTTGAAAATATTTTATTACGTACATGAATCTTGTGCAACTTTTAAGAGGATGTTCCCAATTAACGATGGATTAAACCCAGATCTGTGACTGGGGGTGAATGTTTGCCATTGTGCAACATTCCGTCCATCATCTTGTGTGTTTTGCAATTCGCCCCAAGTGGGAAGGGTATGCCCAGACGTGGGTCCCGTGCTCACTGCGCCACTGGAGTCAGGCTATCCTGGCTGATGAGGGCTGAATGCCCGAAACCGGTCCTAGGATGCTTGATTCCGGTCCAGGGAAGACATGGCTTGGCAGTTCGGTCTGGACTGTTCCCATGAGGCACAGGGTCAAGACTGATTTGCATATGGCCATGTCTGAACTGGGGTGGCGTGGTGAAGCAAAATAACGATGGATTAAACCCAGATCTGTGACTGGGGGTGAATGTTTGCCATTGTGCAACATTCCGTCCATCATCTTGTGTGTTTTGCAATTCGCCCCAAGTGGGAAGGGTATGCCCAGACATGGGTCCCGTGCTCACTGCGCCACTGGAGTCAGGCTATCCTGGCTGATGAGGGCTGAATGCCCGAAACCGGTCCTAGGATGCTTGATTCCGGTCCAGGGAAGTCATGGCTTGGCAGTTCGGTCTGGACTGTTCCCATGAGGCACAGGGTCAAGACTGATTTGCATATGGCCATGTCTGAACTGGGGTGGCGTGGTGAAGCAAAATAACGATGGATTAAACCCAGATCTGTGACTGGGGGTGAATGTTTGCCATTGTGCAACATTCCGTCCATCATCTTGTGTGTTTCCCAATTCCCTTGATTCCCTGAAACATCTGTTACCTATTTCAACATTTTTGACAAGGTAGTACACTTTTCGGACAGACTGTGAGCTGCCCCAAACCTATCATCATCAGACTCCTCTTCATCTGCTCCATAGTCAAAACTTTCTTCTGGAGGACAAGGAGACACCTTACTTGGAGAGGTGTGTACAGGCAATAATACCTCCAGAGAAATCTTTCTCTTAGGCAGTCCTAAATTGTCCCTAGAATCAGCTAGAACTGACGATGGAACAAGCATCGACGAGGATGTCAGACCAACCACAGTTGAAGATGTCAAAGATGAAGGTTTCATCAACAGTTTTTCCGTCGACGGTCTGGACATCGACAAACTTCGTCGACGAGGATCTGGATCCGAAGTCTTCGGCTCCGTCGACGAGGCTACCGTCGACGAGGCAACCGTTGACGAAGGTACTGTCATCGACGAGGGAGATTTACTTTTGAGAGCCGTCGACAGTCTAATGCTTCTGTCGACGGAGGACCTGAGAAGGGCCGCTTCTTTTTCATCGACGATGACGATAAAGACGAAGTGTCATCACAGACGGTCTCACCTTCACGGATACCAACATCGACGGAGAAGATGCCGACGACATAATCATCTTAGTTTGAGGAGAAGAGAAAGTCGATGTCGTCGGCGTAGTCGTGGCGACGGAAGTTCTCGTCGACGAAGGAATCGTCGACGTCTTCGTCGACGGATCGTCTTTTTTGTGAGGTAAAATTGTCTCAGGAAGAGACCTTGACGCCTGCTTCGTTTTTGAAGAGGATTTTGAAGGCGTAGAGGGCACAGATTGACCCTTAAGAGAGGCTGATTCCTTTTTTGAAGATGAAGGCTGATCTTCCTGTTTTGAGGTGTGATGATGTTTTTTCAACACCTTAGCAGCCTTAGGAGGGACCAGCTCCGCCTCACCAGCTCTCTTTTTAGACGCTGTTGTCCTTAACGAGGAGTCACTCTCCTCATCAGATAAAGGATTGTCCTTTGTTTTGAGCTTCTGTAGCCACAGAAGAAGACGTCCTTCTCTATCTCTCAAGGTCTTTTGAGAAAATGTTCTACAGATTTTGCAGTCTCTCATCTGGTGGTCTGGGTGAAGGCAGTAGATACATTTCTTGTCGGGATCATCTGAGTGAAGTCTTAATTTCCCACAAGACTCGCAGTGCCTGAAGAGAGATCTTTTTGAAGAAGAAGACATGTTCAGAAGTAATATCTGAAGAAATCAGAAGGTAAAGTAGAAGTACTGAGCAGAGATCAGGGAGACTCCCTTCACACGACGTGCGGTAGAAAATCTGAGAGCCTGGAGCCTCTGTGGAGAGGGTTCTAGAGGGTGCTGTCGCCTGATTGGCTGCAGTTTGGACCATATCTAATGACTAGGACGAGATATTAAAGTGAATGGTTTTTCTCTATTAACTTTAATGTTAGAGTAATTACTCACTGCTTTTTATGTACCGTGGGACTCCCACTTCGACGACGGGGAATGATTCAAGCATGTGAATCTATGAAAGATACCAATACTGGAGAACCTCAGTTTACAGGTAAGTAACTTATTTTCTAATTCTTGATATGGTGAGCATCGGCAGCACAAGACAGTTCTGCAGGATTTGATTCATGCAGCCTGAACGAGACCTGTGATCAGACCCATGGTGTGGGAAAGTGTGTGCATGCCCATAACCCTGTTGCACCACTCTCAAAGCATTCCTGTAGCTCCAGCCAGTGCACAACGCCTGCACCCTCAGCCAGTGTGGAGCTCATGTTCCTTCATGTGAACAGATGCCTGGTGCTCTCTCGCAGGAAGATGGAAGGTGCAGCTAGCAGTATAGGGGAGTATGCAGAGCTTTTGTCCACTGAGGTGACCATGATTTGAGGGCACCATGACTGGAGACCTTCCCTTTGTTTGTGGTGCCACCAAGCCATACATTAACAATTAGCGCACATGCACTAACAGAGGCTCCTTCAAGATATCCCTCCTATTGCACCCTTAAAGTTGAGCCACCCTCACAAGCTTTATGCTTTTCTCCTTCATCCACTCACTTTGGGGTTTGCCTGCTTCAACTACACTAGGGAAGTGAATATATAAAATGCCAAACTCCTTCAGTTCGTGTTTGATGTTCCACATGAAACGCAATTAAAAAATTGACTAGACCACCTTTTACAATTCTAAAACATAGCTGCCAAATGAATCTGTCACATGTGCACCACCTTCACTCCAACCCAGTGCTTAATTGGCTAAAACAAAATGTGTGCTGGTGACCAAAATGTTTCTTTGGAGATTAGTATCGGCAACATCCACAAACAGGTGAACAGCCATGTTTTCAGTTTCTTCTGCGGCTCTTGTACTGAGAAGGCAGCTCAAATGAGTATTGGTAAGTCATTCCAGTCTTTGGGTATGAGGTAGGAGAAAGCACAACAGCAGACTCTGGTTCTTTTGGGGGAGCAGGATTCTGGCTGAGCAGAAGTGTCTGGTGGGTGTGTTGCTTGTGGGTTAGTGAATGGGGAGACAGTTGAGGTCTTTGTTGACGGTGGTGATGTGAACACGGCAGAAAGCCTAAGTGTGAGTCTGGCCGCTGGGTTTTGTATAGTCTGAAGTCTTCTAGCAGGTAGGGCAACAGCACAATAAGGGATGTGTGGTGTGCTTAATGCTTCCTGGCTGCCCTGCTCTTCAGATCAACGGAGAGTGGCACTTTCAGGGATGATTCTTTGTCCAGCATGTCCTTGGCGGGTTTGCAGTTACATGCTAGCACTTTGATAGTGGACTACTGAAGGGTAGACATCTTGCTCTCCATCAGAGCGGAAAATATGTTTAATGTGCTGTTTTCATCAGGGCTGGGCATAACTGGCTGCAACCTTGCACAGCTGGGATTTTTGAAAAACGTCTTTGTCATTTGAATTCTGACTTCAGCTCATTTTGACCCTTCAATTTGTTTTTTTCAAATATCTTTTCAACAGTAACTTGGAGAATGTTATAGTGCCTTATTGTATTCAATGTTTTCAGTTCCTCTTAGTTTTCTATTGTAGGGGGTTTTAATATGACAGTTTCCGGTTTCTTGTTAAATATGTAATAATAAACATGTGACACTAAAAACCATAAGTGACAACTCCAGTATACACTTGCTGGTGAAATATATGAAAGATACTGCCCTCACAACAATATTATGAGTTCCGATGCCTTAATATTAAAAGCAATGATGCTAACATTATACGACCAATATGTTGTTTATAAACTTAAAAATATAGAAGTTACGTGCACTCTCCTAAAAAGAACACGCGTGCAGCAGAGGCAAGCGTGTATTCCTGAATCAGACTGCATGACCCAGTGTGTAATAATTGTTTAGCTATTCAACATCTGACGGCACAGCACTCAGGATAATATGCTGCATGGCTAAACACTTATAAGTTATAAGGTTTCAAAGGTGAGACCTATTGGCATGGCCAATGCGTGTTTGTCCTGGATGTTGTGAATCACCTGTGACCACCCCTCATCACCTTCTTTGAGGACACTGCAAGCAGCATGATAAGCTGTATGTCGGAGAAAAGAAAATGTTTACTCCGACGCACTCTTCTCCAGCTGTACGTCGCCCAGGCTTACCCTGCAGGCAGGCGCGGCCGGTCCATTTGGGAGGAGGGGCCACGCCCCTCCACCTTTCGCCCTTCGTGAACAGTGTCTGTCAGGCTGAACAAAGGTCAGCCTGACAGACACTGTTCACTTTCAGTTCAAGCAGCCAGGAGCCAGACATGCGCATTTAGCGCTGGCTCCTGGCTGCCTGAACTGAACTTTGCTGGGCTGAGAAAGTCACAGCTCCGGTGGGCGTGACGTTCTCAGCTCAGCAAAGGTTGCTGAGGCCCTCCCCTCAGTGACGAGGGGTAGCGTCACTGATTGACTCGCACCTGGGCGCTTCAGTTTTAAGCCCTGAAGCGCCCAGGGTCGTGTGTCAATCAGTGGCACTTCATCACAGAGTCGTCTCACTGACCCCATCCCACTCTGTGATGACGTTGGGACTGCTGCCTTCCCTCATTGGCTGAAGGCAGCAGTCCCAAGCCTTCTGAACCGCCGAGGCAGCGCAGAGCTGGCTGGAGGTAAGTGTGTTTTATTTTATTTTTAAATTGTTTGGTGCGTGCGTGCATGTATGAATGTTTGGGAAAGAGTGTTGTGAATGAATGTGTTTGTGTGTGTGTGGGCGCATGTGTGAGTGCATGGTTGTGAGTGTTATGTGTATGTGTGCGTGTGTGTGTCCCGTCCGCCCCCCTCCCTCCAAAACTTACTGGCCGCCACTGCCTGCAGGGCTGGACTGGGAACCCAAAGCAGCCCTGGCAATTTTCCTGACCCAGCCCCTGCCTGGCCCAGGGAAGCTGGAAATGCTTGCTTGCTTCTTTTGTTACTGGGGGGCTGATATTGCAGTACCCTTGCAAAACCGGCTGATGGTTCCGGGGAAATGTCCGATGCCCGCTACGGCCAGTCCAGCCCTGTTTCCCTGCGACAGACACAAACGCAACCTCAGCCCGGGCTACGGAACACGATGAGGGGGGGACGAACCCCTTCAGCCAATCGGCGTTGCGCGTCTGGTCTGATTCATAAGGATGTTTGCCCACCTAAGTTCAACAGCTTGATAGCCAAGGTGAATGGAGTTTGCAGAACATGAGTTTGCACTTGTACATTGATTAACTCATACATAAATTTACATTAGTATGTCCCTAATTCCTTACTGGTCCAGAAGACAGAGTAGTAATACCAGGCCAATTGATACCGATTGCCAACGGTAGCACCACCCCATTTACCGGCCTTTACGAGTTTGAGGACCATAGAAGCAAATGTATGATTTTGGTAACGTGGGCCCTTAATGTCCGATTGACTTTTCACGCAGCAGCTGGTCTCATTAATTCAGTCACTTAGATATATTAGTGATTTAAACAATTGTTGCTGACACTGTGTTTTTAGCTGCAGATGAGCAGTTCAAATAATGGCAGGGCTGACTGAGCCATTCATCTTTCTGCGACGGATAAAAAAAGAGCGCTGAGCTGGGTAATAGTAACACATTGTCACACTGGATTTGTTAGAACTGCATCCCTGAAATTATGGAGTATTTGGTGCATTTGCCAATGTCATTTCATATTTGCTGTCACTTTTTCACAACCGATTTTATGTCCAAAGTTAAGACTTTAGAAATCTTTGTAAATAGCCACAGAGTTCTGGCTTTGTGTGTTTGTAACACTGACGTTCCCTTGAACCTCCACTCCCTACTCGTTAATAAAGTGTACTCAGGGCTTTAAGTGGGAAGAAAAAACTGGGGGGGTCTCTCAAAGGGGCGTGGCCAATTTAATTAAGGGTGTGGCTTAAAACACGTAAGCTAAAAATCTGTGCTTAGCATAGTGTGCTGCCTGACTTGTATTTGGCTGTTTCTGTCATTGCATCCAGATATATGATACAACAAGTAACATCATACCTACAACAAGTCAGGACTATTGGTTTTGTCAATGGGTTGTTAGTTGCATAAGATTAATAAGCAGCAACTGTGGCTTGTATATTATTGAAAAAGCTTCCACTTAAAGCTCTGGTGACACCACAACAGTGTTGCTGCTCCTGAGTTTCAAAAAGAGAAGGGAAATCCAGAGAGAAAATGACGCTCTTTAAAGGATTTTCCTTCCCCTACAACGCTCGTCGTAACTTCTCCACTAGTGAGAAGTGAGCAGCGCACATCGATGTGCCTGCTGTCACTGCAGTCCAGAAAAAAACGGACCATGTGCCAGGGCACAAAACAGAGCCCGATAGAGACCCGTTTCGAGGCCCCCTTTAAACAAGCATTGGCATAGCCAATAGGTCTCGCCTTTTGGATCTTATAAGTGTTTAGCCATGCATCACATTATCCTGGGTACTGTACCCCCAGGGATTGAAGAGCTATAGCAAAGCTGTACTGGTCACCTGTTTGCTTTTTATTGCTATATTTGGGTGTTAAACTGCTGCTAATGAGGTGCAACCAATGTCCATTCAGTGTTACCAAGTTTAAAAAGGACGAAATAATGAATAAGTAAAAAAATAAAAAACTGAAGTGTAAGACTTCATGTTTACAGTTACTGCATCCTAAATACGAAGTAAATGTAAACGTGAAGTATTATACTTAAGTTTTTTTTTTTTACTTACAAGGTCCCAAAGGCGTGACCTATTGGCTATGCCAATGCTTGTTGTTTTAGTGAACCTCTTGTGGAGTGCAGAACTCTGATGTCGTTGTTTGTGTTTGCAAACTTTACCGCTCCTAAAGAAATGCGAATTATGGAAATTAGTTGGCGAGAGCTGTTTAAAATCATCCTCGGGTAAAACCGATCGCGATGCTGCTTGCGTGTGGCATCACTTGCCTGAATGCTGATGTAAGCCTCTGCCTGCACTCCCGGGCTTATCTCTTCGGCATCTCCACAATGAGGAAGCACCCGCCGTTGCTCCCCAGGCGTTACTAATAGCTTTTGCCGTGGCGATTGAATCGTCAAGGCTGCGCTTTGCATGTTGGTAGTTGTACTACCAACATGCAAAGCTCATTGCAGAGATGCCGAAGAGATGAGCCCGGGAGTGCAGGCAGAGGCTTACATCAGCATTCAGGCAAGTGATGCCACACGCAAGCAGCATCGCGATCGGTTTTACCCGAGGATGATTTTAAACAGCTCTCGCCAACTAATTTCCATAATTCGCATTTCTTTAGGAGCGGTAAAGTTTGCAAACACAAACAACGACATCAGAGTTCTGCACTCCACGAGAGGTTCACTAAAACAACAAGCCTAGTGAAGCACTCGTGCTTGTGCTGGCATCCACGAGAGCGAGCAGGGGCGTGCAGGCCATATGTTTTCAATTAGGATGCGCGCCGCTGCTCGCTCCCGCAAGGTGGATGCCAGCACAAGCACGAGTGTGCTTGAAAAGGAGCAGACCGATTTCTAAAGGTCATCTCCTAGAGCAGCGCATGCGCGCTGCCTAGGCGAGACCTAAAAACTGCCGGTGCTCAGCACCGGTGAGACCGGGCCCACTTAAAGCCCTGAGTGTACTACTGTCAAAAGTAAGAGCACCTACCTGACAGATTGTCTGCGGTAGTAGTTTACCTGTGGCCTTTAAATGTTCGCACCGTCGTATCAAAAAACAAATAAATAAATAAATCGATGTCCTTTAACGCAAACACGTTTTGTAAAGATTTTAAGTAATCACACAATAAAGTTTTATCTGTACAGGATAACTCAGTTACTTATCATTACACTTACACTATTCTGGCAAAATATTATAGTTTGGCTGCACCATTCATTAAACTTCTTCTGTTTCTGATTGAAGACGCCGAAATAGAAAATCTGAGAGAGAGTCAGCTGTTAAATATGAAGAAATTAAAGAACTCTGAGCTGCGGCTGGCAGGAGCCAAACAAAAAGTGAGAGAACTGGCAATCAGTATCAAAATGAAGGAGGAACTCATTAACGAACTCATCAAGACAGGTAATTTGATCAAACTGTGCTGTGTGTGCTTGTTGCATCTGTTTTATACCAGACTCCATTCATTAGAGCATGGAAGGGTAGTTAATGGTTATTTGGAGCGGAATGTTTAGTTACCTCAGTACGAAGCAGAGTACGAGTTGCTTCGTCTGTTGCAATGCAAAGTGTCTGAAAGTGCACAATAATACCTTACACCGTGAGTCAAGTATTGCACTAATCAACTGCCATGAAAATTCACCTTGTACAACTATCCAAGAAACCATTTTGAAAAAGCTAGTTGCCTGCCATCGTCAAGCAATTCACTGACTGACTGGGGTAGTAGCCTGGCCAACACAGAGGTAGCGAAAGGCTACAACGCTCTCTGGGCCCCCGCCCAATACCATCTTCTGTACACAGCCAACAAACAGCCGGTGATTTCCGGTGCTCGGCACCGGCACTTAATTGCCAACACCGGCACTCACGGCAGCTTGCCACGTGGTAGCGTTATTATTCTAATTTATAGATTAGCACAATAACAGTTGTTTATTAATTAAATATGCATTAAAATAACTGATAGCTGCTGCCCATGTTATTTTTCAAAGCTTCATTTGGGGGCCTGGAATAGTCCCAGTTGTCATACTTGTAAGTGTGTGATGCAGTGGTCGAAGTGGGGGGGAAAAAAGTAGGGGAACTGTGGGCGGAGAATAAGAGGGCAGGAATAACCCATGGATTGGGTCAGTGGGCGGAGTCAGAGGGGTGGCAGAAACAGCAAAAAATCCCAATTTTTAGTATTTGTTTCCCATTTCACTAACCGGTTATAGCTTATTACGTTATTTAATTTAACCAATGGATACACATGTTTATTTAAGGTTTAATATGAGTTATTGACATTAAACACACTTCAACACATTCACAAAGTGGGATACGTTTCCAATCACAGAATGTCCCAAATATCCTTAAAAGTGGAATCGCAAGCCATTTGTCTCCCAGCCATGGAGTTTCTGTCATCAGCACCTCTCCTCCCTTTTTCCACAAGGGCAGTTCAAACATGAATGGCAAAATATCCTAGTTTGCAAATGTTTTCCACATAATTATGGCTCTGCCATATTTGCCACATAATACATCATCTGCTGCATAATCTAACGATTTTAACTAATAAATTGTTTATAGCTCAAACGGATCAAACGTTACTAAAAAATGTGACTTGTGCTGCTGTGAAGTGGGAGGCCCTTTGCAAAGGTTGACTGGTCACCTTTCTTATTGCTGCAGTTGTATGTTCAACTGGTACTAATAAGGAAAAATATTTTCATAGACTGTTAGCATGTGTGAAAATGTCAAAATAATAAAGTATCAGAAAATTTACAGCACCACTAATACCAGTGTAGGGTGTTCGGAGCACTTTACATCACACATATTACACAGAGACAATCACTCATATGTGTGTACATCACTGTATAGGAAATGTTACATAAGACAAAGGACTGCAAGGTTTATGAGTCACATGACAACCATACTAGTAGGCAGCATAGTTTAATAGTGATTTGTATGGAGAAACACAAACTCAGAATTTAAAACGTAATACCATGGTTGGGGGTTCTCTTTAATAATCAGAATTGATTTCTACCCAAATGAACCCTTTTTTGCAACATTAGGCTAATCAAAGACTGGGGAAAAACCATAACGCTCTAATTTATACCTTGCAGTTTGCATGCAGCTCTTACATGACAGTTAATAGCTCACTGTTACTCCAGTATTGGAGCTTTCATAGATTCCCATGCTTGGAATCATTCCCCGTCGTCGAGATGGGAGCCTCGGTAAATATATATATATATATATAACAGTAGTAAATAACCATTACAAAAGAGAAACAGGCCTAGGCCTAATCCCATTTTGTAGTCAGACCATGTCTTTTTGTAAAAGAGACCAAAAAGACTCATTAGCCAATCAGAGCCGCCTCACCCCTTAGAACCCTGGTGAAAGAACCTCAGCTCCTCAGATTTTCTACCACACGTTGTGCAGAAGGGAGTCTCCTTGAGCTCTGCTCTATTTCGACTATTTCTTACACTTTTCAGCTGTTTTTCTTCAGGTTTTCTTGGTGAAATGTCTGAGAAAGGAAAGAAAGGGTTATTTAAGGCTTGTTCCACTTGTGGAAAAAGAGGCTCTATGTGGAGGATAGGCACAAGGACTGTATATACTGCCTATACCCGGACCACAAGGCTGCGGAGTGCAAGATTTGCCGCACTTTCTCGACTAAGACTCTCCGGGATCATGAGGGTCGTCTACTTACCTGGCTTCACAAGTTAAAGTCAAGGAAAGAGTCGGTGTCCAGTGACAGTGAGGACGCTTCTTCCGCAGTTTCTTCCAGAAGGTCAGTCAAAGGGGTAGGGGTTCCCCTTCATCATCTCTGGGTCACCCCTCTAAGGCCTCAAAGAAGACCCCAAAGGAGTCTGAGGGCCAAGGTTCCATGAAATCTCCTCACTGCGGTGTAAAGGAGAGGGAGGAACCATTATCTTCATCTGCGACTCTCCCTGGCAAGGAGAAACCTTTGAAGAAGCCTTCTTCACATTCTTCGGAGAAGAGTTCCCATTCGTCGACATTGCGTAAACCCTCGTCGACGAAAACGCAAAAATCACAGGTTAAAAATGTTCCTGTGTCGACTCCGTCTCTTTTCCCAGTGTCGACGGGCTCGTCGACGGGCACATCTACAGCACCGTCGACGGCGGTGTCGACGAAGACGGCGTCTACAGTTCCGTCTACCACTGTGGCGTCGACGACGAGAGTGTCGACGATGACGACTGCAACAGTGATGACGACATCAGCAGGGGTGTGCCTTATCTCGTCGACGACAGGTTCGACGACGCCCATCGTCTCGTCGACGATCAGCTCGTCATCGAGGATGTCGACGCTGGTTCCATCAACTTTCTCGTCGACGGTGCCCCCGTCGACGATGATGTCACCGACGACGGTTTTGACCTCCACGTCGACGAGACCGTCGACGACGGTTTTGACCTCCACGTCGATGAGACCGTCGACGACGTTGTCGACGGGGAAAATTTCAATTTCCATTAAAAGAAAAGGGGTTGCGCCGGAGAGGCTTTCACCCAGGACAGTGGATCCCTTACCACCTGCATTATTATTGGAGGAGGAAGAGGACTCTTATGGTGAGGACAGTCAATTTGGCTATGCTAACAGCCCATCTCAGCTTCTAGTGAAATGTCAAGAAACTGATTCTGAGGGTGAATACTGCCAGGAACAAGTTTCTATACATCATCAATATCCACAACAGGAGGATGTTCAGCAACAGATGGTTTCTGTTCCCACCTCTCTGTTATCGGACTTACAGGGGATGCTTCTTGACTATCGTCAGAGGTTGTCTTCGCTTCCTCCGCAACCTATTCTCCTACCACAAACTGTGCATACTCCTCAACCCATGGTGATAGTTTCACCACCTCCAATGACTCATCCACAAATTCAAACGGAGGCAGTCCCTCAACTTCAGGATGTTTCTTCTGATGAGGAAGAAGGTGAGCTTGTGCAAACGGATCAGGGAGAGGAGTGGGACGATTACGTGATCCCTGATCCCGCTTCTCCAATTCCTGCTCCTGTGGATTCCCCTCCGGCTGATATAGGGGGTTTTCACAAGCTAATGGAAAGGGCTTCGTTACGTTTTGAACTTCCTATGCCATCTGTTCAAACGGAGTGTTTCCTATATGATTTTAAGGAGCCGGGTAGGAGGATGATACGTTCCATTCCCATTGTAAATCATGTATGGGAAGAGGGGATAAGGACCATGAAGAATCCAGCTACAGTGGTCCCAGTCCTACCACGGCTAGACAAAAAATATAAAGCTTCTGAGGACAGCCCAGCCTCGTTGACTGGTCAACCAAAGCCAGATTCAGTGATTTCCCAGGCAGCGCAGAGGAAATCTAAGAATCCTTCAGTACCTCTGACCACACCACCGGACAAGGAAGGCAGACGCCTAGACAATGCAGGGAAACGATTTTCCTCTATGGCGAGTCTGGTTATTAGGGCTGCTAATGCATTAGCGATACTTGGCCGATACGACCGCCAATTGTGGTGCGACCTTTCGCCTTACCTTGATCAATTGCCTGATACAGCTAAGTCTGAAGCGAAAAAGATCCTGCATGAAGGAGAGCTAACATCAGCAGAGATTATAGACTGTGCGATGGACATAGCTACGACATCTTTCCGCTCTTTGGCAGGGGCAGCTGTGCTTCGTCGACAAGGTTGGCTCAAAGCAACTTGGTTCCGGCCAGAGGTTCAGAATAAGATCCTGGACCTCCCATTTGACGGGGAAGCTTTGTTTGGGAAGCACATAGATGATGCTCTCCAAGACATTAAAAAAGACACTGAGACGGCTAGGTCATTGGGGACCCTTCAGTATCGGAATGCCCCTTTTCGGGGAGCAAGAGGCAGGGGTTCTCCCTCATATAGAGGATCCTATCAGCAACAGCGATATTCCTCGTATGCTCCCGCATCCCAATCTTACCGGCCTTCTTACAACCAGAAACAACAAGGCCAGACGTCATCTTTCTCCAGATCCAATTATAGGGGAAGACAGAATCGTCAGGGACGAGGCGCCTCTAAGAGGCAGTAGCGGCGACCTGGCTCTTTGCGCTGTGCCCTCCTCCTCCTCGAAGACATCTGTAGGAGGCAGGGTTTCTCTTTACCTTCAAAACTGGCAACGGATTACATCAGACCGTTGGGTCCTAAACATCATTCAGAGTGGCCACACCCTGGAGTTCATTCATCTACCACCATCCAGAGCTCCTCCCGCCTCCTCCATGAAACATCTGCGTCTTCTCCGGCTCGAAGTTCATCAACTGCTGATCAAAGGGGCAGTAGAGCCAGTTCCTTTCTCTCAGAGGAGCAAGGGTTTCTATTCCAGGTTTTTCCTCGTAAGGAAGACATTGGAAAAATGGCGGCCGATTCTCGACCTCAGGGAGCTCAACACTTATCTCACAAAACAATCCTTTCGGATGGTATCTCTCCAGGACATTCTGCGTCTTCTCAACACTGGGGATTTTATGGCCACTCTCGATCTCGAGGATGCGTATTTCCATATACCCATCCATCGGGCCCACAGAAGGTTTCTTCGGTTTACAGTCGCCAAGAGCCATTTTCAATTCAAGGTGCTTCCATTTGGCCTTCGCTCAGCTCCGAGAGTCTTCTCCAAGGTGCTTGCACCGGTAGCGGCATTTCTCAGGAAACATCATTTCCAAGTCTTTCCCTACCTGGACGACTGGTTGCTAAAGGCCCCTTCCAGGGGGCAGCAGCAGAGGCGGTCGCCTCTTGCACCTGCCTCTTCTCCAATCTGGGCTTGACTCTAAACACCACCAAATCTCATCTTCGCCCTTCCAGGAAGGTTCAGTTTCTGGGAGCGATTTTAAACACATCTCTCAGCAAGGTTTTTCCCTCTCTAGAGCGACAAAGAAATCTAATCTCAATGGGCCACCTAGTGCGAAGAAAAAAGTATCTTTCTGTTCGCCTCTACAAGTCCCTGCTGGGTATGATGTCCTCCTGCATTCCATTGATACCTCACTGCAGATTGCGAATGCGTCCCCTGCAGGAGCTTCTGGATTTACAGTGGAAACAAGTGAGCGGATCCTTCAACGACAAGATTCGGATCACTCAGGACATGCGCCAGGCCATTCGATGGTGGACAAAACAAGAGCATTTGTCCCAAGGTCTATCCTTCGTAACCGCTCCTACACCTCAAGTGGTAACTACGGATGCGTCACTGGAGGGCTGGGGCGCAGTTTTGCAGGATCTGCAGGTCAGTGGTCACTGGCTTCCAGAACATCGCCTCCTTCACATCAACCTCTTAGAGTTGACAGCGATTCGTCTAGCTCTTCAAGCTTTTCTTCCAAGGTTGCAGGGTCTGTCGGTACTTGTCCGGACGGACAACACCACAGCCATGCACTACATCAACAAGGAGGGCGGCACCAGGTCTCTGCCATTGTCACAAGAAGCCCAAATAATCTGGGAGTGGGCGATCTGTCAGGGAATTTCTCTGAAAGCAGAACATTTGCCAGGAGTACTGAACGACAAGGCGGACAGACTCAGCAGGCTGAAGTCTGTCACACACGAGTGGGAACTGGATCAGACAACGCTGGAGAGGGTTTTTCGCCAGTGGGGCAGACCTTCCATAGACCTGTTTGCCACACCAGAAAACAGGAAATGCCAGTGCTACGCCAGCAAGCTGCACCATCGAGGGTCACTGGGGAATGCGCTTTCGATAGCCTGGTCAGGCGCATTTGTCTATGCCTTTCCCCCCATTCCGCTAATTCCCAGAGTACTCAAGAAGATGAAAGTGGAAGGATGCAAGATGATCCTAATAGCTCCTGCCTGGCCGCGGCAGTTTTGGTTCACCGAACTTCACCTTCTCTCCTTGGACCATCCTCTTCCACTGCGACCAATTCCTCACCTTCTTACAATGTCTCAGGGTCAGATACTACACCCAGATCCTCGCTCGTTACAGCTCACAGCATGGCTCCTGAAGAGCGGGAATTTCTTCACTTAAATCTTCCAGAGGAGGTTAAAGATGTTATTTCACAGGCAAGAGCTCCTTCCACGAACAGGACCTACCGCTTAAAATGGAAGCGTTTTAGCATATGGTGTCTAAGCAATAATTTGGATCCTTTCTTATCACAACCACACCAGGTCCTTCCGTATTTCCTGGCCTTGGCTAGGGCAGGTTTGGCTCATTCCTCCATTAAGGTGCACTTAGCAGCAATTTCTCGTTTTCGACACACGTCCTCTGGGCCTTCTCTTTGGTCAAGCAGAATTGTCAAACAGTTTCTTAAGGGCCTCTTCAGGGTGTTTCCGCCAGTGAAGCCTCCACCGCCTTCGTGGCAACTAAATTTGGTTCTTTCTCAACTTATGAGGCATCCATTCGAACCGATTCATCGGTCAGATCTCAAGTTTCTCTCCTGGAAGGTCGCTCTGTTGTTGGCCCTCACTTCAGCCAGGAGGATAGGAGAATTACAAGCTCTTACAATTCAGGAACCCTTCCTTCAGTTCAAGGGAAATACTGTCATCTTGAGAACTAATCCAAAATGTATTCCTAAAGTACCTTCTTCTTTTCATCTCAACGAACCAGTGATCCTTAAAGCTTTTTTTCCTCAGCCTACTTCACCGGCCGAGAGAGCTCTTCACTCTCTGGATCTACAAAGATGTTTAAAATTTTACTTGGATCGAACTAAGTCCTTCCGCAAATCTTCACAGCTTTTTGTATCATATAGCGCTCCCCGCAAGGGATTTCCCATTTCCAAACAGGGGATATCTCGCTGGGTTGTGAGCGCTATTCGATACTGTCACACAGCAGCGGGCAAACCCCTGGAGGGTGTTGTCCGAGCACATTCGACAAGATCTATGGCATCTTCAGTGGCCTTGTTTGCTGGGGTCCAGATCAAGGACATTTGTAGGGCTGCAACTTGGAGCAGCACTCACACCTTTACAAAGCATTACTGCCTGGAGTCATCACTTCAAGACGACGCGGCGGTTGGACAGGCAGTCCTGAGGAACCTCTTCCAATGAGTGGTGAGCTTTCCCTTGCTTCCCTCCTTCCTTCTTTTATCTGCTTTATACACATTTTCTCTTGTTTATAAATGCACTAACTTATCCATGCCTTTGGCTGGTTTTAAAAGATGTATTTAGAGAATGTTTTTTCAGACAGGTAATGTCTTATGGAAAATGTGTATCCTTACTGCTAGCTACTCTGATTCCAAGCATGGGAATCTATGAAAGCTCCAATACTGGAGTAAGAAAACAAGTTACTTACCTGTAACTTTGGTTCTCCAGTATTGGAAGCTTTCATAGATTCCCATGCGACCCACCCTCCTCCCTGGGAAAGCTCAGCCTCTCTCTGTGTATGTTTTCACAACGTATACGAAAATCTGAGGAGCTGAGGTTCTTTCACCAGGGTTCTAAGGGGTGAGGCGGCTCTGATTGGCTAATGGGTCTTTTTGGTCTCTTTTACAAAAAGACATGGTCTGACTACAAAATGGGATTAGGCCTAGGCCTGTTTCTCTTTTGTAATGGTTATTTACTACTGTTATATATATATATATATATTTACCGAGGCTCCCATCTCGACGACGGGGAATGATTCCAAGCATGGGAATCTATGAAAGCTTCCAATACTGGAGAACCAAAGTTACAGGTAAGTAACTTGTTTTCTTCTATGTTAGGATTTTAACTTATTAACTGCAAGTAACAACAGGGTCTCTCTGACAAAAGCAGTAACCCACTGACCTATTTACATTATGTGCACTTTGTGATCTGCATGGTACATGTTCTTAGCAGCAGGCACATTAACGCTCTGCGCTTCCTTTCCATGAGTCAAAACGTCCACTAGACAAAACACCATCTCTCTCTACTAAGAACATTAATCACTGGAGTTATCATGACATTTTTATTGTTGCCGAAAATTGTTGGAGGCCAGGAAGGAGGCAGCAAGCGCTTTTAAAACCATTTTATACTTGCAAAGACGACGCCCCCACCTGAAGTCAGCGCCAGCCGCGGTCCGTGCAGGTAACAGCAGTGGAGCGGTGGGGCCAGGTAAGGGGCGATTTCGAGGGACGATGCCGAGGGATAATTGTAAATCGGTATTTGTAAAGCGCGAACTACTCACCCTTACGGGTCTCAAGGCGCTGGGGGCCGTCGTGGAAATTAAGTGAGCTATTGCCCAGAGTCACAAGGTGCTGAGCTGAGCTGCCGCCGGAGCCGGGGATCGAACCGTGATTAACTATTTATTTAATTTTCCCTCTGCATCGTCCCTCGAAATCCCCCCTTACCCGGCCCCTCTGCCCCACCGCTGTTACCTGCACGGACCGCAGCTGGTCAGCGCCTGGTGCGGTCACACTGCCCTAAAGCCACCCTGCTCAAGGGTCCTGTGACCTCAGAGACAGAGTCACTGTCACTCTGTGGTGTGCTGCTTCATAGGCCTGCCTGCAAGACTGGAGGTGAACTTCAGAATGAATTGTGGTGGACAGGCCTTCAAGGTTAACCCACACTTGCCACTGCTAGGGTCCACCTGCTGGTGCTAAGACACCAGGGCTTTTAAGATCTTGCGGGGCCTTCTAAGGTCTAGCATGGGAATGTGCTCCCTCAGGGGGAGTGGTCTGGTGGACTGGTCATGAAGGCTGAACCTGGTTCCCCAGTTCCAAATTCAGCAGCTCTGAACCATAGTGTCACATCCTCTCCGCCACTGAACACCACACTGCCCCACTGAGAGAAACTTGCACTGCACTGACCCGCTATAAACACCTGGATGTGACTCAATTCAAATTACGCACTAGACAAGAGCAATATGCTACCTAAATTTTTTTTAACATCATCCTATAAAAGCAAACACTCATAGGGAATGCAAGATTAAGTAAAGCATGTGAAATGTAAGCAGGAACAACATGGTTACCTTTTTCTTTTTACACTCATAAGTCAGAAATTAGTGAGTGCTGTTGCCTGAAAAGTTAAGGCCATGACCGCAGGGCCCAGAAGGGACCCATTTCAATGCCCATTGCTTATATCCTTTCAAAACATAAGCAGTATGGTTTAAAAAGACCACATTCGTGAACACACAGCCGCTGTACACATTTTGGGCCAGATGTACGACGGAAAATTCCATGCGCAAACGGGTTTGCGACCCGTTTGCGCATGCAATTTTCCTCTGGGCCATGTACTAACACTATTTTGCGAGTCGCAAATAATTTGCGACTCACAAAATAGTGTTTTGCGACTCGCTATTAGGAAGGGGCGTTCCCTTCCTAATAGCGACTCACAAGCCATGTACGAATGTTTTGCGACCGCAATTGCGGTTGCAAAACACTCGCAATTTACCGCCCTCTTCAAGAGGGTGGTAATGCAGCCGCAAAAGGGAAGCTAGGGACCCCTTCCCTTTTGCAAATGCAGGGGAAAATGTTTTTTAGGGGCAGGCAGAGGTCCCAAGAACCACTACCTGCCCTTAAAAAATGAAACGAAAACGTTTCATTTTTTTTTTTAATTGCATCCCGTTTTCCTTTAAGGAAAATGGGCTGCATTTAAAAAAAAAAAAAAACTGCTTTATTTAAAAGCAGTCCCAGACATGGAGGTCTGCTGAGCCCAGCAGGCCACCATCCCTGTGAGGGCCAGCCATTCCCAATGGGTACGCAACTTGCGAATGCCTCAATAATATTCATGAGGCTCGCATTTTGCGACCCCATTGGGAATCGCAATCAGTGTCTCAGACACTGTTGTACATTTGAAATTGCGACTCGCAAATTGCGACTCGCAATTTCAAATGGTCGCACATCTGGCCCTTTGTTTTCCAATTCACCCATCAAGCAGGTATTTCAGTACCTCCAGGAATAGTGCACTTTCCAGCCTATGGAAGACAATGTTGTTCAAAGAGAGACGAGAAAACAAAAGTAGCGCTTCACTGGCAAACACTGTAAAGTGGCGCTAATGTGTTTAGGTGTGAATAAATCAATCTGGCCACCTTGCAACCACTCTGTCTTGCTTTAGTTAGTTAGTTAGTTAGTTATTTTTCATATTTTGAATGTTTTATTTCTCTCCACCCCGAGGTTGCACTTAGAAATTGAAAAATGTCAGAAAAAGACGACGTTTCCAGCAAAAGTGTTTTTCTTTTTTGGATCCATTTCACAGGGGAGCAAATAAACGAAAGGAGGAAAGAGAAGGTAATACCCATTTCTTGAAGTCTCGGTTTTCACTAAATGAGGAGGAGCGAGACAGAAAGAGAGGGAAGAGGGGGAACAAAGAGGGGGGGGGCAGTTGCCAGCGACAGGAGAACTGGACACTGTCCTTGTCTTCTCCGGGCACGAAGGAAAAGACAGAGTCCTTTTCCTTCTCTGGCCGTTCCGCCCGTCCCCAAAAGCCGAGCCTTAACTATCGGCCTTGGCATTCTGCCGTCCGGGAGGCATGTTTAAAATAAGAAAGTAGGGGAACGGACTCTATGAAATTAAAGAAGTAGGGGCACGCCATGCCCTGCCGATCCCGCCCACTTCGACCACTAGTGTGATGGGAGTAGGTGTGTTAGTACTGCCATTGGCAGGGGCAAGGGATGGTGCAAACTGCAGTGACCTCTTGATGAGGGCTCCAGCACTTATTTTTTTTTTACAAATTAAGTACTGACAGCCAAGGGTTTTCAGTTTTTTATCGATTAGTAGCTGCCCTCGACCCGGCCCTACCTAACTCTCAGCAACAGCTTCACACTTGGTATCCCCCGCCATATACTTGCACTTGCCATTTTTAGGTCGAGCATCAGCGATGACCTGTTGTATATCTCTGTGTGGCTTTAGCAAACCCACCCATTGCTATTGGCTGTGAGCTGCAGCATTCAGAAATGCTGGTTTCTTATTGGTGCATTTCTGTTGAAGTCCCTCCTTCGTGTGTTTAGCTCTCTTTCCGGCGATTTCACTCAGAGAGCATTTTCGTTGGCCATCACGCAGTACAGCGTGTGATGGCCTCTCTTCTCTCTTCCCATCTTGTTTACATCGAGTGGTCCCGCGCTGTTTCTTGTTTTTTCTTTTTACCAATGTGCAAGCTAGAGTCAATAGGGGGCATCCCTCATCTGTCTAAAAGAAAAATAGCAGCATACTAATTAGAATTCCATTTGCCAGAAGCCTCAGAGCGGCAGTGCTTATGGATTTCAAGCATCCTGTGTTTGAAAATACATTGCCAACTTTCTCTTTGCTTTCTTTCTTTGCACCGGCACGTGAGAGACAGATGTGCCGTGTTTGATAAAGAGAAGCGAAGCAGCAGCGCAGGCTCTGAAAGGCAAATGAAATATCAGTGCCATGTTTGAAGGTGGCTTGTGTGCCTTTCTGTGGGTGGCCTGTGTGTGAAGTGAGGCTGCCATGAGGGTGTTGGCAGGCCAACATTCACTGAAGACTCTGCCTCTGTTTCCTGACACTGTATTTCAAGGCTGAGGCGATGGCGGGGGAGTGGCAGCCAAAATACTTACCCAGATGGTTCAAGCTAGGATAATACACTTGCGATGAGATAACAATGACTGTTAATACCTGAACGCGGAATATCGCCTTGCTTTCTCTTTTTCAAACCTGCACTTGTTTTATTTTGTTTGCCCAACCCCTTGTTCTTGCAAGTATCTATATCGAGTTTGAGTATATCATTAGGGCTCATGGTGCTTTTCTGACCCCCTGTTAAGATTGCTGCCTCTTTATTTCCAATGTTTATCCTGGGACAAAGAGGGCGTGACTCCTGACCCTTAATTAGATGACTCTACTTCGCATTTTAGGAACCACACACGGCGCACAATTTTAAGGTCATCTGTTAGCAACCGCTATTCTTTCCTCAGCCCTCGACAGAGAGATCGGTAAGAAGCGAGGATCGGGGCATCTCTGAATTATTTGTTGCCTTGCATTTACATAGGGGGTTCACTGTGGCATTTCGCAGTGTGGCGTATTGAGGGCAACAAAGCCTGTACTCTTATTAACTTAGTCTTAACCGTAGCGCTCTCTTGGCCCCTGCACCTGATGTTTACTGCCTGCTAGTCCAGCGAGCGTTTGATTTTCTTGCCGGTTTTCTCAGTCTATTTAAACGCTCGCTTTGTGCACTGTTGTAGCACACGTTGAAAGTCTGTCTTTTCAGTATCCTTGGGTTTAGTACGAGTCGCTGCTCTCTAGTAAACCATACATTTTGCCAGGGATTGTATTCACCCTGCATATGGTTACTTATTTAACGACTTAGCCTTTGCGCCAGACAGACATATGAGCTTCCATTTGGCTCGTGCCTTTGCTTTTCACTGCTTATTCTCTAGCGAGCATGTGAACCTCTGGGGGGTTTTCTCAGCTTCTCTTGGCTTGTCCCAGCAAGTAAGCCGGACTGCGTTTACTTATATAAGCCCAGAAATAGTACATGCTAATTAATGCTCGACATTGCACATATTTTAAAGCCCCCCTCCAAAAAATAGTCTTTCCTTTAGTTCCTTTTGGATTTAGCATGTGTTGCTGTTTTCTAATAAATGCTAAACATTGCAAGGAAATTCACCCACCTCGACATATGCCTTAATTGCCTTTACAGAATGAACCTACGGGAAACGTAAAGTAAAGAAGACCCATTTGATGTTTTGCTTGTTTCCACCAATATAAACAGCAACAAGATTTTTCTTCACCCGGTGTGGCGACAGATGTCCCACTCGGTATGAAGGCGGCCCCTATATCCTTCGATAATATTATCAAGGTATGGCGTTCCTTTGATATACGGTACACTCTGCACACTAGTGCTTTGTAAGGCCAAAACGCTCATACGTGGCCTTTTGTTTTCAACCTCCTGTGTTTACTTAGGGGCTTGAAATTGTTTCCCCCCTACATCTCCATATCAGAGGTTCCATTGTCGAAGGGCATTAGTTTAAGCTATAGATTTTGGTAGGAAACTTGTTTCCCTTGTCTCGATCCATGATTATAAGAACCTTAGAAAGGCATGCTTTTGGGGGCAATTCTTGTGTATGCCTTTTGTTTTCGGGAACACTCTCTTTTATTTTATATTCTTACTTTACTCTGAAGTCCAAATGGGCACTAATTGATATGGCCGGCCTTGGCCATCGCTTGGATTTTGGCTGAATACTGGGATTATTATGGACACACAACACTTTTCTGTTTTGGTGATGGCACTTCACTCTCTCGCTGGACTTTGTGGCTGAAGAAACTGTTTTTATTTAGTGGCACTTCATTGTTAGTGCCCTGGTGCAATGCTTGGCTCAGTATCTTTAAATTATATGTTCACAGGCTTGAAGTGCTATATGCGACTTGTGGCACTCCTGAAGAAGGTGGAACGCCAAAACGCCTGTTGAGGATGAGTGTTGGAGCCACAGTTTAAAACAGTATTAATCAAATGAAGAACCATTTATGTAAAATGAAGTGAATTCTAACACTATATAATACTGCTAATTGTCTAATCTATTGTATTAATAGAGAATTTTGAAATCCATGACATAGCAGACTAATGATGTTACTATGTAATAGTTACACTTGAACCAAACCTGTATTGGTAGGATTTCATAACATATATATTCTTTTGTCAGAATGGTGATCATTGAATAAGCGATTAGTATGTTTTTAAGACTGGGAGATGAATGGTGTGCATATACTTATGTATGACTTTTAACAATTTTTATATTCTTCTGAGGTGCATTTCCAGCCCTACATACTAAATGAATATATTGTAAATTACAATTTAATGTTATATGAGACGGGACAAAAATAAACATGTGTTAATACTGATTTTAGTAGTCACTGAACCTCTTGCACCAGAATGAATCTGACGAGGCATGATGGTTAAGGAATAAGGTCAGAAGGGGGGTCCTACGTTTCGTTACTCTAAACATGTTCCCGGCCCGTAGACTTTAATGTTCTCAGGTGGTCTTTTTGTACTTACTTTAGTATATGCTTATATATTTATTTGAGTGTTTTATATAGCGCTGGCTAGACCTGAGGGTATCCGAGCGCATTACAACACATACCATTGATAGAAGGATTCACAGTTGATATCATTCATAGAAGGATTCACAGTTGCCATAGTATTACAAGAGAGGGTGAAAACAGTGTAACATAAAATACTGATCCCAAAGACTAACAGATTTATTTATTTTATTATTTGATTTTTACATTACAAAACATGAAGATTTTTTTTTCTACAATCGTCTATGACATAGGTACGGTATTTTCAATATTTCAGTCCCCAGTCTCTGAGATGGTAATTAGTTTCGAGCTTAGAGTGCACCCACCGCTTCATTTGTCTGTTTCAGTTGTGCTGCATGACTGAATACTTGTAAGGTCCCAAAGGCGAGACCAATTGCATTGCAAATGCTTGTTTTTCTTCTAGGGGCTGACCCGACCCTGTCCGAACCATGGCACTGATATTCTGACAAGAAAAAAGACGAATGATAGCTGCTGGTGTAACTTACATTTTAACCTTGATTCAATGATTTTATTCTTATTAGGGATATTGCACAAGAATGCCTTTTATGAGTAACGATTTTATCCTAAATGTGAGTCCAGGATTGGAACTGTAGAACACAGTAAGGGGCCAATCACGAGCTGCCAGTAATTCCACTAACAGGGCTAGTGTCCAGTTGGGATTGCAGTCTGGTGGAAAGCTGCGGTCCTTTAGTCCTTCTACGAGGCATTTCGTCTTCATCAGGCAAAATGCTTGGGTGAAAGTCTGGCCGAAAATTGGGAATAACTAGTGTGACTCAACATGGAAATTCATTCGCAATGTGTTATTCCTCATTCTAGGTGCAAAACCCAGAAAGGCCTTGTAAATTGAAGTAATATTGCGTGGTAACAGTAATGCAGAACTGCTGTTTACTTACTTATTGCAAGTATGAGTTTTGAGTTAAATATCAGCAGTCTAAACCTACCGATCTTTATCGTGGAAAAATGCACAATATTTACCAGAACATGCTTACTTCCCCAAAATCTGCATGTTATTTCTCAAAAACTCGTAATTAGGTGGTATTTATCACACCTGATGAATTCCTACTCAGCGCATTCAGATCATTTGCGATAAATATCAGACCAGTTACTGGGCCACTTGTAATGAGGGCCTACGTCTAATTCCAAGGTCATTGTTTACTACTTGTCTGTTCCAGACAGATGTCTCTCAGATAGGGGTATGAGCCATTTCAGCCTCTCACTTGTTTTTCTTTGTGTAATTCCAGTAAACACCTCAACCCTAGAGCTCCTACTTGCTGGATAAGTCCACTATCACCACTGGCCTCTTAGCTCTCCCTCCCTTTTCTTATTCTAAATTTCCCATAAAGTTTCACTAAGCATGTCTCGCCACCTTCATCAACGGGCCTCGAAATGAGCTCATCCCCATACTAAGGTCCGCCAATTCATACAGTGTGTCCCCTCAAGCCTTTTGCACTCTCTTCATATGTCCTTTGCCTTCTCACTCATCTATTCAGCATCTCTGTCTATGTTGTAAGTCAGCAACAGTATTATCACTTTAAAATAGACAATGACTGACCATACTTCCAGTGTCAAATACCAATCCGTGTCTCAACCTTTTTTCCTCCAAACTCCAACAGGCACACCCACTACCTGTTTAGCATTCACCTACTTAATTACTCCCAGTCTGGCTTTAAAACTCTTCACTTAATGGGAACGGCTCTATTCTATATCTCCAACCTCATCATTTTGTCTCAACAGTCATCAATCCGTTTTACACATTCTATTGAATTTGTCATCTCCACTTGTTTCTGATAAATACTATTACACCCCTCGGTATTGCAAGCACTGTAATGCCGCAATGGCTCTTGTCCTACTTATTGAACCCTCTTTCCCCATCTGTTCTTTCTCTTCTTTGATGTCAACCACCCACCTCAGTGTAGGTGTCTATCAAGGCTGAGTCCCAAGCTCACTGTAGTGCTTGCTTTACACCTCCGTATTGGCTTGATTTTTCTTCATACAATTTCATATACCATTTATTTGCTGTAGATTCCTAAATTTCTCATCCGCTTCTTTATCACAGAATGCTCTTGCACAGGTACTTAATTGTCTCTCACCAATCAGTCACTGGGTGGTCTAACATTATCTATTTCTCAGATATTCCGAAACAAATTATCTTTATGCCTACTTGGCCTATCTATTCTCTTTGAACTCGATTTGTTTACTTTCCCCCGATGTTCTCTTTCCCTCACCAACTGCTCCAAACCTCAGTGTGTTTTTCACTCAGGCAATTGTAGATTCATTTATAACCAAGTCATTCATGACAACAAGATATCAGTTGTACCTTCGGCTTCACACAATTCCCAGTCTCACTTTTGCTTATCCGCTTAGCCCTCTTCACTGGAACGTTTATCCTTTGATTCTCAGAGATATATCCTCATGAAATGAATTCAGATCTCACACGAAAACCCATCTGCTTGTATTTGAATCTACAGAACATGTATAATCCTGACCCCATTCAAATTAATATGCATGTGTGCCAATGATACCCCTTTCACCGGAGTTGGCTTCCACTGAGGCCTTATCTTATCTGTTATTGATTCTCTTTTTTCACCCATTTAGTACAACACTTTATCAATCATGATTCATGACCCAATTGAGAGAGCATTTGGTCTCTTCACCATACTTGTTCCACAGTTTGGGCTTATGAATTGCAGTGCCCCAGACAATTGAGAGTTCAGAAATACATTATAGGTTCACTATAGATGAGATTTGTGCAGAATCAATCCAGAGGTCTGGGATGTGATGCAATGTCGGGAGCCAGAACCT
Organism: Calotriton arnoldi; assembly: GCA_963921515.1. Classification (NCBI taxonomy): domain Eukaryota; kingdom Metazoa; phylum Chordata; class Amphibia; order Caudata; family Salamandridae; genus Calotriton; species Calotriton arnoldi. The sequence continues at coordinate 504,617 of CAWUFW010002669.1, read as the reverse complement.
TTGTATTGGGGAGCTGGTCTAGGGTGCCGTTTTGTAGGAGAGTATGATCTGCTTTTATGGTTGTCCCCACTTTTTGCCTGGTGCTAAGCTGTTATTGACTAGTCTGACTGGGATCCTGCTAATCAGGACCCCAGTCTCTCTGCTTTCTCCCTTAAATTGTTATGTTCAGTACTTAGGTACATCCCAGATTGGATACTGGGGTACTCTTATCAGTCCCTAGTATATGGTACTAAGGTACCCAGGGCATAGGTACCCCAGAGGTCCCCCATGGGCTGAAGCATGCATTATGTCACCCATGGGAGACGATTCAAAATGGAACTACAGGCCTGCCATTGCAGCCTGTGTAAGCTGGTGCTAGCACCACTTACTAAAGATATATGTTTCCTATATCTAGGGTCAGTGCACGTAAAACCTATAAGTCACCCCTATAGCAGGCCTTTGCAATCCTGAAGGCAGGGTGCTTGGTTCTAAGTGTGAGGGTGCCTCTGCATGAGCAGGGCACCCCTACAGCCTATGGAGTCCATTCTCCCAGGTTGTAAGTGAAGCAGCCATATACCATACAGAGGGGCACCGCGTAATTACGCGATGACCATCTCGAAATTGACTGCAACGAATCCTACCATGTTTGGTACCAAACATGTTGGAATCATACCCCCACACCGTAAACGGTGTAGGAGGTATGATTCCAAGCACTGGAAGAGCCCTCCGTTAGGCTCTCAGTGTTCCCGGTGGTAGTCTTCTAGACCCGGACTGCACAAAATGGTTGCTGCCGACCAGAGACACGATTCTGCCCTCCTGCTGCTCAGCCAAGCTCGAGACGGGGAAGGCAGAACAATAGGCTTCTCTTCCAGGGGATACTCATCAATAGTCATAAGCACTGAATTATCCCCGCCCACCTGCGGGATCCCGGAGCATATAGAAATATACATATATATAAGAGTATGTTGGGGGGATCACAAGTGCATAGCACTTCTGCGACATACATATATACATGTATATAAATACATAAATATGCAGCCTAACAAATTCCAATAAGGCAAAATGCCAAAATTACAAAGGTTTTCCCTGTACAGACAATCTCCTATATACACTCTGTAATAGAGAACATACACTGTAATAGTGTTATGCAAGAAAACCTTTATTTTCAGAGAAGAAAACATGTAATAGCAGGCAGTTGGCCCATAGGCTGCATAGCTGAATAAATATCACCGTACAGTAAAACACTGGCACCTTGCCTTTAAGGCTTCCAAGAACTTGGACACTTTGCCTTTAAGGCCTCCAGGAGACCCTCTGCTCCCATCATGCACCACAGGTGACAGTTAGGTCAGTTCTTTTTTCCGGCTCCTTCTATGAGGATCCTGGAGCTTGAGCTCGACAGTTTTTCTGACTTTTCTGTCAGGAATTGTTTTCTTCTTTGTTTTTTTGCGATTTTCCTGTGCTCGTAGTGGTTTATTACCATTCTCTGACAACATTTTCACTCTTTTTCTGTCAGAATGCCAGCTCTTTTCCGTAAATGTCCATCCTGTGGAAAGAAGATGGCCATCTCTGATCCACACTCCGTGTGTATCGCCTGTCTTCCTTCCAGTCACAAGCCTGACACTTGTTACCATTGTCGTAAGTTTTCTACGAGGACTCTTCGTGACAGGGAGAGGATTCGCCTTCAAGCTGTGCTCGAGAGAGGAAAAGCCCGGCTGGAAAGTGGCCTTGCGTGTCAAGAGCCCTCCTCTCTTCAAGAACACCGACGCCAGCATCATTCTGCCTCTTCAACATCGAGGAAATGGCAGATTCCGGACTGTTTGCCGTCGACGTCGTTGCCGCCGTCGAAGAAGCGACCAACACAATCTCCGACGTCGAGACGGCGTGAGTCTCCGTCGTCGAGAAAGGCATTGACGTCGAAGCATACTGCCTCGGGCTCGAGGTATGGTCATGGCAAAGACCGATCGACGTCAAAACACCCATCGACGTCGAGACATCCGTCGACGTCAAGGCACTCTCCGTCACCTCCCCGTAGGTCGACGTCGAGAAGTTTGCCGACGGCAAGGGTGCCGCGAGACCAGTCGGCGTCGAAGACTTCGAGACTATTGACGTCGAGGAGGCGAGAGCGTTCGACGTCGAAGTCCCTGAGTAGACGGTCGACGTCGAGGACATCTTTGAGGGAGGTGAGGTCGCCGTCGAGGGCAGCGAAGTCCTTAACTCCTCCTAGCCATCATCCCACGTCAAGGGAGAAGTCGACGTCGAGGGAAAAACACAGGTCGACGTCGAGGCGCTCGACGTCGAGAGCTAAAGAGCCTGCTGTTGCCTCGTATGAGGTTAGAGCTGCATCTCTATCGTCTTCAAAATCTGGATCTTCTCCAGGACTGCATATTGTTCAGATCTCCCCGGAAGGCTCTCCGGTGGTTGGTGAAGATGCACGGCGCAGGAAGCCTAGGGCCCTCAGTAGCCCGAGGTCTGACTTTTCCCGTACCTATTCTCCTTCACGCTTGTCCAGGGATTCTCCATCCCCTAAAACACCTCGAAGATCAAGATCACCGACTGTGGTTTCTTCCAGAAGGAGGAGTCCAAGCAGATCAAGATCTCCACATGCCCGCCATGCTAGATCAAGGGACAGATCTCGCTCTTATCATTCTTCTCCGAAGAGAAGGCGGCATAGGTCTCCCACCCGGTCTTCTTCCACCAGGTCCTCTATCAGAGACTATTCTCCAACTTTGACAGCTACACCTCCATCAAGAGTTTCTCCAATCGATGACCTCAGTACCTTTAGTGAAGTTCTCTGTAGAGGAGCGAATAAGCTGAACATCTCTATGTATGTCCCGGCTGTTACCTCCTCAGTGATTTTCGAGACTCTTCATCATCGCTCCTCGGCTCGGCCTTTGCTTCCTCTTGTCCCAGGCCTTCTCGAACCTGCTATGCAGACCTTTTTGACACCGGCAACAGTGGGAGCTGTTCCTTCCCGAATAGCCAAAAAGTACAAGGCTCCGGACCAAGATCCTTTGTTCCTTCGATCGGATCCTCCTCCGGATTCCATCATTGTGGCGGCGGCTAGAAAGACGCACTCATCTATGTCTTCCTCCTCAGCGCCTCCGGATAAGGATAGTAAACTGATGGACTCTTTAGGTAGAAGGATGTGCAACACTTCAGCTTCTATCATGAAGGTCTCCAGTCCCTCCGCTCTGCTGGGGAGGTATGAAAGATCCTTGTGGGATTCACTGGGACGTTTTGCAGACAAACTCCCAAAAGAGGACCAGCAAGACTTTCGAGAAATTCTGCAAGAGGGAGGTCTAGTGGCTAATCAGGTGATTAGTGCTTCCGCTGACTCATCCGATCTGGCTGCCCACGGATACTCCCATGGTATCTGTTCGAGGCGTTCTGCTTGGTTACGCTTGACTGGCCTCAAACCCGACGTCCAGCGGAAGATAACCAACCTGCCTTTCAACGGTTCTTCTCTCTTCGGGCCGCATGCGGATGAAGAAATGGTGAAGATGAAAGCAGAGCTGGACACGGTGAAAGCTGTGGGTCTCGAAAAACGGAAGGAATTTCGTAGGCGCTTCCGCCCCTACGATAAACGCCCGTTCCAACAGAGGGTTCAAACCCCTCAATGGTCGGCTCAGGGTCAGCAGCAGCAGAGGTCTCACTTCCACCAACGGAGACCAGGAAGAGGAAGAGGGACCAATAGACAGCAGGCCTCTACCTCAAAGCAGCCATCAAAGCAATGAGGGAGTGCTTCCTCTAAACACGTGTGCCACTCCGGTAGGAGGAAGTATCGCATTACATCTGGAGGAGTGGAGAAACATAACCATCGACAAATGGGTTTGAATATTGTTCAAAATGGATACTTGATAAGGTTCAAGATCCCACCTCCATCGGTTCCTCCAGACGGACGAGTCCGCTTGTGTCATCACATTTTACACGAGGTGGTAAACGGTCTTCTACAGAAAAAAGCCAAAGAATACGTCCCTGTTCATCAGAGGCGCCAGGGGATATACTCTCGATATTTCCTGGTGAGAAAAAAAGGTCCGACAGTAGAATTCAGACCAATTCTGGACTTGCGCATCTTGAACAAATACATCCGCAAAGAGAAATTTCGAATGCTTGCCCTGCACCAGATCTTTCCCCATCTACATCAAGGAGACTGGATGTGCTCCATAGATCTGCAGGACGCTTATTTCCACATTCCAGTGTCCAGAAAACATCGAAAATTTCTCCGTTTTCAAGTTGCTCTACGTCACTTTCAGTTCCGAGTCCTACCTTTCGGACTGAAGTCAGCCCCACGGACTTTTTCAAAGTGCATGGCAGTGGTGGCAGCTTTTCTCCGCAGACGCAAAATATTCGTTTACCCGTATCTGGACGACTGGCTTCTGAAGAGTTCAACTCCTTCCCTGCTTCAGTCTCATCTTTCCTACAGTCTCCAGTTAATGAACAAGTTGGGTCTACGAGTCAATTTCAAAAAATCGATTCTCAATCCGACCCAGAACATTCACTAGCTAGGGTCGTCGCTGGACACCGCGGAAGCAAGCGTGTGTCCTTCGGCGGAGAGGTTTTCATCAATCAGGATCAAATGCCGAGAACTCCTGCGGATTCACCACCCAACAGTCCGACAAGTGTCCTCTCTCCTGGGTTCCATGGCTTCCTGCATCTTCATAGTTCCCAATGCCAGATTGCACATGCGTCCCCTGCAGCAAGCTCTGGAAGACCAGTGGGTGCAAGCATCGGGCAGCTGGGAGGATCGGATCACTCTGACCCAGTCTGCCAGGGACTCCATCGTGTGGTGGACAAAGCGATCACATCTAATGAAAGGTGTTCCCTTCCATCAAGAGACTCCGACTCAAACTATTGTGACAGACGCCTCCCTGCAAGGTTGGGGCTCTCATATGAATCACCTTCAAGTGCAAGGGCTATGGTCGGACACAGAAAGGGGATACCATATCAATTTTCTGGTGTTGAGGGCTGTCCAACTAGCCCTAAAATCCTTCTTTCCGTCTCTTCAGTCCAACTCCCTCTTGATTCAGACAGACAACACCACAACGATGTTTTATCTGAATAAGCAGGGAGGCACCAGGTCCAGAATTCTGTCTCAGGAGGCACAAGCCATTTGGAAGTGGCTTCTGGCACGGCATCTCACCATCACGGCTGTCCATGTGCCGGGCGTCCTAAATGTACAGGCGGACTTCCTAAGCAGAGAGTTCGTAGAAGCGCACGACTGGGTGCTAAACACCGAAGTTGCTCAGGATATCTTTCAAAGATGGGGTGTGCCGGACATAGACTTGTTCGCAGATGCAACAAACGCCAAATGCCCCGTCTCACGCGTCCAGGTATCACCAACCAGGTTCAAGCGGGAATGCTCTGTTGATAAGATGGTCTCAGAGCTTACTCTACGCTTTTCCTCCACTGCCTCTCATTCCAGCAGTGATCACGAAGTTCTACAAGACCAACTCCAGGATGATTCTGATCGCTCCGGAGTGGCCACGCCAGTGGTGGTATCCGGATCTTCTACAACTTTCCGAAGTTCCGCAACAGAGATTGCCTTGCCGTCCGGACCTACTATCCAAGAGCCAGGGGAGAGTGTTTCACCCCAACCTTCCTTCCCTCAGGCTGACAGCATGGCTCCTGAAGTCTTGCAGTATGGTCACTTAGACTTGCCAGCGGACTGTATGAACATACTTAAGGAAGCAAAAAGACCTTCTACCAGGGTTTCCTACGCTTTCAAGTGGAAACGTTTTTACCTATGGTGTTTGAATAATGGTCATGACCCAGTTAGAGGGCAGGAACAGGTCATTTTGCCGTATCTCTTACACCTGGTTAAGTCGGGCCTGCAGTTTACATCTATCAAGGTACACTTAGCAGCAATAACGGCATATAGAAAATCACCTTCACAGGGTTCTTTTTTCAAAATGCCAGTGGTGAAAGATTTTCTTGAAGGGTTAAAAAAGGTATACCCACCAGTACGAGCTCCTTCTCCTCCTTGGGAGCTCAACGTGGTCCTTACCAGACTGATGGGCGCACCTTTTGAACCAATACACAAGTCCTCCTTGCAGCACTTGTCCTGGAAAGTGGCTTTTTTGGTTGCTATCACGTCAGCTCGTAGAGTCAGCGAGATACAAGCATTATGTTGTAAGGAACCCTACACTGTTTTTCACTCAAATAGGGTAGTTCTCAGAACTCATCCAAGTTTTCTGCCAAAAGTGGTTTCAGATTTCCACATTAATCAGGTTATCACTTTGCCTACCTTCTTCTCTAATCCTTCTACACCTCCTGAAAGGGCCTTACACTCGTTAGACCTTAAGAGGGTGTTGAAGTTTTATCTGGATAAGACCAAGGTAATAAGAAAGACGGACCGCTTGTTTGTCAACTACGGCCCCATTTATACAGGATTGGCATCCTCTAAAAGGTCTATTTCAAGATGGATAGTCTCCTGCATATCTCTAGCCTATCAATTAGCTAATAAGTCTCTTCAGGGAAAGCCTAAAGCGCATTCAACCAGAGGAAAGGCCTCTACTACGGCCCCCTCAGGAACGTCCCTATAGCAGAAATCTGCAAAGCAGCTACATGGCGGTCTGTTCATACTTTCTCTCGCCATTACTGCTTAGATTCAGATGCTCAGGAGGATGCCCAAGTGGGACAAGCCTCACTGAGGAATTTATTTGCTTAATGTCATGTTAAGATGATCTGTTTTTTAATACTATTTGCTCGTCCGCGAGGTAGTGGGTATGGGCTTGCTACTCTATTCAGTGCTTATGACTATTGATGAGTATCCCCTGGAAGAGAAGGATTAGTTACTTACCTGTAATCCTAGTTCTCTTCCAGGGGTATACTCATCAAAGTCATAAGCAACCCTCCCGCCTCCCCGGACGAGCATTTTTAGTAATTGCTACAAGTTAGTACACCGTGCAAAAAGAACTGACCTAACTGTCACCTGTGGTGCATGATGGGAGCAGAGGGTCTCCTGGAGGCCTTAAAGGCAAAGTGTCCAAGTTCTTGGAAGCCTTAAAGGCAAGGTGCCAGTGTTTTACTGTACGGTGATATTTATTCAGCTATGCAGCCTATGGGCCAACTGCCTGCTATTACATGTTTTCTTCTCTGAAAATAAAGGTTTTCTTGCATAACACTATTACAGTGTATGTTCTCTATTACAGAGTGTATATAGGAGATTGTCTGTACAGGGAAAACCTTTGTAATTTTGGCATTTTGCCTTATTGGAATTTGTTAGGCTGCATATTTATGTATTTATATACATGTATATATGTATGTCGTGGAAGTGCTATGCACTTGTGATCCCCCCAACATACTCATATATATATGTATAGTTCTATATGCTCCGGGATCCCGCAGGTGGGCGGGGATAATTCAGTGCTTATGACTTTGATGAGTATACCCCTGGAAGAGAACTAGGATTACAGGTAAGTAACTAATCCATCCTGTCACAGGGAGGTGTGACCACCTCCCAGGCAGGATTTAGTGTATTGGGACCGGGTGGGTGCGCTTGCCAGCGCCACTAAGTCTGCATGAGGGGCACATTTGGTGCCTCCGTGAATTGTCAAGTTCAAACCAGCACTGGGAGCCGGTGGCTCCCGCTCTGGTGCGAAACTGGACAAAAGACATGGGAGTAACCTCCCCACTTCCAGACCCTCCCCTGGGAGGGTCCCCTGAATCGTCCCAACCCTTTCCTTAGGGTATGTAAGGGCTTACCTGGGTGTAGGTCCCTAGATTCGTCGTGGGACAAGATTCAAGTCAAACTTCACTTCAACTTCTACCGTCTGGGCACTCTGGACTGCGTTTGGGCTCGACTTTATCTCCCTTCCAGTCTGCTGCATCGTATGTGCCTGTGCACCATACAGGAACCTTCCAAGGCCTGTGGGCATCAAAGACACCTGAAGGAATCTCCCTTGAAGTGAAGGAGTCACTTTCCTGCATTCGCAAGCACCGCAACTAAGCTGACCGGTCTGCCGATCCTGAGCTCCTCTGGACTCCGAAAGGTTCTGCAACACAGGTGGTGGTTCTCCACAGCTATCGAGGCCTGCACTGCCCTCTCACCAAGTTTGAGGCCAGTATCCCTCGTAGGAGCCGCAGGAACCGAACCCCTGTGCACCGCGTCAACTTGCAGTTGCAAAGGCTTGTTGGCTTCCTTCCACCAAGATCTTCGGGCTCCAAGTAGCCCCAACCTCAAGCACCTCCAGTGATCAAAGCCTTTGTCCACATCGCATCGTTTGCACCGTGGCCTGCATCTTTTGGTGAGCTGCTCAAGGTCCTCTTGCGACTCTAGTGCCTCCGGCCTGTGGGTCCTGTTGAGGGTCATCTTTGCTTCTTTTGGGCTCTCCTGATTGCTCGGGGCCTGTCCTGACTCTCCTCTTGTGGTGAGTCCCCTGGACCTTGCTGGTCCCGACATTGCACCTTCTTCGACTTCTACGTTGGATGCATTTGCCAAGGCTTGTTGGTGCTCCCGCTGGACACCAACCCTCAGCACTCAACATCTGACGTGGGACAGCTCGTGCACAGCTCCTGGTCTTCCTCAGTGTCGCCTGGTCCTCACAGCTGCAGAGTCAAGGTCATCTTCAACTCTCCTGCAACTCCTGACATTGGTGGGCATTCGTCTTCCAGATCTCCTGGTCACTCCTGAGTGACATAGACTCTGTCCCCTCTGCTTGCAGGTACCTCTCAACTAGCATCCACTGGACACTTTCTCCTTCTTCAGCAGCAGCACTTTCCTGAAGTCCTCTATTGGGTTCGACAGCGGTTTTCAACACCACTTCACACCTATGCACCCAGCTTCCCTGGTATAGGTAACGTGGGTACTAGGGTATCCACGGGTGGGGTGGCTCTCCAACCTTCTGTCTTCCACGGGGTTTCTTCAGGGTCCACTGGGAAAGGTCCTTAATCTGTTAAACTCCAACCACGACTTACACGTTGATTTGTACAGAGCATGCGGTCGTGTTCCCACACTGCACACGCTCTCCGTGGGGTTCCTAGTCACTCACCTTTGGTGGTTCCTTGGGTCCCCAGCACTTCTACGTCCTCTCGACATTGTCTTGATCCGAGTCGTTGTTCTTATACCCCTTTCTTAGTATTTGGTTTGGTCCCCCCCTGGGGTCCACTGTGTATTCTGTGCTATTTACATGATTTCTTTTCAATGTATTGTGTGCATTGTGCATATCTCCGGGTAGGAGATATTTGTATGTGTTAGAGAGGATTATATAATAAATGCATATTTTTATAAATACCTTGTGTGGTTCTTTTTCACTTAATCTATACATATAAGATTGCATTCTGGTAAAACAAGCTGCTTTACACTCCTTCTGGACTAAGCCTGAAGAGTGCTCTCCACAGCTACCACTTAGAGAGCTTTCTGAGGTTGTCAAAGACCTCTTAAATCACCATAAGGGTTGTCTGAACTGGTGCAGGGTGCCCACTTACATAAGTGGACATCATATACCAGGCCAGCTTCTCACACATATGTACAACTGATAGTTCCATACACCACCTGGTGGTTCCTTTGAAGCCATTGCTCACATCTATGGTACAACCTTTGGTTTCCAGTCAGTCAGTGCCAGAAATGTTGCCTTTCATAGGACCAATGATGGTTCAGCAAATCAGAGGTATAGTCTAATATAATTGATTGGGGTGTAAACTTTGCAGAATCCAAAACACCTATATATAAAGTAAGGTACTTATGAAAGAAGAACAGGGCTACATAACATTGCTGCATTTGAAGGATACAAGTAATCATCATAACACTTTACTTGACAGTGTGGTGAATAAAATTGTGCTAAACACACCTTTAGATAAACGTAACTGCATTGAAGAAGCGTCCCATCAGGATTCAAAAAGTGAATTAGAACCCCAAGGGATACAGTAGACAGTCCTAATTGTCCACCTGTTTCGGTCAAGGTACTGAATAATAATAACTCAATTAGGAACACGGAAAAAATGGAAGAAAGGGTTGTCACATGGCTCAGTTAGGCCCAGTAAGAAACACTGCCATTTTAACATGCACACGTTTCTTAAGTTGCGTTCTCTTTCACACAATGACGTTTTACACATTTGCTTGTGTGACATTGCGGTGTTAGTTTCTCCGAAACCACTTTGCTTACAAAACCAATTCGCAAGAACACTATCAATACACCGTGAACATTTCGTACAAGGCCCGACACACATTGTGTAAATGGTGTTATTTCGTTCATAAGGCACCTTTGCCTTCACAGAGACAATAAACAATGTCAGAACAGCTTAGGCATCAACACGGAAGAATGGATGCTATTGTTATAAATACACATGCACTTCTGTGCTTGAGAGAGGAGCACTTGGCTGTCACTTGCGAGGTCATCGCTGTGTTGGTGTTTCAGCTTAGCTGGTTCCTGTTGATCCCTCTGCAAGGAGGGATTTCCAACTGTTGTGTAGTTCCCACTAATCCGTAGGATTTGTGTGTTTGTGGACAACATAAACTTTGGGTGAAGTGCCTAGACTGATTTCCCGGCACCCCCGTAGTGTGTGTTGGCCTGGAGACCAGCTAGCTCACAGTGCCACCATAAGCCCCACTAACCCAAACAGGGAGCAAATGGTTTCTAGCAACCACTGAACATGATAACCTTGACCCCTCAGGAATCGTGGTAACAGATCAGAACCCTTTTGCTCAGTCACAAAATACTTTATCACCGAAACGCCGCGTCGACAGTTTGTTTTTCTTTTTTGTAATATTTGTAAATTGACAAATGTTTTTTAATAATGTAAAAACAGTGTGCTCTTGCTAATCACTTACAGTGAATTTTGTGGTATCATTGTTAAAACTTTTTAATAAACTCATTTTTATAAGCATTCCTTTTTAATATTGTTTGATTTTATATATTTACATTTGTTTCTCTTCACACATGATTTTGTACTTTAGCAACTTGGAAATGTATTGTTGTCCTTATACATTTAGACCACAGATTTATTTTATCTGATTCACTAGTCTTAGGGTCTTCTCTTCAAACTTTGGAAAAGGGAACGTTTGCTCTTATGTTAAATGCTAGCACTGCCATATCAGTCCCAGAAGTCCCCACCCCCGCAGTGTAACCACACTGTCTCTTATGCTAATTTCACGTCCTTTTCTTCTACAGTCTCCATGCCTGACATCTTCTGAACTTATATGTGGCCTTAAATCCTGAGTACCATTCGGCATGCATCACGTTCCATGCTCTTGCTTCTCTTTGTTCCTTAATATTCCTAACACATCCTCTATTTTGGTGTAGAAGTCTCTTCCTGACAGGTGGCTAATCATGAAAATGTAACAAAATTTTACACCAGGGACCAAGGAGATAAGATGCAATGCTGCCAGTTTGCAAGACATTTCAAGAATCTATTGCGAGAAGATCAGAGTTGCCTCATGTGCCTGTTCAGTAATAGACTTCTTACTGCTTCTTGTAGATAATTCTATGGACCATCCTTTTTTGTTTAGTGTAGCACCATAGACCGTGATCAACCTCATGCGAATTAGCCTTAGCCAAGCCCCAATGATAATAGTCAGCCTAAAATGTGAGGCCACATCATATCTGACAGGGAACAGAAGCACCTGCAAACCAATTTTGGCCTTTTTGGGTCTTATCAGTGAAGTGCACATTGATTCCTATGTCACAGCGAGCATGGAACTTATGCCTGAGCATGGAACTTATGCCTCAGCATACTTTTGGCACTTAGGGCATCTCACTGTTAATCACTCAGAGTCACATTCCCGTCCATCTTTTTAGGTAGCACTTGCACTGTCTCTTCAAGACATGCTGTATCTAGGATATGGGCTTGAAAAAACGCCCATCTTTTTCATTGGTTCATTTTGCTGTCCTTCCTAAATACCTGCTTTTTATTGATTAGTATGCTTAGAAGTCACTCCTTTTTTACTTTTGTAATCTCCCATGAGGACTGCCCCTTTTACATGTGCTGTTACTCTTCATGTTAATTTATGGGACTTGGAAAACACTTTTTACTTTTTCTTGGCCTGCCTCTGCCCGTGCGTGTTATCTTTACTTTGCGCGTGCTGAAAGGTTGCCGGCCGAACCATTAACCAGTGCTACCGCTTCACGGCTGATGCTCGTTCTGCATACGCTTTGTGCAATGTTATTTTTTGTCTATTTAAATTTTTCCAGGCTTCGCACAATATTAATTTTATTTAGATTTTGGTGCTGTTGTCATTCTTCGCCGCTTCCCCTCTGTGTTCATGGTTCCTCTTGGTCGTCCTGACGGCGCAGCTCCCAGCTACTCCTGCTGGATATTTTTTTCAATTTATTGGCATTTTTGCAATTGTGATCGATAGTCATGTATTTACATTCTTTATTTTTAAAGGCATTACCTATGCCGAGAAACGAACCCGGTTCCCCAAGTCCAAAGTCAGCAGCTATGGAGGTTACGCCACAGCTTCTCTCCTGCTTGTTTACTTTTGCTTTTGCTTGGTAAGCTCTCCATTTGTAATAACAGGTGTATGCAGCAGGTGGTGCCGTTGTATTACTTCTTTTTCTTGTTATGGCAAAGCAGCCACAAGTTTCAAAGGGCTGTCCCAGCCTTCAGGCTGGAGCCTCTTTAAGACACCGTTAACAGTTCCTGCGTTATCAGCGGCACTGTTATGTTAGCTGGTTACAGGAAAATAACCTGCACCTTGTGCTCAAATATATTGCACACTAACGTCAGGGACCGTGATGTGGGGAATTGTCAGGTTGAAATTTAATTAGTAATTAATGATAACACACGTACAGACACACAATCTATACACGCTTTTACATGCAGATGGCCACATGAAAACACAAGCACAAACGACATGCACCCTCATGCCACACAAACTCTCTGTCTATCCATTTCCCCTCCCTCCTTCCCTGACTGCTACTTGACGGTTATTCTAATTATCAATGCAGGACTCGAATTTCCAGAAAAAAACCAGACAGGATTGGATAGGCTACTCCTACCAGACTGACATGCGACAACTTAACAACAACACTCTGTTACATTAAATGTCATGTAACCTGTACAAAACTGTGCACAAGTGCTCGTGAAAAAGGTGAACGGTGCAAGTGACAAGTGAAGGGTATATATACAGCAGGAAACAGCGCAAAAAAAGAACAATAATATATACAATGAACTCTTACTGGTTCCCATACATTAATACATTAATAAGTACAATTAATTTTTGTGGGAACCATGGGGATGGCGCCCTAGATTGCGCTGCAATGTCGAAGGCGTTTCGACCTGTTCAGATTTCAGGCCATCTTCAGGACCAGATTACTTATTTTTACAAAAGTGCTGTATAGAGAAAGATAAACCCAATCAAAAGTGGACTGGGGCACGCAATGATAGATGACAGAAAGGTCTCGAAGTAGATAGAAAAAGATATGACAGATTGAGCAGATGAGCCATCAAGGGACAGAGATGTCATAATGACAAGAGTCAGGCAAGAGGCATGAATTCACGCTGCACTCAAACAGGAAGTGAGTGCAAAATGAGGAAAGAACTAATGTGCCTAGGCTCAAGGTGTGGTAGCAAGAGCTGAGGTAGAGGAGAAAATTCTCGCCTGACTGGTGTGAAGGTGAGATTGGGAACTAACCTTGCTAGAGGGCGTGGCATAATTATGAACCACAATCAGGGTTTAGAGTGCATGGACATTTCTCCCCCTTTTGCTAATTCCAATTCCTTTTGTTCCAGGCTCTAGCACTTCTCTAGTGTTACTTACACCCTTATTGTGGTTAATAATTATGCCATGCCCTTAGACAATTAGAGACGGACTCCGACAACACAGTGAGAGGGAGTAGTGAAATAGCATAGGAATTTGCCAAACATTTGGAACTGTTCTATGACTCCCTGAATAGGACGTTTTAGCATTTAGAAATGATTGCCCCGTGAGAAGGATGGGGGGACCCATGCAAGAGACTTGGACGTCCATATCACAGTGGAGGAACTATCCTCCGCCATGAGTCAAATGCAACGCGGGAAAGTCACGTGGCCAAACAGATTCCCGATTGAAATGTTCAGGAAGCTGCATAGGTGGACTATGGCCCCTCTGCACGCAGTATATGTAAAGGCGGTTCAGGAGGGAGAGCTACCAGATGACATGTGTGCCGCAACTATAGTTCTGATCCCGAAAGCAGGCAGACCTCCGGACCGATGTGACTTGTATCGACCCATTTTACTACTGAATGTGGATATTAAGATCCTGGCCAAACTGCTGGGTGCCAGGCTGAGGGCAGTTGAGTTGGAATTAGTGCATTGGGACCAGAACAGATTTATGCCGGGTCATTCGACCAAGCTGTATCTTAGGCTGCTGCATAATAATTTGGTGGCAGCCTGGGGCTTGCCGGCGTTAAGGGCGAATGCGTCCCTGGATGCAAACAAAGCTTTTGATTCAGTGGAGTGGGCCTACCTTTTTGGGGTGATGGCCAAGATGGGGTTTGATCCTAATTACATCCAGTGGGTCAGAATGTTGCATGACCGACTTGTAGCCAGAGTGCGGGTTAATGGTCACATATCACGGGAATTTAGCGTACGACGGGGCACCCATAAAGGGTGTCCATTTTAGCTGATGTGATTTGCCCTGGCTATAGAATTACTGGCAGCATGGGTGTGTGTTGATGCACAGGTGTGGGGTTGGCCCGGATGTTGGGGTGTGGACAAATGCATCTCACTGTATGCTGATGACATCCTGCTTTATCCGACTAATGTGGCCCAATCATTGGATAGGCTACTAGATATCTTCTGCATATTTGGGAATCATTCCGGTTTCGCCATAAACTGGGAGAAATCGCTACTGTTCCAAATGGAGAGATTCATAGGGGGGAGATACTCCGCCTGCCACTGCGAGTAGAAAGGTCGCAGTTTAAGTATCTGGGAATCTGGATAACTAGACACCCGAACTCGCACTACAGAGTAAACTTGGAACACTTGCTTAAACGTCTGGAGCAAGAAGTGAGACACTGGCAATCACTTCCACTCTCCCTAATGTGGAGCTCAGCAATGTACTCCACAATAGCACCTACAAAATACCGGAGACCTGTTTCACAAAGGTAGACACATTGGTGCGAACACTACTTTGGGCAGGGTAACAACCCAGAATAGCTGTGGGAATCCTGTATAGGTCAAAATGCGATGGGGGTATTGCCTTATCGAATGTGTGGAAATATTTCAAGGTGGCACAAGTGAGCGTGGTGAACGACTGGGCGCACACGGACTGAGACGACCCAGCATTTAGACAAGACAGAATAGAAATGGGGGCAAAGAGTTACCTACTATATGGGGGCAAACTGACACCTGAAGAAACAGTGGTGAGGATTGGAATAAACTAACCAGGGAAATGGGGTGAAGTCATCGGTTGACTCCAAAAATACCATCATGGGTAGGTTCCAGGGTGCGGCCACTGGTGGCCTTCCAGGGATTTAAAGGTTGGGACGCAATCTGCATATCCGCACTGGCAGATGTGTGGGATGTGAATGGGGTGGTCCCCTTCTCCTATCTCAGACAAGAGTATCAGATGCCAGAAACCCAGAGGTTACATTATGGCAGGTTGCGGCACGACCTCTGGGAATGTGTATCCCTGGAAGAAGAAACGCAAGAAGATTCCCCCCTGGAAAACAGACTTTTGATTGGGCGGGTAGAAAAGAAACTGATCTCAATGACATACAGCACAGTGATGAGAAATACACAGGCCCCCTTGCTGAGGTTACAGAGAAAGTAGGAGCAGAACGTCGGGGAGATGGATGGGGATGACTGGGGGAAAGCATTAGAGTTCCCTGTGATGGTGGCAATAAAAGAGAGTTTTAGATTGGTTCAACTCAAGGTCCTGCATGGGTCATATCACATGTGCACACTGCTTCACAAGCTGGGAGGACTGGGGACGTGTCCTGCCTGAGGGGGTGTGGCCTAGAAGGTAGTTTCCTGCACACACTATGGAGCTGCCCCCATATCCGAACCTTCTGGGACAGGGTTGGGAAATTGATGTGGAAACGACTGGTTACCTCTGGAGCTGGCCCAGGCTGCCATTACTGGGCAAATGGGGCCCAGCAGACCATTCCCGATACCAGTAACTGTTAGTAAACTTGTGTTGCATGGTGGCTAAACAGGACATTGCACAGAGGTGGGGGTCCGATATCCTCCCTACACATCCAAACTGGGAACTAGGAATAGAACTCTGCAGAATAATGGAAAGGAAAGTTTACAAGGGGAGAGAGGGTGCATGAGAAAATATGAAAAGATATGAGGGGATGGGACATGGGAGTGGGTTAGGAGAGAGAAGAATGGCGAACACCCCTTCTACACGGGGTGTGAGGGGGAACAGACTAGTTTGTTCATCAAGTACTGGTAATACCGACCCGGGCTGTTGGATGGACCCAGGAAGGAGTGTACTACAGTCACAAATATTGATCCTTGTGGTGGCGAGTATATTGGATTGAACCACGGGAAGAACGGAAGGTGGGAGGATGTCGTGAATGTTACGTTTTTCATATTTGTTGTATTGAAAATAATAAAAATATTCCCAAAAAAGTGCAAACATTTGTGACTATGTACGAATACATACAAATCACCATCCCCACAGGACTACCTGTTTGAAGGAATCAAAAGCTTTTACAAATCCAGGTTCCTAGTGCTGAGGTTTGTCCTAACATCAGTAATTGATGCACTGCCGCCGTGGGCTCCAATACCAAGTTTGATGCTTTTATAGGCTGTGCTTGGGGCAAGAAGAAATTCTTTAGTCCGTATTGTGCATATGCTCCATTTTGCAATCTGCACGCAGAAAGCGCTTACATAACATCTTTAATACTCATGGAATAAGGACTTGTCATCATGCCCTTCTTTTCTGTCTGCAAGGCTCGAGCGACCAGGTATCAGTATGTCTGGTAAAATTTATCATCATCACAGAAAACTTGCTTAAAGGTGGCACATAACGACCCTGAGGATTACATTGCTGACAACAGTTGGACAAAAGTAGAAAAGGATCCCTATTGATCATTGAAGTTGATGGAAAAAGTGAATAAAAATTTAACCTCTAGCATGCAATGTGTCTGCCCCATAGCTGGAGCTGAACTTAGTACAGTTGGACAATGACACATTTTGGGCGCATGTAAATTGTGTTGCCGCCTGTGCCCAACTTCTGGTCTATCCATGAGCTATTGAGATACTCATCTTGCATGCCTCTCTGGACTTTTCAAAGATCGCCACTTTTGACCTCGTAGGTTTGGCCTTCGCCTTATTGCTAGTTTGATGTCATTTAAGTGCACTTTACTAAGGACCCAAGTATTACCGCAGGGACGTTTATGTAGATTTAGTTGCACTTTTTAAAGCACTGCCACTTTTAATTTGAAAGGTGTGGCGCAGCGGCCAGAGCATCTGACTCCGGAGCTCTGGGGTCACGGTTCGATCCCCGACAGCAGCTCAGCTCAGCATCATGTGACTCTGGACAATAGCTTGCTAATCTCTCAGATGGCCCCGAGCGCCTTGAAACCCTTAAGGGGGTGATATGTTTGCGCTTTACAAATAGGAATTATTATTATTATTGTTATTCACTTTGCACTTTCTTGTACCATTAAGGACAATGTTGAAATGGATCAATGGCACTGATGCGCTCGCTTTGAAAGATGGCTTTGGATGGCACTGGTATACATATAGCTCTTTCTTTTTTTTAAACATGCTTTAAAAGGGTCTTTTGATAGCACATATGTTTTATATGAATTTATATTTGTTACTTGTATTTTTTTATCATGTAAGGGTTTTAATTAACTATATCATGATTAATAAATTCATTCATTCACCCACTCACCATCTATCCTTGTACCCACTCACCTATCCATTCATTCATCCACCTATCCTTTCACCCACTCATCCATGCATCATTTCATCCACCTATCCTTTCACCCGCAATTACATCCATCCTTTCACCAACTCAAGCATCCGCTCGTCAACCTGTTTGCCCTTTTCTGTCAACCTTTCTTTATACCTTTTAAAATGAATTATGAGCTTTCATCTGCTAAGTTACTGATAAAAGGGGGCCCATAAAGAACCCTACCCCCCAGCGTCGAACTGGCCTGTAGGGCAATCAGACACTGCCCTTTTTAGCAGTTTGTAGGCCTGTTTTATGGTCTTCTGGGTCAAGGTTTACTGTTGATTTCTCTGCTATTACCGCAAACATTGCCTGTTGCAAACACAAATGAATGCAGTCTCACACCTTGCATAACAGCTTTATAGACTGTCTTTACAAGTTCGAAACTGGCCTGATTTGCAAATGTGGGGCATTTGTTTTAGCTATCTGGTTTACTAATGGGGTCACATTTATTTTGGTGATCATGCCTATTTTTTGTCCCAGTCTGACCATAGTAGTTGCTAATGCGGGGGTTCACGACGCCCCTCCTCTCAGGCTAATGCAAGTTATCTTCCAGGAGCTTCAGACAGGGAAAAGATAACTTTCTAAAAGTTACTTTCCCTAAATATTTATTAAAAAATCTAACTTGACTATAAAATGAGATTTTTAAGAAAAAACAATAGTTGAAATGGCTGTCGTACTTGAACCAAATCTGAGATAGAATTCATATTTTAATGTGTTCCGTAGTTTATCTCGTAAGACAGCCAGAGCTTTCCACAAGGAAAATAGCTTTTGGGGACTTTTCGCCAAAATACTGGTAGGGGACTTGTCACCAAAATACAAGGTAGGGTGCACAATATCGTGCACCTTACCTTGTGGTCTTCAAGGCTTTCACAGGAGTGATAGGCCTTAAAGCCATGTCTTCCTTGTCACATTAGTGGATGGCACAATAAGTGCTGCAGTTCCCAGGCCACATTTAACTTTCCATGCCACAGGTGTAGTTTCTACGCTATATACTATGGTCTTACAAGAATACTATATACGATGGCCTTACAGGAGAGTTAAATATGTAAATCAGGGATTAGCTGATTTTTTAAATATGTTTTAGGGGTCACAACACATACACTGTGCACTGGAGGGCAGAACCCCAGTGTGCAGAGTCTAAACAACTAGCAATACAATTCAGCAAAAAAATGTGGTGACCATTCAAAAAGAGGCATTTTTGCACAGTTTATAACCCCAAATGCAAACAAAAGATAAGGAGAGAAGAACCTACAGCAAGCTGAGAGATCAAGGTTTGGTGCAGAAACTGCAAATATCTACTTTTTCAACGACAAGGACACTAGCTGTCACCTTGAGAAAGCAACACAACTTTATCAGCTTTGCTGGAATGCCATAGCTTCTGAGCGTAGGGGGAGATACAGTAGCTTCCTTTGTGTGGAAAGCATCTTCATTGCTCCTTTAACCCGTTTAGCTAGAGACAGGAAAGGAGGCACTGGAAATAAAATGCAGTGACATGCTGAATTACCCTTAAGAGGTTGCAATTTTTCCTTTTATTTAGCCTGCTAACCAATGTTATTGCCACTATTTTATTTGTACTAATAGAACTGTTCTGCTTATTGTATGCACTTATGCACTAGGATGGGACTTTGGCCTAGTTATTCTAAATGCAAATTATAAAGATATATCCTTAGTGCATATTCTGGAGTGTTTTATTCATGGTGAAAGAGGGTTTGGAACCTACTAACAACGAGTACTCCTGTGAGTCTCACAGTATTGTCCGTTACCCACAATGCACCATCTTTATTTAGTATGCAGAGCTGTGTGGTTACAGTCCACTGGGTTCGCTGTCTCAGGATTGGTACATTGATTAAGTCCTTGCTACCGAAGGGTCAACTACCCCCAGCTCAGGCGTATTCCAGATAAATTCAGAAAATATATCATTTTTGGCCAGTAAAAAATATCAATGGAGCCAGGTTATAAAACACATCAAAGGTACTGTTCACTATCCTCCTGGACTTGTCCAAGGGCAAGGATGGTGATTGTGGCCCTCTCCCTTTGCTAAACCCAGGAGGGGAGTGCCGCTGACCTGAACTCTCCCAAGGGAAAGTAGGGTTGTTGTTACAAACCTGCCTTGCCAAAGGGTGGGAATGCTTTTGGGCCTGCCCCCCTTTGCCAAAGAGCAAAAGGGAATTTACGCTATTGAATATGTTAAAAAAGTGTTTGTGGGTGGTTCACAGATGCACTGGTGCTTTATTGGTAATTGCACACATGGCACTGGAGTGACTGTCCTGTGTCCTAGTCTTTCTCCACCTTCACAAATGAGGGTCAAGGTGGTCCACGTTTGCTGATAGATGCCCTGGTCACAATTGTAAATAGGACCTAGGGCATTTTTCAGCGACCCCAATTGTTCTTGCCCACAAAATGCAGCAGAGCTAGGCACCTCACTCAAGTAACCTTTTTTTCCCCCACCCCCCAAAGAACGCAAATCCCTGCTGTTGGAAATGGCCCTTTTTGCAGGGTTATCCCCAAACTTTTGGCTTCTTCGCCCTATTTTTTCCTGACCTGTGGTTGTTGGCTTTAGGACTCTGGGCACTTTACCACTGCTGATCAGTGCTAAAGTGCATATGCTCTCTGTGTAAATTGTTATTGTGATTGGTTATCCATGATTGGCATATTTGTTTTACCAGTAGGTCCCTAGTAAAAGTGCACTGAGTGTGCCAGGGCTGGTAAATCAAATGCTACTAGTGGGCCTGCAGCACTGATTGTGCCACCCACATGAGTAGCCCTGAAAAAATGTCTCAGGCCTTCCACCACGGTGCCTGTTCGCAGTTTATTAACTGCCATGTCGACTTGGCAAGTGCACCCACTTGCCAGGCCCTAACCTTCCCTTTTCGTACATATAGGACACCCCTATGGTAGGCCCAAGGTACCCCCCTGGGCAGGGTGCAGTGTATGTGAAAGGTAGGACATGTACTGGTGTGTGTAACATGTCCTGATAGTGAAATACTGCCAATTTCGTTTTTCACTATTGAAAGGCTATCTTGCCCATAGGACAGAATGGGGAATGCTTTGTAACATTTTACAAGCATATCTTCCCATAGGGATAAGATAGAAAAATGGAGTTTGGTACCCCTGAACTCAGAATTAAATAACACATCTTTTGGTAAAGATGGTTTTTAAATTGTGTGTTTGAAAATACCACTTTTAGAAAGTGGCTATTTTCTTGTTCAACCTTCCTGTGAGCCTCTGCCTGTTTGTGGGTTGACTGTCTGGCTTTGGAGTGACAAGGGCTGGGGAGTTGCAGTGGCTCCAGGAGTCTGGATGAGTCAGCACTAGGCTGAATAGGCCTGATATGCATTTGGAGTGGTGGGAGGAGTAGCACTTGTACCTGAATAGGGCTGTGCCTGCCTTCCACAATGCTGGCTTCGCCCCCCTGTGGTGTGTCTGGGACCAAGGCCCACACTAACAAAAGGAAGTTGTAGTGCACTGGCAGAGTGCCCCCAGAACTGGTTTGAACTGGGCTCAGAGCCCCTTGCACAAAGAGAACAAAGACCTTTTGGAGTATAAGTATCAGACCCAAAACCCCAGACTTTAGATCATTCCTGGAATACAAGAGGAACCTTTGCTAAGGAGAAGAGCTGGAGAGACTGAGGAGAAGTACTGCCCTTGCTGTGTGTCTGGGGTTGGCCTGCAGTTGCTGTTTCTGCCAAGGAAAGGAGAAGGACTTTGCTGTGTGCTGTATCCCCTGCTTGAAGGAGATCTCCAAGGGCCTGGAGTGAGCTGGCCTCCTGTTCAGAAGTCTCAGGGACACAAAGACTTCACCCCCAGCTCCCCTGAACTCTGCTGTTGTGAGTTCTGACCTGCCTTGAGGTGTCTGTGCCAGTTTTTAGGCCTCTGGAGGTTGTTGTTGCTGTTTGGGAGCTGGAAGAGAGAAGAAACTCAAAGAACTACAGAAATCGACGCATCGCTCTTCTTACGGCTGTTTTTCCGATGCATCTTCACGGCGCGAGAAGAATTTTCACGCATTGCCGCGCCGCTGCTAAAACCATTGCAGCGCCTGTCAGCACTGCAAGAATCAACGCATCGAGGGATCGCGGCTGAAGAGGACCAACACAGCGCCGCGCAACGCCGACGCATCCCGAAGACCAACGCATCGTACCTGTGCAACACGCTTTCCCGACGCATCACCTGCGGACCAGAACCGGCACGAAGAATCGACGCATCACTCCCCATACAGACTGGAATCGACGCAACCCTTCCTCTGCATGCAGCGGGACTGTCGCATCCCCTCCTCAGGGTCTCAGGAGTGTCGCATCTCTTTGTTTTCCGAAGCTGCGGCTGTTTGGCTTGGTGAACTTTGACGCAACTACAGGTACTTTGGTAAAAAGTCACGCATCCATAGTTTTCTATGGTACACATTCTTGAAACCGTTTGAGAGTCATATTTTTAACTGTGTATGTTGGATTTTTGTCGTTTTGGTCTTGTTTAGTTTAGATAAAGATATTTTATTTTTCTAAACTGGTGTGGTGTCTATTTGTGGTGTTTTCACTGTGTTACTGTGAGTGTTGGTACAAATACTTTACACATTGCCTTTGGGATAAGCCTGTCTGCTCGTGCCAAGCTACGAAGGGGGTGAGCAGGGGTTATCTAAAGTGTGTATCCCCCTTACCCCGACTAGAAGCAAGGGTCCCTATTTGGACAAAGGTACCTACCTCTGCCAACTAGAGACCCTCATTTCTAACACCTGCCCTGTCACTTGCTCAGGTGGGGAAGTAGAAACTGTCAAGCAAGGAATCCCACTGGCACACGTAGAACATTTGTCTGCATAGTAGAGTGATATCTCCCATACACTGGGAAAAAAAGAAGAAATGCTCTTTAGGGCATTTCCTCTCTCCACAGAGCAATACAACATTGAACTGCAAATTTTAAAAAGTGGTTTTTTGAATCGCTTTGTCTTTTTCTGTGTGAGATTAAAAAATAAAGCAGTTGTGCCACTCTTACAAAAATGCAGTAATTTGGCTTTTCTTATCGCTTTTGTGTTATTTTCTTTTTAACCTCTCTGGTTATTAGCCAATGTTGGGATGGCCAGTCCTGTTCCTCTGACTTTCCGTAGAGTGGGGGGCATTATTTGTGTTTTTTGGAAAAGAAAGATTATTGTGCTAGCTCACCCTGTGCCCATGTATGCACTTGTGCTACTGTGCCCTGTTTGCAACTGCAAATAATTTTTTTCTTTAGTGGCAAACCCTCCCCACTCCTTGGAAGGCAGAGTTGGCGGGGACACCAAACACGAGGTAAAAACAGCAGAAGCAACAGCAACCCTGTTGGCCCGAAGCCCTCACCCTACCCTCCTGCGCTATGGTCCTTTTGTATAACTATCAAAATGTTGTTGCCATACCAGTTTTTTGAAGTGTGCATGGCATAAAGTGTTCTTTTTGGAGGGAGACAAAAATGATCCCGATGTTCGTGAACATTAAGAGGAATACAGAAAAAAGATTGTGGAAAAATTGGTGCTGCATTATGTATAAGCGGTAAGATCGTAGGCCTACAAATGTATGCACAATCCTTTTCCAGCCTGTCATACTTCTAAAATGAGATCAGAAACTCAAGAGCCTTCTTCCTGACACAGACCTGGACTGGCCAGGTTTAAGGAGAAGGATAAAAATGTAAGGGACTGAGTTGTATTACATAATTTTCCCTGGCCTTTCCAACTGGCCAAACTATGGATGGTTATCTTGACACCACACCTAAACAATCGTGCTCAAGTGCACAGAGGTTTCTTGGATCATTGAAAATCTGTAGTCCTCTCTCTTTTCATTAAATATTCCCGCCCTTGTCCTTGTGCCAGGGAGGGTTGCCCCATATATAATTAGCCCCAAACATGTCCAACAATCATTGTGGGTTGTATTACCCTCTTCCCCAATGTACAATTCTGCTCTTACTTGCCAAAGGTCTCAGGGGTTTGGGGTCCTATGCCCCCCTGTAGGCCCACTACTTGCATGGTCTTTCTCAATGCTTCCCACCTTGACCAAGGACAGGGCAGCTAGTCCCAAAAGAAATAACACTAAGACAGATGACAGCTGTCCCATTTCACAATAGCAACAACAATCATGTATTACATAATTTTCCCTGGCCTTTCCAACTGGCCAAACTATGGATGGTTATCTTGACACCACACCTAAACAATCGTGCTCAAGTGCACAGAGGTTTCTTGGATCATTGAAAATCTGTAGTCCTCTCTCTTTTCATTAAATATTCCCGCCCTTGTCCTTGTGCCAGGGAGGGTTGCCCCATATATAATTTGCCCCAAACATGTCCAACAATCATTGTGGGTTGTATTACCCTCTTCCCCAATGTACAATTCTGCTCTTACTTGCCAAAGGTCTCAGGGGGTTGGGGTCCTATGCCCCCCTGTAGGCCCACTACTTGCATGGTCTTTCTCAATGCTTCCCACCTTGACCAAGGACAGGGCAGCTAGTCCCAAAAGAAATAACACTAAGACAGATGACAGCTGTCCCATTTCACAATAGCAATAACAATCATGGCACTGGGACAGCTGCCCACTTTCCTTAAGCAGCAAAAACCATACCACAGCAGTAGGGCCGTGGCAGCTGACAGCTGAGTGAGTGTCCTATTTATATTTGCGAACAGGATGGCTATTCAGCTCTCAGCTGGCCTCATTCATAAAAATAGATGTTAAACAAAGGAACTCCTTTACAGTCTTTGATCTAGGTTAGAAGGCGGGGCAGAAAGAGGCATTTACTTCAACCTATTGCAGAACGGGAAGGATAGAGATTTGGCACCATCAACCCTCTTGCCGATGAGCAAAGGTCATGAGGGTGGATAAAATGTAATCTATGTGGGCATGACATCCACCATAGATTTTTAAAAAAAGAAAGTAAAATTACAAATAAGCTATTTAAGGACAACAGAAGGTGTCTTGCAGCACTTTACAAAAAGCCCAGATAAAATAAACAAATAATTGCTGTGTGGGGCTGCCGATCACCACAAACATTAAAGTGGAAAAAAAAAAAACGTAGGAGGTTTTTACATTTCTTTTAAACAATAATCTCTTGGGGTGTTCGGGAACATCGGGACAGATTTACATGAAAAATACCACCACTAAGATTTCTGAACTATGGCAGATTGTGGAGTAGTCCAACCCTTAACAGAGCTCCTTTTTATTAGGTCGAGCATTCGAGACCTCTTGTATATACTTTAATATATACTTATGTGTATGTACTTTGTGGGCTCTGGAGATCAGCCCTAGGACTTGTCTGCTTCCGCTTAGGGACTTTTTTCTTCTGTTCAACTGCCTCTATTTAACTGTCTTAATAGAAAACGACCAGTAGAGGTCAGTAAAATACCAGAATTGCTTTCTGCTGAGGGACTTTCTTTTTTTATTTTTCTGGCAACTGCCTCTATATAACTTTCTTGATAGAAAAAGACCAGCAGAGGTCAGGAAAATACCAGAATCACTTTAGCATTCTCTAGATTTAAGTCCATATAAATTGTCTTCCATGAGCACTTTTTAAAAATCTTGTATTTTCAGTGATATAACCACCAAAGGCCCTTATTTTTATATCAAAAACAGATCTTTGGACTATACTATTTCCCGCTGAAAGGCAATATTTCTCTCCATGTGTTCCCATACCTGGCATGCCACGCGGTTTGGTGCTTACTTTCCCTCCATGTTAAAGAACAGTAGATGTTTCAGCACCCAGACTAATGTGCTGCATAGCTAAATACATATAAGGTCCCAAAGGCGAGACAGATTGCATTGCAAATGCTTGTTTAAATCTCTTGTGGTGTTGCAAATACCAAGAGAGAGAAAAATAAAACATACTTTTTGGGGGGTTTATCATTTTTAAAGGCTTTCAGTAATGTTCTGGTACTGGAAGCCCAAAATAGCAATTGTGTTTCTTTTTTTTTTTGTTAAAGGAGGATTTTATATCCCTCTGCACTAAATTTCAGTTAGCCTTCCAGTTTTGCCCAGGTGCTTTGCGAGTTGATGGTGCCCCTTTAGCCTCACATATTATCATCACTGCTAGGGACAATAGTCTGTGCAAAGATGGGAAATTCACCAATTATCGTTATAACATAACCTTAATTCCACACCAGTTCTCAGTCTTTCTAGCTTCACATTATCATGCACATTACGTTATTAGGGATTTCACTAATAACATAATAACTGTTGACTCATTTATGGAGTGGTATAGCATTTGGCGAGGAAAAAGAAGTGGACCTTTACCATATAATACCAAAACTAAAATAAAACAGTGTCATGCAAGTAGCATTTAATTCTGTAGGATGTGCAGTCATTGCCTTCCAAACAAACCTATGGCTGACTTCTACAATGGTACATGCTTTTAATAAATAAGATATGTAAACAATTGCACAATTACTAATTGACATCATTTTTTTGTCCATGAACTTTGTCACTTAATCGTTGAAACTCTCACCCTCATCCACATAATCATTCTCTTATTCCCATATGTATTCGATATTTCACCCTGCATGGCAGCAGTGGGAATTACATCATGGTTATGTTAATAGTAAGCTCAAGTTGCCTTTGCTCATATTAAAGTAAGGTATGTTTATGAAAAACATCAGAAATTCCATTAAAAAACGATATGTATACATGAAATGACATTATAGTTACAGTGCAAAAATATTAATTGCTATAACTCCCTAGTTATAGTAAGCGTGATACTGCCATGCACTGAACAACCTCAAACATGACATAACCACAAGCGTTTAAAATGTCTTCATTAATGATATATACCAAAATAGCGACCAAACTGTCAATGTGTCAATACTTTTTTTTGCCTCGTTAGACCCCTAGTTTTTTGTCCTTTTTGCAAAAAACGGCTAATGGATCTCACCGAACCATAAAAGGATCACGAGTTGTATTAAACCAATTTGTCTTATCAGCGTTATGTTACGTTAAATGTTATGTTAAGAAATTCTTTTAAAGCGCACGTTCACCGATTGGTTTCATGGCGCTGCTCTTGGAGGTGCCGAAACCTGTTGGATTACTCGTATGCTTGTCTAAACAGCCATGTCTTGAGGAGTTTCCTGAAGCTCAGGAAGTTGGTGCAGGATCTAACTTCGGGGTGGGAGGGAATTCCAAAATCTGGGTGCCAGTATTGCGAACCTGCAGCCGTCCTGACGCTTCAGTTTGAAGGAGGGTATAGTCAGGAGGTGCCGGTGAGCAGAGCGCAGGTTGCGCGAGGGAGTGTGCCTTTGAATAAGGCTATCGATGATTTTGGGGCTCCGGCCATTCAAGGATTTGAAGATAAGGCAGCCTACCTTAAAGGCGCATCGCTGATGGATGGGGAGCCAGTGCAGCTTCCTCATGAGAGGGGTGGCATGTTGCCACCTAGGTTGCTGAAAGATCAGTCTAGCCGCTTGGTTCTGCACCAGTTGTAGTCGTTTGGTTAAATATAGTGGAATGCCAAAGTATAGAGAATTGGCATAGTCTATATGAGACATGACCATGGCTAGGACTACCTGTATCAATGCTTCCTGAGTGAGAAATCTGGTAATATTTCTTATCTTCCTTAACTGGAAGAAGCAGGTTGAAATACTGAACCAATTTGAGTCTTCATTGTAAGGTCACTATTTATTGTTACCCCAAGACTTTTTGCAGAGGGGGATGGGGTAGGGGAAGATCCAAGTTCAGTTGGCCAAAAGTGCGGGCCCCAGAGATTATGGCTGCCCCCCGTTACGACCAGTTCAGTCTTGTCTGGGTTGAGTTTTAAGTGATTGCTGTCCATCCAGTGGCGAATGTACAGCATAGTAGTCTGAAATTCGAGGACTGATTCAGAAGAGTTGCCAATAGCATACATTAATTGAAGGTCATCTGCATAGTTGAAAGTGCAGACCTTTCTCTCTTTCAAGGAAGGGATCAATGGGAGGAGGTAGAGATTAAACAGATGAGGGGATAGTGAAGAACCCTGCGGGACCCCACACGTGGTCCTTATCTTAGGTGCCGTGAACTGGGCTATGCGGACTGACTGGGAGCGGTCCTCCTGGAATGAACTGATCCACCTAAGAGCCGATCCCTGGATGCCAGCATCCCTGACACGGTTGACCAAGATGCCGTGGTCGACCGTGTCAAAAGCAGCAGAGAGATCCAGCAGTACCAAAGCCTGAGGGGAGCCTCTGTCGGCCTTCTCCCGTAGAGAGTCTAGCACAGTCAGTATCACTGCCTCTGTTGAATGTGCAGGGCGGAACCCTGCTTGATGTGGGTCGAGATATTCGGATTGTTCAATGAAGGCGGAGAGGCATTTAGCCACATGAGCTTCCAATACCTTGGCCAAGTATGGGAGCAAGGATATCAGATGATAATTCGTCAAAATCTGGGGATCAGCCCCTGATTTCTTCAAAAGGGGGACAACAATTGCCTCTTTAAAGGCCCTGGGAACACAGCCCTGAGATAGTGACTCATTCAAGAGGAAAAGGGCTGGCCCAGGGAGAACAGTAAAGGCTTTCTTTAAAATGTGAGGTGGACAGCAGTCTGTGGGTGATCCATATTTTACCTTGGACAAACAATAGGTCCAGGAATGCCTGTATGCTTATAGCCGGGAATTGTTCGGGACAGCAAGGGTTTTTCTGCGTTAAAGGAGATACCTCAGGGATGGAGCATATAGGGATGCTAGCTTTAATGGTGGTGATCTTCTCAATGAAAAAGGTATTCAAGGAATTGCATAGTGCTTGAGAGGGCGTAGGTTTTATTGTAACTCTGTCCGGGTTGGACAGTTCGTTAACAATCGAGAAGATTTCCTTAGATCTATTGTTGGAAGTCAGAATTCTTGAAGAGAAATAAGCAGCTTTGGCGGTCAAAATAGCTTTTTTGTAATCTCTCATAGCAGCTAAGTAGATCAGTTTTCCTTCCGGTGAGTAACTATGTCTCCACTTCGTTTCAGATTGGCGAAGCGCTAGTTTTTGAGCTTTTAGGTCAGAGGAGAACCATCTCTGTGCTTCGTGGCGACGGGCTATATTTATTTTCTTAAGGGGTGCATGCTTATTACTGGCTGTTAATAGCCAAGCTGAGAGATTTTCCTCGCTGAGATTGATAGAAGATTCATTGGACGGGGCTGTGTTGGCCAGTGTGTCGTGAAAGAGATTTTTTATCAGTGCCACTCCATTTCCTAGCCATCCCTCCTTCACTAGTGGGGGTTTTGGCTGAAGTAATATTATTGATGGTGAACTTTATTAAATAATGGTCCGATCAAATGCATGGAGAGACCGACAAAGCGGACACAATAAGATTGGTAGTCCATACCTGATCGAGTGTGTGCCCTTTGATGTGTGTGGCAGAGGATACCTGCTGATTGAAGTTTAATCCAGTGAGTAGATCGGTTAGCTCAGTGGAATGGGGCCCACCCAGTGTGTCATTTGCTCAGTAATTGAAATCACCGATCAGCAGGATTTTAGCATGGTTGGTTACTAGGTGGGCTACCTGTTCACCCAGTGATTGGGGAAACAAGGGCATACTCTGGGGGGGCCGAGTCCGACTCCAGTTTGATTACAAGATTATCTACTGAAGTTAGTGCTGTAAATTTTAGGTCATGGCGTATAATGGCGGCTACTCCTCCACCCACTTTTCCCAGTGGGCGGTTCGTTTGGAGGATGTAGTAGTCATTAGGCAGTGCGGCCAGGATATCAGGGGTGGATTTCTGTGAGAGCCAGGTTCCTGTTAACAAGAGGATGTCTGGTTGCTCTGATGCTAGTAGGAGAAATATTTCGAGCTTATGTTTTACCAGAGAACGGGTATTTAGGTATAGGATGGATAGCGCAGAGGGCCTGTGTCTATCCTGTATCTGGGTGTGTCCTGTGTCGTGGGGGGAGCGTTTGGTGAATAGCTGTCCGTTCAACTAGGAGAAGTCTGATATAAACTTAACTGCAGCTTCACTATAACCTACCAACCAGTTGATCTCTTAAAGGATGTATGTGCAGTTAGCGTGCTTATTGAGTAATGGACTATTCCAAATACCTTTTAAATATTACATTAGCAGCAGAGAGATTCAAAAGTCAATTTGAGAGATTACGATTAAATCTGAGACTGGACACATGCTCAAATATACACTTGTATAACAGCAAATCGTTCTAATACTGTTAATCTGAGAGTATTAACCACACTGGAGAACTTTATTTTCCAGAGAAAAACATTCTATACCAATTTCCCCATAATCATAAAAGAAGCAAGCACATCAAGCCATAGTTTAGTACACTCTTAGCTTTAAATCATGTTTCTTATTTTAGCGAGAACCCTTTAATGTATGACTAACCCTGTTATCCAAAGCAAGGTCAAAATGCAAACCCTATCTATATGAATGTTGTATTTTTGGATAATGTTCTTTGCTTGCTAGCATAATCTTCCTAGTACTTGTTAGCTGTTCCTCCCATCTCATTGTCCAATACAGGCAATTGTTTTCTTCTCCGATGCATATGAACTGAGGAATCTAATATCCATAGTTAATTTTACAATATACCATTGTGATTTGCACATGGAACTAAACATTATATTAGCAATAAAACCAAATTCACTGTTCATAGGTGGCTGTTACAAATTGCTAACAAACAATGAATTAGATTTAAATCAGCAAGACAGGGAGTCCAATTGAGTCTCATAGATTCCTTTCAGTAGGAACATTTTATTGACTATTGGATGATATTTTGAGGGCAAAGATCGGACAGTTCTCTGAGGGGATATAGAACAATATATGTTGGGATATTAATAGGATGTGCTGATCAGAACTCACATACTCATTTTTAAGCCAGGGTTGCTCACAGACTTTTACTTATTGTTTTGAGGATGTTGTTGATGGAGGGTTTGGCATTGCATTTCATGCTGTCAAGTGATAATTTGTTTGGAGTCATTCAGTGTCCGAATGGTTTTGGTGATTCAGCTGCAGAATGCCTCTCATATGGCGTATCTCCCACCTTTTTTATTATTATAATTATTTATGCCTTTATTGTGCAAAATATAAAGTTCCGTAGAAAATACCATTTCATAATCAGATTGATAAGAATACATAATGTACATTGTTAAAATCAACTCATCAGATTTGAAAAAAAATACTAAACAAGAGCATTAAAATATATATAGATTGACCTGTCATACTACAGCTACTAAAGTGCACTCATAGAAGTTACATAGAATATGCTCTGCTGTTTTTACAGCGTGCTAAAAGGAGCATTAAAATTAATGAAGCTTGGTCTGTCAGGCTACATCTACTAAAGTGTATCTATAAAAGATATATACAGTAAGTTCTACTGCTTTTACAGGTTTGTTAATTGATGTATTTTGTTTTGAGGCTTTTGAATGTTATATCCATAAATGTTATTAGTTTCCCTATAAAGGCATTTGATTGTGTCGTAAAACAAGCTAAAGTTGCCTCCTTCACAGTGCTCTAAGATAGCTTCCTGAAGGAAAGAAGTAAAAACTTGCTGCAAATATTACTCAGCCCGGGACAAAGGCAGATAATATGATTTAAGGATTTCATGTAATAATTGCAAAGTCTGCAATTGGGGGTACGGTGTGTGTGGATTTCCAGGCACATTTGAACTCTTTCAAGTGAATATATAGCAGTCGGAATCTTGAAAAGTTTAGTTTTGTTAATGCCTCTAGATTGGAACCAGTGTACTGCTGGTTCGGCTGAAAATAAGATTGCATGTTTGTATTGTGAAGCTTTTAATACATATCTTGAACGAAAGGACTCCTGAAGTCTTTCCTTAATGTCTCTTTTACGGATTGGTTCTGCCATTTCCATAAGATCCTATATGGAAGGTAAAATGTAATCTTGGAAGAAGCTGTTAATTTCGTCACAAGAGAGACACGAGCTGGATACAGAGTTCCATGTAAACTCCTGATGTATCAGGCCTCTCAAGGTGTCTTCTTTTGCGGAAGTCACAGTAGTAGTTGATTTTTCTGGCCCTGTGGGCCACCTCGATTGATTCAAGTCTAAGCAATGCGTATGGTGTGGAGTTTCGTAGGTTGAACAAAGAGCAGGCGTTTTGAATAAGCGTGGTACTTATTTTGTTGATATTCTTTTCATTTAGTACTATTGAGGCATAGCTCAGAAGAGGAATTAGTTTGGTCCTACAGGCAATATTAGTTGGTTTAATAGGATGTCCTCCGTATACTTGTGCAAATCTTTTGTGACGTTGCTTGTTTTTAGTGAGTTTAAATGTTGTGTGGCAGTTAGGTGCTTATCCAGATGGAAACGCAGGTAAACAAATGATTTTACTGACTCCGCCGTATTGTTTCCTAACTTATGTAGAACTCTCCCAAACTAAATGATTATTGTTTAGCTGGTGTTAGCAAATAGACCATTAATCTGGTTATAATCATTGAGTAGTATGAGCTGGAGTCCGAGAGCAGATGTCTAGATAGTTGACTGGACTGATTCCCAGTTTTGGTGGCAGGATTTCTGATTTTTTTATGTAATTGCCCATGTCAGAAAAGTATAATGAAAAAAGAGATGGACGCAACCTTACTTTAGCCCATTTTTTATTGCAATTTTAGAGGAGACATGCTGCTTGGTCACAGCTTGATATGCATCCCTGAGTTGGAGTGTAGTACTTTTATCACGTGTAACTAATTAGAGTCAATACCCAGTGTTGAGAGTTTTAACCATACGCGGTTGCGATCTATTTTGTCAAATGCCGAAGAATAATCCACATAGCAAGCATATAGTGATGTTCTTAGATTTAATGCTTTTTGAATGAGGAGAATCAGTGCGACTTTGTCGTCTAAAGTTGCGCATCCTGCTCTGGATGGAGCCTGTTTGATCAAGTGGCAGCATATTGTTAGATGCTATCCAATAGGTTAGATGTGGAAGTAGGTGTTTGGCAAAAAGTTTTTCTTCTGCGTCTAAAAGAGCTATCAGGCGGAAATTTGCAGGGTTATTTCGGCTCCCCTTTGCAGTGGTTGAATTGTTGCTCCTTGTCAAGAAGCTGGTACCGCGCCTGACTGCAGAACATGATCGAACACGGGCTTAAGTTTTCTTCACCACATATCCACCTGCCTAACGCTGTATAGATGTACTTAGACATCGATTTGATATGACATTCAATATGTTTTTCAATTCATAATGCATTTGGCTCTTTTAAGGTAATGATGCTCAGACTGTGAACCAACAGTATGCAATGAAAATATCACACCTGGAACAAGAAGCAGAACAAGCCAAAACAGAGCTGGCCGAAACACAAGCACTTCTTCAAGAACTTGAGAGCAAGGAAACCAGAGACACTACTCAGAAGACAAAGTTACAACGAGAGTTTCGGAAGAAGATGGATGCAGCAAAGCTAAAAGTGCAGGTAGTTTATTTCTCTATTAAGATTAATACATGTCAATCCTTTCACTGCCCACATTTTCCCGGTCTTTTATCAAGTACATCATTTTCTGTACTGCAGCTGCGCGTGCATGTTAAAAACCATTGCACCGTTGATAGTTGTTCTCAACCGTATTATTTGGCCTTCAGACTGCAGCTTTCTGCCCTCTTGCGTTTCATTTTTAAGCGTGGCCTAGAGCCATACTATTTTAATTGTGAAAATTAGTAATTAAAATTACTAATGATAATATATGCAGAAAGGGTCTTTTCAGTCATTGCTGAGTGACATCAAACTGCCTTTTACTCCCAAGCGACATCGCTGCAAGGGACATCACATAGCATTTATTTGATATTTATTGTTGTTTTGCCATGATGGCACCACAAGAAGGGACAGTGCTTTCATATTGCAATAATTTCAATAAGTGACGAGTGATACATGTGTGATAATCCACTTACTGCATGTTTATCACCAAGGGTCTAACCCTTCCTCTGCAGAGGATATCCTAGGAGAGATGGGTAACCTACTGCTGTCTACAGGCAATGAACTGTACAATTACTCAGAAGAGTAAGGGGCATTTTTCTTGAGCCACCAAGGAAGTAGCAGTGCCCTGGGATTTAAATGGCATAGGTACTGGTAGCCCCCTGTAAAGAATTCAGAGCCAGATACCAGTGGCCAAAGGGCAAAGTCAACAA
Source organism: Calotriton arnoldi (assembly GCA_963921515.1). Lineage (NCBI taxonomy): Eukaryota > Metazoa > Chordata > Amphibia > Caudata > Salamandridae > Calotriton > Calotriton arnoldi. The sequence goes on along the minus strand of CAWUFW010002669.1, from coordinate 470,789 downwards.
TTCTCCATTGCCTATATGTTTCACACAAGGGAACCTAGTGGCCTGCCCCATATAATTCCTAATCAAGGATTAGGGACAGTTTCTCCTCAAGGAACAGGTCCCTCACTGGTTCAATATAATGCTCAACTTTCTGTAGTGATATGCAACCTTCTAATTGTGGGGGTTTGCAAGCTAACACAGTGACATATGTTCATTTAAGGGAGAGCCCACTAAAACACAAGCCCATGTGGTTTGTCACTAGGCATGAATGAATGTCTTTCTGAGTTGTACTGGGTAGAAACCTAAATTGCATCTCTCTTTTGAATGCATAAAACCACTTGTATAGATGAATGACAGAGAGAGTGTTATATCTCCGACATGCACCACTGTCATAGCTGCAGATACATGGCAGGGCTTAAACCATTGCAGTGGGTACCACCCATAACGTGGATAACAAAGTGTGTTCAATTTAGTAAAGTCTTGGTATTCAAGGTTCCGGTTCTGCCTTGTCATTATGAGCTGTCTAGTTTCTTTGTTTCAGCTTTATTGCAGAGTGGAGAAACTTAATAAATGGCCTTGCAGATGCAAATATGGAAACTGCACAGGGCCAGGGCCAGGAAAAATCAAAATCAAACACCACACATTCAAGATCATCATTGTGAAGATAAGAACAATGTCCAATCATATACAACATGGTTGCTTTGGTTGCTCATCTCCAGGTTATTACCATCTTTGTTCCCAAGAAGGGAAAAGAAAACCACTTGGAGGGCTATTCCCAAACTGCATTTTGTAGTATGGTTTGTAGCACTACAAATCCTACTACAGAATGCTATTCACAAACCTCCATGTGGAGTTTAGGACACCTCCTGTCCCATCTTTTATTGTGCAGAGATCCTCGCCCCTGTGTCTCCGCACACTTAAATATACATTTTAATAGTAAATTTAGAAAAGGACAGAGAGGAGTAGCTGGAAATGTGGAATCCTTACAACATAAAGGGAAAGGGAATAGGTAGGAGTAAGGAGGGGATAAGGGGGGTTAGGGAGGGGTTCATGGAGGGACATCTACCCACCACCAAAAGAGTAATCCCATTCATATTCACAAACTGCGCTTCTTAAATTACTACAGCCACAGAGTGGCCCAAAACAGTAGTACAGTACTCCAGCTCAGAGCTGGAGTAAGTGCAGCACCACGTCGACAACAAGTGGTACTGCAATAACCTCCCATTGAAATCAATGAAATTTGCGACTTAAAATTATACCCCATAGGAAATAATAAATGAAATTAATGTAGCTAGTTAAATATATGAATAAATATAATTTAATGTTAAAAAATGTTTCATTTAATCATGACTTATTTTAATAACCTTTTTTGCATTTAAAAATTCACATAACACAGTTTATTAAATATAATTACATTACTGTTAATTAATTCTATAAAAACACTTTTAATAATTACTAATACATAATAAAAATATATATGGTTTTACTTTAGGTTGGTATCTATTTTTTAATGTAACTTTGAAAAAATAATGTTAATGTAATTTAATATATTTAAAATTATTTAATTTTTATGCATCAATATAGCTGATAGTACAGTAGCATTTTTGTCTTTAGTTCGCCAATTAAAATAAATATCTCTAAAAGTTAACATTTTAAATAAAGGAATATAAAAAACTTTTCCCAAGTTGAATAAACATCTTTTCTTTTCCCTATACATTAGCAAAGGGAGATTTCCGCAGTTGGGGTGGAGATCTCCACATAGTAAAGTACAGGGAAAAGTAAAATCGTTTTTTCAACTTTTTTTTCAATATGTTAAATATTGTTTTCTTTTTTTCTATTCCTGCATATTTCTGATAATATGGCCTGTTTATATGTTCTGTGTGCATTGTAAAATGTATGTAGAATCTTTTTTGTGGTGTTTTCAGTGGTATTACTTTTAGGACTTCATGTGGACATGAATTAGCTATTAAAATGGCAGCCTCTCCCATCGTAGTGGGCCTGAAGAGAAGACCTGGCACAGGAAAAATGTGGACCTAATATTGAACAACCCTTCTTTAGTAAGTACGTTTTATCTTTCATAGATTTACATGCTTGAATCATCCCCATCGTCATGCTGGGAATCTCACAGTAGACATAGCGGGCTGTACAATGTTAAAGATATGGGGCCCGATTCACAGAACTAATCTGAGACAAAATCCTAAATTTACTACTTTTGGTATTCACAGAAGGCATTTAGCAGTAGTAAAGTTAGGATTTTGTCTTAAGTTTGACTTAAGACAGACTTAAGACAGACTTAAGACAGACTTAAGACAGACTTAAGACAGACTTAAGACAAACTTAAGACAAAATCCTAACTTTACTACTACTAAATGCCTTCTGTGAATACCAAAAGTAGTAAGTTTAGGATTTTGTCTCAGATTAGTTCTGTGAATCGGGCCCATAGAGAATAGCTTTAACATGACCCAATAGTAGTCTATTCACATCATTATAAGAGATCCAAAACTCAGCCAAACAGGGCAAAGTACAGCATTCACCTCTCCTCCCACAGGCCACCACAGTTCAGATTTCTACTGCACGTCATGTGTGAAGATAAATTACTATTTCTCTCAAAACTTGGAAAGGATTTAGCAATGTATTAAGCTTAAAATAAATCAGACCATAACTGAAGCTTCCAAGAAAGGCCTTTTTAGTCCATGTGGAACTTGTGGAAAAAAGAGGATTCGCTCTGAAGATCCACACAAGAAATGCATTTATTGCCTACCTCCAGCACACAAGGCAAACAACTGTTAAATTTGTAGAGCATTCTCCACAAATACTCTGAGTGCACACACTTTGAGTGCACTTTAAAGACAAGATCTGAAGGAGAACCTCCTAAAAAATTCTTTAAAGTTTTTAAACATCTACAAGAGAAGAGAGCCCTTCTTCAAATGTAAGCACTCTGACTAGAAAAATTCTGTCAGAAAAACATTACAGAACCTTTTCTGCACCTTCAAGTCCTAGAAAGAAGAAGCTGGCTCCGCAGTCTTCAAAACACTCTTTATCATTACCACAATGAAAATGTGATCTGTATCACTGTCGAAGACACCATCAGCGATAAAGACACCAGCAGCGTCGATGACTATCTTCATCACTTGTAACTCCATCAATGGGAATACCGTTTATTACAACACCGTTGACAAAGACACTGATGAAGATACAGTTGATGAAGTTAACAACAACCCCATTGACTAAGATAGCACCACCACTGACGACAAGGTCATCATCAACGACAACACCGTCACCGACTGCTACTGATATCATGCCTTCAGGTACATTTTCCAAGGCCATGACAACCCCTGCCCTGACAATCGCTACACTGTCAACAATGAAAACTCCATCAACGAGAATGGACATAACCTCAACGCCCAAGAGCACAAAAATAACCATGATTTCTGACAAGGGTATTCCATTGACTTTGATGCCGGAATATACTTGCCCAAGTAAAGTTTCACCCAACCCACTACAACACCTCTTCTACACAGAAGAATCAGACAGGGTAAACTCTTTGGACCAACATACACTCCCACTGAGTTAAAGGTGAATGCCCAGGATCCAGAAGTAGAGGATTATGATAACAAAGACATGATATATCCATCAGATCAAAGGCAGGTTGTCAACCTGGAGACTAGACACACATATCAGTTCTATATGCAGAATCAGGATGATGAAGATGATGAGGATGATGGATGGCAATATGATTTGGACATTTCTGAAACACAATGCAGGGGCCACAAGAAGAGATGATGCAGGTGGCCTTGGCCAAAGGTTTATGTCACATGCTTTAAGACTACTGTGGACGCTTTGCTGAGTCACTTGATTCACAATCCAAAAGACAGCTTATGAAACCTACAACACCAACCGGTTCCAGGCCACAAACAAGAACAACCACACAAAGCACCCCCAGTACTTTTCACCTCCCAGCACTCCAATGACTCAGTTGTCGCACCATTCACCTCTGGCACCACAGTCAATTACACCACAGGCAACAGATACAGATGACGACCAGGAAGGCAGACAGTTAGCGAATATCCCCCAGTATTCAGGCCTAGAATGGTTGACTACAACGCTTCCACACTGGATGGTGTCACTCACCCAGTGTTTGACTCTCCATCAGATGACATTGGTGTCTTCCACAATTTGATAAAAAGAGTGTCAAAAAGGTTTGACCTACCAGTGACGGCAAAAGAGAATGACTGTATCCTTTATGAATTCAAGGAACATGCCAGAAATATTATTAAATCAATCGCTATAATAGACCACATATGGGTGGAGGGCCTAAAAATTATGAAGACACCAACTATAATTCCAGCAGTGATTCCACACCTGGACAAAAAGTACAAAGTACCAGAAAACACTACTGCATGCCAGATTTGCCACCTTTAAACAGACTTGGTGTAACGCAAACAGCTCAAAGGCAATCTAGAAACCCAACATCAAACTGTACAGCACCGCCCGACAGGGAGGACAGGAGACTAGACAACATTGGCAAACAATTTTCTGCCACAGAAGCCACCTCCATCAGGGACTCAAATGTTCTAGAAATACTCACTAGATAAGAACATTAGATGTGGTCAGACATAAGGCCATACCTAGAACATTTGCCAGATCATTAAAAAGCTGAGGCAAAAGCAATTCTACAGGAAGGAGAAATAACATTTTCAGCAATTATTGATACAGCTATGGAAAAAACATCAGCTGGCTTCAGACCACTAGCTGGAGCAGCTGTGTTGCACAGACAAGGTTGGCTGTCAGTCACTTCCTTTAGACCTGAAATGTAAAGCAGGATATTAGATATGCAGTATGATGGCAAGGCTTTATTTACCACCATAACGATGAAGCTCCACAGTCTATTAAATCAGACATAAACATTGAGATCCCTTTCTGTGCTTCAACCAAGACACCATCAATCCTTTCGAGGTGGTATGTGGAAGGGGCATGTATTTATACAGAGGGGTCTATCAGTCCTATAGATACAAACAGTATACCACCCCTTATTTTCAGTATCACTAACCCTATCACCAGCAATAAAGGGCTCAACCATCTACTTCCTACCATAAACAAGACCCTCACAAGAGAGCCGGAAACCTATCCAGTAACAATAAAGGTTCACGAAGGTAGTGACAAGTTGGTGATGTTTACAGTACTTCACAATGCGCTTGTAGGAGGAAAGATCTCTTCTAATTACAACAATTAGGTCAACCTTACATCAGACTGTTGGATGTTGTAGCTTATAAAATACGGTCACTTGTTAGAATTTGTAGGAAAACCTCCAACGATACCACTTCACAAGATGAACTGTCGACATTTACATCTGTTTCCGAAGAAAATCTGTACCATGTTAGAAAAAAAAGGAATATAAGTGATCCCAAAGACACAAGGAACTTCCAATCTTTTCCTCATAAGGAAAAAATGGGAGAATGGAAACAAATATAAGATCTTCGAAACCTCAACAAATATCAATAAAAGCAAAATTGCACACCACCACCTCATCAGAACAACAAAGAAAGGGCCCTACAAGAAAGTATCAATGCCAAGCACTCAATAGTAAAGAACTTTTTGTTGTGGTCAAAGAATTCGCCAGACCCAGCACAGAGACAGAAATCATTCCCCCCTCCCAAGACCTCTGCAACATCCTCGGCACCTACTTACACCTCAAGATCAAGGAGACATACGACAGCTTTGACAGCCTGGATATCCAAGACCCTCCCACCCCACCGGCAACCGTCGCACGTCGCACTCTATGACGCCGGATCCCAACAGACCCTACTCAGCTGGACTCCCCTCACCACAGACGACACCCTCGAGATCATGCAGAGCATCCATTCCGGAGCACCCTCAGACCCTTGCCCGCATCACATCTTCAACAGAGCCCCCGAACTCTGCCGCACTGCTCCATCAACTCCGTCACCTTCCTGGAAGACTGGAAACACGCAGAGATCAACTCCTTGCTGAAGAAACCCTCTGCAGACCTGACTGACCTCAAGAACATCAGACCCATGTCTCTTCTCCCCTTCCCAGCCATCTAGATGACGAACAGCTGCCTCAAGCTCAACTCAGAGAAGACCGAAGATCTCATCATGGGCTCCACCCCCTCTGCCTGGGACGACTCCTGGTGGCCTGCAGCACTTGGAACACCCCCCCCCCACCCACAGACCATGCATGAAACCTCAGCATCATCCTGGACTCCCCGCTCACCATGAGCCGCCAGATCGTCAGCTCATCATCCTGCTTCCACAAGCTTTGCCTGCTTCAAAAGATCTTCAAATGGATCCCCACCGAGTCCAGAAAGATGGTCACCCATGCACTTATCAAGAGCAGAATCAACTATGGCAACGCACTCCATGTCGGCATCACACAGAAACTCCTCTAGAAACTGCAGAAAATTCGGAACTCCTCAGCCAGACTCATCCTCAACATCCCCCGCCGCAGCCACATCACCAGCCACCTGAGAGACCTCCACTGGCTCCCAGTCAACAAAAGAATCACCTTCAAACTCCTCACACACACCTACAAAGCCCTACATTACGCAGGACCTGTGTACCTCAACCACCGCCTCGCATTCCATGCACCCACCAGAGACCTCCGCTCTGCCCAACTGGCTTTGGCTACCATCCCACGTATCCGCAAGACCACAGCCAGAGGAAGATCCTTCTCCTACCTCGCAGCAAAGACCTGGAACACCCTGCCTCTCCACCTCAGGCAATCATTGTCACTGCCTCAATTCAGGAAGGACCTCAAGACCTGGCTCTTCGACTGATCCACAGCACCTTTGACGGACTAGCAGGCCCCCCCCCCCCCCAGTGCCTTGAGACCCTTACGTGTGAATAATCATGATTTACAAGCCGCCTGTTTGACTGATTGATTGATTGAAAAGTTCTGCATTGTGACATTGCAGGAGGTTCTACAATTTCTATGAAACAAAGACCGTCTGACATCTTTGGACCTGGAGGATGCATACTTTCATATTCCTATTTACCCAACTCATTGAAGGTTCCTGAGATTCCAGGTGACTTATCTCTATTATAAATTTAAAGTCCTCCCTTCCGGACTCAAATCTACTCTAAGAATGTTTATGAAGTACATGGCACCAGTAGCTACTTACCTCAGGAGACAGTGTTACCAAGTATTACCCTATTTAGACGATTGGCTAATCAAAGCAAAAACCTTAAAAGCATCTGCGTAGTCTAAAACAAACTGTCTTCAGCCCTTCCAAGATCTAGGGCATACTTTAAACAAAGAAGGTTCTCTACTTCCAGTGATTATTGCATTACAGAAAAGCCCTTTTGACATGCGGGCTGAATCTGAGGTTTAAGTGTGTAACGTATAAAGTCTGATGCAGATTTGTATGCGTCTTGGGGATCAATTTTCTGATGACTGGCTGCTCTCAAATGCTGTAGGACACCTGCCTTGTCTCTGCAAAATCTTCAGGAGGTGGTGTTGTCATTATTTTTATAGGCTCTCTTTGTCTACCACTCCGGACGATGTATGGCTGCACCTTCACCACAGTGGTCATCAGCTTGAGATCGGTCAGCTGTTGGTTCGTCACCTATGCCAAAGAACGTCTTAGTTTCCTAGAGTGATCTGTCTTCAACCTTGTTCCTTGCCAGGTGAAGAGTAGGCAAAACAAGTGCCCCATTGATAAGGCACTATCTGTGAACACAGGAAGTATCTGATAGATTTAAAGTCTGCATTTCTGCAGTGTTGAGGCTGCCAAATCCTGATAAAACTGTCCATTATGGCCATGGAAAATGATTTGTCCTTTCACCCTACCCTTGACCATTACATCTCCTTTCTCATTAAAGGAATGAATCCTTGTGAGGATGCCTGGGGGCACTGCGCCCAGGGTCATCAGAGCCTACTTGATGTGTCCGATCAATTCGTATGGGCAGTTCCTCAGGCTTGTGACCAGTGAAATGTAACAAGTTCTGGACGAGGCTCTTCATATCTCCCTCCGCTGCTCCAGTTGGAAATCAAAAAGTTCCATTGAAATGCTGTTTACAGAAATCACCACAATGCACAGCAAAGAAGACAGAACAGCATAGTGAAGTACGAAGGGGGTCATTGTCAATCATAGTCATGCATGTAATCTAGGGGGCTCTTTTTCTGGTGTTTTCTTTGTCCATGTCACATAAGAGAATACAATTCACATTCTGTAGTATCTTTCTACTTTTTGAAATTCATAAGCTATGAGTGTTAATTTACTACTGGAATAGTAAAATTACACTTGTGGTTTGTGAATACCAAAACAGTAGTAAAGTTATTACAGCAAGTGTAAACTTACACAAAAGTGTAAGTTTACCTTTGTAAATCAGCCCTGTGAATCAGGCCATAAGGCCTGATTCACAAAGGTAAACTTACACTTTGGGGCTCATTAGGATGTCGGGCGGAAAGCCTCCGCCCGACAGTCAGAATCTTCCCGACCGTGTCGGAGCCCTTCCGACCGACTCGGTCGGTTTACAGTCCGACCGCCCGATTACGATATTCGCAGTCGGAACGTGAACCAGCCGGTCATTCTGACTCAGTTCTGACCGACTCACGGAGTGTTCCTGTCGGTCGGAACCGCACTGTAACCCCCTAGGGACGGTGTTTCCGCCATCGGGATTACAATGTCGGTTTCCAACAGCTTTTCCGCGCCAGCCATTCCGACATGGAAAGGCTGTCGGAAAGTGACTATGGGGGCCTACAGTTGGTGGACGAGTGTAAAACCCTGCACTGTGTGGCAGGTACCATGGGGTGCCTGCGACAGGGTGCAGGGTTTTACACACACACCCCATTTCCCCATAGGAGCCTGTGTTACGGCCGGTTCTCAGGTGTAACACGAGCTCCCATTGGAAACAATGGGAATCAGACCGAACAGTGTTTGCTCGCATCGTAATCTGGTGGTCGGAATCAACGACCGCAAGTCGGTCGGTCCCGAATCCGAGACGGTGTTGGGCGGAAGCTTTCCGCCCGACATCGTAATGAGCCCCTTTGTAGTAAGTTTACTACTGTTTTGGAATTCACAAACTACAAGTGTAATTTTACTACTAGTAATTTTACTAGTAGTAAAATTACATTCGTAGTTTGTGAATACCAAAAAATAGTAAAGTTACTACAGCAAGTGTAAACTTACACAAAAGTGAAAGTTTACCTGTGTGAATCAGGCCCAACTGCCTTTTAAGTGCCCATTCATTCCCCCCTGCAAGAGAATGGCAATGCCATAAATTAACATACTCCCTCCCTCTTTTGGACCCATGAAAGTATTTCATACCTGGGTCCCAGATTGTCCCAAGTTTCTTGGGACAGCCTCTCCCTTTGTACACATACTTCTCACCAAGCATGCCTAAATCCATGTTTGATCTCCTTGTTGTTAAGGTTGAGACATCAGGGCTACATCGCAATTTACCAACATCTCGATAACCGACCATTAACCTCGGGTTGCAGCTTCCACTGTTTTATCATTAGAAATCTCAGTGACATTGGCATAACTAAAAGCAGTTGTGCAGTGCTCAATTTGAGCCAGTGGTTTTTGGTGCTAATTGTCAACACTAGGACTTATGACAGTCTGTTGCTTATTCGTTCAGTATACAGTAAAAATGACTAATACATGCCGGCCAAGGCGTTCTTATAGCATTGGAGGCCTGGAATAGTCTGAATTGTCACACTTGTAGTAGTGTGATGGTTAGTAGTTGTGTTGGTGCTGACAAATTTCAGCACTGGCAGGGGCAATAGGTGTCGCAAGCTGCAGTGGCCTCTTGACGAGGGCCTGGCACTTATTTTTTTTTTACAAATTAAGCACTGCAGTTGTGTCTGTCTGTAAGGGCCTTATTTAGGCATTGACAGGCAATCCCGCATGTGGCTAGCGGAAGTTTATACTCTGTGTAAATGGCCCCAACTCGAACGGAGCTTTTTCCCTGTGTGTCGGGCCATTTAATATTTTCTCTTCTTGTGTCCGCCATGCCGTGCATGGTGGACATAGGCAGGGAAAATGATGAACGGTTCTCACACCCTCAATAGAGTGGGATGACTGTCACTGTAACCCAGTGGACCTGTGGCAGACGGACCCCTTTGTCAGTGATTTGCCAAAGTTATCCCAGCCGTTAGCCGACTCTAAAGAGAGTGGGGGAACCACTGGTTTGGCAGGACATGTGGACAAGTGATTTATGGTATTCCTGCCACTCCACTAAACCATGAATAAAGACCTGATTATTTTAAAATATTTTTGGGATAAATGTTTGCTGGCAAAGTGTGCCAGCACCGGGACCTTGATCGATATTTTACTCTCCTTTGAAAAGTGAACATTATTTGTGTACATTTGTCGCTGCATAATAATGTTGATTAAAAGTTCTGAGTGTTTCTGACTTAGCTGCACAATTTTACATCATAAAATGAAAAATGTTGACTGATTCAAAATTAGACTCGCCTCACCTAACTGTTAACATATATCCCAGGTACATGGCAGAAGCGGACCAAGATTATTCACAAGGTCGCTTCAGGGTGCAAATAATCTTCTCAGAAGCCAGTGATAGATTCATGTTGTTTCTCTCTGATTATGTTGCTAGATTTCCTTTATGCTTGTAAACATAAACAGTGGCAATATTTTGGTGTATTAGAAATCATATAAATATATAAATAAAATAAATAAGCCTTAAGACAAGGGAAATCGTCATAAATAAATAGCAGAGTTCACTTGAGCTAACTCCCAGAATTGCTCTAGTTTAGGGCCGGGCCAAGACAAATACTTGGCTGATTGCTGGGACGAGAATGTTCCCTGCATGGCAACACAGTTGTGCAACCCCTACCCTGAGTAACCCAACTGCATGATATTTGTTGTGCTGGCATTTTTCTTTTGGCCTAGTAGTACAACGATGGTGCTTGCATGCTATGTCCTAGGTGGTTCTGTAAGCTGTGAGATGCAGGGGCTAGCTCTGTGTTCTGGAGGCTCCACCCAGTGTACATTTGAGCTGACACAAAACTACTGTCTGTGTCCTGTGACATACATATTAAGCAGTTGTGACCGCATACCACATGTTTCCCAATTGATTGTCCTAAACAGACCTTTTTCTTGTGTAGGAAGACAGTGGTGCCTACTAGCACCACATGAGTAAGGTTCTGCTTGATTGCAGTGCCCCGATCCTGCACTTACATCCAGAGTGATTATGAGCAGGTACTGTGTGCTGTTTACGGTACTATTAGTAGCATTTCAAGTTAAATGTGAGTCTATGCTTGACTAGACCACTGGGATCCATTTCTGACTGGTACAGCATAGCACATAATGGGGTTGTGACCGCCTCCCCAGGCAAGGAAGTGTATTGTTGTCATTCCTGGTCTGAAGGAAACATCCCCAGACACTGAGACACTGAAGTGTGAGAGGATAGAGTCAAGGCTGCTTTAGAAATGCAGCAGTGACATTTCGGTGGAGGTCTTGCAGATTATCTCTCACGGAGCACGTCCATCGATGCTGGTAGTGGGTAGAGGGAATTAAGTCAGATGATTTTCTGGTAGAAAGGGAATATTTGAGACAAGGCCTGCCGTCCTGTCTTCTTTCAAGTGCTACTTCCAAAATGGTTGTTGACAGCCAGGTGCAGAGCTTCAAACTTGGCTGGAGCCTAATAACCAAGCCTGGGCGAAGTTTTACTCTGCGGAACTCTGCAAAGTGCCAGAAAAACTCTGCCGCGCTCTGTGGAGTTCCGCCAGCAGTGGAGTATGTTAAGTCATGCTACTCGCACTGAATGTTAGTGCCAGGACTTTGTCCCACGCTGTAAAATCAGCACGAAGGACGCTGCTGCTTTCTGTAGCTCGAGTAGACATTCTACTCGAGCGGCAGCTTCCTGAACGCGAATGGTAGATTTCTCAACACGAGCGGTCGTGAGCTGTCGCGACCGCCCGCAATGAGAAATCTCGCCAGGAGGAGGTCTAGTGCATTATTTTTTCTTGCAAGCGCTCGGCAACTTACAGTTGGCGAGCTGCTCGAGAAAAAAACTCCACTCCGGAGTTTTTCCCCCTCCGCGTTCAGTGCAGCGTTCCGAAAAACTCCATTGGCGGAGCGGAATTCTTCGCCGACCCCTACTAATAACCCCTGCTAGTCATGGGACCCCTGAAGGGGTTCTGACACTGGTAAAGTCAGAAACTTTGCGTCAACATTTCTGACTTCCAACCAAAGTCAAAACTTTGGCTCGTGATACTGCTGTGATGGTTCCTGGGTGGGACATCTTTCAGCAGGATATCAGTGACGACATGTAGCAACCCTTCTTCGTGTGGATATGAGGCACATGGTGGGGAGCAGGGAGCCCACAGTGTGAAGACCATGAAGTGGTCTGTGGGACAGCCAAAGACAGTTGCTGCCTGGGCTGTGCCTTAGCTGTGCACTGCTCAGACCTGGAAGGTGTGGCTAAGTGCGAGGCAAGGCATGTGGGAACAGCACTAGTGTAAGGGGAGATTCGAGTGCTGTGGGTGCAGGAGGCATTTGAGCATGGGATGGGCACTGTAGCCGTGTAGTGGTATTCTTCCCGTTGCCCTGCACAGTCTTTTGCTTTTAGTGCATCAGAAATGGTTTCAGCTGCCTGTTTTCTTTTTTTTATTATTAAATCAAGCTTGCATTTTCTAAATAATTGTCGAGTTGCCTGTGAGGAGACTGCACAACTTTGCACTCACATACATATTTTGTTTCCACTGAGAGTCCTTTTTAAAGTCAACACAAAGCTATAGGACAGTTTTGTTTTTGTCCACTAATAAATCTAACCTTTTGATAATGCTCCATTAATTTGTTCTTGAAGTGCCTGTTGTTGGTCTCTTTGCCACTCAGTTAAAAAAAAAACCGTAGACTACTTTCAAGTCCTGCTAGAGCTGAAATGTGTTAATACTTTTGATTCACCACAAAAGTCCATTGTTATATGCATGAAAGCTATCTTTGGCTCTTAATATTCATTTTATGCAATTGACTATGTCGTCTGGTCCTAGATGTTAAACAAGAAACAACAGGATACGAAGAAGTTGGCATCGTTTTCCACACAAAATGAGAAACGAGTCACCGAGCTGGGGCAGAACGTTGATCACATGAGACAACAGCAAGCGCAACTACAAAAGAAACTACGCGAGGAGGCTGACAAAAAGCGAAAGTTGGAGTCGGAGATTCAACAAAATCAACTGCAAATAAAAGTAAGAATCATTCTTCTTGAACAGTTCTGTCGACTGTTTTTACAATGCACCATAGACAAGGAAATAAAATAATTTAAAGATATTGTTTGTTGTAGGGAAGCAGTTGCTCCACTTGCTGCCCCATCATTAAAAAGAATGCATTGTCATTCTTATGTTGCCCATAGTTATCCATTTGCACTCCTACTACTGTGTCCCTGTTTACAAGTGGGCTAGATAATGTTGAGCCCTGCACCAGCGGCGTAGTGTGGGTTGCCATTGCTTGGGGAGTATTGCCACTCCTAACGCTTGCCGGGGTGCAAAATTTTAAAAGAAAAAAAAATTCGGCTGCAAGAGACCTGCTGCTGAATTCTTTTTCTTTTAAAATTTTGCATCCCTAAGAATTTTGCGCCAGGAGCAGCTGCCCCTGTGGCCCCACCCATGCCATGCCATGCCACTGCTGTGCAGGGATCATAATTATAAGTTATGTGGAAATTACCTCAGCCAGTTAATACCTGGTGCAATAAACTCAACACCCTGGCAATTTCCCCCAGGTACATTTCAGCAGGTCAAACCTGCCGAACTATATCAGGGAAAATTACTGGGTGGATACTTTTTGTTTTTAACATGTCTTGATTGAGATTTCGTACAGTATAATGTATAAAAGATAACAATATGGCTATGCCAACACTGAAACATACAGTGTTACCAAACAAGAACATCTCTTACAGGATAGGATACAGCACATCAGCAACCCCAGGCCTCCAACACTTTCTCTTCTGTTGCTGCTGTCTAGCTTCATATTACCAGCCACTTAGCATTCAGCTCAGTATCGACCGAGCCTTCACTAGCATCTCCCCTGACATGAACTGTGTAGAACGGCTACCAAAACTAACTATACAAATTCTATAATACTAAGCAGCAATAGTGGACAGTCCGTGGCAGTACTTTTTTCTCACAGCCCCTGGCAGCGCCGAGGGGGGAATGTTGGGCAGCCCACCCACAACATAAATAAAAAACACACACACACACACACACACACACACACACACACACACACACACACACACACACACACACACACACACACACACACACACACACACACACACACACACACACACCCCCCCGGAATTTCCATCATGGCTCCCCATAGTTCTTGATCCCTGTCTGTGTGCTCATCAGTGCACATCGACCGCAACCGTTGTTCCTCTGCCACCCCCATTCGTGTGCGTCGTACAGCCATTTTTGGATGGCGGCCTGGGTTGCATCCAGCGTATGACTAAACGCCGTCTAGCCAATCCCAATCCCAGAAGGGCGAACCTATGTTACATTTTAGCCCCTCTTTTGGGGATCGGGATTACTCCAAGAAGACAGTGCTTGACCGAGAGGTCCTACTCTATGTGTGCAACCCCGCATAGAATTCGCAGCACCCCCTCCCAGTACCTATGCAGCCTACTGATCTCCCACGTCATATATATAAGTGACACTTGATCTGACCCACATCTGGGACATGCACTCGACTGCGACACGCAAATTCTGTGCAGCAGTTGAAGTGTTAAGTAGGTCCGATGTAAACATTAAAACTGAGTACGCTTGAACCGTGCATTACTAGCTACTTCCCTGGCCTGAGTACAGGCCCACGTCCATTCGCCATCCGTAAGTGGCGCAGGTAAGCCACCCATCCACCTGTCAGGGACTACCACCATGCCCGTCTTTCGGTCCCACTTCAGGGCATTATAGATGCAGGATATCAGGCCTCTACTTGATCCAGGGTCCAGAATCAGCATCAGTGTCTGTGATTCTGCTGGCTGCACAGGAAAGTCTGTCCAGACCTCCAGAGCTGTACGGAACAGCTTAGCATATTGCAAACACTGACCCGGCTGTAGCTGAAACAAATCCTGTGCCTCCCCCATCGTGAGAGAAGCACTGTAGGTGGCCTCAGTGCCAGGGCATGATGTACCCTCTCTATCACAAAAAGGGACGACAGTTTAGCAGACATGATCATCGATGTAACCCAGTGCTCAAGGAAAAGTTCCAGGGTTTGTCCCTCCGCACCCTCCGGAAAGCCAACAAAACGGAGATTGCAGCACCTGGATCATTCCTCCTTGTCCTCGGCCCTGTTCTCCAACCTGGCATTCCAGGCCGAGAGGTCAGTCAGTTCGGCTCATAAGGCAGCAACTTCTTCCTGAAGTTTAGTCACATCTTGCTCAGTAGCCAGCGACCGCTTCGCTACCTTACGAAGGTCTACCCGTACCAAGTTGACATCCTGTGATTCAGCCTCAATCTTGGCTTGAACAGTCACACTTGATGCCTCAATAGTGGCCAATATCTGAGCACCGGTGGGGCCTTGCAGCTCTTGCAGACCCCCCCACCCACAGTGCCATGAACCGGTCCATCTTGGTCTGCTGGATACCCTGCTGTGGTCTATATTTCCCCATCAGCTCTTCTTCACCCGGGGGGGGGTAAGAGTCAGGACCTAACAATGCGAGCTCCACTAGGCCAGTCCAGAATCCGCCGTTGCTAGCCCCTCATGGGTGCCCCCAAGGTTTTCACAGCACGGCACCACCCGTCGCCGTTCTCTTACCGGTCTCCTTCCACATATCAGGCACAGGCAGTTCACACCCCCAGTCAGACTCCTGTCTCCTAGCAGAGGGTGAGACCGGGTCCAGGTCATACTATCCATTTGAAAGCACCAGGGCGAAAGGCACCACAGACCAGTCTCCTGGCAATCTCTTACCCCTGCTGGGTCACCACAGGGCAGGCCCCCTATATTCAGGATCACATAAGGTCTTTTCTCCCAGCAGGCCTCATCAGTGTCCGCCACAGCCAATGTCCAGGAGGGGGGCAGCCCTCCCGGCCAGACCACCACTGCCAAGCCACTTTAAGGCCCGTCTTCCCCCGGTATACACCCAGTCAATCGCTTGCGTGGGGGGGACACAGGAGGGATAGACCTCATCCGGCACAACCTCAGAAAACTCTTGGTGGATCTCAACAGGGCGGGGGAAGTAGGTTTCAGTCCGCCGCCTCACAGCAGGCCAGCTGTTAGGGCCCGCACAGGCCCCAGCTGCACCCCTCAGGTACTGCAGTCTGCCAGGGGGACTACAAATGGCGGGTCTCTGTTTACGGAGGCCGCTCGGCTCCCCTAGAAAACACAGACGGACCCCAGCAAACTCTCTGTCGGAGCTCAACAGGGTGGAGAACACAGGTTTCAGTCCACTCTGCCTCACAGCAAGCCTGCCGTTAGGGCCCACACAGGCGCCGGCTGCACCCCTCATGCACTGCAGTCTCTGCCACGGGGCCAACAAATCATGGCTCTCAGCTCACGGAGGCCTCCCGGTTCCCCCAATGCGCAGGCCGCACCTACGGCTCCCCCTCCAGGCCTCGCTTACGGTCACTGCCTTGCCGCTCCTTCTCTGCACCTCCGGGAGCATCTGCTGTTCCCCTCCGTTGCGCTGCATTAATCACCGTGGCGCTCGAGGTAGCCGGCCCTCTTTCACTATGAGGAGTCATGGCCCCAGGGCACTCCGGCACATCCTGCCTGCTGTCATGCGGGCAGGGAAACAGACAAAAGGATTGCTCTCACAGACAGGGAGCTGCATGTTTAGCAGCTCCCTGTCTGTGAAAGCAATGCTGTCTCCCGTAGGAGATGGGGAACCAGAAGTGTCCACGGGGGCCTTCAGGCTGCCCCGTGGTCCCGGAAAAAGAAAGCAGAAGGAGGCAAACCAAAGGTGAGAAACGAGCGCAAAAAGGTAGAATAGACATCAGAAACAAGCAGAAAGAGGCAGAATAATGGTAAGCAACGAGCAAAAAGAGGCAAGATAAATGTGAGAAAGGAGCTGAAAGAGGCAGAATGAAGGTCAGCAACGAGCAGAAAGAGGCAGAATGAAGGTCAGCAACGAGCAGAAAGAGGCAAAATAAAGTTGAGAAACAAGCAGAAAGAGGCAAAATAAAGGTGAGAAACGAACAGAAAAAGGCAAAATAAAGATAAGCAACGAGCAGAAAGAGGCAAAATAAAGATGTCAAACAAGCAGAAAGAGGCAGATTAGAGGTCAGAAACGAGCAGCAAGAGGCAGAATAAAGGTCAGAAATGGACAGAAAGAGGCACAATTGAGATTAGAAATGAGCTGAAAGAGGCAAAATTAAGGTCAGAAATGAGCAGAAAGAGGCAAAATAGAGGACAGAAACTAGTAGCAAGAGGCAAACTAGAGATCAAAAACGAGCAGAGCGAGGCAAAATAAACATAAAAAATGAGCAACAAGAGGCAAAATAAAGGGCAAAAATGACAAGGAAGAGGAAAACAGATCAGAAACGGCAGAAAGAGGCAAAATAAAAGTCAGAAAAGAGTAGAAAGAGGAAAAATAAAGATTAGAAACAAGCAGAAAGAGGCAAAATAAAGGTCAGAAACTAGCAGAAAGAGGCAAAATAGAGATCAGAAAGAGGCAAAATAAAAGTCAGAAACAAGCAGAAAAGGCAAAACAGAGATCAGAAACGAGCAGAAAGAGCCAAAATAAAGGTCAGAAATGAGCAGAAAGAAGCAAGATAAAGGCCACAAACAAGCAGAAAGAAGGACAATAAATGTCAGAAACAAGCAGAAAGAGACAAAATAGAGATCAGACATGAGCAGGAAGAGGCAAAATAAGGGCCAGAAGTGAATAGAAAAGGCAGAAAATGAGCAGAAAACAAACAGAACCCACTCAGGCACTCACGTACCCACTCACAGAACAATTCAGACACTCTCACAGCCACTAACAGGCCCATTCACTGATGCACCCACTCACAGACACTGATGCACCCACTTACAGAATCACTCATACTGTATCTCACCCACTCACATATATAATCAGAATTTCACACACTGTATCATAGACCCTCTCAGAGACTCAGACACCCACTCACAGAACCACCGACTCACATACCCACTACCAGCTCCATTCATACTCTGTCACACCCACCTAAAAACCTACTCAGACACCCATACACCCACTGGGACACTCATGCACTCACTCACACACTCAGTGTCAAAGATTAGTGGTTACAGTTAGGAAATAACATTTATAAAAACCCTGCAATTTCACTTAAAAAACCAAAGGCTATAGGGACGTTATAGTTAGGAAATAGAATTTAAAAAAAATAGAAATTCGCTGATAAACACCAAAGGTTACAGGGACGTTATTGTTAGGCTCAGATGTCACTCGTACATAACCAATGAAATTCTGCAGTTATAGTGACTTGAGCTAACTATAACTTATGCCCCGCAATGCACTACTTATGACCTCACATATTACATCACTCATGACATGGTCAGTAACATCACTGACAACATCTCAAATGACATCACGGACAACATCATCTATTGAGCCACTCACACACCCACTCATACCCCATACAACCTCTCATATGCATACTCACACCTACACAACCACTCACATACCCATTCACAGACCCATACAAGTACTTACACAACCACTCACTTATCCATAGTCACTCACACACCCAATCACTCACTCATAGAGCCTTATTATACAACCAGTCACTCACCCATACATCCACTTACATAGTCACACACCCATACATTCACTGACACACCCACACAGCCACTCACACACTCGCACAGCCACTCACTCAACCACACAGCTACTCACACATCCACTTATTCACCCATACAGCCACTCATACACCCATAGAGCCACTCACACACCCACAAAACCATTCACACACCCATACAACCACTCACACAACCACTCACTTACCCACAGAGCTAGTCAGAAACCCACTCATTCATCCATACAGCCACTCATGCATGCATTCACACACCCAAACAGCCACACAGACACCCACTCACACACTGATACAGATAGTCACACATCCACTCAGATCACATATGTTAGAAATAGTATCAATCATTAGTAGTATAACTAGTATACTAACTTTTGTAGTAGGTTAGTATATATGTTTAACACTCTTAAACTCTTAGAAAACACTTATACACACTTGATGTCACTAACCATGTAATGAGTGATGTAATTTGTGAGGTCATAAGCAATGCATGGGGGGCGTGAGTTATTGTTAGCTCAGGTAACTATAACTGCTGAATTTCACTGGTTTTGTACCAGTGAAATATGAGCCTAACTATAATGTACCTGTAACATTTGTTTTTTTCAGTGAACGTATGTGTGTGTATATATATATATATATATTACCTACTGGCGGTCGCCAGAAGCCGCGTTGCAGCGTGGTGTAAAATGGGGCGTGGCCTCGGAACACCTCTCTGCAACGCAGCTCTGTGGCGCTTACTGGAGGTACCTGGTGGGCTAGTTGGCCCCCAGGGACCCTCAAGATTCAAGGGGACTTAATCCCCCAAGTTAAAACGCGCCAGGGGGCGTGTTTGCACAGTGGTGCAGGGAGGGGCCGGGGCCTGATATAACAAGGGCGCAAACCGCCCCTGGTGCGTTGTATATTGGGGGATTAAGTCCCTTCAATCCTGAGGGTCCTGAGGCCAACTAGCCACCAGGTACCTCCAGTAAGTGCCACAGAGCTGCGTTGCAGAGAGTGGTCCGAGGCCACGCCTTTACACCACTCTGCAAACACGGCTTCTGGTGCACTGCTGGTGGGGCGATGAGGTCCTCTTGTGTCCTGAGGACCTCAGGATACAAGTGGACTTCATCCTCCGAGCAGCAATGCGCCGGAAGCTGCGTTTTCAGCGTGGTGTAAAAAGGGGCGTGGCCTCGGAACACATCTCTGCAACGCAGCTCTGTGGTGCTTACTGGAGGTACCTGGTGGGCTAGTTGGCCCCCGGGACCCTCAGGATTCAAGGGGACTTAATAGGGACGTTATAGTTAGAAATTAGCATTTAAAAAACCTTTGAAATTCACTGAAAAAACCATAGGTTTTAGGGACGTTATAGTTAGAAATTTGCATTTAAAAAACCTTAGAAATTCACTGAAAAAACCATAGGTTTCAGGGACGTTATAGCTAGAAATTAGCATTTAAAAAACCTTAGAAATTCACTGAAAAAACCACAGGTTTCAGGGACGTTAGAGTTAGTTGGACATTTCACTCGTACAAAACCAGAGAAATTCGGCCGTTATAGTTAGTAGACATAACTATAACTCTCTCCCCCGCAATGCACTGCTGATGACGTCACATATTACATCACTCATGACATGGTCAGTGACATCACTGATGACATCACTCATGACATCTCAAATGACATCACTGATGACATCACTGATGACATCATCCATGTGATAATCTGATGCACCTCCTCACACCCTATAAAACCTTTTATACACCCACTCTAAAATACAGACTACCAATATCGAAACCATAGACAGACCAATAGCAGTTAGTACATACCTGCTCAGTAATTCCTAGGTCTACACACACACATCCACTCATTCACCTATACAGTAACTCATACATGCAGTCACTCATCAATACAGCACTATCATATGCACTCATACACCCATACATACACTCACACACCGCCAATCATCCATAGACTTACTCACACACCTACTCAGTCATGCAAAGAATCAATCACACCCATTTACTCACCTATAAAATAATACACAGACCACCTCACTTATTTATACAAATACTAACACATACGTACTCTCTTATACAATCACTGATACAAGCACACACTCATCCACACAGCCACTCTCACAATCACTCACTGTTATGTTATGTTAAAAATTCTTGTATAGCGCACGTACACCATGCGGTTTCATGGCGCTGGAAAGGCAGAAAGAAGGTTGCAGAAAACTGGGGTTAGATGTTAAATGATTGAACAAACAGACGGGTCTTAAGCATTTTTCTGAACTGTGCGTAGGAAGGGGTCAGTCTAATCTCCACGGGGAGAGAGTTCCAAAACTGGGGGCCTAGGACAGCAAATCTAAGGCCTCCAAGCTTTTTACGTTTAAAAGAAGGAATGGTCAGCAAATTTTGATGAGAAGAACGCAGATCCCGGGAGGGGATATATCTTAAAATCATAGACGAGATAAAAGCAGGGCTGCAACCGTGAAGAGCTTTAAAGATGGTGCAACCCAGCTTGAAAGCACACCTTTTGGCCACGGGAAGCCAATGTAAATTTTTCATTATGGGAGTCACATGCTGCCATTTGGGTTGATGAAAAATGAGTCTGGCAGCTTGGTTTTGAACCAGCTGAAGACGTCTTAGTTGGTAAGAAGGACTGCCACAGTATAAAGAGTTGGCATAGTCCAACCGAGAGATCACCAGGGCTAAGATGACCAAGGTCAAGGCTTCCTGGATAAAAATCTACTAATCTTCCTTATTCTCCGTAGTTGGAAGAAACTTATGGAAACTACTGAGCTTATTTGGGCATTCATTGATAGATCGCTGGAAATCACGATGCCTAAGCTTTTGGCAGAGTCCGCTAGGCTTCGGGGGTTACCTAGAGAAGATGGCCAAAAATTGGAATGCCATGGATTGGAGGGGCCAGCTGTGAGAATCAGCTCAGTTTTATCGGGATTCAACTTGAGTTGGTTGAAATTCATCCAATCACTAATAAAGATCATAGTAGATTGAAAGTGGGTAACAGACGATATTGACGAATCGATTTCGAACACCAATTGAAGGTCGTCCGCATAGTTGAATATCCCAACCCTTTTTTCTCTTAAGGATCGAATTAGAGGGAGAAGATACAGATTAAAAAGAAGGGGGGAGAGAGAGGAGCCCTGAGGAACCCCACAGGTTAGTTCCCTCTTGTTGGACGAAAAATTAGCCAACCGAACTGCTTGACAGCGGTTACTAAGGAAAGAGGAGAGCCATCTCAACGCCAGACCCTGGATCCCGGCACTTCCGACACGGTCCACCAAAATATTGTGGTCGACCGTGTCAAAGGCTGCTGACAAATCCAGGAGAACCAGGGCCTGGGGGATGCCGTTATCGGCTCCTCTTCTTAGTTCATCCATAACAGTGAGTATAACTGATTCAGTAGAATGGACGGGTCTAAATCCTGCCTGATGAGAGTCCAAAATCTGGTGGCGTTCAATAAATGAACTAAAACAGTTGGCTACATATGCCGCGAGGACTTTGCCTAAATAGGGCAAAAGGGAAATGGGGCGGTAATTACTTAGAACTGACGGGTCCGCGCCCGGTTTCTTCAAAATAGGGACGTATTCCGCACTTTTGAAAATGTCAGGGACAACACCATATTTAAGTGAGTTGTTAAGGAACGAAAGAGGGGGATCAGGACAAATAGAGAAGGCTTCTCGAAGAATGTAAGGGGGGCAACAGTCAGTGGGGGAACCAGAATCCACCTTTTTAAGTAAATCAAGAAAGGTCTCCTTCGAGATCAACATATAGTCATTTATATACTCCAACACTCACATATACTGCCTTTCACATATGTAGTTACTCACACATGTACCACTGAGACATCCATTCACTCACCAACACACCCATACACACACTCACCCACCCATACAGCCCTTCACAGATGCACTCTTCAACCCATACACCCAGTGAATCACCCACTCACACATCTAAGCACAGAGTCACCCACCCCCCACTCACTCACACAGACACTCAGGCACCCATACAGATACTCAGACAACCAATCAATAACCCATATAGACAGTCATCTAGCTACTCACCAACCCATGCAGCCACTTATACACCAACTGACAGACTGATATAGACATTTACAGTCTACTCACTAACCCATGCATTCAGCAAGATACGCTTAATCAGTCACTTATACAATCAGTCACGCACCTACTAAATCATCCATTCAGACACTTATACACCCACTCATTCTTCAATACACCTTGGCATATATATATATAAAACATATTTAAACTTTAAAGAAACACACATTCACTGGATGATGTCATCAGTGATGTCATTTGAGATGTCATTAGTGATGTCATTAGTGATGTCACTGACCATGTCATGAGTGATGTAATATGTGACGTCATCAGCAGTGCATTGTGGGGGCGCGAGTTATAGTTATGTCTACTAACTATAACGGCCGAATTTCTCTGGTTTTGTACGAGTGAAATGTCCAACTAACTATAACGTCCCTGAAACCTGTGTTTTTTCAGTGAATATATACATATATATACATATATATACACATATATATCAAAAACAAAGGTTAAAGTGTTGTTATAGTTAGGTGAATATGTCAGTGACAACATTAACTTTTTTAACTTAAAAAAACACAGAAATTTACCAGTTATAGTAAGTAGAGCTAACTGTAACTTGTGCCCCTGACAATCACTGTTTATGACCTCATATATTACATCACTCATGGCATGTTCTTTGACATGATTTATGGCATCGCTGATGACATCTCAAATTACATCATGGATGACATCATCCAAGCTTATAAACTAGTATGGCATTAGAGGCCTGAAAGTAAGTACAAAATAGCTTAGAATAATATGAAGCATCATTAATGCCATCACAGATGCAACTCCCTGGGGTGTAGCAAGCATCGGTTATGTGCAACGTTGACCCTATACCATACACTTCATGGGTAGCCTAGTTCATATTAACAATCAACCACAGATATATGTGAAACCCTCATTGCACACAGTGTTCAAGCTGTATACAGCTGTTCAGAGAAAACCAAGTTTCTCAAGATACTCAATGTCTCTTCCAAAATGAATGCCTTACTACGGACGGCTTTTATCTGTATCAAACCCCTTACAGTCACCAAACCTACACAGAGAAATGAAGTTGATATCAGTAGAAAAGTGTTTACTCTAGGGAAAGAGTTTACTCTGTTCTACACTGTTTGCAGAGAGTGAAACTCTAGTGAGAAATACACCACATAGTATTAAAAAGTATCTACTAAGAACTCTATGCAACGCTTGTAAAAAAATACAGTTTTCTAAAAAAAAAAACAAGGTCTGAAGGTGCTCAAGATTATACTACCTGCAGCCTTCATACTGTGGTGAAGCCCATCTTCTGAAGCAAAAGAGGCACATGTACCTAGGTTAGTTCCCGGTGCACACAGTCAAGGGTGCTTACAATACTTAGAAAACACTCACACTCACTGGATGATGTCATGAGTGATGTCATTTGAGATGTCATCAGTGAGGTCATGAGCGATGTCACTGACCTTGTCATGAGTGATGTAGTATTTGAGGTCATAAGCATTGCATTGCAAGGGCGTAAGTTATAGTTAGCTCGGATAACTATAACTGCTGCATTTAACTGGTTTTGTATGAGTGAAATCTGAGCCTAACTATAACCTGTGACCTGTGTTTTTTCAGTGAATTTCTGAGTTAAATAAAAATTCTATTTCCTAACTATAACGTCCCTGTGTGTGATCTTCAGCAAATCACATTATGTTGCTGTACCTCGGTTTTCCTATTTATCAAAACTGTCAGCAGCTGCGGCGCTGGGAGACATGCCGGGGTAATGTGATGGAAAATTATTGATCCCTATCGATCCCTGCTCTAACTGTTCCGACGGGGTCGGGCACCCTTTCAGCCACAGTTGCTGAACAAGTGTTGTGAAAGTTCCGGGTCTGACCTCATCGATCTCTCTCCATCCTCCCTTCCACCCAGCACTTTATGCGCTCTCCACCCTCTCCTACTCGTCTGAGGTCCCTCCCCCCTCTGTCTCCCTATCTCACTCCCTTACGACCTCTCCTTCTCCATCACTCACATCCATTTTCGCTCCCTCCTTTCTCTGCCCTCTCGACCCTTCCAGCCCCCTCTTTCTCTCTATTCCCTCTTCTTCGCCCCATCTCCCTTCCTTTCTTTCAGACTCTTTCAGCGTCTGTGCGCTCCCTTCTCGCACTCCATTTCCCATTGTCTCTCCATATTACATTCCCTCGTACCCATCCCTCCTCTTTCGCCAACCATCACCCTCTCTACTCTTACTCTAGTTCTCAACTCCCCATCCTCTACTCCCCTTTCCGCCAACTCCCTCTCGTATTCTCTCCATTCGCTTTATACTTTGAGCTTCCTTCCCCCTCCCTCCCATAAGCTCACGCTCCTGTTTCTCTCAGTTACTTTAGGAAATAAAGGAACGCGTTTAATAACACCACGTTTGTATTCCAAACTTCACACCTGGTCGTTCAAACAGACGGGAAAAAACAGCGTATTTGACTATCTTAAATTTCAGATCCAAACTAACAAGTGGCTTTGCGCACGGAAGTACAACTTCCACACGCAAAAAGGGCTGGCGTGCTTAAATTCACAAACTCGGCTGATGTTTTAGTCAGCACGGTGGCCTGTCAGCTGTGGCGAACCTGCGGCTATCTGCGGGAGAGTGAGTCAAAGTAGAGAGTACCCCTGCGATCGTTAGTGTATACCGTTTCCCACCTTGGAGTTATTTTCTGCAAAGAGCAGTACGAAGGGTCTCTCCGGGATTGGAAAGGAAAGGGTTCATCCATGGTCATCCAAGGAAGGACACCACCGCAAATGGCTACAAAGGGGTAGATTGTAACGAAGGGCCTCAAAAATGGCTTTTTGCAGTCGGAAGGGAGGAATCAATGGGCAAAATGAAATTTTGCCTTGGGCTCCGAAAATCCTTGCAATATAGAGCAGGGTTTACCCACCGTATTTCAAGAGATGTGTGGGAAGTTTTCTTCACAAGGAAACAAAGGCGTATCACTGAAGTTAAAATTAAATTAGAAAAAGAAAAGAGATCTGCTTTAGCTTGTCCACACGGAATCAACCACTCGCGACGCATAGAGGACAAGCCGTGCACTCATTCCGCACTGGAAAACAAACACCCGGAGAGCGAGAAGGCTGGGGATCTGGGCTAGGCAACTCCGCTTTAGCCTGGATTATTGAGAGCGCGAGAGAACAGAGCGGGCGTGGAGGCCAGAGCAAACGATGAAGGGAGGGGGGGAGAGGAGGACACAGTGAAGGAAAACGAACAATAAAGAAAGCGAAGGTGCAGACAGAACGAGAGCGAATCCTTACCGCGTGCGATCTCTTGTCTTTATGGGGCCATGTGTTTAAACACATGGCCCTATAAAGATAAGAAATCGCTTACGACAGAAGGAAAGCAGGCGAGCCAGTCCAAGTGGGCCGGCACAAAAAGCCAAAGGGAGGCAACATAGCTCATTTCCAATGGCTGGCCACCGTTTAGCATAAATGGTGACGCCAGCCAATGGAAATGAGGGGCGGGGCTTAAAGCCCTCTTCTGAAAATCCTCTCCTACAAAATCTCTCGCGGAGGCGGAGCAGGGCTCTGCCCTGCAATGCACGCGAGACCTAATGAAGCTTTAAAGTTGCATTTTCTATTTTTTTAAACGCTTCCCCTTTTCCTATAAGGAAAATGGGCTGCATTTTGAAAAAAAGGTTGCTTTATTTAAAAGTAATTGCAGACATGGTTGTCTGCTTACCCCAGCAAGCCACCATCCCTGTGAGGGCTATCATTCCTAATGGGTCGCAAACTGTGACCTACCTCATTATTATTAATGATATAGGTCAATTTGTGACCCACTAGGAATCGATGTTTAAAAGATGTATCTTTCTTACATCAGGAATTGCGATTTCCTAATTGCAATTGAATAAGAATCGCAATTTGGAAACCGCAGTTCTAGATTTGTAAACATCTGACCCTAAGTCCTAAAATGGCTGCTGCCACATTTTTATTGATGTGGTATCAGTCAATCATATCTGATCTTTAGATGTTTCTGGGGGCCCTCCTTGGCGTGAAATGTACATACGTTTTGAACATTAATCTCTCAACAACTACTGAACGGAGTAACACCAGATCATGAACACCACTCTTTCTGGACCAAAATCTAGCTTTCTACCAGATTTGGTGTAATTTCGTTCAGCTATTTTTGAGAGTTCGATATTCGATTTTTCTGTGGAAAATTGCATAGTGAAAATACATTATGAGACCCCTCTCTTTTTCTCGGCCCCTGCTTAGCGGATCACCCCAACAGGGGCAACCCCTCCATTAGGGCGGAGGAGTGCCGCCCCCCCCTGCCACCACCGCAAATAAAACAATAATAAAACGGGCTTTAAACCCTTTTTATTATCTTTTTATTTTAATCCCCCAAGACCCACCCCCAGGACTCTGACGAGTCTTGGGGGCGGGTCCAGGTGATGACACTGTGGTTGGGGAACGGTAGTGCACTCCCTTGTCTCTTCTCTGCGCATGAGGGTTTGGCCGGCCGTTTTACGGCCGCCCCAGCTACATTGCTGGGGCTGGAGAAAGCAGGCACAGGCTCCCAGTCTGCCTGGGAGCACAAAGTCCCAGCGCTCAGGCCAATACTTTCCTGCAGCGTCATGATTGGCCGCAGTCTGGGAGCCTGTCCCAGAAGCAGGAAGAGCGTGATGGAGCAGACGGCGGAGGCGGCATCGATCAGGTAAGTTTTTTTATTTTTTTATTCTTATTTTGTCCCCCGACCCCTTACCCAGCTCCCTCGTCCGGCCCGCTCTGCCACTTTGGCAGGGGACGGTCCGCTGCTGCACCCCAAAGCTTTCCAAGAAGGAGCTGAAGTGGATGACAGTTTTTTTTGGAAAGGTATGTGATGGATCGTCAAACGGCGCCAAAGTTATAAGCAAAACTAAAAATCTATTTCATATGGAAACCTGGTCCATACACACACTCACTCATATATGTGTATGTGTGTGTGTGTCTTGCAGTATTCTCGCATGCAGATGGGACTATTGCATGTTTATGACTTAGGAGAGAATACCTACGGTGCATAACTAGGATTACAAGTAAGTAACAGTTCCTCTGTAACTATTGATGTGTGACTTATTGGACTATGACTGGTTGAAAGTCTCAGATATGGTGCTGAAAAATCATTGACTAAACTGAGTTAAATGCAAACATCTTCAAGTTAAATGTGAATTGGATGCAGGACTACATGAAGAACCTCAAATTCAGGGCAGAGAATATGGAGGAACATGCCAGGTGTAATAACAGTCAGGTGGTGGACCTGCTGGAATGGTTGTAGGGCCCCAGCTTCAAACTCTTGCCTGAGGAGTGGATCACTAATGCCTCCACCACTCCCAAAGTTCTTCTCATTCGAATAAGTACACAGGGATCTTGTGGTTCCCCACCATCTAGAGCCTCTCCACGCACCATCACAGCATGCCTGTTAAACTTTAGAAACCTATACCTCATGCCGCAGATGACTTGCGAATACAATCCTAAGAAGTTCGCATTTGCATTTGGCTGGCATCCATCTAGAAAGGCATAGAAAAAATGGACTGTGATGAGCCCTGAGAGATTTCCAATGGCTGAAATAATGTTAAGTATTATTTTTATCACTTTGTTGTTTGTTAACGAAGATACCCTACGTGTGAAAGGGATACCAAGAGGGAGTTCCATGCTCATTTTGCCATAGGACACGAGCTGTAACTCACTGATGAGGCCTAAGTAGTCCGAATCCTTTCTGGTGTTAGTTGTGTTCCCATCTGGAGGGTATGTGCCTGGCAGTTTAGAACAGACTTTCTATTGATCAGAACCAAGACTGATTTGCATGCAGTGGTCTCTGTTTGGAGTGACATAGTAGGTGAAAACAGTGGAGTGGTTTGTGACCTGAGAAATCACCAATGTCTGAGATTAGTTCAATTACTTCATTTTATCACTTTGTGATTTGTTCCCATGAAGTATGATAACATGATGGTGTTGATTTATCCCAGCTATATTATCCTGCCACAATGAAGGACATTCATGAAATTAAAGAAGACGATAAGTGACTTTCAGCCAAAGTACATGCTCTTGTTCCTAGCGCCAGTTTGCACTAAAGTCAGGCCAGATGCCCAGGGCCTGAACATCTGAAGGGCTTTTAGGCAATCCTTGTAACAAGTATTGCTGCAGTCCTTTTAATTGTACAAACCAGATACTACTACAATCTCAATGAAATGATAAGGGTCTTCTACTTGACTTTCAGTGGTTAACTTTGTCAAACAATCAAGACTTTTCTCCTTGAGGGTGGTGTAGGAGTAGAACATCTAGTTAAGGCATTCAAGTGTCACTCACAATAAACAGATATTTCCAGCAGTATATTTATATTTTTACAAAATGGAATAAGCCTTTCATTATGTAAAGATAACGTGCATTAACTTTAAGGAGTCTTGTGGCATTATGAGAACTTGGAGTTCTCATAATAAATACAGTTCCACCATCTTCTCTGCAGAGCAGAGGGGTAAAGCTTGTTGGAAATAAGATTTACAAATATACAAATTTAGCTAAGGATCCTAGGGGCATTCACAGTCTGTCTTGTTCGGGGCCACTGGTCTGTAGAGGAAGGGGATCCGCACCTAGCAGTTCTCAGCCCTATAGTGGCAATGGGCTGAACGGGCGGTGTCAGTCAGCCTACAGCAGTTCAAGTATTTGTGCTTGAGAGTAATGCATGGTAGCAGAGTGCACCTCAAGATGGAGATTTATGCTACTACAATGATGTTCGCAGGTGTGCTGGGGAGTGGGTATTGTCTGTGCATTTTGGAGTCAACTCTTTGGAATGCTGACTTCCTGGTACACCTTCTCAGGAGGTGAGGGCCCCCCACACAGGTGCCATTTGCATGGTCACACACCGCCTCATGTTTGTGTGAACACAGAGTTTCACAATTGTGATAGGCTTGCTCAAGGGATGCCTCTTGCAGGGTCACACACCGTCATGATGCCTGCAGTACTTCGACAAGTAGTCAGGTAGAGCACTGGTCATATGACTGGAGACATGGGTACATCTTAGTCTGCCAGAATGGTTAAAATAAGGGGTATTTTGCTATATGGATATTATGCCAGGGACTTTAGCTGTACAACTTCTTACTCCTGTTTTGCCTGGGAATGCTGCACTGGGCCGTGGATGGTTTCTGGCAAGATGTTGACTCTTTGGTACTCGCTAATATGTAAGCACTTGATATATTCCCTGTTGTGTTCCTCCATGATGTGGCGATTGAGTTCTAATAGCAGGCTCTGGAGTGGAGGTGGAGAGGGAGGAATTCTGCTGCATAGCTGATTCTTCCTTGAATAAGTCCTGTCCTCCTCCCAGACTTACAACTTGTGACAGGTCCTTACTTGGCCTCCAAAACTAGTTTGAGTGCTAGGTGCTGCATGATGTCTGGTGTAAAACTGATCAACAAGTCAGAAAATACTCCTTTTTCCCTTGTTCACATGTTGCACATGAGACTGGAAATGCCTTAGCTTTGGCCAGGCTCCTTCCATTTAGTGCTGACAACTTGGGAAGACTGTCTGTGATCACAGTCTTCTATTGCATAATTTGCACTGGGGATGTCCACTTACCCACATGCTAACCTGGTGTCTCCAGTTGACTGCAATCTGTGATGCTGCCTTTAAGAGCACCATTGTTGACTCTACATGTAACTACTTAAATGAGATTAAGGGATCCACAGGTGATATAGTGAAGAATGGGAAGCATTTAAGGTGCAGGAAGCTATTGTAAGAATCTGGTCCTTCCTTGAGGACACAATCCATGACCTAGTGGTAAGATGCATAGTAGATCCCACATTGAAAGTAGGGCTTCTAGCAATGAGGACTGAACAAGGGGACCAGTTGGAAAGACTATGGTACCTACATTGTCATCAAGAGGGGTAAAAAGTGGAAACATTGTTAGCATGATTGCTGGGAGGTGACGTTGCTAGGAGTAATCCAACCACCCCAAGAGTTGAAGTCTGCTCCCTAGCTTGTGCACAAACTGAGGTCAATCATGTATTTGCCTATTAATATGAATCTTAGTACTACCATCCTACTATGTCCTATCTGGGTCAGGTGAGACTGTTCTACCGCGTAATCCCTAAATAGGCAGAACTCCTGGCCTGATAAACTCCAGGTTGAGTTTGATGATGTGTGTAATGGCCTGCTTCTGCATTTCGGTTAGTTCGACTAGGAAGCACCGTCTGTCCTTTGTGGCACTGGTTCCCAAACATTTAGATAAGGAATCCCCATGGTCAGTCTTCTACCATCTGCTGTTGATGCAAAATCTAGACTATTAGATTCTGGGAAACTTGCTGGTGACCAGGATTTTAACTATTGTGACCACCTGATGCATTTGCACTGAGCTGACTTTAAACCCTGCAACAACACTGGTGTGGTACCAAAATATCATTGTCAGAAAACCATCTCCTGTAAATATTGTGTGATAAATATTAACAAAAATATTGTCCCCTTGGAGTTAGTAAATAAAAATGTATGCCCAATGCCACAATATTTTTGTAAATGATATTTAGGACACATTATTTATGTGAGACAATATATCTGATTGTACTCTTGAATATCGACCCCTCCAGAATTTCGATGTGCAAGAATATGGCATTTGGCAGGCATATTGAGGGGCAAAATATAAAATATTAAGTGCATATAGGGAAGTATATATTTACTATTACTAACTCCACATCTACATATCCTAACGATATATCTACTGCCTAGGTACATATATGTGGAGTTAAGCATATAAAATCTACATTTACATACTTGTTGATATATTTTTTTCGATATTTGGTTCCCGATATCATGTCCCAATGATATTCTGATGTTGGTATTCAGGTTGCTCACCAATATTTCTGTATACAATATTCTGACATACAACCCACAGCCCCACTTATAATTTACAGCACCTGTTTCACCTGATGGCTGAAGTCTTCCTGCGCTGGGGACACTTGCACATTGTCCTTGAAGACAATGTTACCTACCTTTGATAACGCTCTTTCTAGTGGATTCCTCAACTTTAGAATATCCCTGATTTGCCAGACTGGATCCAGAATATTTCACAGCAGTGCTGCCGCTTAAGGCTAAGAGGCACCTTGCAGCTTGGAAGTGACAGGGCAGAGCTACATATAAGAACCCCTGTGTGCCGAAGTTTGTTTCTTGCTTGACACTTTGTGGACCCTTGAACTCAGAGCACAAAAGAATTAGAAGTACCAGTATGCAGATCTCTAATTTGGGACCTTTTTAGATAGTGAAAAGAGACCTCTCCACAAAACTGGAAAGTGGGTAATCTGCGGTTATATAGACTATCCACCAGAAGGCCTGTTACCAAAGGAAAGTAACTTGTTCCTATGATGTATATTTCTAACTGCAGATTACTCGCCTTTTGAATAGTTACCAAAGCAGTACCTCCCAAGGTTGAGGGTTTTCAGTGTGCTCAGAAAAGAAAGTCCTGTAGAACCGAATGGGTTAAATGCTATTCTCATTGGATATGGGTGTCAAGGCAGTAGTGCTTCGTGAATGTGTGCACTGTTGCGCACGTCGCCACCTGATAGATATCAAGAACAGGCACTGCGCATGCTAATGCAGTGGTGGCAACTTTGACCTGGTCGAATGGGCTCTCAGTCCTTCTGGAGGCTACTTTTGGGCCATTTCATAGCAGATCCTAATGCAAAGGACTATCCAACTTGATTGAGCCAATTTCTCTTTCTTTGCCACAGAGAACCCCACAAAAGCTGATCATCCACCCACTGGTCTTTTGTGCGATCTATGTAAAAACTTGAAGATCTTTTGGGGTCCAGTTGTTGAAGGCTCGCTTCCTCTTTTGAGGGGTGAGATGGGGTAAACAATGTTGGGAGGGTGATGGATTGCCCAATGTAAAATGGAGTCACGATTTTCGGCAAGACGACCACCCTGGTATTCAGCACCAATTTGTCCGTAACATAGGTGGTGTTGGTTGACTGCACTGAGAGGTCATGGCACTCAATCACGCAACAAACTGAAGTAATCATGATGAGGAAAAGTCCTTAGTGCCAGAAGAATCAACCAGCAACTGTCCATCAGCTCAAGGAAAGTGCAGAGAAACGTCAGGACCAAATTAAGGTTCCACTGTAGCAGCACAAAGGACTTGGGAGGGAGCATGTGTGTTAAGCCTTTAATAAACTGCATCACAACAGGTGATTTGAATAAGGTTGGTTGTTCCGATAAATGCAGAAAAGCCAAAAGGGATGATATATACCCTTTAATAGTGCTCACTAGAAGTCCTTGCTCGGCCAAAGACAAAACAAATCACACAAAACAAATCAAACAGCTTGGTTTGCAGAGAGTCAGTCCTGCGGACTCCACACCTGGTCACAAATTTGTCCCAGCATACACAGACTTAGTGGAAGAGCACCTAGCAGCCAGCATGACATCCACAACTTCGGTTGTCAAGTCATATGCCGTCAACTGCTGTCACTCGGTCTCCACGGATGGTGGAGTTGATTGCGCGGGTTCTGGTGGAGAACCCTGCCCTGTACTGCGACAGAAGATTTTCCTGAAGTTGCAAACTGTACATTCTTAAAGGTTTTGGGCACCACTGTCTCCTAGCCCGCTCTAGGGCCACAAAGATTACTTGGTTCCAGACATTCCCGAACTTCTTCAGAACTATGGGAAGGAGAGCCAGAGGTGGGAAGGCATACAGTAGTCCCGTGTTCCATCCCAGTCAAAATACATCTGCTAGGGAGGACCTCCATGGGAACTCCAATGCACCGAGCTTGGACAGTGATTGTTCTCGATGGTGGCTAAAAGATCTAGCCACCTTGGGGTGTAGCCGCCATTCATGATCCATCAAAAAGCGCTCACTGAACTTGTCCGCTCTGGCATTCAATGATCCAGCTACATGGTTCACAATCAAGGAAATGTCCTGATGTCCCAGTAATCTCCAGAGACATAGAGCCTCCTAGCATATGACTCCAATCCACACTTCATGTTGCAGTACCATATAGTGGGAGTGTTATCCCTGAGAACCTGTTCCAGCCTCTCTTTAATGGACAGTTGTAAGGCCTTCAACAAATGGCCTGCAACTCCAATAGATTGATGTAGAGGCAGTGTTTCACTGGAGACAAGGGTCCAAGACCAGGGCCTTCTGATCTCCACCTCTCCCAGCTGACCTCACCATACCCAGCAGGTATGCATCCATCATCACTAACTGCTCTGGATAGGG
This sequence comes from Calotriton arnoldi, assembly GCA_963921515.1. Taxonomy (NCBI): domain Eukaryota; kingdom Metazoa; phylum Chordata; class Amphibia; order Caudata; family Salamandridae; genus Calotriton; species Calotriton arnoldi. The sequence goes on along the minus strand of CAWUFW010002669.1, from coordinate 436,823 downwards.
AACAGAGAGGGAGATCTGCTGCTGGTTAGGTAGTGGATGAGCAGCCTGACCTGGATGCCATTCAACATCTGACAGGCTTCCTTGGTGCTAGGCCCACTGAGAATTCAGATCCTACTGCAGAGCCCACATATGCCACCGGGCAAAGTGGGCAAGCTGGATTCAGGAGGCCAACAGTCCAAGAAGCCTCAGAGCTGCTCTCTCCGAGGTCCAGGAGCAAGGCTGAAACATCAATATCATAGTCCAAATGTCCTGGACTCATTGTGATGAAGGAAAGGCCCTGAACTCCACCATGACCAAGAAAGCTCCTATACAAGAAAGTCTCTGTGAAGGAGTCATGTTTGACTGCAGCTCCTTGACCAAGAATGCCAAAGATATCAGGAAGTCCGCGGTTGTCTGGAGGTGGTATACAACTGACCGTGGCGAGCTCACATTCAACAGCCAGCCACCGAGGTTGGGGAAAACTCAAATCCTTAATCTCTGTAGATGGATGACAACCACTGCCTTGTCTTTCATGAACAACTGTGGGGCATTGGTAAGGTCAAAGGGAAACACTGCAAACTGAAAAAAGCTCTTGGTCTACTTTGAATCTCAGGTAACGTATGTGGAACTGCAGGACAGCCACATAAGTGTCCACCAGGATCAAGGATACCATCCTGTCACCCAGATCCAGCACAGGTAGAACCTGGGTCACAGTAAGCATTTTGAATTTGTACTTTTGCAGGAAGGCATTCTGAGGGTGAAGATCTAAAATAGGACAAAGACCTCCATCCTTCTTCCGCACAAGGAAATAGCGGGAGTAACAACCCGGCCCTATTTCCTAGTGCGCAACTCTCTCAATGGGCCCTTTGGACAGCAGAGCTCACACCTCTTGCACTCAGATGGATAAATGTTCCTCAGAAAGCCATTTTGATGTTGAAGGAAGCTGCAGGGGATAACAAAGTAACTGAAGGGCATAGCCCTGCTGTACGATCTGGAGAACCCATCTGTTGGATGGGATGGATTGCCACCCAAGAAGAAAAAGTTGGATCCTGCCTCCCACTGGGCGTTTGTGTGCAACAAATTCAAAATGCTTACTGTGACCCAGGTTCTACCTGTGCTGGATCTGGGTGACAGGATGGTATCCTTGATCCTGGTGGACACTTATGGCCAACTAAAGTGGTCTGGAAGCTAATGGCACAGGGTAGGGGGACTATGAAGATCGGGTGACCTACAGGCTGCCCGCCTTATTCCCATTCCTGTCTCCAGCCACGAAAAGACTGGGGTGACTGCAAGGCGGATGGAAGATCCTGGCGTTGCCTACATGCCAACCCTCTGCAGGAGCTTTGGAAGGGCCGAAACTGATGACGAAGCTGCCTGGCAAGGGTTGAAATGCCCAAAGGTAGCTCCATAGCCCTACTTTGTTTAAAGCATTCTATCACAGAATCAGGGTTTTCGCTAAATAGGCTGGATCCATCCAAAAGGTGTATCCATAAAGAATGTCTGCACATCTCCTAAAAAACCTGTGGATTGCATCCACACATGGCGATGAAGTACTACACTAAGGTCCACTGCTCTCCCCAAATATTCGGTAGTATCCAGACCAGCACAAATCATATATTTGGCTGCATCCTGACCTTCTTGAATGGTTTGAGAATGGATTGCTGGCAAGATCTCTCTGGTGATGCCCCAGAGGGTGTGCATATAACAATTCAGTAGGCAAACCACATTGACCAACCTCAAGGCGTGGCTGGCCAAAGAGAACATTTGTTTTCTAAATGCCTCAATCCTTTTTGGCTCCTTGTTGGGGTTGAGGGAAATAATTAAGATTCACCTTGCTGTTGGAAGCTTAGAACACCAAACTCTCAGGAGAAGGATGATGCCTAAGAAAATTTGGGTCGCCAGGGGCTGATTTGTTCCTTGGTGGGCAAGAGCGCGACTTTGACTAAGTGTCCATAAGAGTATCAGTTAATGCTTTGTTGAACGAGAATAAGAGCTGGGAGGAAGCAAGCCCGGGTTGTAAAACTTTAGTAAGGACGTTTGTTTTAACTGCAGCAGAAGGTAGTTGTAGGTCCAGGACCTCAGCAGCACATCTGAAATACTGCATCAAAGGAAGCACTCTCTTCTGTTGGTGAAACAAGGGGGGAAATCAATGCTGTATCAGGAGAGCCCACTGCCCTCCTGTAAATCCATTTATAAGTGGTCATCATCATAATGTGGGAGTAAATAATCCCCACCATCACCATTGTCATCTCCAGGCGGTGGTAAACTCTGGTCAGAATCGGAACCAAAAAGATGATGGGGACTTTGTGAATAGTTTCACGGAAGTGGAAGTGTATTGTCTGAATCAAACTATACAGGAACTGATTGTGCTGGAGTGGAATCAGAGCATGATCTCGGTTGGGAATGAGTGGATCTGTTGCGGAAACATGTAGAACAGCGTCAATTAGAGAGGGACCTGTGCAGGTCTCGGAACCAGAATTTAAGTTAACACCAGAGTCGATGCAGAGCCTGAGGTGAGTTCCACGGTCTGAGATGACGCTGAGGATGGATTAGCAGCAATAACCTGACCAGAGGCCCATGCAGATCTTTGAGGTCCAAGGGTGTGCCAGTGGGAACCGAAAGAGTGCCAAAAATATGCTGCACTGCTTCCCTAAGAGCCTTGACCTGCTGCGTCCTCATCAATGGGTCGACAAACTTAGGGGATCATCGGGATTAGCTATGGGTTCAGCCCCTGAATCAGGAATCAGGAGTGAAATTGAGTGGTACCTTGACACACTGGTGACTTCTCTTTACATATATGGGGCGGGAGGGGGTCGAGTCCAGCTTTGCCTTTTTATGTTTCCTCTTCACTTTAGACTTATGCTTACTGAATGACTTTGACTGCGAAGAAGATCTGTCACAGGATTGGCCGTGAGAGTGGGAACATGTCCACGCCCTCGACTTGGAGCAGGAACAGGACTTACGCAGGGTCCGTGACATTTTTTGATGTTCGGCGATGTACAGCTTCAGTTCACTGTCCTGGATCGCCTTCTGGTGCTTGAGAGACACTTATCGTATGACTTGGAGTGGCTCCCCTACCCCAAACACCAAAGGCACACCTTGTGTGCATCCGTCTCAGACATCTGTTTACAAAAGTCACAGCATGGTTTAAAGCCTGTAGATTTAGGGCAGGACATAGTTCCCTTGCACACTGGAATTCAATTTGAAGGACTTGTCTAACTGATGAAAAAGGGAGCGAAGTGCCAGAACTGCATTTGAAGGTGCAGAAAAAAGGGACTGATATTGGCACTCAGGAGTGGGGCTTATATGCTGCTCTGCTCCATCCTTTCCGGGGCTGAATGAAGTCAACATGGAGCCGAACAACGGCACCTAACAGTGCACTGGAGGACTACTGCGAAATCTTCTGTACCCTGTCTGGTGCGCAAATACTCTAATGGTGAGGAACCTGCAGTTAAAACTGTCCATCAGATTAAACTTTTGCTCGGTACTTATGTGTGGGATACACCTCCTGTATGGAAATCTGGTGACCTCTGGGAGAGTGATCTCAGACCTGTGTGAATTGAGTGCTGCATCAGACCTTGCTGTTTGCTGTGCTATTTGAGCCTCTGGTCTGCCATGCATGATGACAAGGCTTTAACTGGGGCCTGATCCTTTTGCCATCCATACATGAGAGAGGATTCCAGAAGAAAGTGGCCTGAAACCTGATTTGTGATGGCACTGTTTGCCTGTGTCTTAAGGGGCATCGAGCTCCACAGATCAGGCTGTGCTTGACTCCACCCCATCCGGTCCATGTGCCCCAAGCGCCTTGGTCCATGTTGTCCAGTGGGGGCCCGAAGTGATTGTTGAAAGAGAATACGCTCAGTCCTCCCAGTGTTCAGCTAGCTCTTCAGTCACTGTTTGTAGCACGAGCCCTTCAGAGCTGCGATCCGACTATCTTGTGCCCAGCTGCCTCCTGAGACGTCCTCAAGTTTCAAGGCCACCAGCTGTCTTCCCTCGGTACAGCACTGCAGAAATCTAGACTACTGGATGTTCTGATGGGGCTTCGACACCTTTGATTTTAGCCACTCAGCAAGAGCCTTACCCATTTTGGATCTAGGCATCACTTCACTTCTCTGCAATGTGCCAGGCATGGCAAGCCACACCCTAGCTGCTCTCTCCGATGCCCTATATACTCTTTGAGGTCTAAAGCACAGTCATTGTGCTGTTCCATGTTAACTACTCAATAAGCTCCTTGTTGGGGAGTTACTTGTGCTCAATTAGGATAAGGAAAGATTGCTTGGGGATTATGGCCTAGAGACTCAGCAGGGCGTGTCTGCCATTTTGCAGTATATTTATCATGCCAGTCTTATCAGCTGTCAAAAACCACTTTTCATAGCCTCTATGATGTGTATGTGATGCTGCATATATGAAAATATTCTGTATTTTTGATTTCAAGTAAAATTTTCTATGATCGAGAACTTGGAATAAAATTAAGTAATTCTTCATTTTTTCTGTTATTTGCTAATTGTTATGGATTGTATATCGACTGCTGGTCCTGTCTTTTCTTGTTATTCATTGTTCTGCTCTACACAGGAACTTTTTCTTTCTGCAGTGTACCCACTGGTCTGACTGCTCATTGTCCCTTCTCTTCTAGCCTCCTCATGAAATTGTTGTTGCTTGTTGGATATCCCAGTCACACTCTCCATCCTCACCATCTTCAGTCACCCACTACTTCAGATAACTTAAATTCAGTTCACCTATCATGGCTGATGTTCTACTCACACACATCCTTCTCACTTCTGTCCATTTCCACCTGTTTGTCCCCTGTCCGCACACCCTTACCCCCACACACAGCTTCCTGCTTGGGTGTCCAGTATGTGTTAATCTCCCCCCCTCACGCTGCTGTGCTCCTTATTCCCTTCATTCCTATTTTTCGTGCTGGTTGTACAGTGCCTTGGCCTGCTTTCAACCATCTTGTTTAAAATGTGCAGGCAGAGACCCTTGACCTTGCCAGGTAGGTCGCTCCCCCACCACACAGCTCCGCCTGTGTTGTCCTGCCCGCTGCTGCTGCTGGTAAGTTCGCCCCTCTGCTTGTTGCCTCGGTGCCCGTTTTGCCTTCTGTACCCCTCGTTGCCCCCATTTTTTTGTGTCCATTTTACCTTCTGTTCCCATCGTTGCCCCCATTTCTCTGTGCCCGTTTTGCCTTCTGTACCCCTCGTTGCCCCCATTTTTCTGTGTCCATTTTACCTTCTGTTCCCATCGTTGCCCCCATTTCTCTGTGCCCGTTTTGCCTTCTGTACCCCTCGTTGCCCCCATTTTTCTGTGTCCATTTTACCTTCTGTTCCCCTCATTGCCCCCATTTCTCTGTGCCCGTTTTGCCTTCTGTACCCCTCGTTGCCCCCATTTCTCTGTGCCCGTTTTGCCTTCTGTACTCCTCGTTGCCCCCATTTTTCTGTGTCCATTTTGGCCTTCTGTTCCCCTTGTTGCCTATCTCCGCTCCCGCCGCTGCGTCCCCAGCGGCCCCGCCCCCCTGACTGACCATTCGCTGCCCCTGCCTCCCAGCTGCTCCTCCCTCCCACCTCCCCATATATGGCGGCCGCTGCGCGGTGAGGAGAGCGACCCTTGACCTTGCCAGGTAGGTCGCTCCCCCACCACACAGCTCCGCCTGTGTTGTCCTGCCCGCTGCTGCTGCTGGTAAGTTCGCCCCTCTGCTTGTTGCCTCGGTGCCCGTTTTGCCTTCTGTACCCCTCGTTGCCCCCATTTTTCTGTGTCCATTTTACCTTCTGTTCCCATCGTTGCCCCCATTTCTCTGTGCCCGTTTTGCCTTCTGTACCCCTCGTTGCCCCCATTTTTCTGTGTCCATTTTACCTTCTGTTCCCATCGTTGCCCCCATTTCTCTGTGCCAGTTTTGCCTTCTGTACCCCTCGTTGCCCCCATTTTTCTGTGTCCATTTTACCTTCTGTTCCCCTCGTTGCCCCCATTTCTCTGTGCCCGTTTTGCCTTCTGTACCCCTCGTTGCCCCCATTTTTCTGTGTCCATTTTACCTTCTGTTCCCCTCGTTGCCCCCATTTCTCTGTGCCCGTTTTGCCTTCTGTACCCCTCGTTGCCCCCATTTTTCTGTGTCCATTTTACCTTCTGTTCCCCTCGTTGCCCCCATTTCTCTGTGCCCGTTTTGCCTTCTGTACCCCTCGTTGCCCCCATTTTTCTGTGTCCATTTTACCTTCTGTTCCCCTCGTTGCCCCCATTTCTCTGTGCCCGTTTTGCCTTCTGTACCCCTCGTTGCCCCCATTTTTCTGTGTCCATTTTACCTTCTGTTCCCCTCGTTGCCCCCATTTCTCTGTGCCCGTTTTGCCTTCTGTACCCCTCGTTGCCCCCATTTTTCTGTGTCCATTTTACCTTCTGTTCCCCTCGTTGCCCCCATTTCTCTGTGCCCGTTTTGCCTTCTGTACCCCTCGTTGCCCCCATTTTTCTGTGTCCATTTTGGCCTTCTGTTCCCCTCGTTGCCTCTCTCCGCTCCCGCCGCTGCGTCCCCTGCGGCCCCGCCCCCCTGACTGACCATTCGCTGCCCCTGCCTCACCGCCTCCCAGCTGCTCCTCCCTCCCACCTCCCCATATATGGCGGCCGCTGTGCGGCCGCGCCGCTGGCGCGCCTAAGGCAAGCCCATCTGCGCCCGTCCGCGCCTGGACCGCGCCCAGTGCCAGAACCCCTGGTCCTTGCGCCCCTCGCTCCAGCCTCGAGGACCGACGCCGATACGATGCCACCACACTCCACGCTCTCAACCCCGGACGGACACACAACTGCTTCAACGCCGCCCCGAAACGCACTCATGGTCCCTTCACCTGCCGGAACTGCAGCTACACCAGCCTCAGAGCCGCCGAAGCGCCCGCCAAGAAGGACCTCAACCACCTCCGATGCATCCTACTGAACACCCGCTCCGCACGCAAACACGCCGTCGAGCTCTGGGATCTGCTCGACACATCATCACCAGACGTCGCCTTCCTGACAGAGACCTGGATGAACGACTCCTCCGCACCCGACATCGCCATAGCCATCCCAGACGGCTATAAGATCACCCGCAGAGACCGCATCAACGGAGTAGGAGGATGAATCGCCATCGTCCACAAGAACACCATCAGGGTCTCGACCATCACCGACGACATTCTCTGCACCGCCGAACACATGCACTTCCAGATCCACACGGACCCCAACACCACCCTTAGAGGCACCCTTGTCTACAGACCCCCTGGACCCCGACCCCAGTTCAGCGACTCCATCGCCGACTTCATCAGCACGCACGCCCTGACCTCTACCGACTACATCTTCCTCGGAGACCTGAACTTTCACCTGGAGAACAACAACGACAGCAACTCCACCACCCTGATCGACAACCTCGCCAACCTCGGACTGAGACAGCTCGTCACAACACCGACCCATTTCGCCGGCCACACGCTCGACCCCGTCTTCTCCTCAAGCTCCCACGTCTCCTTCAGCCACACCACCAAACTCCTCTGGACCGACCACCGCTGCATCCACTTCACCTTCCAGAAACCCACCACACACCACTGCACCCAACAGATCCCATGCCGCTGCTGGAGCAAAGTCACCGAAGACCAACTACGGGCAAACCTCGCTCTCAGCCCACCCTCCGACCCATCCAACTCCGACGACGCTGCCTGCAACCTCAGACGATGGATAGACGACTGTGCCAACACCCTCGCCCCGCTGAAAAAACTCACCTACAGTGACACCACCAAAAGAGCCAGCTGGTTCACCCCGGAACTCCTAGCTTCCAAGCGTACCTGCCGGAAACTAGAGAAGAAATGGCACAGTGAAAAGACACCGGACAGCCACGCAGCCCACAAAGACGGCATCCGTAACCACCACCACCTCATCAGGTCCGCCAAGAGGATCTCCTTCAAAGACCGCCTCGACAACAACACACACATCAGCAAGGAGCTCTTCAACATCGTGAAGGAACTCTCCAACCCCAGCTCCAACACCAACGACAACCCGCCGTCGCAAGCCCTGTGCGATTCCCTCGCCACCTTCTTCCACCGCAAGATCGCCGACATCCACGACAGCTTCAACACCCAGACAGCCCCAACTGAGACCGATGCACCAGACCCTCCGCACACCATCGACCACGACCCCTTGCCAGCCTGGGCCAGCGTGAACATCGATGACACCATCAAGACCATGAGCACGATACACTCCGGCTCCCCGTCAGACCCTTTCCCGCACCACATCTTCAACAAAGCCAGCAGCTCCATCGCACCCCACCTGCGCAACGTTATCAATCTCTCCTTCGAGACCGCGACCTTCCCAGAGAGCTGGAAACACGCAGAGATCAATGCCCTACTCAAAAAACCCAAGGCGGACCCGAGAGACCTCAAGAACTTCCGGCCCATCTCCCTGCTTCCGTTCCCAGCCAAGGTCATCGAGAAGATCGTCAACAGACAGCTAACCCGATACCTCGAAGAAAACAGCATCCTGGACCCATCCCAGTCAGGGTTCCGCAGCAACCACAGCACTGAGACTGCCCTCATCGGCGCCACCGACAACATCAGGACCCTGCTGGACAACGGTGAGACTGCAGCCCTCATCCTGCTGGACCTCTCCGCCGCCTTCGACACTGTCTGCCACCGCACTCTACGCGCACGCCTCCACGGCGCAGGGATCCGAGACAAGGCCCTGGAATGGACCACCTCCTTCCTCGCCGGCAGAACCCAGAGAGTCCGCCTCCCACCATTCCGATCCGAAGCCTCCGAGATCATCTGCGGCGTACCCCAGGGATCATCCCTCAGCCCGACACTGTTCAACATCTACATGGCCCCGCTCGCACGCATCGCCAGACAGCCCGACCTCAACATAATCTCCTACGCCGACGACACTCAACTGATCCTCTCCCTCACCAAGGACCCCCTCGCCGCCAAATCCAACCTCCATGAAGGAATGACGGCCGTCGCCTATTGGATGAAGATCAGCCGACTAAAGCTGAACACGGACAAGACAGAGGTCCTCATCCTCGGCTCCAACCCCTCAGCCTGGGACGACTCCTGGTGGCCAACGACACTGGGGGCAGCCCCGACACCCACCGACCACGCACGCAACCTGGGAGTCATCCTCGACTCAACGCTCTCCATGGCCAAGCAAGTCAACGCAGTCTCCTCCTCCTGCTTCAACACCCTCCGCATGCTTCGCAAGATCTACAGGTGGATCCCGACAGATACAAGAAGACCAGTCACCCAGGCCCTCGTCAGTAGCAGACTTGACTATGGGAACGCCCTCTACGCGGGAGCCCCGGCCAAGCTCATCAAGCGACTGCAACGCATGCAAAACGCCTCCGCACGCCTGATCCTCGACGTACCACGCCACAGCCACATCACCCCCCACCTGAGGAACCTGCACTGGCTCCCCGTCGACAGGAGAATCTCCTTCAAACTCCTCATCCACGCACACAAGGCACTCCACAAGACCGGCCCAGCCTACCTCAACAGACGACTCTTCTTCTACGTCCCCAACCGCCAGCTCCGCTCCGCCGACCTCTCCCTCGCCACCGTCCCTCGCATTCGAAGAACAACCACCGGCGGCAGATCCTTCTCCCACCTCGCCGCCAAGACCTGGAACACCCTTCCACTCAGCCTACGACAGACCCAAGACCTGCTGACCTTCAGGAGGCTACTCAAGACCTGGCTGTTCGACCAGTAGCGGCACCCCCCCCTTTTCTTTTTCCCCCAGCGCCTTGAGACCCTCGCGGGTAAGTAGTGCGCTCTACAAATTCTGTGATTGATTGATTGAGAGCCACAGTTTTAAAGTACTGTTCCTCTGAGCATGAATATGATTCACTGGCAACCTAACAAAGTGACAACAGTAGTTCCATTGCCATCTTTTTCAGGAACTCCAGTTGAAGACAGAACAGCAGCAGAAGATTCTGAAGGTTAAAACAGAGGAGATAGCAGCAATAAGGAAGAGAAAGAGTATTGTTGGCACACCAGATCAGCTTCAGGTATCTGTCACAGTAATACATTCATTAATAATGATTTGTTTTGCCTGTGTATACGTTCAGACATATTTAAGAATTGAACATTGTTCTCATTATATTGACACATTTACCTCTTCCTTTTAAAGTAGGGGTTTGGTTCACTAAAAGTCATAAACTCTTATGGGTGAATTTACTGAACAATGCACTATCACAAAAGAAGTTGGCATTGGGGTACAATGTGCGCAATCATTAAAGCAATATACAAAGTGTGCTCCTCAGAGTGTATATCTAAAGAATTTCATTATAGGAGCATTTTAAGATTGTGAGAATGGTCCTTTTCCCAATGTACCCCTATGTAAAGCTCTCTTTTGCCTTCTAGCCACCTGTGTGCTGTAAATATATGTTTACTAGTTTAAAAAACACATTCGCAAAGCTAAAAGATCTTGGCTGTAAAATGCAGAACTGATTTCTTTACCATTGCTTTTTGGCAATCGTGTGCAAATGCATGCATGGCAACATAAATCCATGCATGACCAACAATTTTGCAATGGATTTTCTATTAAAGAAAGATGTTAAAGAAAACCCAGACCAAGACAGAAGCTCACACACATTCATACACCTGTGTGCACAGACGTATGTTGGGACTGATGCATGGTTGCTATTTTTAATTTACCATTCTAACATGGTAGAGGGTTATATTCGAAAAGTGATTTACAATTTAAGAAACAATGAAAAACAGGTGTGAAGGAATTAGCCTGGTAGTACTTTGCAGGTGCTGGGCTGTTGAGAAAAAAAAGAAAAGGATCGTGTAATTGTCCATTCTTGATTTGTCTTTCCAAAATTCAAAGAAGACTACTATTCATTCCTTAATTATCATCAGTCCATTAAAAATATAATCACGTGGGAGTCTTGTGTTTCTAATGGATCCAAAAATTTTTATTCAATCAATGCTTTTCATTAAAAGCAGTCAACGCAGCCCAGCCAACGCGTTTCGTCCCTATGGACATCATCAATGAGAACAGGATATGAAACATTTATGTGAATTGTGCTGCACCTTGATAGACACAACAGAGGAATTAACGGAGTCTTCTGACTGAATCGTGATATTGAGCCCTGATGATGTCCTTAGGGACGAAACGCGTTGGCTGGTCTGCGTTGACTGCTTTTGATGAAAAGCATTAATTGAATACAAATTTTGGGATCCATTAAGAAACACAATACTCCCAATTGATTATTTTTTTAATGGACTGCTGATAATTAAGGAATGAATAGTATTATTCTTTGAATTTTGGAAAGACAAATCAAGGATGGACTTTTACACACTCCTTTTCTTCTAAAATTAGATTTTGAATGAACGTGGCCCTGGGGCAGTGTGACCAATTAAAGTTGAGCGTGAGAGTATGCTAATGGAATTGTCCTGTTATTACACCAGTGCACTCTTGTTCTTAGCCCACACTGCCAGTTGCAGAATTTTGGTGTGAAAAAAGAAATAAAAAAATATTTGCCAAAGGGAGCGGGATGGGCAATGCGGGAGGGGAGAACAGAACAACAGTACACATGCACTTCCATGATGTGCTCACTGCAAATTCGCCTCAAGACAGTAGTCAGAGGATATAACTGATCCAGTCAGAACACTGAGACTGATATGATCCTCCTTGGGACAAACACAAGAATAGGTAGTAAAGACATTGAAGAGGTTACAACTGAAATAGTCACAAAGCCATCCAGTCAAGAACAAGGGGCTGACCCAAAATCACTGTAAGCATAGATTATGTATTGGAAACAACGTGTCTGCCAATAGACCGTTAAAGCTAGCTGTGGCATAGCCCACAAGCTGTGACCAGGTTTGGATCAAACCAGAGCCAGATTAATTATTGTTTGGTGTATCATGTAGCAATGGAGGATATATTCTTTGGGTTTCAGAGCTCAGTTATTTGTCCGTAGCATGGCCCTCTTTTGGCCAGTGTGCCCTTTGCCTGTTGTTTGTTGTATTATGGAGGGATTTGTTGCTATCTTTGTTTTGGCAATAATTACTTTTTGCGGCCATGTTTTTAGATTTCTTCCCTGGTTGAAGGTATCTTCACAAACATAGATAGATGGGTAACAAAGCGTCTTATTTTACACAGAAGAGTATAATAACAGTACGCCAAGTAATACAAATGGTGATGTGGACAGAACTTTTGAAACCTTTTAAAAGGCGCGCAGCAGGCGCGCCGCTAGCGCGCCAAAGGCGCGCCTAAGGCAAGCCCGTCTGCGCCCGTCCGCGCATGGACGTCGCCAGGAGCAGGAACCCCGGCCGGTTTTGCCCAAAAAGTAACAAATGAGATGAGGATCTTTCGCACCTACACCGCCAAGAGTTGGTCAAGATTAACTACGACTATTCAACTAGACGGATAGCAAATAAGGCATGCGCCACATCCACAGAAGTAGTTGGTCCGTTTTCTTGTAATTCCTGTAAATTCCAAAGTATACAATTAGCACAGCCACAGAGAGACAATATCGCCACTGATCAGGGTATTAGAACTCCTCACCATTCCATGGGCAGGAAGTGCTCTCCTAGGACAGACAGTAGCGAAGGCTGGAACTGCTTTCTGGCTAACGTAAGGTCTTTGCCAAAGCATGCAGTCAACATATGGGACCTGCTGTCCTCCACTAACCCTCACATAGGGTTCCTGACAGAAACCTGGACTAAGCCTTGCTCCAACCCCGCAATCGCAGTGGCACTTCCAGAAGGTTATCACATACAAAAACTAGATAGACTGCACAGGGCAGGAGGAGGAATAGCCATCATTTACAAGGACCCCATCACAATCTCCATCCTAGACCAAATTTGCAATGACCAGCTGGAAATATTAGTTTTTAGAATGGACTTACACCAAAGTCTCAGCTGGAAAGGAGCTTTAGTATATCGCCCCCCGGGACCACTATCTAACACCACCACCTCACAGCTTATGGAATTCATTTCCCCACATGTTATATCAGCCAGGAATTTTTTACTTCTTGGAGACTTTAACGTGCACAGCGAAAACCCAGATAATCCAGAGGCGACTTCCCTTCTGACAGACCTGTCCTCACTCAATCTAACTAGAATAAATAAGGAGCCCACTCACCAGGCAGGTCACACGCTGGATATAATACTAACAAACTCCCCCAACATATCCTATGGAGCAACGTACCCCTTGACATGGTCAGATCATTCCATGATCGAGTTCCGCATCAACGGTCCAAAGGCACAGACTGTCCCCAAATACTACCCTAAAAAAAGTTATAGACAATGGCATAAACTTACGCCCTCACATTTTCAAGCCGCTTTGAAACTGACAATGTAGAGGAACGCCTAGCCTCCTTCAATTCCAGCCTGCTATCCACTATGGACAGCTTAGCTCCTTTGAGACAGTGCCCCACGAACATAAAACGCCGCCAGACACCGTGGTACTCTGCCACCCTTCGGCTCGAAAAAAGTCAATGTAAAAAACTTGAACGCTGTTGGCGTCGCTCACATGACACAATAGACAAAGAAAGATTTAAGTATGCACTAACACAGTACCATAATAACCTGAAAAATGCTTGCAAAACTCACATCGCATCCCAACTTGAACAAGCAGGGAGCACTCCGAGAATTCTCTACCAGATCCTAAAAACATTCACCAACCCCAAGGCCTGCGAAATTGAATCCGCCCCATCTCAAACGCTGTGCGACAATATAGCAAGCCATCTAACCCAGAAAATGTATATGATTTATAATAAAATCACCTCGACTAAGGGCCCTCAGACTGACCCTAAGTTTGATCTCCCACCGGCCACTCCCATTTCTCACATGCTGGAGAACTTCCCGTTACTTACTACAGAGGAGACTGAAGCTTTATTAAGAAGCGCCAAATCAGGGTCCCCACTGGATCTCATTCCTGCTAAAATAGCCGCCACACTATCTAAACAACTAGCTGGCCCCATCTGTTCTATCCTAAACAGCTCCATGAAGGAAGGCATTCTCCCACTGGATTGGAAAGCTGCACAGATTCTCCCAATTAGAAAAAATTCTAAAATCCCCACGGAAGACGTAACCAACTACCGCCCCATTTCCCTACTTCCCTTACATAGCAAAATCTTGGAAAAACACATTAATAAACACTTATCAGATTTCGCTGAATCCTTGAACTGCTTGGATCCCTCTCAATCTGGATTCCGTCCCAGTTATAGTACAGAGTCTGCGTTGGTGGCAGTCACTGACAACATCAGGATGCTGTTGGATAATGGTCAAGCAGTACTCTTGGTGCTGCTTGACCTATCCGCAGCATTCAATACCATCTCCCACCAGACTCTACTTAGGAGACTGGGAGACATAGGCCTTAAAGGGAATGCCTTGAAGTGGATGACCAACTTTCTGTCTGACAGAACTCAGACCATTAACCTAGGTCCATTTCACTCACAGACCACCAGGGTGACCAAGGGAGTACCACAGGGCTCATGTTTGAGCCCTACCTTGTTTAACATTTATGTTACTCCCTTGGCGAGACTATTGAGGAATTTGGGATTTATCCCTATATCCTACGCTGATGACACCCAACTGCTCCTCTTCTTTGACAAAACCAATTCCAACATTCAGACCACCTTTGCAGAGGGTATGAAGGCCATCGCGGAGTGGATGAAAGAAAATGTTCTCCAGCTCAATGCAGCTAAGTCAGAGATTATGCTGTTTGGTGAAGCTACAGTGAAGTGGTCCCCTAGCTGGTGGCCAGAGGAACTAGGTCCTACCCCATGTCCTAAACAGGTGGTAAAAAACCTTGGAGTTCGATTAGACCACAAACTCACATTGGGAGACCATACCACCTCCACTGCTGGAGCATGTTTCCATAGCCTTAGCCTACTCAGAAGAGTTTTCCCTTTCCTGCCACTATCGACACGGAAAACCTTGATTCAGGCATTAGTCCTAAGCCATCTGGACTATTGTAACGCTCTGCTGATCTCAGCCAATGAAAGCTCCACAAACAAACTGCAGGTGGTCCAGAACACCGCGGCCCGCCTGGTGACCAATGCCCCCCCCAGAACCGCATCGCTCCCTCTTCTTCAAAAACTGCACTGGTTACCAGTACGGAAGAGGATCAAATTTAAGATCTGTTGTATTGCATACAAAGCATTAAACAACCTAGGCCCCAGCTACCTAAACGACAAATTTGTTAGCTATGTTCATTCCAGACCCCTTCGCTCTGGAGCTAAAGCACTGCTCCAAGTTCCGCGCTTTAAAAAAACCCGCTTAGGTGGCAAAGCCTTTTACCATCTGGCCCCACACTACTGGAATGAACTCCCCATTCACTTGCGTCAATGCACGGACTATCTGGCATTCAGAAAGTTGCTGAAAACCTCACTGTTCTGATTGTCCCTCCTTGGTTTATTATGGCGGTCCTAGCGCGGAGATTCCCTGATGGGGTGATTCGGGCGCTCTATAAGTAAATAAAATAGAAATAGAAATAAGGCTAGATACTGCCTACTGCTGTACATGTATGCCAAAGGAGCAGAATAATAGTTGATACAGCAATCTAAATCACTAGCCCAAACTTTGTGGACCCTGTTGAATGGAGCCAAATTTGATTAGTTGTTCACACTACAAGCCCAGCCCTTGCATCGAAAGGAAAAAATATCCAGATAGGTGAGACCTATACATCTGATGCCTCGAGACTACAATGACAATGGTACAGAGGAGACACTGTACCTCTCGTTAACTATCATCACTTGCATTTTGTTGGCATAACTACGTCTATGCCATCAGGAAAATTGCCCATGGTCCTCCTTTTAGAGATCCATTTAAGTCATGTGATATTAGAAATGTGCTGCTATAACGCTTCTCTCACTGAACTTAGTGCCCATTTACCATTTTCTGTTTCAAAATGGCTTATTCAGGTTCCTAACAGTTCAGTAACTTGCGTACCTATTGTACTTTAAGTTTAAAAAGGATCTGAACAAATTAGTGACCATTATCCCCTTTGCCTACCATACTGTTACAACTTCCATACTTCTGTGTCTGTTGCCCGATGTGTTTATCAGATGTTTTGGTTACTATTTCTGTTTCTGTTTGACCTTCACCTTTTCAGGTTCACTACTCAAGGAATTTGATATTATTTCTAGTTCTTCAGGACTAATAAAATTGGCTTGGTGTTTTTCCATGTAATTTTTTTAAAACGTCTGTTGCTACAACATCAAACCGAAACTACAGGTCTTCAGCTGAGTTCCACTGTTTCTCTAGCCTTTGGTACATAGAAAGATCAGCACGGCTTGCAGGTCAGTCATCAAATGAAGTCAGGTGGGCTTTGTCTCTCCATTAAGGTAGTATAAAGGAAGATTGTGTGTTGTTGTGACATTGTCTTTCTGATTGATACTCATAACTGCACATTCCTCACTTTTAGAATATCCACAAGCGCCAGACTAGATTCAGAAAATTTCTATGCACCAGTAGGTGGCAACGTGCTGCTCCGCACTGACTTTGATCGGCCCTGAAAGTTACAATGGAACTCAAGAAAGAGCCACCCTTGGGCATCAATGTTAATTCCTCTCTTTCTATACCTTTGTACTTGGATCCGCAGATAGCTCCAAACTTTTTCTCCTTAGTTGACAAGTTTTTTCCTCAAAATTCCTGTTTTCTAGTGTGCAAGGGGACATGTCCCCTCCTAAAACTACAGGGGTTAAACCTTCTAGGGACTGTCGCAAACATCTGTATGTGACAGAGTCCCATGAGGCGTGTTTCTGGTGTTTGAGTATGGGCTGCAATTCCCAGTTGTGTGAGAAGTGTGCCCTTGTGAATCCTAAGCCGATCCGAGAACGCAAAGCCAAGCTGTTTGTTGACGAACACCAAAAGATGTCTCTTAAGTCCCGCTCCTGCTTGAAGTCAAGGGGCATGGACCCTTTACCGCTCTCAAAACATTACCATGACTGGTCATCATCACAGTCTTTGGGTAAGTCGAAGTAGAAGAGGAAGCATAAGGAGTCCAAGCGAGACTATTCCCCATCTCTCCACTCTCTCCCTGAGAAGTCACAAGGACGTCAAGGTACCATCAGGTCTTGCTCCTGGTCCCCTGATTTGGAGCCGATTCTGCAGCTGATTATGATGCACTCTGAATTTCCAGGGTCATCGACGAAGTCACAGCATATTGAGGCTTTCAAAGATGCCATGTTGCAAATCTTAGGCAACATTCTGGCTCCCTCTAGAGAACCTTTGTGCCCCAAGGATCCACGGAGGCCCCCAGTCCGGGTACCGCTGGTGGGTCTGCCCTCAGCACCGTATGTGCCTCCTGAACTCACCTTGGATTCCAATCCGACATCAGAGTCGACTTCAAATCCAGCACCAAACTCTCACTGGTTCCTGTGGTATCGATGCAAGGCCCGATGCCACAGACACCAGAGGAAGGCCCAGTTCCTGTAGTCCTATCCGACTACCATTCAAATTCATCTCAGCCCTGACTGAGGTCATATTCCGAAGCTATTCTGACAAACCCAGTCTCAGTTCAATTCGACTCAGACAGAAGCATGCCTTTGCCTCGGATCCACACCCAAGTGCTTCTCCAACTTTTTATTTCTGACTCTAATCGGAGCCAACCAACCTTTCAAAAGGATAATGAAGATGAGGGGGATTATCATCCTTGACACTAGGGTCTTGACAATTTATTTATGGACTTGCAAGAGGCCAGTGATTTGGACGATGCCCCGGACACTGCATTATGTTCTCAACAGAAGAGAAAGCCTCCTTTGCCGTTGTTATGGGACAAGCAGTGGAAGTCTTAAATCTACAGCTTCCAACTATGGAAGTCAAAACTAATGTGTTAACGGAAGTTCTGCAACCCAGACAAACGTCCTCTGAGCCCTTATTCCCATTTAATGAAGTTCTGACTGACACTCTAATGGGCACCCGGTTAAAGCCTTATTCGTGCGCACCAGTGAGCAGGCAGTTTACCAGAAGCCACGGGCCAGTGATAGGTGACCCTGACTTTACGTAGCACCCTATGCGTGTGGTGGTTTAGGCTTCCATCAACAGAGTGAACCCCAATTCATTCCCCACTACTCTGCCAGACAGAGTTGAACCGAATAAAGTCATATGGGAAACAGATGTTTTTCTCTGCTGCTCTTGCCTTGAGGTCAGTTAATACCAGCTATTTGCTGGGGAGAGATACCCATTCCTTAGGGACATTTTCTTTTAACAAAACTCTTTTATTTTTCAATGATGGTTTAAATACATAAGTATAAGGATATGTATCATAGACATTGTGACTGCCTCCTGGCAGTTAAGGAAGTGCTCTTTCAAGAAAGTACAATCTCCGCTGACAAAGTTGGTTTGACTTGTTACCTCTCATTTAGTTAGACAAGCACAGTCTTATAATTTAACATGAATTTGACTGGGCTAATTATTCTCTGGTTGGTCTAGTCACGTTCCGTCTACACTGGTATTGTAACCATTATTTAAACATGATTTTGAATTTCCTGCAAGGGTCCCAAATCTTTTGAATTTCTGCGGGCAATCTCTTCCACAGCCTCTGCTGGCATAGGAATTATTCAGCCATAATATCAATATCCTCTTAGTGTCTGTAAAAGACACAAATGCCCTATTCTGAAATAAGTTGGCCATAGCTTTGTTACCCTTAATACGCAAGTATCCACATCATAACATAGCATTCAGTAGCAGGGTATGCCCCACAAAATTTCTTGTTCCGCAAATGAGCTGATAGGTAGCAGCAATCCGTGATGTAATCCCAGTCTGCCCCCCTGACAAGTATAGTTTCAGAACTTCTTGCAACTCCCTGGGAATTGGTCCATATCCGTCTATACAAAAAACTTTCCAGTTTCTTGAAGATTCCCACAGGGTAAGTACACATCCATTGTTCAAATATTTAGAGATAGCCTGGGAACATAACCATTTTGCCAATGTTTTTCAGCCAATCTTTGACAGAGTGTGGGACGGAAAAGTCCTCTGCATGGCAAGGGATGTGTACCCCTTCCCTGATTGCCCAACTTTATTGTTGTCTGGAGCTCTAATGCTGATTTTTTTGTCATAGGCGAACACGAATCATGCGTGTTCCCCATGACATAGGTCTTGTGGCCTTGTTGGACCGGGAGGGGTTCCCAAAGCGCTACCCTCATAGTGGTGGAAGGCCACCGCCTTCACTAGGAGTTGGTTTTGCTATGTTCACTAGGAGTTAAGGAGCACGTGCGTGGTGATGGCAGCATACTGTGTAGTGATCAGTAGTAGTGAATAGGACCTTTTTACCCTGTGTCATTGGTGTGAGGCCTACAGGCTCACTTGCCTTTGTTAACATTCTGCTGCTGTGTGCTTAACTCAACCCTTGGCCTACATCAGATAGATGTGGATTGCTGCGCAGCGTGGGAGTACTGACTCTGTGCTGGTTGTATGTGTGCCTAGGAAGGGTACAGTACAGGGTAAGAGCAGTACTGTGCAGTGAATCAGTGGTTACTGCATGTACTGGGTGTATTTATGCCTATGAGGAATACATTAAATAAGAGCTGTAGTGCTGTGCAGTGCATGTGCAATGAGACCATGTGCTGGGTGTTTGTGTGCTTGCTTGAAGAACAATACATGAAGGGTGAAGTGTTGTACAGCGCACACATGGTGAGTGTGTGTGCTTGCAGTGTGTGTGTTTGTAAATGACAAACCCTGGTTGAATATGGAAAAGCTTCAGTGATGAACAGTGTGCACAGTTTGAGTGTGTGAATTGAGTGCATGTGTACATGTAAGGATACATTGCACAGAGGTAACAGTGCTGGACCCAAAGTGTGCTATGAATGTATACTGAGAGAGTGTACCTGCAAAGGTACATTGAATGGAGGACCTTGTGTTCCATTTTAGGAAGCCCAGGTCTGCCTGATGAAGACATGAGGAGAAGAGGAATCCCTCCAGAGAGATTTGGGTATTGCTGCATTCATGTGAACTGGGTGCTCTTTGATTCAGTGGTAGATCACAAGGAAGGGGCCTGGACACATATCAGGAAGGGAGATGGGGATGATAAGGGAATCATCAAGAGTATGGCTGGGGTTCTGGGATTAACCTTTTGATGCACATATCACTGTGGCTGACATCCAGGTGTGAACTCTGGTCACTGACATGAAGTGTGATGTGGGACAATCAGCTTCGGAATCTTGCCTGCTGTGACAGACTGTCTTTCATGAGGACAGAAGAAAGTGTCCACTTCAAAAGGAGCAGAAGCTCAACATAAAACTTCAACAACTCAGACCCTAAATTACATTTTGGTGTCTGGAAATGGACTATAAGAAGGTATGGTTGAGACCCCAAAATTTGTCATTTGCCAAGCAGCCAGGTGTTCTGCATGAGAAGGGGAAGCTCTGCAAGACTTCTGCCTGTGACCAGGACTGGGAGTCAAGGCCTTCTAGTCTCCCTGCTGGATGAGGGGCATCACCCAGGACACCAAGATCACCTCCCCTGGAGCGTGAGGCAGTGCACGGATCGGGTCGTTTCCCGTTTGCTCTGTCACCCTCGTATGCCAGGAGAGGGCTGCTGAAGATTGAGCTGAGAGTGAAGCACCTTGTCGGTCTGGGTGAACCTGTACCGCCGTGCTGCAGTGACCCCCGTATGCTAGAGGTATGCCAGAGGGGGCCACTGGTAAAGTTATCCAGTATTGGGGTATCTTTCATAGATTCACATGCTTAGAATCATCCCCGCCGACGAGGTGGGAGTATCACGGTACAATAAAATATATACATAATAGTCATAAAAACATTACACAATAGGCTACTATGGACAGTAAAGTCACTACATTAGCCTATCTTAGTCCATCAGGCTGCAGCACCCTCTTAGAACACTCCACAGAGAGGCAAACCCTCAGATTTTCTACTGCACGACGTGTGACAGGGAGTCTCCCTGAGCTCTGCTCAGTTTTTTCTTCACCTTTGGTTGAACTTTGTGAGTAGCTATGTCTGATTCTTCAAAGAAAAGCTTGTTTTTGCCTTGTTCTTCATGTGGGAAGAAGAGACTACATTTTGAGGATCCCCACAAGCAATGTATTTATTGTCTTTACCCAGCTCACAAGGTTAAAGACTGCAGGATTTGTAGAACCTTTCCTGCCAAGACTTTGAAGGACAGAGAAGGAAGATTGCTGGTTTGGCTGGAAAAGTTGAAAACTACTTCTGATGTCGTTTCAGGAGATGATGGCACTATTAGTCCTCAGGTGTCCACCCCTCTAACCAAGAAGAGGGATAGATCTGATGATCCCCCTGAGCGACAGAGTAAGACCTTGAAGAAGCCTCACTCTGAGACTGGTCACTCTTCCTCTAGAAAAGAGAAGCTTTCATTCTCTTCAGAGGAGAAATCTGGTGAAAAAGGGAGAATTTCAATGAAAACTGCCTCAAAACAGCAAAAAACTCATTCTGAGACTATCAGGATTCCTTCAACGTCGAAGAAACCACCGTCGACGACGAAATCTCCTCAGACGGTGAGTGCTTCCTCCTCGTCGACGAAGATCATCCCGCCGTTGACGATCGTTCCGTCGACGGCGGCATCGTCGACGATGATTACATTGCCTGCTTCGTCGCCGTCGACGATACCAGTGACGACGACTAGTCATTTCTCGTCAACGCCTACTTCGTCGACGACGAGACACCTGCCGTCGACGCTCCCGCCGTCGACGACGATTCAACTCTTGTCGATGGGCCCACCGTCGACGATCCCGTCGACGAGTCCACCGTCGACGACGATGATTCAATTCCCGTCGACGAGTCCACCGTCGACGACAACAGTGGCCTCGACGACGACAGCATCGTCGACGATGGTTTTTCCGTCGACAACGTCGATGATGACAACGTCGACGGTAGCTTCTGTTATGGCTATTTCTGCTGGAACTGACTCACCATCCATCTACATCTCGTCGACGCTGAAGCGTAAGAGACCTACATCTTTACAGGTTACACCAGTTTTGACATCAAAACTATCGTCGACGTTCCCATCAAGAAACTATTTTCAGGACGTTTCACATATTTCGCCCTTGCCTCCTAGTCACTATCTTGAGGAGTCAGAGGATGATGAACTTTTTAGCCCAGCACGCAATCCTTCCCAACTCAGGATCAAATATCAGGATGAAGAAGATGAGGAAGAGTACTATGAGCCTTGTGAGTCACTACGTGGTCCTCAAGAGACTTCTTTCCAGCAAGAACCTGTGGTGCAAATGCCTATTGCCTTGGTGCAAGACCTGACGGCTATGTTAAGGGACTATCATTCACGTGTTCCAACACAATCTACTACGCCTCCTGTTTTGCAGATCGCAGGTCCGTCTGTCCCTGTTGATGAACCTCAGGATGTTTTACCTGCGCAGCATTTAGTCCAGGATGATGATGACAATACTGTCGCAGAGGATGGGGAACTACCAAATTCGCCCACGACTGTGGATGAATGGGATAAATACTTGATTCCTACGCCATCTTCGCCAGTTCCTCAAGCAGTAGATTCCCCTCCTGAAGATATTGGAGGTTTTCACGCAATTATGGAGAGGGCAGCAACCCGGTTTCATCTTCCTGTATCTGTGAAACAAACAGATTGTTTCCTTTACGATTTTAAAGACCAGAGTAGGAAGTCCGTCCGTTCTATCCCGATTATAGATCATATCTGGGAAGAAGGTACTAAAATAATGAAAAATCCATTTTCAGTGTCTGCGATTCTTCCTAGAATCGATAAAAAATACAAAGCACCAGATAATGCTCCTGCTTGCCTATCCGGTCATCCTAGACCGGACTCCGTTATTTCGCAGGCTGCTCAACGTAAGTCTCGGAATCCATCCATTCCTGTTACAGCACCGCCGGATAAGGATGGGAGGCGCCTGGATAACATCGGTAAGCTTCAGTTCGTGCCACAAACTCCCTGGCGATTCTAGGGAGATATGACCGCCAACTATGGTCGGACATTGCTCCATATCTCGATTACTTACCTGATGACAAGAAGTAGGAGGCAAGAAAAATTCTCCTTGAAGGAGAAAGGGCTGCATCCGAAGTAATTGATATATCTATGGACTTAGCCTCCTTAGGTTTTCGTCAACTAGCTGGAGGTGGCAGTCCTCAGACGTCAGGGGTGGTTGAAATATACCACTTTTCGACCTAAGGTCCAAACAAAGATTCTGGACATGCCATTCGATGGTGATATGCTCTTTGGCAAACATATAGATGAGGCTCTGCTAAACATCAAAAAAGATACTGACACTGCCAGAGCCCTTGGCACCTTACAATATAGGAAAACTCCTTTTCGAGGATCCAGGGGCAGAGGATCTTATTCCTTTCGTGGTGGCTATCAAAGATACCAGTCCCAAAGCTATCAGGGAAAATATAACTATCAACAGCAGCAACAGCAGCAGTCCTACAGAAACCCTCCAGCTGCCGCTTATAGACAGCAGAATAGAAGACGACAGCCTCAACAAGGCAGGGATTCTGCTAGAAAACAGTGACGACTTCCTAGCACCTGCAGCAGCTCTGCCCTACCTTATTTTCAGGATTCCGAATGTATCCCGATATCTCAACAATTGGAAAAACTTGACCACAGACAAGTGGGTCGTGGATATTATAAAATTTGGACATACCCTGGAATTTGTCAGCATCCCTCCTCCTCATCCACCTTTAAAGTAACATCCTCCACATCTTGCTCTTCTCAGGAAGGAAGCAAAAACCATGCTCTCGAAAGGAGCGATATAAGATGAGGGTTTTATTCCCGCTTTTTTCTAGTAAAGAAAAAGTCAGGGGAATGGAGACCTATCCTGGATTTAAGAAAGCTGAACAAGTATCTTCAAAAGAAATCCTTTCGCATGGTCACGCTTCAAGAGATCCTTCAGCTTCTGGACCATGCAGATTTCATGACAACATTGGATCTCCAGGATGCATACTTCCACATCCCCATTCACTCCAAACATCGGAAATTCCTTCGTTTCACTGTGGCAGGTGCTCATTTCCAATTCAAAGTCCTTCCCTTCGGTCTACGTTCAGCCCCGAGGATCTTTACAAAATTCCTGGCCCCGGTGGCAGCTCACCTCAGACTTCAAGGCATACAACTTTTCCCTTATCTGGACGACTGGCTCCTTCTTTTCAGAAGGCTTCTCGAGCAACGTCCACATGTCTTCAACTATTTCAATCCCTGGGGCTGTCCCTCAACACCGAAAAATCGGTTCTTTATCCTTCTCAAAGGATTCAATTTCTAGGGGCAGTTCTGGATACCCTCCAGGACAAGGCATTCTTGTCCAAAGAAAGGCAGTCACGTCTGATTTCTCTGGCATCAGACCTCCAAAGAAGACGGTTCGCTTCCGTGAGAATCATCAAATCATTCCTGGGAATACTATCCTCAGCAATATTGTTGGTACCTCACACCCGTCTAAGGATGAGGCCGATCCAGGAGGAACTAGACAGTCAATCGTTGCAGATCTCGGGGTCGTTCGACGACCTAGTGAAAATAACTCCAATTATGCGGGAAGCACTGCTTTGGTGGATGCGCTCCAAGGATGTCTCAATCGGGCTAACTTTCCTTCCTTCTGTGCCGGAGTTCATCCTGACTACAGATGCCTCCCTAGAGGGGTGGGGCGCACACCTTCAAGATCTTTGCATAAGAGGAAAGTGGTCCTCTGCGATGGCAAAAATGCATATCAATTTCCTAGAGCTTCGAGCCATTTTCCTGGCGTTGCAGTCTTTTCTCCCAAGGCTTCAAGGGTCAACAGTTCTCATCAGAACCGACAACACCACTTGCATGCATTATTTAAACAAGCAAGGAGGTACCCGTTCACACATTCTGTCTCAAGAAGCTCAAAGCATTTGGGGATGGCTGCTTTCTCACAACATCACGATCAAGGTGGAACATTTGCCGGGAATTCATAACACTTTGGCGGACACTCTGAGCAGGACTTCGAAGTCCTGTCATGAATGGGAGTTGGATCAATCAGTGGTGGATCACATATTTCAGATGTGGGGCAGACCAAATCTAGATCTTTTTGCCTCCAAAATCAATCGGAAGTGCCCGTTCTTTGCCAGTTGGGAACCGGAGAAGGGTTTCGTGGGGGAACGCCTTCATGATGAGATGGACAGGGATCTTTGCATACGCATTTCCCCCCTTTCCGTTGCTACCAAGACTTCTGCGCAAGCTAAAAATGGAACCATGCTGCATGATTCTTATTGCTCCGCAATGGCCGCGTCAGCATTGGTTTACAGAGCTTCTCCTATTGTCCAAACGCAGACCATACCGTCTTCCTGCAGTTCCGACCCTGTTATCAATGAGCAAGGGCCAGATTCTTCATCCTCGTCCAGTCCAATTACATCTTCATGCATGGTTTCTGGATTCACAGAATTCAAGGACATAGATTTACCTCAGGATTGTAGAGATATTCTTGCAAGGGCAAGAGCTCCTTCTACTTTAAAGACTTATGCTTTGAAATGGAAACGATTCTGTTCTTGGTGCAGTGACAAAGATATACATCCTTTACGATGTTCTCCAGATAAAGTTCTGCCTTATCTTCTTTCATTATCTAAGTCTGGTCTTATGTTTGCATCTGTTAAGCTACATTTAGCGGTCATCTCGACCTACAGACGATCTGCAGGAGCTGCATCCCTTTGCTCTAATCGCTTGATCAAACAATTTTTAAAGGGGCTTTTCAGAACCTTTCCACCCATCAAAGCTCCTCCTCCAGAATGGAAGCTTAATCTGGTGTTACAACAGCTCATGAAGCATCCATTCGAGCCTGTTCACAAGGCTGACCTCAAGTACCTCTCCTGGAAAACGGCTCTTTTAGTGGCACTCACCTCTGCTCGGAGAGTCAGTGAAATTCAGGCTTTCACTATCAAACAACCTTATTTGAAATTCACCAATGATTATGTTCTCCTCAGAACTAATCCAACGTTTATTCCGAAATTTCCTTCTGCATTCCATCTTAATGAACCTGTTATACTGCGTTCTTTCTTTCCCAATCCGTCTTCCTCTGCTGAAAGGACTTTGCATACCTTGGATGTTAAAAGATGTCTGAAATTCTATATTTCACGTACTGTGTCCATCAGAAAATCGGATCAATTGTTTATTTCTTATGGTGGTCAAAAGCCAGGAACAGCTGTTACAAAATCCACTATTGCAAGGTGCATTGCATCTACTATCCAATTCTGCCATACTAAAGCTGGGCATCCTTTATCTGTGAAACCCAAGGCTCACTCCACAAGGGCGGTGTCCTCATCTACTGCTCTTTTTGCCGGAGTACCTTTGGAGAAGATTTGCCGTGCTGCGACCTGGAAAAATGTGCACACTTTTACACGGCATTATTGTCTCGATCTGGCGACAGAAGCTGAATCGGCTGTGGGTCAAGCAGTGTTGCGAAACCTTTTTAAATAAGGTAAGCCTCTGTAAGGAGGTGATTATGTCATTACATGTTAACATATACAAGGTGTATTGTTTCTTTTCTGTTTTGATACTGTGTTTTTCATATATTATATTGTGTATATAATGCTTCCCTTATTAGGGTTAGAATGTTATATTGCATTGCTATGTTGGTATTACGAGGTATCTATTGTGTTTCTTATGGTACCCACCATCCACTATATAACTAAGTATTTTTTACTGCTAACTATTCTGATTCTAAGCATGTGAATCTATGAAAGATACCCCAATACTGGATAAGAAAACGAGTTACTTACCTGTAACTTCAGTTATCCAGTATTGGTATCTTTCATAGATTCACATGCGATCTACCCTCCTCCCGGAGAGGCTTACCTTATTACTATTACATGCTTACTGTCACTTGTGCTACGAAAATCTGAGGGTTTGCCTCTCTGTGGAGTGTTCTAAGAGGGTGCTGCAGCCTGATTGGCTGTGTTCCAAGTTTGGTTCTTTTTGCAAAAGGACTAAGATAGGCTAATGTAGTGACTTTACTGTCCATAGTAGCCTATGGTGTAATGTTTTTATGACTATTATGTATATATTTTATTGTACCGTGAGACTCCCACCTCGTCGGCGGGGATGATTCTAAGCATGTGAATCTATGAAAGATCCACACACACTAACCCCAGCAATGTTGCTGAGGGTGGGAACCAGAGGCACGGGGCCAAAGGGCGAGCCAGCCTCCACTATCTCATGAATACACAAAAGTGGGCTGCCCCTTGAATCAATTCCTATGTTTATCTACAGAGTTCTATAGAGATGCACTACCAGTGGGGGCATTTCATAAAAAGTTACGGACTGGCCTCACACACCGCCCGTTGTCATGCTTCATCATCGGCTGTCCTCGCCCTCTAAAAACTTGGTTTGATAGAGGGCGGGCATACACCTGGAGACAGGGATGCACTTCTAAATCTAAGTGATGGCCGTGGGGGAGTGATAAGTGATTTAAAAACCATTACATTAGTCCATGTGCTATGCTCTCTGTCTCCCCGCAGCGGGGAGACAGAGAGGACGCCTCCGGGAAGAACGGCTGGAAGCACTGAAACTAGACAAAAGTCTAAGTAGGTCCTGCCACCTCAGCCCTCCCATGGAGCGTTTAGGGTAGAAATACAGGAGTTACTCTCAGTGGTACTATACCAAGAGGGAAGTATCCACCTACATAGTGGTTTTTTTACCCCTCCCCTGATCTAGCGACAGGATTTTCCTTCCATTTTTCACTAGTCAAAAGGAAGTGAACACATAGGGTATATAACTATTGGCACCTCATTGACTCTCTCTGCAGAAACCTGTGATCTGGCATGAGATATGCAAGGCGATTTGGGAATACTTCTTACTAAATAACACCGGAAACTCCACCTGAGGGTGGTATAGGATGCACTAAAAGCAGAATTGAGGGAAGTGCTTATTCAAGAAGCATCCCACCTACGCTGCATGAGGGAAGTGAAGCTGGAACTTTCGACGTGAGGAGCTACAATCCCCTGAGTGCAGCCCCAAAGCAAATTCTACCAAAAAGGTTGAGCGGCAGCTAATCTAGATCAGGAGACAGATCCACACAGTGGAGTACAATAAGGTAAACTGCATCTTAGCAAGAGTAGGCACACTTTTCTATGAGGGAGGCAATAAGGGATACACCCTCCTCGCTAACAAACTCTGACCCAGGAGGGAGTAGAAGTGCATCAGGGAAATAAGAAATGATAGAGGGGAAATTCAACAGACAGGGAAACTCCAACCAAGCATTGTACACATATTATAAAGAGCTATATGTAGAGGGCTCAACGCTTTGGCCATAAACACATGCTAACACTCAGTTAACATCCTCACAGTGCCCACTCCATAAGAGTGAGGACACTTAAATGATCCCATAGCATTATCTGAGGTCCTCGCAGCCATTAAAAGCCTCAAGATAGGCAAATCCCCCAGCCCACTCCATTATTTCTCAAAACATTTGCACCCCTGCTTGCCCCAGCGCTGTAGTGATTTCCCTTCTGGGCCCACTTTGGTTCTCCCTTAATTTTGGGTCTTGGATGTTTTAGGCTATCTCTGCCACACATAACACATTTGTTTTTGTGACATTATTTTAGGAATATGCTGTACATGTTGTTTGTTATTCAGTGATTCTTCTAGGGAGTCAGACTGCACATTTTGAACATATGGAACTGTTTTCTTTTGCACGGTCAGCAACAGCTCCTAACATTATAGACATAACACTGTTGCACAGCTGCAGTTTTCCAACACAGTAGTTTTATCATATAAACTGTGACGCATCCCCTTGGGGGCAGAGAGAAGAATTCCGGCAGAGAGACCTGTCCTGGAACGAACGCACGCAGAGCTTGACATGCAGCCTTGCGTAATCTCAGTTTACACTCATGATGCCGACCACCTAACTATATACATCAGGTATGGTGTCTGTTGCCAATGACAGTAAGGGTAGGCCCAGACAGATAGATAATTTGCCATGGTTGTGATGTTCATTTTATACAGCCTTATAGTAATGCTAATTACTTTGTTTAGTTTCACCAGTCTAGTGATCACAGCACATTTGCTTCATAATAGACTATGATAGTTGCAATAAATGTGTTGTAAACTTTCTTTGTGTCTTTCCTTTGTTTACTAAGGGCATGCATGAGTGAGAGACGAAAGGTGATGATCT
The DNA here is from genome assembly GCA_963921515.1 of Calotriton arnoldi. Taxonomy (NCBI): domain Eukaryota; kingdom Metazoa; phylum Chordata; class Amphibia; order Caudata; family Salamandridae; genus Calotriton; species Calotriton arnoldi. The sequence continues at coordinate 407,843 of CAWUFW010002669.1, read as the reverse complement.
GTTTCCACGGTTATCTTGGGGACAAGAGGGTCCTATTTCTAGGTTGCCAAAATCACCTGCTATTCTGGGAAGGTTAGGAGTTCAGGTGAAGCACTGTGAGCTAGCCAGGATTTTGGCCAACAGATACTGACGTTGTAGAGAGACTCAGTCCATACATTCTGACGTCCTGTCATCCCAAGGCACAGTTCTGCTTTACTAGCAGAATCTCTGTGACAATGCTAACTGAAGTGTACAGAACTTGGATCAAATGAGAGGCCTAACTTGCTCAAATGCTGAAGCAATATCTCTCTGTTAGCTAAACCCGTGAGGGACACCTCTCAGTGTTCTTTCTATCGCCCGGTCTTCCTGTTGGATGTTGATGCCAAAATCTTTGCACGTATACTAGCAAATCACCTAGAAGTGGTACTACCTCTGCTGATTCATGCTGACCAGATGGCATTTATTTCCCTTATGTCAGCTATCGACAGCACCAAAAAGTCTCTGTACCTAATAAACCTTGCACTGAAGCAACACAAAGAGGCAGTGCTACTGTTTCTGGATGCAGAGAAGGTATTCAACACAGTGGATTGAGGTATGATTATGGCGGCACAGTAGAACAAGGCTCTTTACTAGATTCAGAGGCTGAGTAGGCTCACTATACGCCTCACCTTGGGGAAGAATAAGAGTATATGACAAATCATCCTGACGGTGACAATAGAAAGGGTACGAAGCAGTGGTGAGCACTCTCTCTAATGCACTTTGCTCTATACTTATATCCCCTCCTGCAAAGAATAAGAGAGCACCCATGCATCATTGGGATAGACTTCCACCAAGGTACATTCAAGAAATTTGCTTTTGCTGGTTACATTATGCTATCCCTCACCATGCCCTGATAATCTCTGTGGCTGCTGGTGCCATTCCTAGGGGAGTACAGCGACCTTGAGCGCCTTTTAAATCAAGTTACACAAATCTGAGGGGCTTTGTTTGTCAGGATGGTAGAACCTGGCTCAAACACTACAAAATTAGACCCCTTTTAGATGGTATGGTATCCCAGAAGTAGAAAGGTTTCATTATCTTCAAAAAAGACAATGGGTTATCCAGTATTGGGGTATCTTTCATAGATTCACATGCCTGAATCATTCCCCGTCGTCGAGATGGGAGCCCCACGGTAAAATACAAAAGTAGTGCCATAGAGAGTAAATAGGCCTACAGGGCCCCAGGCCCAACATTAGTAGCCTATCTGCGTCCTTATATGAAAAGGACCAAAGAACGAATTCCAACCAATCAGCCACCAGCACCCTCTAGAACACTCCCAGTAGAGGCAAGTTCTCCTCAGATTTTCACCGCACGTCGTGTGGAAGGGAGTCTCCTGAGTGCTACTCAGTTTTTTCTCTTCAGCTGTCCTTTTAGTCATGTCTGACAAGAAAGGCCTGTTCCGTCCTTGCAGGACCTACTCAAAGAAGAGGGTCCATGTGGATGATTTACATAAAGATTGTCTTTATTGCCTCTACCCAAAGCATGAGGCAAAAGACTGTAAAATTTGCCGTACCTTCCCTAGTAAGACTCTTAGGGACAGGGAGGCAAGATTATTGCTGTGGCTTAAATCTTCCAAAGAAAATGAAGAGGAAGACAGAGCTTCTACTTCAAGCAAAAGGGCTAGGTCGCAGGAGCGTTCCTCAGGTGAGGGAAGAAAACATGCCAAAACTTCCCATGACAAGCCTGTTCAAAAAGAAAGGAGTTTGAAGCCCTCTTCTGAACCATCATCATCTCCACAGCCTGCCTCACAGTCTGAGTGCACAGTGAGTACAAAGCGTAAAGATCCAGTGTCAACTGTGTCTGTCTCTGCATCGTCAACTATTTCTGTCACATCGTCTGCCCCATCATCTACGGCGACGATAATGACTACTGCCATTGCTTCACCAATTTTTACTACAAAAATCATTTTCTCAAAGAAGTCGACGACGAGGGCCGTCGACGACGCTTCGACGCCGAAAAAGTCAAAGCTAAAACCATCGTCGACAACGACGTCGTCGACGACTGGACCGTCGACGACCCAGCCATCAACGACTACACCGTCGACGACGAGCCCGTCAACGAGACTACCGTCGACGACGAAACCACCGTCGACGACGAGCCCGTCGACGATACCACCGTCGACGACGAGCTCGTCGATGAGAACACCGTCGACGTCGACTCCGTCGACGAGACCACCGTCGACGACCATTTCATCATCGACGACAGGAATTACATTGACAGCAACACCGTCAACTAGGAATTTGTCAGTGGTGCCAGCTATGTCGTCGACGCCTCTGTCAACTAGAGGATCACACCTTAAGGCTTTCCAAAGGCAAGCTTCCACGGACTATACTGAAATGAGCCCTCTGATGCCATCACATCTTTTGGAGCGCTTTACAGAAGAAAATGACTATGAGGATGAGGAGGATGATGATCCTTATGGAGACGCTCATAGTATGTCTGAGCTTAATATTAAATGCCAGGATGACGAGGAAGAATACTTGGAAGGTCAATATTATCACGACCAATATTTGCCTCCACGTCACACGTACTCAGTTTCAACAAAGGCAAGAACATCGTCATCAGGAAATGGCGCACTTTCCTCCCCAGCTTGTGTAGGATTTGCAGGCTATGTTGGCCGATTATCGCCAAAGGTTTCCTCCTCAGCAACCTCCGGCTGAGATACCACAGCAGGTAGTGGTTCCACCTTCTGTACCAACTGTACCCAGTACACCTGTACAAGTACCGGTTTCACCTCCTCCGTTTCAGCAAGAGGTTACATCATCGGAGGGAGATGTAGAAGAGGGTGATTACCGGATAATACAGAACCGGATCCCTGGGATGATTACATAATACCAACGCCATCTCCGCCTCCTCATTTGCCATCGGATTCTTCACCGGAGGATATTGGAGGATTCCATAATTTAATGCAGTGGGCAGCAACAAGATTCCAGTTGCCCATTGCATTTAAGCAGTCAGATTGCTTTCTGCATGATTTTAAAGAGGATACCAAACGGATTGTCCGGTCTATTCCCATCATTGACTACATTTGGCAGGATGGTTTAAAAATCATGAAGACTCCTGCTTCTATTCCGGCTGTACTGCCTCGAATAGAGAAAAATACCGTGCCCCAGAAGACAGCCCATCTTGTCTGATAGGCCATCCAAGGCCGGACTCCGTCATTTCTCAAGCCGCGCAAAGGCAGTCAAAGAATCCCACAACGCCAATAACCACTCCTCCTGACAAAGAGGGTCGTCGGATGGATTTGATGGGAAAGAAGTTCTCTTCTATGGCTGCAGCGACGGTTCGAGCGGCCAATGCCTTGGCAATAGTAGGCAGATATGACCGTCAAATGTGGTCAGATATGGTGGCATTTATAGATCTTATTCCGGAAGACCAGAGAGGAGAAGTTAGGAAAACTTTGCTAGAGGGCGAAAGAGCTGCCTCCGAGACAATCGACTGTGCTCTGGACATTGCCAACACAAGCTTCAGGCAATTGGCTGGGGCAGCGGTTCTAAGACGGCAAGGGTGGCTCAAGGCCACTACCTTTAGACCAGAAGTCCAGACGAAGATCCTGGATATGGCTTTTGACGGCGACTCGTTATTTGGGAAACACATAGATGACGCCTTATTAGCGATCAAGAATGATACGGACACAGCTAAATCCCTGGGAGCGCTGCAGTACAGACGTGCTCCCTTTAGAGGTGCCAGAGGCAGAGGTTTCTCCTCTTACCGAGGAGGATACCAATCAAATCAACAATACAGACAATTCCAGTCACACTATCGCCAATCCTATGGTCAGAACTCATATCGACAATCCTCTACAGCTGGTTTCTCTCGGCAAGGCGGCCGCAAACGCTCGCAACAACAAGGCAGAGATTCAACCAGAAAGCAATGAGCCTACCAGGATGCCAGCCAATACCCCCCCCTTTCCCGTGGGTGCGAAAATTTCTCTGTACGCACAACAGTGGCACAGGATAACATCAGACCGCTGGGTGCTGGATCTAATCGCCAAAGGTCATACATTGGAATTCATCGAAAAACCACCTGTCACTCCGCCCAGGGGTCCCCCTCCCCCTCATCTTCACTTACTCCGCAAGGAGGTCTTGATCATGCTCCTCAAGGAGGCTATAGAAGAGGTACCATCGGAACAGAAAGGGAAAGGTTTCTACTCTCGTTTTTTCTTGATCAAAAAGAAATCGGGCGAATGGCGTCCAATTCTGGACCTTCGCAAGCTCAACAAGTTCCTCAAGAAACAAACGTTCCGGATGGTTACCCTTGCAGATATTCTAGGATGCCTCAACGAAGGGGAATACATGACTTCTTTAGACATGGAAGACGCATATTTCCATATTCCCATCCATCCAAGACATCGGAAATATCTACGGTTCACAGTGGCTGGCATCCACTACCAGTTCAAGGTGCTCCCTTTTGGCCTAAAGTCGGCACCGAGAATATTCACCAAATGTTTAGCACCAGTTGCAGCGGAGCTACGATCTCGAGGGATTCAAGTTTTTCCATACCTCGACGATTGGTTGATCAAGGCTCAATCGTTACAGGAGGCCAATGTCGCCACGTCAGGTTGTCTCCAGCTGTTCGCTTCTCTGGGACTCACACTAAACAAAGACAAATCGCAGCTACTTCCATCTCAGAATATTTTGTTTCTAGGAGCTGTCTTGGACACCGCCCAATGCAAGGCATTCTTGTCTCAGGAACGTCAGATGCGCCTTCAAGAGTTAGCTTTCACGGTCGCAAGAAAAAAGTCACTTTCAGTTCGAGTATTCAAATCTCTCCTGGGAATGTGTTCCTCAGCGATCAATTTAATTCCTTTAGCTCGACTAAAAATGAGACCTCTACAGGAGGAATTGCAAAAGCAATGGCAACAGGCATTGGGCTCATTTGAGGATGTTATACGGATCACGCCACGAATGGTGAACACTCTAAAATGGTGGTCTCAGAAGAGCAATCTGGCTCAAGGCCTTTAATTTTTGCAAAACATCCCGGATTTTGTTTTAACAACAGATGCATCCCTGGACGGATGGGGTGGCCATCTACAAGATTTACAGATCAAAGGGAGATGTTCTCAGATACAGAAGTTGCAGCATATCAACGTCTTGGAATTGCAAGCCATTTTCCTGTCTCTGCAAGCCTTCCTTCCAAGGATTGCAGGTTCCTCAGTTCTAGTTCGAACAGACAACACCACCAGTATGTACTATGTAAACAAACAAGGAGGAACAAAGTCTGTCTCTCTGTCCCAAAAAGCACAAGAGTTGTGGGAATGGACAACATTGCACGGAATATCTCTCAGGGCAGAACATGTCAAAGGCCTTCACAATACCCTGGCAGACACGCTGAGCAGATCTCAATCGGGCTGCCACGAGTGGGAGTTGGAGCAATCTCAAGCGGACAGAATATTTCAGTTATGGGGCAAACCAACTCTGGACTTATTTGCAACACGAGAAAACAAGAAATGCCGGTTTTACGCCAGCAGGTTCCCTCAACCGGAGTCAAGGGGAAATGCCCTTTCGATGAGATGGTCCGGGATCTATGCTTACGCTTTTCCCCCATTCCATTACTTCCCAAGGTCATCAGCAAGATGAAGTTGGAGGGCTGCCACCTAATCCTGATCGCACCTCGCTGGCCCAGACAATACTGGTTCCAGGAGCTCCTCCTATTATCGAAGGAAGATCCAATTCGACTTCTCCCAACATCGACAATGTTATCACAGAACAAGGGCCAGGTAATTCATCCAGATCCCAAATCCCTGCATTTGCACGCATGACTCCTGACTTCCTAGAATTCAAAGATCTTACAATATCACAGGACTGTCGTGACATTTTGACTAATTCTCGTGCAACAAGCACTCTTAAGACTTACCGTCTCAAGTGGAAAAGGTTCTGCTGTTGGTGCGAAGTCAATGAAATTCATCCGTTGCAGGCACCGGCTGAGCAAATCTTACCTTATTTACTCTCATTAGCCAAGTCTGGCCTGGCCTTTTCATCGGTTAAAGTTCATTTGGCGGCGATCTCCAAGTACAGAAGGTCCCCACACACTCCATCGTTATGCTCCTCTTCTCTCATCAAGCAGTTTTTAAAGGGGCTTTTTCGTACCTTTCCTCCAGTTCACGCACCTCCACCAGAGTGGGAACTCAATGTGGTCCTTGCTCAGTTAATGAGAAGTCCTTTCGAACCAATTCATAAGTCAGAGCTTAAATTTCTTACTTGGAAGGTGGCCCTTTTACTTGCTCTGACCTCAGCAAGGAGAGTCAGCGAGATCCAAGCTTTTACTATCAAGGAGCCTTTCTTGCATTTTACGCAAAATTACGTATCCCTTCGAACCAATCCAAGATTCATTCCAAAAGTACCAACGCAATTTCATTTGAATGAGCCTGTGTTACTACAAACTTTCTTTCCGAATCCAACAAGCCCTGCTGAGAGGGCCTTGCATTCTTTGGATGTGAAAAGATGCTTAAAATTTTACCTTCAGAAAACAAAACCTATTAGAAATTCAAATCAACTGTTAGTTGCTTATGGCCAAGGAACATTGGGAAATGCAGTGACTAAAGCCACAATAGCCAGATGGGTGGCATCTGCCATAGGTTTCTGTCACGAGAAGGCTAATAAACCCTTATCAGTGAAAGCAAAGGCGCATTCTACCAGAACTGTTGCGGCATCCACTGCGCTATTTGCTGGTGTTCCATTGGAGAAAATATGCCGTGCTGCGACAAGGAAGAATGTCCACACGTTTACAAAGCATTACTGCCTCCAATCTGCACAGAAGGAAGATGCAGCGGTTGGTCAAGCTGTATTACGTCACCTGTTTCAATTAAGGTCAGACTTTCTTCTCATTATATGTTCATTGACGGTTAAGATACTATGAATTTTTTCCTCTCTTTAATCATCTGACATTAATTGATATATATATAAATATGTATTTTAATTCTTAATACAAATGTTGAGTGTTTATCTACATCTATTAAACATTTTATAGGATGATTATGGGTCATACCTATGTTTACAGCCTTTAAAACATACTGGGAGTTTATAACTACATGTCTCCCACCATCCGCAAACGACAGTACACTAATAGTACTGCTTGCTACTCTGATTCAGGCATGTGAATCTATGAAAGATACCCCAATACTGGATAAGAAAACAAGTTACTTACCTGTAACTTCAGTTATCCAGTATTGGTATCTTTCATAGATTCACATGCACCCACCCTCCTCCCCGTGGGCTAGTTCTCTGTGAGTTATGTCTTCTCACTTGTGCTCGGAAAATCTGAGGAGAACTTGCCTCTACTGGGAGTGTTCTAGAGGGTGCTGGTGGCTGATTGGTTGGAATTCGTTCTTTGGTCCTTTTCATATAAGGACGCAGATAGGCTACTAATGTTGGGCCTGGGGCCCTGTAGGCCTATTTACTCTCTATGGCACTACTTTTGTATTTTACCGTGGGGCTCCCATCTCGACGACGGGGAATGATTCAGGCATGTGAATCTATGAAAGATACCAATACTGGATAACTGAAGTTACAGGTAAGTAACTTGTTTTCTTCTGCAGCCACATATAAGGAAAGGAGGATTCAAGATCTCTTACAATCTTTGAGAAATTCCTTCAAACCCTCACATCCACAAGGCACTTATTATCTGGTATTTATCCATTACTCAAAATGAAGCAGCCCCAATTGAATTTCGCATATCAAGAACAATTGGGGAAAGAGCTCAAAACTTCTCTCTCTTCCGAACACTGGGATGACATCTTCACACGCACAAACAATTTTGCTCATCATGCCCATGGACGAGAAACCCTAAACAAAATTGTGTGCAAATGGCATTCTACACCGGCATGCCTACACAGGATAGATAAGACACAATTGACACACTGCTGGAAGCACTGCTGGAATGAAGGCACACTACTACATATACTATAGGCATGCCTGAACCTGAGGAATTCTTGGATGATATCCTGCACATCATATCCCAAACTGAGGGGGAAATGGTGGCAAATGACCAAGAATCTATAATCTTAAGTGCTCAACAGTGTCCGCCTACCCATTATCCTCTACCAAAGGGAAGCATATTTCTCACTTGCTCCTTGTGGCCAAACAAATAATACTGAGCCGATGGGGCAACCCAGTATCACCGACAATGGAATTATGGCTCTAGCGCCTTTGTCACCTACTGGCACATGAGAAAGTGGCATACGATCTCAAAGAGGAGGCACTCAGATTTATTAAAATGTGGAACCCAGTGCTGGAACACCTGAATGATGACAATAGTGGTGTGCATTACCCAATTAGATTCCATGCTCTGGGACCATTAGACAACGAGAAATAAGTGTTAGCAAAGAAATAGGCACATCTGGAAGAAGGAATGGAGGAGGGCAATCACCTCGACTTCTAAAAAATGGGCACTGCGGGAGCGGACGGAGGGATTAGTTGTGAGGGGAGCCAGACTTTTGAGGTAGATGGTTGGTATCGTTCAAGATGGGAATGGCTACCTGAGGTTATGCATTATGTTAGACCTGTCAGCCTTAGGGTGGTCTTCCCCCAAACCGTTGCCTACTTACCTCCAATTTTGTTGGATTTTTGTTTTTCTTGGACTTAGGACTCTGTGCAGTTTACCACTGCTGACCAATGCTAAGGTGCTCACTTCCGTAAACATAGTTTGATTGGCATATACCTAATTGGCATATTTAATTTACTTATAAGTTCCTTGTAGAGTGTTATACAATATACCCAGGGCCTGTAAATTAAATGCTAACAATGGGCCTGCAACACTTATTGTGCCACTCACTTAAGTAGCCCTCCAAAACATGTCTCAGGCCTGCCTGTCACAGTGCCATGTCAACTTGGCATTTAAACCCCCTTGCCAAGCCTTAAACTCCCTTTTTATTACATATAAGTCAACCCTAAGGTAGGCCCTAGGTAGCCCATAGAACCGGGTGCTGTGTAATTAAAAGGTTGGACATGTATTTTAAGTTTTATATGTACTGATAGTGAAAAACTCCTAAATTCGTTTTTTGCTACTGGGTGGCCTACCCCTCCCATAGAATAACATTGGGGAATCCTTGTTACATTTAAAAAGCTATAATTCCTAATTGAGAGAGGTAGCTATGTCATGTTTGGTACCTATGAAATTGTAATCATACACTATCTTTAATGGTAAAGTCGGAATTTTCATTACTATTTTGAAAAGGCCACTTTTACAAAGTTGGCATTTTTCTCCGCTTCGCCCTTTGTTACTGCAGCCTGTCTTGGGTCACATGACAGGGTGTATCTCACAGTTAGACATTGTAAATTCCTCCCAGACAGTCACACAATTGAGGTATTAGGTGTGCCTGAATGGGCTATCTGCTGGCAGGATGAGGGGCAGAGCTGAGCACAGCCCAATTTACACCTGAATAGCCTGTGCTCTACCTTTACACAAAGTATTGTCACTGCAGCCAGCTTAGAGCCTGGGCAGGGGAGTCAGGAAATACCAACCACTTTTAAGAACCTTTCCAGAAATGTCTCCCACGTTCCAGAGGAAGTGCACCATGGTTTAAAAATAGGACCTTCAAACCAACTCTTCAGTTCACTACTGGACATGCAGAAGGACTCTCAGAGGACTGCCTGCTGCTGTGCACTCTGCCAGACTGCTGCTGTACCTGGAAGGACAGCTTAGCTTCCTGGAACCTGCCTTAACCCTCAGAGGCTAGCCCTGCTGTTGAGCCCTGCATGCACACCTGCACCAAGGACTTCCAGAAGTGACTTAAAGGGCTAGTTTGCTGGCCTCCTGTTCAAAGTCACAGAGACATACCAGGCTCTCACCATCTTGGACCTGCACCTGAACCCAGACTGAGTGAGTCCTGAACCCCCAAGAGGTGTCCCACCAGTCCTGGACTCTTTGCTGTGGTGCTAAAGGTGCCCAGATGGTCAATTTCCAAAACTGAGGACTTAAAATTTGCCAAAAAGTGCTTTGAGAACCAGGAGGAGACCGGGTCAAACCTGCTCGCCTATCTGCCCGAGGTGCATTGCCGGTTTGATTGACTTTGCGGCTTCTCCTGCTACGTTCTTCTCTGCAGCAGAAAATCCGGTTTAGCAGTCCTTCGCCAAAGCTGTATCTGACCTTGTGGAAATGTCTTTGGCTACAGCACTCTGCTTTGTCCTGCTGGAGTTTTTCGACTTCCATTTTTTGATTTCCTTTTCGGCGACTAAGTTCGAACGTAGAAATCTTTACCGCAGCTTTGACCCACGACCATCCGACGATGAGACACTCTCCTCGGACACCACCTGCGGCTATATTGTATCTTAAACTTAAAAAATTCATAACTCCGGTTCTACTGGTTCGATTTTTGTCATTTTGGTGTCAAATAATTTATAAAGATTTACTTTTTCTAAATTGGTTTGGGATTTTTCTTGTGTTGTCACTTTATTACAGTTAAGCCTGACTGCTTTTTTATGCCAAACTAAGCAAACACAAAGAGATGATGGACGGAGCACTGAAACTTTTCCGACACTCACCCCCAGTCACAGATCTGGGTTGAATCCATCATCGTTGTTTAGCTCACTTCGCCACCCCAGTTCAGACACAGCTATATGCAAATCAGTTTTGACCCTGTGCCTCATGGGAACAGTCCAGCCCGAACAGCCAAGCCATGTCTTCCCTGGACCGGAAACGAGCATCCTGGGACCGGTTTCGGGCTAACAGCCCACATCAGCCAGGCTAGCTTGAATCCAGTGGCAAAGTGAGCACGGACCACGTCTGGGCATACCCTGCCAACTTAGGGCGAACAAAGCAAACACAAAGAGATGATGGACGGAGCACTGAAACTTTTCAGACACTCACCCCCAGTCACAGATCTGGGTTGAATCCATCATCGTTGTTTAGCTCACTTCGCCACCCCAGTTCAGACACCGCTTTATGCAAATCAGTCTTGACCCTGTGCCTCATGGGAACAGTCCAACCCAAACTGCCAAGCCATGTCTTCCCTGGACCGGAAACAAGCATCCTGGAATCGGTTTCGGGCTAACAGCTTGGCAGTTCGGGCTGGACTGTTCCCATGAGGCACAGGGTCAAGACTGATTTGCATATAGCTGTGTCTCAACTGGGGTGGCGAAGTGAGCTAAAGAACGATGATGGATTCAACCCAGATCTGTGACTGGGGGTGAGTGTCTGAAAAGTTTCAGCGCTCCGTCCATCATCTCCTTGTGTTTGCTTTGTTCGCCCTATGTTGGCAGGGTATGCCCAGACGTGGGTCCCTTGCTCACTTTGCCATTGGATTTAAGCTAGCCTGGCTGATGAGGGCTGTTAGCCCGAAACCGGTCCCAGGATGCTTGTTTCCGGTCCAGGGAAGACATGGCTTGGCAGTTCAGGCTGGACTGTTCCAATGAGGCACAGGGTCAAGACTGATTTGCATATAGCTGTGTCTGAAATGGGGTGGCGAAGTGAGCTAAAGAACGATGATGGATTCAACCCAGATCTGTGACTGGGGTGAGTGACTGAAAAGTTTCAGCGCTCCGTCCGTCATCTTGCATATAGCTGTGTCTGAACTGGGGTGGCGAAGTGAGCTAAAGAACGATGATGGATTCAACCCAGATCTGTGACTGGGGGTGAGTGTCTGAAAAGTTTCAGTGCTCCGTCCATCATCTCCTTGTGATTGCTTTGTTCACCCTACGTTGGCAGGGTATGCCCAGACGTGGGTCCCTTGCTCACTTTGCCACTGGATTCAAGCTAGCTTGGCTGATGAGGGCTGTTAGCCCGAAACCGGTCCCAGGATGCTTGTTTCCGGTCCAGGGAAGACAAGGCTTGGCAGTTCGGGCTGGACTGTTCCCATAAGGGACAGGGTCAAGACTGATTTGCATATAGCTGTGTCTGAACTGGGGTGGCAAAGTGAGCTAAAGATCTATGATGGATTCAACCCAGATCTGTGACTGGGGTGAGTGTCTGAAAGTTTCAGCGCTCCGTCCATCATCTTCTCGTGTTTGCTTTTTTCGCCCTAATTTGGCAGAGTATGCCCAGACGTGGGGCCCTTGCTCACTTTGCCACTGGATTCAAGCTAGCCTGGCTGATGAGGGCTGTTAGCCCAAAACCAGTCCCAGGATGCTTGTTTCCGGTCCAGGGAAGACATGGCTTGGCAGTTCGGGCTGGACTGTTCCCATGAGGCACAGGGTCAAGACTGATTTGCATATAGCTGTGTCTGAACTGGGGTGGCGAAGTGAGCTAAAGAACGATGATGGATTCAACACAGATCTGTGACTGGGGGTGAGTGTCTGAAAAGTGTCAGCACTCCGTCCATCATCTCCTTGTGTTTGCTTTGTTCGCCCTACGTTGGCAGGGTATGCCCAGACGTGGGTCCCTTGCTCACTTTGCCACTGGATTCAAGCTAGCCTGGCTGATGAGGGCTGTTAGCCCAAAACCGGCCCCAGGATGCTTGTTTCCGGTCCAGGAAAGACATGGCTTGGCAGTTCGGGCTGGACTGTTCCCATGAGGCATAGGGTCAAGACTGATTTGCATATAGCTGTGTCTGAACTGAGGTGGCGAAGTGAGCTAAAGAACGATGGTGGATTCAACCCAGATCTGTGACTGGGGGTAAGTGTCTGAAAAGTTTCAGCGCTCCATCCATCATCTCCTTGTGTTTGCTTTATGCCAAACTACCCAGGGTTAAGCACAGTTAATTTAGTGACATTTTGTGCTTCATCCTGCTAGGGATTGTGGCAATTGCTTGACCAGGGCTCACACCCCAGTCAACCAACAACCGAATTTCTCACCCATTATCTTTCAAAAATCAATGAAAAAATAATTTAAACTTGAAGGGGAGAAGGGGTCTGTTTGGCCACAGCCATTTCACATGGCTTTTCAAAGACCTCTGTAGTGGCAGAGTAGATCTCTTACCCTCTAGGAATGTTACAACCCTACATTCATTGGTTATAGAGACTACACTAACCATAAAATTTGATTTGTAGGAACCTCCTCCTCCTCTTTGGGGAGTACAGTGTTCAAAATAGTTTCTGATTCTTAGTCCATCGAATATGATGGTGGCCAGTCCAGGGCTAGATTTGCTGTTTCATTTCATCGAAACTTATGTATGCTGAGTCCCCTCCTTGGGTAAAGTTCATCAGCCCACCATCTAATAGTTGCTCTCCTGCTTTCCATATCCTTGCTAATTGGAAAGAGAAAATATGCATGTTTGTGCTCTCCTGCCTTTTCTGGAGTAGTGTGACTTAACGTTTCTGTGTGTTTTTGTCGCACCTCATTACAAGCCCCAATCACTATGGTGTATGAGGTTAGCTTACAATACTTTCTTTTAAGTTCCTATATTTGTATTTGAATTGTATTTTATCTGGTATTCTGTCTAGCTTTGGAAGGGAATAGATCAAATGTTTGAAATGGTTGAAGAGCTCATGCCATCCATTACTACTATTAACTTCTGTGTGGTTCCTTCTGAATTGTATAGTATGTTCCATAAATTGTTTCTCTGTCCTACTACTGCCATTTTATATATAAGAGCATTTAATTATTTTCTGCACAATGCTGTTTTTCCTTTTTCATTTGTTGTGCACCCATAGATCTAAAGAGGGCCTTGGTATTCCTTTCTCTTTTGTAGTCAGAATGTATCTTGATTACTACTGACATTTTCATTAATTCAGTGTTTTTTCTCCTATGGTGATTTTGGAAATTGCATGTACGTGTAACAATTTTTTAGACCTTGGGGTTTTCAATGATATGCTGTACCCATTTCTCACAATCTGTAGAACACACTGGATTGAGATTAGAAGCTGTCGCTCTTAAAAGCAGTATGTCGATCTTCCACTATTGACTTTTTGTGTTTCAGTGGAGTATAAAACTGTCTTACTTTGGCCCAGAAGTCTAAGGCCGTCATTAAGACTGCCCCAGATTTTGGTGTGATGATGTCGGGCCGCAATCTCTGATTTCAACCTGTAGTCCCAAGCCAAAATCTGGCCATTATGAGTTTTGCCTTTGGAATGGGAAATACCCACAAGGACCATAGAATAGCAGTTTTCCCTTACTTCCAGGGACTATTCCCCTGACATTTTCTGCCTGTTGGGAGAAGTTGGAAGTTGTCAGCGGGAGGGCTGGTGGGGGTCAGCATGGGAGGCCAAAGTGTGGGGCTAGGTGGGGTCAGGGTAGAGTTGGATCAGTCTGGAGGGAGCACTGTCTGCTTCTTCTGTGTTGTTCTGTAGGCGAGTGGGTATGCACTAGTGCTGCAGGGGGTCTAGTGAGGGCTGAACAGAGCCTCTGCTTGCCAGACCTGCCCTTCTCCTGCAGCTGTTTCACCAGGTGCACATCCTGTAAAACTGGTCCTGGGTTCTCCAGGCCCAGAATTAATGGTACCAGTATTTGCAGACCAGGTAATTCCACTCCTAGAGTCAGCAGGCTACTTGGAGTGGCCTGTGCTGGTCACAATCCAGGGGGAATAATGCTACATGTCATGTAGGGCTAATTTGGCAAAGGCTGAGGTATAAACATGACCTGTCCATGACTTCTCAACCATATTGCTTTTTGTAGTGAGGCTGCCTCTCAATAGGCTGATTCCTACTAAGTATTCACTTTAGTTGAAAGGTTAAAGCTATCCTCTGTGTAGTTTGTAGACCAGCTCTGTTCTTTCTCCTTATACCTTAGTAACATTGACACAGCTCAGAACATAGCTCATGGACACAACATTTGCAGAGCTAAATTGATTAAAAATCACATGAAAGCATGCTCTTAGTTTTCAGCTATATAAAGTTCTTACCAGCATTCAAGCATATGTTTTATCTCTTTACTGCATTAATGTAGAAATTGGAGGAGCAAAAGAAATGGCTGGATGATGAAGTAGAGAGGGTCCTTCAGCAACGACAAGCTTTAGAGGAGCTTGAAGAAGACCTGAAGAAAAGAGAGGCAATCTTAAGCAAAAAGGAGGCATTGCAACTGGAAAAGAGTCATTTGGAAATCAAGAAACTCCGATCTAGCCAGGTATGCTGTAAAACAGAAGCCTTTCGCTTATAATGTGAGGTTCTCTCTAGATTTTCAACCTTTGATTCATGGATTTGTGTTTTTTGATGGTGCTTTGCTTTCCTTTGCCATTAGTGTAACCATCATACATCGCCTGTAATGGAAAGAGGACAGCCAAAAAGGAAATGTACTGAATATTGGTTTGAGTAATTGATTTACTTGACCCTAATTTACAGTTTGGTGATTCAACCGTGATAACACTGGTTCCGGATGAATTGCCAAGATCTCTCATGTCAATTTAAGGCAAGAAACATGTTGACCCTTGTTGATACCACCAATTGAGCTGCCTTGGAACATTATTTCCTACACAGCCACACTCTGTTTTTATTCATGACAGGAGCACTCACACATTAAAAATCTTTTAGGGTTCTCTTAGTCATTTTTAGATCACATCTCACACCAATCTACATACACTATACCCTCTCACATTCTTCAAAAAATCTTTTATGATTCTCTTAGTCATTTTTAGATCACATCTCACACCAATCTACATTCACTATACCCTCTCACATTCTTCATCGTGGCATCTTATTTTTACAGATCTCCTGCAAAGAGCCCCCTTTAGGGGCACGTTGGGCATTGCTGCTCCTGCCCGACGAGGAGCTGCCCAATGATGCAGCATGACATCCATCTGGATGTTCGAGGGCTCATGCTTCTGATCAATCAGATCCCCCGATCCGACTTGATCAGCCATCTCTGACGGACAGATTTTCCCCCATCCCCCCTCAATTTTCCCTTCCTCACCTTCATAGGAACTGCATACCTTCTGTGGAAACTTGTATACCGAGGGGGCATGTATGTTGGCCCTTAAACACGCTCCCTGTGTCTCTTTGTTCTTGATGATGTCAGAGGGGCCAGTACCTTCGACACCTTTCTTGTCGGTGCAAAGACTGTAAAGTGGATGTCTCTGATAGTGGAGGGGGCAGCATATTTGCCATTGAGAATACCACCTTCCCCGCGCTCTGAATGAAAGAGGAATACAGGAGTGAGCAAATGGGGGCATCTGACGAATTTTGGAGAATGACGTGTTATCACATTTATGAATCGAGACCCTTTACACTATATCGTGGACCATTTGTCTCAATATTGATTTGCATTCATGATTTTATTAGACTAGTAAATCAACTACACAGAGTCTTATGTTAGATGTTTCAAAGTAATCTTACTTTTTAGTGGCTAGAATCAAGCTTCAGAAATGTATTGTTCTGATTAATAAAATCAGCAATTTACAATAAGAAAATAAGTTACTTACCTGTAACTGTAGTTCTCCAGTATTGGAATCTTTCATAGATTCACATGCTTGAATCATTCCCCGTCGTCGAGATGGGAGTCCCCGGTACATTTAAGATGTAATGTCACAATAGACATAGGACTTAAAAGCCTAATGCCTCATTATTTAGTAACATATCCGTGTCCTTATTTAAAAAAGGACCAAACTTAGAAAACAACCAATCAGATGACACCACCCTGTAGAACCTTCCTGAGAGAAGCTCCAGTTCCTCAGATTTTCTAAGCACAGTGCGTACAAATAGAAGTAACTAAGAGACAAAGAAGAGCCTTTCCAGGGGTCGGGTGGGTCGCATGTGAATCTATGAAAGATTTCAATACTGGAGAACTACAGTTACAGGTAACTTATGTTCTTACTCCAGTATTGGAACTTTGATAGATTCACATGCTTGAATCAGAGTAAACAGCAGTAATTAGCACATTTTGCCATGAAATTAATAAAGATATATATATTTATATATATATCCAACAAAAGGTTGCCCCAATGAGGATGGCCTCCCGGGGTGCAAACTCATTTTAAGTGAGGGCTGCAGCAGTTTTGTGGTCAGCTATTGTCGCAGCTTACTGGCTCAACACGTTTCAAGCTTGCGCTCTTGGTCACCAGCCCACACTGACAGGGAAGACAGCAACCGGTAAGTTTGGACACCTGCTCAATTATCACAGTTCCGCCCCAGTGGGCGTATCTTTATTCAAAAAAATGCCCCAGAGCATTGTGGTACATGCAGTTCCAAATTCACAAATTCAATGCCCAAGTGGGTGGTGCCGTCGTCCTTACATCAGTGAAAACATAAAAAACCACAGTGAGTTGGAGAAAGTTGATAACACAAAGTCTGTTGCCATACTCGCGCTCCTCACATGGAACACTCCGCTCCCTTTGCAATGGTATCCAAACCTTCAGACACCAAAGGATCTGTTGTATTCACAGTGGGCCACCCTCGCGGCTGGACAAAGCCGCTACGTATCCAACAAAAGGTTGCCCCAATTAGGATGGCCTCCCGGGGTGCAAACTCATTTTAAGTGAGGGCTGCAGCAGTTTTGTGGTCAGCTATTGTCACAGCTTACTGGCTCAACACGTTTCAAGCTTGCGCTCTTGGTCACCAGCCCACACTGACAGGGAAGACAGCAACCGGTAAGTTTGGACACCTGCTCAATTATCACAGTTCCGCCCCAGTGGGCGTATCTTTATTCAAAAAAATGCCCCAGAGCATTGTGGTACATGCAGTTCCAAATTCACAAATTCAATGCCCAAGTGGGTGGTGCCGTCGTCCTTACATCAGTGAAAACATAAAAAACCACAGTGAGTTGGAGAAAGTTGATAACACAAAGTCTGTTGCCATACTCACGCTCCTCACATGGAACACTCCGCTCCCTTTGCAATGGTATCCAAACCTTCAGACACCAAAGGATCTGTTGTATTCACAGTGGGCCACCCTCGCGGCTGGACAAAGCAGCTACGTATCCAACAAAAGGTTGCCCCAATTAGGAAGGCCTCCCGGGGGATGCAAACTCATTTTAAGTGAGGGCTGCAGCAGTTTTGTGGTCAGCTATCGTCACAGCTTACTGGCTCAAAACGTTTCAAGCTTGCGCTCTTGGTCACAAGCCCACACTGACAGGGAAGACAGCAACCGGTAAGTTTGGACACCTGCTCAATTATCTCAGTTCCGCCCCAGTGGGCGTATCTTTATTTAAAAAAATGCCCCAGAGCATTGTGGTACATGCAGTTCCAAATTCACAAATTCAATGCCCAAGTGGGTGGTGCCGTCGTCCTTACATCAGTGAAAACATAAAAAACCACAGTGGGTTGGAGAAAGTTGATAACACAAAGTCTGTTGCCATACTCGCGCTCCTCACATGGAACAATCCGCTCCCTTTGCAATGGTATCCAAACCTTCAGACACCAAAGGATCCGTTGTATTCACAGCGGGCCACCCTCGCGGCTGGACAAAGCGGCTTCGTTTCCAACAAAAGGTTGCCCCAATGAGGATGGCCTCCCGGGGTGCAAACTCATTTTAAGTGAGGGCTGCAGCAGTTTTGTGGTCAGCTATCGTCACTGCTTACTGGCTCAACGCGTTTCAAGCTTGCGCTCTTGGTCACGAGCCCACACTGACAGGGAAGACAGCAACCGGTAAGTTTGGACACCTACTCAATTATCACAGTTCCGCCCCAGTGGGCGTATCTTTATTCAAAAAATGCCCCAGAGCATTGTGGTACATGCAGTTCCAAATTCAGAAATTCAATGCCCAAGTGGGTAGTGCCGTCGTCCTACATCAGTGAAAACATAAAAAACCACAGTGGGTTGGAGAAAGTTGATAACACAAAGTCTGTTGCCAAACTCGCGCTCCTCACATGGAACACTCCGCTCCCTTTGCAATGGTATCCAAACCTTCAGACACCAAAGGATCTGTTGTATTCACAGCGGGCCACCCTCACGGCTGGACAAAGCTGCTACGTATCCAACAAAAGGTTGCCCCAATGAGGATGGCCTCCCGGGGTGCAAACTCATTTTAAGTGAGGGCTGCAGCAGTTTTGTGGTCAGCTATCGTCACTGCTTACTGGCTCAACGCGTTTCAAGCTTGCGCTCTTGGTCACGAGCCCACACTGACAGGGAAGACAGCAACCGGTAAGTTTGGACACCTACTCAATTATCACAGTTCCGCCCCAGTGGGCGTATCTTTATTCAAAAAAATGCCCCAGAGCATTGTGGTACATGCAGTTCCAAATTCACAAATTCAATGCCCAAGTGGGTAGTGCCGTCGTCCTTACATCAGTGAAAACATAAAAAACCACAGTGGGTTGGAGAAAGTTGATAACACAAAGTCTGTTGCCAAACTCGCGCTCCTCACATGGAACACTCCGCTCCCTTTGCAATGGTATCCAAACCTTCAGACGCCAAAGGATCTGTTGTATTCACAGCGGGCCACCCTCACGGCTGGACAAAGCCGCTACGTATCCAACAAAAGGTTGCCCCAATGAGGATGGCCTCCCGGGTGCAAACTCATTTTAAGTGAGGGCTGCAACAGTTTTGTAGTCCGCTATCATCACAGCTTACTGGCTCAACGCGTTTCAAGCTTGCCCTCTTGGTCACGAGCCCACACTGACAGGGAAGACAGCAACCGGTAAGTTTGGACACCTGCTCAATTATCACAGTTCCACCCCAGAGGGCGTATCTTTTTTCAAAAAAATGCCCCAGAACATTGTGGTACATGCAGTTCCAAATTCACAAATTCAATGCCCAAGTGGGTGGTGCCGTCGTCCTTACATCAGTGAAAACATAAAAAACCACAGTGGGTTGGAGAAAGTTGATAACACAAAGTCTGTTGCCATACTCGCGCTCCTCGCATGGAACACTCCGCTCCCTTTGCAATGGTATCCAAACCTTCAGACACCAAAGGATCCATTGTATTCACAGCGGGCCACCCTCGCGGCTGGACAAAGCCGCTACGTATCCAACAAAAGGTTGCCCTAATGAGGATGGCCTCCCGGGGTGCAAACTCATTTTAAGTGAGGGCTGCAGCAGTTTTGTGGTCAGCTATCGTCACAGCGTACTTGCTCAACGCGTTTCAAGCTCGAGGCCATCCTCATTGGGGCAACCTTTTGTTCACGATATATATATATATATATTTAACGTGCTTCTTTATTCCTTTAACAATCCATATGACGCGTTTCGGCCGCAGTCCTGCGGCCTTGATCACGTGTGTCCTGAATGTATGTATATATATATATAGATACATAATTATACAATCAAGATGAAACAATGCTTTGTGTATACATAACAGTAAATAAATACACATCAAACAGGAATATAAAATGTGCGCCAAAAAATGGATGGTGGGAAGAAAGAAAAAACCTTCACTGAAAAAGATGTCTCAGCACCGCTTGTCCTACTGCAGCATCTCTCATGACTTCAGAGTCCAAGCAGTAATGCTTAGTGAATGTGTGTGGCGTCTTCCAGGTTGCTGCCCTACAGATATCTGATAGGGACACACCGGCAAAACAGCGCCAGAGACGTTGTTATGGCTCTAGTAGAGTGAGCATGGACCTTTGATGGCAGAGGCTGGCCTACCTGTTGATGGCAGAAAAGAATTGCACTAGATATCCATCAAGAGATGCTTTGCTTCATGAGAGGGAAACCTTTCCTAGGTGCACTGTAAGCTAAAAACAATTGAGTGGATTTGCGGAAGGATTTGGTTCTGTCCAGACAGAATTTTAGGAACCTTTTGACATACAAGGAGTGCAAAGCACGTTCAGCTGACGTTTGAGGATTTTGAGACAAATGATTTTAGTGCAACCGACTTGTTTAAGGGACTTTCAGGATAAACTTAGGATTGGTGTGCAGAATTACCTTATTGTGTTTAAACTGTAAGAATGGCTCCTGGATAGTTAAAGCCTGGAGTTCACCAACTCTACTTTCCGATGTAAGAGCCAGGAGGAGAGTGGCCTTCCAGGATAGGAACTTTGAATCAGCTCTATGTATAGGTTCGGATGGGTGCTTCATCAGCTGTGCAAGCACCGTGTTGAGCTGCCATGTAGGAGGAGGAGCTCTCACAGGCGGAAAAGTCCTGAACAAACCTTTAAGGAATTGCTTTACCAGTCTGCTTGACCACAAAGATGGAATCTCAGATGATCTCCAGAAACGAGAGATAGCCGCTAAGTGTCCTTTGATGGAAGCATAAGACAAATCTGTATGTGCCAGATGTAGGAGGTATGGCAAAATCTCCTATGGAGATGACCAAAGAGGTGCACCCTAGCTGATCTACACCAAATACAGAATCTTTTCCACTTTAAAGAGTATGCTCTGTGGTACTGTTCACTCGAGCCCGAGATAGGGCTTCTCTGCTTTCCTGTGGGATCTTTAAGTGTTGAAACTCCTGGGACTCTGCAGTCAAGTGGATAACCTCAGAGAACCGGGGTCTGGATGTTTTACTTGTCCCTGGTTCATTGTTAATAGAGATGGAATCGGTTTGAGGGATATCGGAGGTTGCAGTGACAGAAGATGAAGTTCCGTGTACCAGTGTTGGTGGGGCCATGCTGGGGCTATTAAGATGATTTTGCAGGGCTCCACCTTTATCTTCTTTAGAACCTTTGTAAGGAGAGGAATGGGCTGAAAAGCAAAGGCAACTACGCCGAACCATCCTATTGAAAAGGCATTCCCCCATGATCCCTGTTGGGGATGCCAGCTTTCGAAGTACTGCCATTTGGCGTTGTCATAAGTTGCAAACAGGTCTATGTTTGGCTTGCCCCAGCAGGAGAAAATTTGGTTTAGAGTGCTTTGATTCAACTCCCACTTGTGGCAGGATGTTTGTAGCTTGCTTAGTGTGTCTGCTATGGTGTTCCTCTTCCCTGGTATATACTCCGCTGTCAGTGAGACCTCGTGCTGAATTGCCCAGTTCCAAATCAGTTGAGCTTCTTGAGACAAAGGAAGATATCGTGTTCCCCCTTGCTTGTTTAAGTAGTGCATTGTCATAGTATTGTCTGTCCTGACAACCACTGAGGAATTCCTTATTCTGGGTAGGAAGGCTTGTAGAGCAAGGAACACGACTTCTTAGTTCGAGAAGATTTATATGAAGGTTCCGATGAGATGGTGACCATTTGCCGCTGATCTGAAGTTCTTGTAGAAAAGCTCCCCCGCTTTCCAGAGAAGCAACTGTTGTTATGCTTGTGGCAGGAATGGTAAGCCTTGTGACAGATGACGAGGCTGTGTCCACCAGAGTAGTGAGGAAACCATGGGTGAAGTTACTTGAATTAAGTCGTCGAATGTTCCGTTGACCTGCACCCATTGGATTTTCAGAGCTTCTTGGAGAGGACGCATGTGCAGGTGACTGTGAGGGATGAGAAGAATACAAGAGGACATCATGCCCAGAAGAGATTTGTAAAGGCGTATGGAAAGAAACTTTCTTTTTTGTATGCGGTTCGCCAAAGTTATTAACCTCTGTTGTCTTTCCAATGTGGGATAAGCCCTGTTTAAGGTATAATCCAGGATGGCTCCTAAGAAAGTTAGTCGCTGGGAGGGTTGGAGGACTGATGTTTCTGGATTTAAGGTGAGGCCTAGTTGATTGAAGAGGTGAAGACAGGCCTTGGTAGATGCTCTTGCGGTGTTGTGGGTAGGAGCCTTGACTAGCCAGTCATCAAGGTAAGGAAACCTTTGGTGATGATGTTGCCTGAGATATGCTGCTACTGGTGCAAGACATTTTGTGAAAATGCGAGGGGCCGATTTGAACCCGAAAGGCAATACTCGGAATTGATAGTGCCTGCCGGCCACCGCAAATCTGAGAAACGTTTTGTGTTTCTTGTGTATGGGTATGTGGAAATATGCGTTCTGAAGGTCTAATGATGCCATGTAGTCGTTTTCGTTGAGAAGCTGTAACACATCCTGGATGGTGAGCATGCATACCGTCTGTTTCTTGAGAAATTTGTTTATACTTCTCAAATCTAGAATTGGTCTCCACTTTTCTGACTTCTTGCGAACCTAGAAGAAACAGGAGTAGAATCCTTTCCCCCTCTGGTGAAATGGAACGCTTTCTATTGCTCCCTTTTGAATCATGGAAACGATCTCTAACTTTAAGAGGGGTAAATGCTTGTGAACAAGAGGTTGCGGAGGGGTTAGAGGTGGTGGTTCTATCCAGAGAATTACCAAATTGTACTAGGTCCAAGACTCAACGATCTGTTGTAATTTATATCCAATTTTGTAGGTAATGGGAAATGTTGCCTCCGACTTTGGAAGGAGGTGGGGACCCAGCAGCCGGCAGTAGTGGAAGGTCATTGGCGATGGTTAGTATCCTTGTTCTGTCGTCCTGACTTCCCTCTGAAAGAGGACTTGTAGGCAGCCCAAGGTGGTTGCCGTTGGGCAAATTGTTGCCTATATTGTTGGCTGTAAGAGGTATAAGTGGTATACTGGTACTGTTGGTAGCCTCCTCTGTAGGATGACTGACCCTTGCCCCGTGCACCACGAAAAGGCATCTTTCTATACTGTAGAGTGCCAAGGGCCTTAGCAGTGTCTGTAGCTTTCTTTATCCCTTGTAACACTTCATCGATATGCTTTCCAAAAAGTTCCTCACCGTCATAAGGCAGATCTAAAATCTTGGTCTGGACTGAATGTTGTCGCTTTCAGCCATCCCTGACGTCTTCAAACTGCTGCGCCGGCCAGTTGACGGAAACCGGTGGAAGCGATGTCCATCGCACAATCTGTTATCTCTGAGGCGGACCGTTCGTCCTCCAGCCGTATTTTTCTAGCCTCTTCTTTGACGTCTGATGGAAGGATATTGATATAAGTGGCAATATCTGACCACATTTGCCTATTGTAATGGCCTAATAACACCACAGAATTAGATGCCTGACTGTTAATGCAGACATAGTCGAGAAGCGTTTGCCTATGTTATCAAGCCTTCTACCTTCCTTGTCCGGGGGTGCCGATAATGGTGCCGAAGGGTTTTTCGATCTACATTGCGCCGTTTGTGATATCACTGAGTTTGTTCTTGGATGACCCGTGAGACAAGCAGGCGCGTCATCTGGAGCCTTATACTTTTTATCAAGTCTTGGTAAGACTGGCGGCACTGTTGCTGGAGTCCACATTATTTTCAAACCTTGGTCCCAGATATAATCAATAATGGGCATGGATCTGACTGATTTCCTGAAAGGCTCCTTGAAATCATAAAGGAAACAGTCTTACTGATGCGCAGGCATTGGAAGCTCAAAACGTCTGGTTCCTCTCTCTAAGAGTTTATGGAAAACTCCTATGTCCTCTGGAGGTGAAGTTTTTGGCGGAGACGCTGGTGGAGGAATTATGTAATCATCCCATTCATCATGTTGTTGTTGCTCCTGTTGTATCTCCCCTTCCTCTTCCTCAAAGGATGATAGTTGTTGTAAAGGTACTTCTGGTTGAGGAGAAGGTGGGGGTTGACTTTGCACCACATCAATCAATCAATCAATCATGTCACTTATAAAGCGCACTACATACCCGCGAGGGTCTCAAGGCGCTGGGGGAAGAGGGGGGTGGTGCTGCTACTGATCGAAGAGCCAGGTCTTGAGGAGTCTTCTGAAGGCCAGTAGGTCTTGGGTCTGTCGGAGGTTGGTGGGGAGGGTGTTCCAGGTCTTGGCGGCGAGGTGGGAGAAGGATCTGCCGCCGGCGGTCGTTTCCCGGATGCGGGGGACTGTGGCGAGGGCGAGGCTGGTCGGCGGAGCTGGCGGGTGGGGGTGTAGAAGCTGAGTCGTCTGTTGAGGTAGGCTGGTCCGGAGTTGTGGAGTGCTTTGTGTGCGTGGGTGAGGAGCTTGAAGGTTATCCTCTTGTTGACAGGGAGCCAGTGCAGGTCTCTCAGGTGGGGTGTGATGTGGCTGCGTCGGGGGATGTCGAGGATAAGACGTGCAGAGCGTTCTGGATGCGTTGCAGCCGTCTCAGGAGCTTAGCCGTCGTTCCTGCGTAGAGGGCGTTTCCGTAGTCCAGCCTGCTGGTGACGAGGGCCTGGTTGACTGTTTTTCTTGTTTCCGTGGGGATCCACTTGAAGATCCTGCGGAGCATTCGGAGGATGTTGAAGCAGGATGAGGAAACGGCGTTGACCTGCTTAGTCATGGAGAGGGTGGGGTCGAGGATGACCCCTAGGTTGCGTACGTGGTCGGTGGGTGGCGGGGCTGTTCCCAGTGATGTTGGCCACCAGGAGTCGTCCCAGGCTGAAAGGTTGGAACCAAGGATGAGGACCTCCGTCTTGTCCGAGTTCAGCTTCAGGCGGCTGGTCCTCATCCATTCGGCGACGGCCTTCATTCCTTCGTGGAGGTGGGCTTTGGCGGTGTGAGGGTCTTTGGTGAGGGAGAGGATCAGCTGGGTGTCGTCGGCGTAGGAGATGATGTTGAGGTTGTGCTGTCGGGCGACGTGGGCGAGGAGTGCCATGTAGATGTTGAACAGCGTTGGGCTGAGGGAGGAGCCTTGGGGTACGCCGCAGATGATCTTGGTGGCCTTGGATCGGAAGGGGGCGAAGCGTACGCTTGTGTTCTGCCGGAAAGGAAGGATGTGGTGCAGTCCAGGGCCTTCTCTTGGATCCCGGCGTCGTGAAGGCGTGTTCGTAGTGTGTGGTGGCAGACCGTGTCGAAGGCGGCTGATAGGTCCAGGAGGATGAGGGCTGCTGTTTCTCCGTTGTCTAGCAGGGTCCTGATGTCATCGGTGGCGGCGA
The DNA here is from genome assembly GCA_963921515.1 of Calotriton arnoldi. NCBI lineage: Eukaryota > Metazoa > Chordata > Amphibia > Caudata > Salamandridae > Calotriton > Calotriton arnoldi. The sequence goes on along the minus strand of CAWUFW010002669.1, from coordinate 382,410 downwards.
TGAGGGCGGTTTCGGTGCTGTGGTTGCTGCGGAAGCCGGACTGGGAAGGGTCCAGGATGTTGTTCTCCTCGAGGTAGCGGGTCAGTTGTTTGTTGACGATTTTCTCGGTGACCTTCGCGGGGAACGGGAGCAGAGAGATGGGTCGGAAGTTCTTGAGGTCCTTGGGGTCTGCCTTGGGTTTCTTGAGTAAGGCGGTGATCTCGGCGTGCTTCCAGCTTTCCGGGAAGGTTGCTGTCTCGAAGGAGATGTTGATTATTTTCCGGAGATGGGGCGCGATGGCTGTACTGGCTTTGTTGAAGATGTGGTGAGGGCACGGGTCTAGCGGTGAACCGGAGTGGATGGTGTTCATGATCTCGCTGGTGTCCTCGTCGTTGATGTTGGTCCAGGAGAGCAGGCGGTTGGTGGTTGTGGGGGCAGTGGTCTCGGTGGTTGCCGGGGCGGTCGTGGTGTTGAAGCTGTCGTGGATGTCGGCGATTTTGCGGTGGAAGAAGGTGGCCAGTGAGTCGCACAGGTCTCGCGACGGCTGGATGTCGTTGGTGTTGGAGCTGGGGTTGGAGAGTTCCTTCACGATGTTGAAGAGCTCTTTGCTGTTGTGTGCGTTGTTGTCTAGGCGGTCTTTGAGTGAGGCCCTTTTGGCGGATCTGATGGTGACTGCGGGTGGCGCTCTTGTGGGCGGCGTAGCTGTCCGCTGTCCGTTCGTGGAGCCAGATCTTCTCCAGTTTTCGGCATGTTCGTTTGGAGGCCTGGAGGTCTTCGGTGAACCAGGTGGCTTTCTTGCTGGTGTGGCTGTTGGGCGGATTCTTGAGCGGGGCGAGGTGTTGGCGCAGTCGTCGATCCACTGTCTGAGGTTGCGGGCGGCGGTGTCGGGGTCGGAGGGTTCGGCGGGTGGGCTCAGGGCGAGGGTTGTGGTTAGCTGGTCTTCCGTGACTCTGCTCCAGCAGCGGCGAGGCATTTGTTCGGTGAGGTGGGTGGTGCGTGGTGGGCTTCCTGTAGGTGAAGTGGATGCAGTGGTGGTCAGTCCAGTGGGGTTCGGAGGTGTGGTTGAAGGAGACGTGTGGGCTTGCGGAAAAGATGGAGTCTAGCGTGTGGCCAGCGGCGTGGGTGGGTGTAGTCACGAGCTGTCTGAGTCCGAGGGTGGCGAGGTTGTCGATCAGGGTGGTGGAGTTGGTGTCCTTGTTGTTCTCGAGGTGGAAGTTCAGGTCCCCGAGGAGGATGTAGTCCGTGGAGGCGATGGCGTGTGTGCTGACGAAGTCAGCGATGGAATCGCTGAACTGTGGTCGGGAGTCCGGGGGTCTGTAGATGAGGGTTCCTCTGAGGGTGGTGTTGGGATCGGTGTGGATCTGGAAGTGCATGTGTTCGGCGGTGCTGAGGGTGTCGTCGGTGTTGGTTGAGACTCTGAGGGTGTTCCTGTGGACGATGGCGATGCCTCCTCCGACTCCGTTGGTGCGGTCCCTGCGGGTGATCTTGTATCCGTCCGGGGTGGCAATGGCGATGTCGGGGGCTGAAGCGGGATTCAGCCAGGTCTCCGTCAGGAATGCGACGTCTGGGGAGGTTGAGTCGAGAAGGTCCCAGAGTTCGATGGCGTGTTTGCGGGCGGAGCGGGTGTTGAGGAGGATGCATCTGAGGTAGTTGGGTTCTTTCCTGGGCGGTGGTTTGGCGGGGCGGGTGCTGGCGAAGCTGCAGTTCCGGCAGGTGAAGGGCCCTTGGGTGCGCTTCGGGGTGGCCTGGTAGCAGGCGTGATCTTTTCCGGGGTTGAATGCGTGGAGGGTGCTGGCGTCGTATCGGCGTCTGTTGATGTGGCGGGCGCGGGGATGGCTGGACCAGGGGTCTGGCGCTGGGCGCGGTCACGGCGCGGACGGGCGCAGACGGGCTTGCCTTGGCGCGCCTTCGGCGCGCCAGCGCACGCCCGCTGCGCATGTCCGCTGCGCGGCCGCCCAGCGGCCGCCATAAATGGGGAGGTGGGAGGGAGGAGCAGGGAATGGGGCAGCGAATGGGCAGTGAGGGCGGGGCCGCAGGGCGCAGCGGCGGGAAACAGGCACAGAAGGGAAAACGAGCACAATCAGGGCATCAAGGGGGCACAGAAAGGAAAAAAAACAGAGCACAATCAGGGGCAGCAAGGGGGCACAGAAAGGAAAAAGCGAGCACAATCAGGGGCAGCAAGGGGGCACAGAAAGGAAAAACGAGCACAATCAGGGGCAGCAAGGGGGCACAGAAAGGAAAAAACGAGCACAATCAGGGGCAGCAAGGGGGCACAGAAAGGAAAAACGAGCACAATCAGGGGCAGCAAGGGGGGCACAGAAAGGAAAAACAGAGCACAATCAGGGGCAGCAAGGGGGCACAGAAAGGAAAAACAGAGCACAATCAGGGGCAGCAAGGGGGCACAGAAAGGAAAAACGAGCACAATCAGGGGCAGCAAGGGGGCACAGAAAAGAAAAACGAGCACAATCAGGGGCAGCAAGGGGGGCACAGAAAGGAAAAGCGAGCACAAACAGGGGCAGCAGCAGGGCACACAGACGGAGCTGTGTGGTGGGGAGCGACCTACCAGTCAAGGTCAGGGGTCGCTCTCTTCACCACGCAGCGGCCGCCATAAATGGGGAGGTGGGAGGGAGGAGCAGGGAATGGGGCAGCGAATGCGCAGTGAGGGGCGGGGCCGCAGGCGCAGCGGCGGGAAACAGGCACAGAAGGAAAACGAGCACAATCAGGGCATCAAGGAGGCACAGAAAGGAAAAAAAACGAGCACAATCGGGAGCAGCAAGGGGGCACAGAAAGGAAAAACGAGCACAATCAGGGGCAGCAAGGGGGGCACAGAAAGGAAAAAACGAGCACAATCAGGGGCAGCAAGGGGGGCACAGAAATAAAAACGAGCACAATCAGGGGCAGCAAGGGGGGCACAGAAAGGAAAAACGAGCACAATCAGGGGCAGCAAGGGGGCACAGAAAGGAAAAACAAGCACAATCAGGGGCAGCAAGGGGGCACAGAAAGGAAAAACAAGCACAATCAGGGGCAGCAGCAGGGCACACAGACGGAGCTGTGTGGTGGGGGAGCGACCTACCAGTCAAGGTCAGGGAAGGTGGAAGAGGTGCTTGTGAAGGAGACGGCGATGTGAAGGAGACGGCGATGTTGGTGGAAATCTCTTTCTGTAATCCGCTAGCATGGATTGTAAATCCGTAACAAGAGTGGAGGGAAGGCATACCATATCTTGTTGAAGTTGTTGTCAGGCCTTGGTCAGAGTAACAAAATTGCTGGCCATAATACTCTTGCTCATCTGAGTCTTCGTGGTACTACACATTAAGCTCTGACGGGCTTTGCACTACCCCAAAGAGGCTGTTGTTGTCAGAATAATCATCATCATCCAAGAGATGTGTTGGCAACAAAGACTGGACTCTACTTGGTGATGTCAAAGAAGGAGTTAGTGTTCTTTGCTCTAATTTTGGGGGGAAAATCAATTTTCCTGCTTTTGATGTTGAGGTCGTCAATGAGGTCATCGGCGCAGCCGTCGTCGCCGGAGTATCTGACTGCATTCTGGAAGTGACTGTTGTCGTCGACGATGAGCCTTCGACGAAGGTAAGAGGCGTTGACGATGACAGTGAGGCCGCCGTAGACAATAAAGGCGTTGACGACAGTATCGCCGTCGACGATATATCCATCGACGATGAGGCCGTCGACGAGATGATGAGTGAGATCCTCGACGAGAGGTTTGCCATCGACGGTAGGCTCGTCGTCGACACGGTAATCAACGTCAACGAGAGATTCGTCGTCGTCGGATGCATCATCGACGATGACTTGGAAGCCTTAGTAATCTTTACTGTCGACAACAGAGTGGCCTGGCTTGTCGATAATGACGTCGTCGACGAGGAGAATGCCGCCAATGACACTGTGACAGTGGCGAATGTGGACGTCGACGACGTTACCACAGTAGCACCCGAGGAGGATTTCCTCGTCGTCAAGGCTGCCGTCGATGAGCTGTCCATTGGCAGAGCTGAGGTAGGCTTTTTGAAAGTATGTTTAACCTTCACACGTGGAGTAGAAGGTTCTGAAGCCGGTTTCTGAGAGTTTTTTTTGACAGAAACTGAACCTTTATCCTGTTGTTGAAGAGGCAACTTGGAAGAGGAGCCATGTTTTTGAGAACCTTCTAAAGACTGTTTGTGTGTTTTCTTTGGAGGTTGTTGAGAGGAATGACCTGCTGAGTCATCTAGTGGTCTTTTTTGAGGTGTTTTAGAGGAGGATCTTGAAGAAACATCACTCTCCTCAACAGAAACAGGATCATCTCTGTCTTTAAGCCTCTTCAGCCATAATAAAAGCCTCACTTCATGATCTTTTTTAAAGTCTTGGAGGAAAACGTGCGGCATACCTTACAGTCCTTGGGTCGGTGGTCTGGGTAGAGACAATAAAGGCAGTCCTTATGGGGATCGTTGATGTGTAGTCTCATCTTCCTGCAGGTGCCACAGTGCCTGAAGATCCCTTTTTGAGGTGTTTCTGACATAGAAGCGTCAGTTACTCCACCCAAAAACAGATACAGAGATCTGTATAATATATATAAAAGAAACTGAGCAGAGCTCAGTGGAGACTCCCTAGCACGGCGTGCGGTAGAAAATCTGAGGTACTGGAGCTTCTCTCAGGAAGGTTCTACAGGGTGGTGTCAACTGATTGGTTGTTTTCTAAGTTTGGTCCTTTTTTAAATAAGGACACAGATTTGTTACTAAATAATGAGGCCTTAGGCTTTTATGTCCCATGTCTATTGTGACATTACTTTTTAAATGTACTGGGGACTCCCATCTCGACGACGGGGAATGATTCAAGCATGTGAATCTATGAAAATTCCAATACTGGAGTAAGATTAAAATAACCGATCAATAGGAAATGGGCAAAACAATATACAAACCTAAATACGCTTAAACTATCTCATGTATTGTCAGAGGTACAAGTTAAATTGCCACATAGAAATGTTATGAAAATAAGGCCAAGTAAAATACAAAAACCCAGCTTAGCAAGCTGACATGCCACCTTTATAACAACAAAAAGCAAATAAATTTGTAGAAAGGGAAGTGTGCTTACCTAATTCATTGAATAAGAGTTTCAAGAATTTTTCCTAGGCACAGACTGGACCAAGACAGATTTGAATCAAATTCATTATGTTTTCAAGTTTGAGCTTGCATATCCCACATACATTAAAATAACAGTGGGTAAGAGGAGACACTCCTGGGGAGTTTTACTCTCTTTCAGTCGCATTCCTCAGTCCAGCAAGGTGAGGTGCCCCCTACACGGAATGAGTCAAGAGACTCTTAATTCCAGGACCATGTATGTGTAACCGGTAAGGTAATAAAATGGTCCTCACCCACGGATTTTCGTGGCATGCTTCATCATTGGACCCTCACCCTAGAGTGACTGTGCACTAGGGTGGGCTCAACCAGAGGCATGGGAGGTCTTTTGTATTGTATGGGTGAGAGAAGCTAAAATTATCTGGGATGTAACCATACAAACACAATTTAGAGATGGTCATCCTGATAAGATTAAAAAAAATTAGCTGTGGATTAGTACTGTAATGGACACCTTAGGGTAGTAATGGCCATTACGTTCTCTGTTGTGGTCTACATGTTATGCCCGTCGTTGTTTGTCCAAACTGGTCATGTGGCCTGTAGCGTCCTCCCCATCCTGGGTTCCTGCCAATGACTATGCCACACACGGAGCTTAGTATTACACATCTTTATTCGTCTGTGTGCAACTGCGACACCCAACATTCTAAACCAGCCTTCATTGCATTCCGCTCTAACACTTACGTCACAGTTCTACGGAGTCCATCAGGAGCAAAAAGGGTTCCATCATTTCTAACTTGCAAGACACTACATCATTCCCTCTGTTAAATAAAAATTATTTTTTTACTACATATATATATATATATATATATATATATATATATATATATATATATATATATATATATATATATATATATATATATATATATATATATATATATATATATATATATATAAAATTAAATCTCTTCAATCAATCTTTTAGGTGCTTTAATCGTAGGGGCAACAGCAGTCACTGATGTTTCAGACCCAGTCTGTCCTTCACCAGTTAGGTCTGATGAACGATTAGTTAAGTGCCTAAAATGAGAAGAGTCTCTGGTAATAGACTTCCCAGTGCACTGGGCAGTCACCATGTGTCCCTTGCTAGACACAATTTGAAAAGGTTCTGCATCAAATGGAGCATCCGAATTTCTTCCCTGCATCTGTCGTGCGAGCACTCGATCTCTTTTTTTTTTAAGACAATGTTCTTCTCACATTGTCTTTGGTCAGCATATGTCTTGTGTTTGCTCAGCAAGTCCTTCTCATGAGTTACTTTCTCATCTTTCTTTCTCTGATTGGTCCTTTGAGGTAACTTGGTGTTCATTGCTGTCCCGAACATCAATGTCGCAGGACTTTCATCTGTGATCAAGTGGGGTGTTAAACGATAAGCTGTCAAGGTCGAATTCAACACAGTCTTCAATTTGAGCTTCTCAAGAGTAGCTGCTGCACTGCTTTCTTTAGCGTACTCATAAAACTCTCAAAAAGTCCATTGGCCTGCGGCAACAAAGGTGTGCTCTTCTGATGCTTTCTGTTCAAATGCTCTAGGAAATCTTTAAACTGTTGAAAGCGGGCCATTGTCAGACTTCACTATAGCTGGAACTCCCCATGTCGCAAAGATGCCATCTAGTCTTTCAGTGACTTGATCTTGAGTAGTAGATGAAAGATGTTCAATTAATTGTGAGTATTTATCCATAATCATCCGCAGGTGATGCCCGTTGTCAAGTGGACCGAATACGTCAATGGCTATTCTCTCCCATACATGCTTTGGGAGTTCTGACATGTTCAGGGTGAGGTGAATAGTTTTTGTAGAAAGGCAGTTGCATGGATAACAGGCCTTTAGTTCCTTTTCAATCCTGTCATCAAGATAAGGAAACCAGACTCGATCTCGGAGACCTTGTTTTGTGGCAACAATTCCACGATGTCCTTCATGGGCCACTTCAATTATTTTCTGCCTCAGACTTTCCGGTATCATGATTCCTGACCCTCGGATTATAGCTCCTTCCTGAGTTATGGACAGTTCATCCTTGACATTTTTGTATTTTTGATATTCACCATCACTAGTGAGCGGTCGAGTGTGTTGGTGCCATGACTGATGTGTAATTATATCCTTCAACTTTAACATGTCACTATCATGGCTCGTGGCAGTGATGATCTAGGCTAACGAAATGGCAGCTGGTGTGGTTGATTTTATAATGAAGTTAATATAGGCATCATCCGTCTTGGTTGGAGTACCCTGACCTTGTATAGGCACTCTGGAAAATTAGTCAGCAGGGTTCTGATCCTTCCCTGGATGATGCACAATGGTATAATTATACTCTTGTAACCAATGTCCCCATCCTTCAATTCAAGGAGGCATTTTGGCCTTTGGATTGCCAAATATAGTCAGTAAAGCTTGATGATCAGTTACCATCTTAAAAGGTTTTCCGTACAGAAATACATGGAAATGTTCATAAGCCCATACCACGGCTAAGCTGTCTTTTTCAGGTTTGAAATAAGCATGTTCTGTTGGGGCAAACTTCTACTTGCATATGCCACAATATGCCTTCAAGCGTTCAATGGTCCGCTGTGCTGGGCAAGTATAGCGCCTAACCGGACTGGGCTAGCATGAACAACAGCCTCTGTATGAAGCTTTGTGTTGAAATATGCCATATCTGAAAGAGACACGTTAGTGACAGATTCCTTACCTTAGAATATCCCCAGGCGTCAGGCTGGATCCGGAAAGTTTTGCGTAGCAGTACCCTTGCGCGTCGGTAGGTGGCGTCGTGCGGCTCCGCGTCCGTCGGCGGCGTCGGGATCGCCGGAATGACGTCGCGGGCAGTACTTAGACGCCGCCCCTGCGCGCTGACGTCAGTTCTTTCTTTTTCCGCGCCAGTAAGCGCAGATCCGGGAAGAGCAGTGCCCTAGTCATTTTTTTACTAAGTTTTTGTGATTTTTATCACTGTTTTTTCTCGAGTCGTTCGACTCCGACGGTGTCAGTAGGGATGCCCGGCTTCAAGCCATGCGACGCCTGTGGTCGGATGATGTCGATCATGGACCCGCATCGAGACTGTCTCTACTGCCTCGGACGCGACCACGACTCCAAGTCGTGCCCCGACTGCCGGGCCTTGCATCCGAAGGCTTTGCGAGAGCGGTCTCGAATGCTCCTCGAGGTCCGGCAGTCGGCTCCGCGCCAATCCAAGCCCCGGTCACGTGAGAGGTCGAGGGGCCGGTCGCGGAGTCCTCATCGGTCGTCGGGGTCCAAGTCTTCGCACTCCTCCGGTAAGTCGAAGCACAAGAAGTCGAAGGAGCGCCATCGCTCGACGACTTCCCCTCGCCGGTCTCGCGACTCGGCTGAGGGTCCTGTCGGCACCGTCCCCGCGGCTCCGGGAGTGCCTGTGGAGCCGCCGGCGCATTACCCGCACTACCCGGGTTCGGCGGCGACTCCGGCCAAAATACAGGAGTTCCTGTCGGCCATGGCCCGCCTCTTCGGGCCTCAAGGTCCCCCCGGTGCGCCTTCGGGCCCGCGGGCCCTTCTGGGGTGCCTATGGCGCCGCCGGCGACTCCGGTCCCGGCGCCGCCAGCGACACCAGCCTCGGTCCAGGCCCCGGCTTCGGCCCCGGCCTTGACCCCGGCTCCGGTGTTGCCGCAACCCCCATCGACGCCGGTTGACCTGACGACACCTCCACCGGCGCCGATTTCACCGGTGCCGTTCCCGGCGCCGCCCGGGGCTCCGGGCGGCTTCGTACCCCGGTTCTCTCCGGACCCGGACACGGCGCCGGACCGGCGTTTGTCGACGCCGGCGCCGATGAGACCTTTGGTCCCGCATGTCCCTCCTCCTTACTTTGAACCTGTATTGGAGGACGAAGAGGACTGGGAGGGGTCTGAGGACCCTCTCACTGCCCAATGTGAGTTCGATCAGGACTGGGCTGAGGAACTTGGGGATGCCAGTGGTCTGGACACCTCTCCTGACTCTGGCATGCTGTCTCCTCCTTCCGTGGCAACGGAGGAGGGAGCAAACTTTGCAACGGTGTTGCGTAGGGCAGCTGAGGCTTTACACCTCCAGTTACCTACAGTGGCTGTCAGGACTAACATCCTGACGGAAGTGCTTCAGCTGGCGGCTACCTCCTCGGAGCCACTGCTGCCTTTCAACGAGGCACTTTCTGACGTTCTTTTGGGCACCTGGTCCAAGCCCACCACAGGGGCTCCTGTGGATAGGAACGTAGCCCGACGCCATCGCCCTGCTCCGGGCGACCCTCTGTTTCTCTCCCAACACCCCACCCCTGAGAGCTTGGTTGTCCAAGCCTCTGCTTCCCAAAGCGCCTTCCCTACCGCTCCCCCGGATAGGGAATCCAAAAAAATGGATCAATTTGGGAAGAAGGTTTTTTCTTCCTCCAGTGCTGGCTTGCGGTCTGTCAACACCACTTGCCTCTTGGGCCGATATTCCCACTCCTTGTGGGATTCGGTGGCGCAGGTTCTGCCCCAGTGTTCTGAGGAGGTCCAGACACTGCTTTCCCAGCGCCATTGCGGAAGGAAGAGATGTGGCAAAGTATACCATCAGATGTGGCCTAGATACCGCCGACTCGCTAGGCAGATCGCTTGCGACGACAGTGGCGCTGCGCCGTCATGCCTGGCTGAGAACCACTGGTTTCTCGGGTGATGTCCAAAACACTCTTATGGACATGCCCTTTGATGGTGTCGGCCTTTTCGGCAACAAGGCAGACCATGCGCTGGAGCGTTTTAAGGACTCACGGGCTACAGCCAAGTCCCTGGGCCTTTCTGCTGTGCGCCCTCCGCAACAGTCTGCTTTTCGCCCCTTTCGTGGCCACGGAAGGGGCGCCCAGTCACGTCCACTGCCCAGCCACCGGCCCACGCAGCAGGCGTCTTCGCGTGGCCGAGGACGTGGCTCCCGCCGAGGCGGGTCGGGTAACCAGCGTGCGAGTCAGGCCACCACCCTGCCCCGTCCGCGGCCTCCAAGCCCTCCTAGTCCTTCCTTTCAGGTCCACAGCACGCCAGTAGGGGGCAGGGTCCGCCATCACCTTCCCCACTGGCGTGCCATCACCTCGGACAAGTGGGTCTTGGACATTGTCCGAAGGGGCTACTCCCTCCCCTTCGTGACCACTCCCCCAGCCATGCCACCTCAATACCACCGCATGTCAGGGGATCACTTGGTGCTTCTTCAGAAGGAAGTTGTGGCCCTCTTGGCCAAGGGGGCCATCGAACGCGTTTCGACCCCAGAAGTAGGGCGTGGTTGTTACTCCCACTACTTTCTGGTGCCCAAAAAGGACAAGGAGGACATGCGTCCTATCTTGGACCTCCGGAACGTCAATCGCTTCCTCCGGAAGGAGAAGTTCAAGATGCTCACCCTAGCTCAGGTCTTGACTGCCCTCGACCCTGGAGACTGGATGGTAGCGTTGGACTTGCAGGACGCATATTTCCACATTCCCGTCCTGCCGGCCCACCGGCGTTACCTGCGGTTCGCGGTAGGCCACGAGCATTTTCAGTTTTCCGTGCTCCCCTTTGGCCTTACCAGCGCCCCTCGGGTGTTCACGAAAGTGATGGCGGTGTCGCAGCTCATCTGCGCCGGGCAGGTGTTCCAGTCTTCCCCTACCTCGACGACTGGCTGCTGAAGGCGGGCTCGTCCCAGGCAGTCGTCTCCCACCTCCAGACTACGGCCAAGCTCCTGCACTCGCTGGGGTTCTCCATCAACGTGCCGAAGTCGCACCTGATTCCTTCTCCACAGCTCCTTTTCATCGGAGCAGTTCTGGACACGACGCAGTTTCGGGTCTATACCCGAACGGCGAGTCCGGGATATTCAGGCTATGATTCCGATCTTTCGGCCTCTATCCTGGGTTTCGGTACGGATTACCCTGAGGCTGCTGGGCCTCATGGCCTCCTGCATCCTGCTGGTCGATCATGCCAGATGGCATATGCGGGCTCTGCAGTGGGACCTGAAGTTCCAGTGGGCGCAGCATCAGGGCAACCTGTCCGATCACGTCCAGATCTCGGAGGGGACTGCAAAACAGTTGCAGTGGTGGCTCTCGAACCGGCAATGGGTCCTGGGCAGATCCCTCTCTCTTCCCCAGCCAGAGCACACAGTTGTGACGGACGCGTCCCTTCTGGGATGGGGCGTCACATGGGAGAGGCGGAGATCAGAGGCCTCTGGTCTCCGGCGGAGTCCCGGCTCCATATCAACCTTCTGGAGCTCCGGGCGATCCGACTTGCACTTAAGGCATTCCTTCCCTCTGTCAAAGGGAAGGTAGTGCAGGTGTTCACAGACAACACCACCGCCATGTGGTACTGCAACAAACAGGGCGGGGTGGGGTCGTGGACCCTATGTCAGGAGGCTCTGCGCCTCTGGACATGGCTGGAACATCAGGGCATATTCCTGATGGTTCAACACCTGGCAGGTTCCCTGAACGCCAGGGCGGACGAACTCAGCTGCAGGTGCATGATGGATCACGAATGGCGTCTTCACTCGGAAGTGGCGCAAGGACTCTTTCTACAGTGGGGAGAGCCTTGGTTAGATCTATTCGCCACCGAAGAGAACGCGCAATGTCTTCAGTTCTGCGCGTTGGAATTTCCAAGGCGGCACTCGCTCGGCGACGCTTTTCGTCGCAAGTGGAGTTGCGGTCTGTTGTACGCCTTTCCGCCTATACCACTTCTACCCAGAGTGTTGAAGAAGATTCGGCGCGACCGGGCCCAAGTCATTCTTGTGGCTCCGGACTGGGCTCGAAGAGTTTGGTATCCCGAGCTACTCAGTATGAGCGTCGATCCCCGATCCGTCTGCCTCTTCGGGAGGATCTTCTGACACAGCAGCAGGGGACGGTCCTCCACCCGAACCTGTCCAGTCTCCACCTGCTTGCGTGGAGATTGAGCGGCGGCAGTTGATTCCTTTCGACTTGCCTCCCGAAGTTTGTGATGTGATTCTGGCAGCCAGGCGTCCCTCCACTAAGGTGGTATACGCCTGCAGGTGGAACAAATTTGTGGCATGGTGCACAGCAAAGGCTGTGAATCCCCTTTCTGCCCCTCTTTCTGAGGTTCTTCTGTTCCTTCTTTCTCTGGCCCAGCAGGGTTCTGCCCTGGGTACCATCAAGGGCTATCTCTGCGCAATCTCGGCCTTCCTCAGGCTTCCTGATCAGCCCTCCCTTTTCAAGTCCCCTGTTGTTAACAGATTCCTAAAAGGCATTACACACCTCTTACCTCCTGTTCCGTTTGTGATGCCTCAGTGGGACTTGAATATGGTTCTTACCTTTCTCATGTGCGCTCCCTTTGAGCCTCTGCATAACTGTCCTCTTCGTCTTCTAACTCTGAAGACAGCTTTTCTGGTGGCTATCACCTCCGCTCGGCGGGTGAGTGAGCTCCAGGCTCTTTCTTGCAAGCCTCCCTTTCTGTCTGTCCATCCAGACAAGGTTGTTCTCAGGACGCGTCCGTCCTTCTTGCCAAAGGTGGTTACTGCTTTCCACATTGGGCAGACCATCACTTTGCCTGCCTTCTTTCCGCCTCCGCATCCTTCTAGAGAGGAAGAGAGGCTCCACCGTCTGGACCCAAAACGTGCGATTTCCTTTTATCTAAATCGCACACAACAGTTCCGGGTGGACGACCAGCTCTTTGTTGGCTACGTGGGCGCCAAAAAAGGTCGGGCGGTACACAAGCGGACCATCTCCCGCTGGGTCGTCTGGTGTATCAAGGCCTGTTATTCTTTGGCTAAAAAGGAGCCCCCTGTTGGGTTGCGTGCCCATTCCACCAGGGCGACAGCCGCCACCACGGCTTTAGGACGTGGTGTCCCTTTGCAGGACATTTATCAGGCAGCTACGTGGGCCTCGTTGCACACGTTTACCAAGCATTACTGCCTTGACAGCCAAGTCCGGAGAGATGGCTTCTTTGGCCGTTCTGTCCTCCGAGACTTCCTTGTCTGATCTTTCTTCGCAGACCCACCACCGGGGTTGGTATTGCTGGGGTATCTATTCTAAGGTAAGGAATCTGTCACTAACGTGTCTCTTTCAGATGCACAAGTTACTAACTTGTGTAACGATATATCTGTAAGAAACAGAAGTTAGTGACAGATTCCTTACCGCCCCACCCATCCTCCCCGTTCTGCAAACTGATTTCTAGGGTTAAGGACATCCCTTTCAGGGCCCTAGTATTTTTTCAGGATTTATAAGAACAATGGTTCAAGTGTGGCCTAAAAAGGTCCAATAGCAAGAGTGGTGACCCAGAGAGGGGCACTGTATTGTTCAAAAAATGAATTTAATTCAATAGGGAGCAAGAAAAAGAGTCTGTAAAGGGTCATATAGGTCACAGAATGACAGATATTTATTCGCATAAATTTCAATTTATAGGGTGCTCACACAATAAGTGAAAGAAAGCGTGACGTGAAATAGTGATAGTGAATTTTTAAAAAGGCATCGCATTGACAACAATATAGTTGAACTCCCTAAATGATTTATACAAGTTACAAGGAGTTCATGTTGTAGAATGGTCGACGACGTTTCGAACCCAATTATTGGGGTTCATCTTCAGGACAATGGTGAGCTAACTGGAATAAAGGGGGGGAAAAGGGGAACCACTCTTGCTATTGGACCTTTTTAGGCCACACTTGAACCATTGTTCTTATAAATCCAGTACCACCCCAGGTTCATATATCGGGGTTCCCTTGTTTCCCAAAAGCCCTAGTATTTTTTCAGACACCAATGTCAGCTTTTTGCATGGCTCTGCGTTCCTGGCGCGGAAAGTCGTGTACAGAACTGACGTCAGCGTGCAGGGGCGGCGTCTAAGTACTGCCCGCGACGTCATTCCGGCGATCCCGACGACGACGACGGACGCGGAGCCGCACGACGCCGCCTACCGACGCGCAAGGGTACTGCTACGCAAAACTTTCCGGATCCAGCCTGACGCCTGGGGATATTCTAAGGTAAGGAATCTGTCACTAACTACTGTCTCTTACAGATATATCGTTACACAAGTTAGTAACTTGTGCTTCAGTAGCATTCTCAATGGCTTGTTTTGTTTTCTTAAAACATTTCACACATTCATGTGACCAATGAAATGACACATTCTTTTTCGTCATGCCTCTCAACGGAGTACTTACAGTGGCAAATTCTTGTATGTATCTGGAACAGTAACTGGCCATGCCAAGAAATTAATGAACCATAGAAAGACCTTGTGGGGGATCAGCATTTGACAGCGCTTGGACTTTAGCAGGATCTGGTGTCATAACCTCATCAGAAAAGATATGGCCAAAGAATTTTATTATGGAACTCACACTTGTCTGCATTCAAATTCAAACCTGCTTCAGCAAGTAACCAATACACTTGTGTAAGAGCTTTATCATGTTCTGTGTGGGTAGCTCCGAAAACCAATATGTCATCGTTGTAATTGAACGTATTCATTACAGGCTGTATGATACGTCGAATGACATCTTGAGACAGTTCTGCCAAAGCAAGCCACAATTGACTAATGAGCCCCAGTTCCTGAAAAGACAGATGTTAGTGACTTCCTAAAATGGAGCAAAGATGGAATCTTCCACTGGATGACGGGATGCTCATTCCTAAATTTGACTACTCTAACTAAAAAAGCCTTACTTCCTGAGCAACAGCACTTATCTGAAAGAAACACGTTAGTGATAGATTCCTTACCTTAGAATACCCCCAGGGGTCAGACTCGATCCGGAAAGTTTTCGTCAGCAGTACCCCTGCGCGTCGGAAGGTGGCGTCGTGCGGCTCCGCGTCCGTCGTTGGCGTTGTGGTCGCCGAAATGACGTCGCGGCAGCTACTTAGACGCCGCCCTCGCGCGCTGACGTCAGTTCTTTCTTTTTCCGTGCCAGCAAGCGCAGATCCGGTGAGAGCGGTACCCCCAGTCATTTTTTGACTGAGTTTTTCGAGGCCTTTTTGTCTCTATTTTCGAGTCGATCGACTCCTGGTGCCGTAGGGATGCCCGGCTTCAAGTCCTGCGAGGAATGTCATCGCATGATGTCGGTGACAGACCCGCACCGCGTGTGTCCCTACTGCCTGGGGCGCGACCACGGCCCCAAGTCGTGCCCCGACTGCCAGGCCATGGCGCCGAAGACTTTGCGGGAGCGGGCCCGAAAGTTGCTTGAAGTCCGGCAGTCGGCTCCGCGCCGCTCAAGGTCCCGGTCCCATGGGAGGTCGAGGGACCGGTCGCAGAGCCACCACCATCGTTCGTCGGGATCGAAGTCTTTGCACTCGGGGTCAGGTAAGACGAAGTACTCTAAGAAGTCGAAGAAGCGACGTCGCTCTCCGACTTCCCCTCGCTCGTCGCGCGACGCGGCTGAGGGTGTGGGTGGTGTCACCCCAGCGGCTCCGGCAGAGCCTACGCAGTCGCCGCCGGCATACCCGCTCTTCCAGGGTCCGTCGGCGACTCCGGCCCAGCTGCAGGAATTTCTGTCAGCCATGGCTCGCCTCTTTGGGCCGTCGGGCCCCGCCGGTGCGCCTTCGGGACCCGCGGGTCCGACTGGGGGTCCTTGCCCTTTACTGCCGACGGCTCCGGCATCGCTGTCGACTCCGGCGCCGCAGGGCCCCCATGGATCCAGGCCTGGATCCCGGTCGACGCCGGTTGACCTTGTAACACCTCCACCGAACCCTCCGGCACCACTTCCGACATCGCCCGTCCCACCGGACGACGTCGTCCCCGGTTTCAGCCCCAAAGAAGACACGGCGCCGGAACGGCGTCACTCGACGCCGATTCCGATGGGACCTTTCTATCCCTATGTCCATCCTCCTTATTTTCGGCCTGTTCATCAGCCTTCGGAGGAAGGGGAGGACTGGGAGGGATCTGAGGACCCTCTTACAGCACAGTGTGAGTTAGACCCGGACTGGGCAGAGGAACTGGGGGATGCCAGTGGTCTTGACACCCCTCCTGACCTTGGCATGCTCACTCCTCCTACCGTGGCTACGGAGGAGGGTGAAAGTTACGCCGTGGTGTTGCGTAGGGTGGCCGAGGCCCTCCACCTCGAGCTCCCTACAGTGGCCGTCAGGACTAACCTCCTGACAGAAGTGCTTCAGCCGGCGGCTACCTCTGCGGAGCCACTGCTGCCTTTTAATGATGCACTGTCAGACCTTCTTTTGGGCACCTGGTCCAGGCCCACCACAGGGGCTCCTGTGGATAGGAACGTGGCCCGACTCCATCGCCCGGCCCCGGGCGACCCCCTTTTCCTCTCCCAACACCCCACCCCTGAGAGCTTGGTTGTCCAAGCCTCTGCGTCCCCGAGCGCATTCCCTACCGCACCTCCGGATAGGGAATCCAAGAAACTGGAACAATTTGGGAAAAAGGTTTTTTCTTCCGCCAGTTCAGGGCTGCGGTCTGTGAACACCGCATGCCTCTTGGGCCGTTATTCCCTCTCTCTGTGGGATACGGTGGCGCAAGTGCTGCCTCAGTGTCCGGAGGAGGCCCGGACAGTGCTCTCTCAGGCTATTGTTGAAGGGAGAGATGCAGCAAAGTTCACGATTCGATGTGGCCTTGACACCGCCGACTCGCTGGGCAGGGCGATTTCCACGACAGTGGCGCTCCGTCGCCACGCCTGGCTGAGGACTACTGGTTTCTCTGGGGATGTCCAGAACACCCTGATGGACATGCCCTTTGATGGCATTCGCCTTTTTGGCAACAAGGCAGATAGTGCGTTGGAGCGCTTTAAGGACTCGCGGGCTACGGCCAAGTCCCTGGGCCTTTCCGCCACGTGCCCTCCTCTGCCTTCTGCTTTTCGCTCCTTTCGTGGCCACGGAAGGGGCGCCCCGACACGTTCGCTTCAGAGCTACAGGCCTGCGCAGCAACAGTCTCAGCGCGGACGTGGGACCCGCCGAGGCGGGTCAGGGGGCCAGCGGGCCAGCGGGCGGGTCAGTCCACCTCCACCCCGGCCACCACTGCCTCCAAACCTTTCTAGTCCGGTTTTTCAGGCCCATCAAACGCCAGTGGGCGGCAGGATCCGCCATCACCTCCCCCACTGGCGCACCATCACTTCGGACAGGTGGGTTTTACAAATAGTCCGAAGGGGCTACTCCCTCCCCTTCGAGACTACCGCTCCAGCCATGCCACCCCAGTACCACCGCATGTCGGGGGATCACTTGGCACTTCTTCAACAGGAAGTCGCGGCCCTCTTGGCCAAGGGGGCCATCGAGCGCGTTCCTGCGCCAGAAGTAGGACGTGGTTGTTATTCCCACTACTTTCTGGTGCCCAAGAAGGACAAGGGCCTGCGTCCTATCTTGGACCTCAGGGACGTCAATCGCTTCCTCCGGAAGGAGAAGTTCAAGATGTTAACTCTGGCTCAGGTCTTGTCTGCCCTCGACCCTGGAGACTGGATGGTAGCGTTGGATCTGCAGGACGCATATTTCCACATTCCCGTCCTGCCGGCCCACCGTCATTACCTCCGGTTTACGGTAGGCCGTGAGCACTTTCAGTTTACCGTGCTCCCCTTTGGCCTTACCAGCGCCCCTCGGGTGTTCACGAAAGTGATGGCGGTAGTCGCAGCTCATCTGCGCAGATCAGGGGTTCCAGTCTTCCCCTATCTCGACGACTGGCTGTTGAAGGCGGGCTCGCCCCGGACAGTCGTCTCCCACCTCCAGACTACGGCCGACCTCCTGCATTTGCTGGGGTTCTCCATCAATGTGCCGAAGTCGCACCTGATTCCCTCTCAGAAGCTCTTCTTCATCGGAGCGGTTCTGGATACAATGCACTTTCGGGTCTATCCTCCCAAACGGCGAATCCAGGATATTCAGGCTCTGATTCCGATCTTTCAGCCTCTATCCTGGGTTTCGGTCAGGATGACCCTGAGGCTGCTGGGCCTCATGGCCTCCTGCATCCTGCTGGTCACTCATGCCAGATGGCATATGCGGGCTCTGCAGTGGGACCTGAAGTTCCAGTGGGCGCAGCATCAGGGGAACCTGTCCGATTACGTCCAGATCTCAGAGGGCACTGCACACCAACTGCAGTGGTGGCTCACAAACCGGCATTGGGTCAATGGCAGATCCCTCTCCCTTCCCCAACCGGAGCACACAGTGGTGACGGATGCGTCCCTCCTGGGATGGGGCGGCCACATGGGAGAGGCGGAGATCAGAGGCCTCTGGTCTCCAGCGGAGTCCAGGCTCCATATCAACCTTCTGGAGCTTCGGGCGATCCGACTTGCACTGAAGGCATTCCTTCCCTCTGTCAAGGGGAGAGTAGTGCAGGTGTTCACAGACAACACCATCGCCATGTGGTACTGCAACAAACAGGGCGGGGTGGGGTCGTGGACCCTATGTCAGGAGGCTCTGCGCCTCTGGACATGGCTGGAACATCATGCCATTTCCCTGGTGGTTCAACACCTGGCAGGTTCACTGAATGCCAGGGCGGACGAACTCAGCCGCAGGTGCATGATGGATCACGAATGGCGTCTTCACTCTGACGTGGCGCCAGGTCTCTTTCAACAGTGGAGAGAGCCTTGGTTAGATCTATTCGCCACCGAAGAGAACGCGCAATGTCAGCAATTCTACGCGTTGGAATTTCCAAGGCGGCACTCGCTCGGCGACGCTTTTCATCGCGAGTGGAGTTGCGGTCTGTTGTACGCCTTTCCGCCTATACCACTTCTGCCCAGAGTGCTGAAGAAGATCAGGCGCGACCGGGCCCAAGTCATTCTTGTGGCTCCGGACTGGGCTTGAAGAGCTTGGTATCCCGAGCTACTCAGTATGACCATCGTTCCCCCGATCCGACTGCCTCTTCGGGAGGATCTTCCGTCGCAGCAGCAGGGGACGTTCCTCCACTTGAACCTGTCCAGTCTCCACCTCTTTGCGTGGAGATTGAGCGGCGGCAGTTGATTCCTTTCGACTTGCCTCCTGAAGTATGTGATGTGATTCTGGCAGCCAGGCGTCCCTCCACTAAGTTGGTATATGCCTGCAGGTGGAACAAGTTTGTGGCATGGTGCACAGCAAAGGCTGTGGATCCCCTTTCTGCCCCTCTTTCTGAGGTTCTACTGTTCCTTCTTTCTTTGGCCCAGCAGGGCTCTGCCCTGGGCACTATCAAGGGCTACCTTTCTGCTATTTCGACCTTTCTCAGGCTCCCTGATCAGCCCTCTCTTTTCAAGTCCCCTGTTGTTAACAGATTCCTCAAAGTCATTACTCACCTTTTTCCTCCTGTTCCCTTTGTAATGCCACAGTGGGACTTGAACCTGGTTCTCACATACTTAATGTGCGCTCCTTTTGAGCCTCTTCACAACTGTCCTCTTCGTTTGTTAACTCTGAAAACTGCTTTCCTGGTTGCCATCACCTCTGCTAGGAGAGTGAGTGAGCTCCAGGCTCTTTCTTGTAAACCTCCTTTTCTGTCTGTACATCCAGACAAGGTGGTCCTCAGGTCATGTCCACCCTTTCTGCCGAAGGTTGTTACTGCCTTCCACGTCGGGCAGACCATCACTTTGCCCACCTTCTTTCCGCCTCCGCATCCTTCCAGAGAGGAAGAGAGGCTCCACCGTCTGGACCCAAAACTTGCACTCTCATTTTACCTGAGTCGCACACAACAGTTCCGGGTGGATGACCAGCTCTTTGTTGGCTACGTTGGAGCCAAGAAAGGTCGGGCCGTACACAAGCGGACTATCTCCAGATGGGTCGTCTTGTGTATTAAAGCCTATTATTCTCTGGCAAAGAAGGAGCCTCCGTTGGGGCTGCACGCCCATTCTACCAGGGCGACGGCTGCCACTACAGCGTTGGGACGTGGTGTCCCCTTACAAGACATCTTTCTGATGGATACATCTGCCTGTGGATTCCTCACCTTTTGAATATCCCCCTGCGCCAGCATTCCGCGAAAATTTTTCCTAGCTCTCCACGCCGACGAGGTCGTCACGAAGCCATGGCTCTGCACGCGGCCCCGCATGACGTCACCGGAACCATAAGAGGACCACGTCGGCGTGATGGCGTCAGTTCCCTTTTTTCCGCGCTGTCGACGCAAACGGTTTTTTCTGGGACTCTCCATACTTTCAACTGGATACTTTGTTTTTTTAATTGTATCTTTCTTACTTTTGGCATGTCTGCCCCGAGGAAGTCTGGCTTTAAGCCCTATAAGGAATGCGGGGGACATATGTCTATTACGGACCCGCATGAAGACTGTCTGTGGTGTTTGTCGTCTGACCACGAAGTCGAGGGCTGTTCTTCCTGCAGGAAGATGAACCCGAAGGCTCTGAAGGAGCGGGAGGCCAAGCTGTATATGGCCAAGGCAAGAGAAGAAAAAAGGGGTCGGAAAAGGTCCAAGTCTTCGACTTCGCATGACTCCAAGAGAAGGCATAAGAAGAAGAAGAGACATACTTCTCGACGCCGTTCAACAAAGGCTGTGGTTTCGAGATCGCCTTCTCCGGCGCCTCGACGTCGAGTTAAGGACTTTATCTCTCCTTCTCCATCGGCGTCTCCTCAGGCGACTCCGGTTCATTCCCCGTCATACCAAGGGACTCCGGAGCGTTCTCCGGCGCCGAGAATCTCTCCGGCTTCAGAGGAGGTGTCGAATCCGGCTGATACAGAGATGCCTTCGGCTCCTGCGGCTCCGCCTGTGGCTCCAGCGGCTCCGTTTTCAGAGGTGCCTCGTATGGATTTCGAGCCGGACCAACTTCCTCAGTTCCCGGCCCCAGACCCGTCACGCTTTCTGAACGCTATGTATGGCGTTTTCGCCAGGGCCTCATACCCCTCTGGTGCACCTTCGGGTCCCATGGGTCCTATGGCATTTAATTTGGGTGTGCCTCAACAGTACCCACAGGCCCCCTTTGTGCCCTTCATGCCTGTGATGCCGTACTGGCATTTTCCGGCTCCGAGGATGTCGACGCCGATGGGGGAATCCCCGGCTCCATCTCGGGTAGATTCACGGATTCGAGCGGCGCCGGTTACGGCCATAGATCCTCCTTCGACGCCGCTCCCGGAGTCATTGACGCTGCGCGCGGCGCAGTCGACGCCGCAGCCGAAGATGCACTCGAGGAGAGAGGCGCAGAGGTTGTTGGAAGAGGAGCAGTACCAGTTGGAAGAGAGGGAGGAAGGAGAACCGTATGATACAGAGGATGTTTGAGGACTTGTGTGAGGCAAGTGGACTTGATGTTTCTCCTGAGTGGGACTTTGTTTCTCAGAAGGCTTCCCCCTCAAAAGAGGTTGTTCCGTACCATTCTGTGATCAGGAAGGCTGCGGAACTTTTAGATTTGCAACTTCCTACGGTGGAGTATAAGCCTAATCTTCTAACAGAGGTACTCCACTCTCCATCCTCGGTGGTTGAACCACTCTTACCCTTTAATGATGCTCTAACTGAGCCGATACTTGAGGTTTGGCGCAACCCTCTTTCTGCACCTGCGGTTTCTAGGCCAGTGTCCAGAAGGTACAGGCCTGCTCCTGGAGATCCAGTTTTTCTTTCCTCTCACCCCTCTCCTGAGAGCTTGGTGGTACAGGCTTCGTGCTCGAAGCAGTCTACAGGGACTTTTCCGCAAGCTCCCGCCGACAGGGATTCCAAGAAAATGGAACAGTCTGCGAAGAAGATTTTTTCTTCAGCTAGCATGGCACTGAAATCTACCAATGCAACTTGTCTCTTGGGTAGATATGTTCAGCCTTAATGGACTCTGCTAAACAGCTTCTTCCAAAGTTGTCGGAGGAAGATAGGGGAAATCTGAGTGAGGTGTTCGCGGACTCTCAAGCTGCAGCTCGACAGGTCATCCAGTCTGGCTTGGACACGGCGGACTCTGTGGCCAGAGTGATGGGGTCGTCCATTGCAACAAGGAGACATGCTTGGTTGAGGTCTTCTGGGTTCTCTCCCGATGTGCAGGCTGCCCTTCTCGATTTGCCTTTTGATGGGTCTAGGCTTTTCGGAGAAAAGGCTGATTCCACTTGCAAAAATTTAAGGACAGTAAGGCCACGGCTAAATCTTTGGGGCTGCAAGCGCAATCGAGAGGTTATGGTTTTAAGAGATACAGAGGCTTCGGGAGGTCTTCCTTTCGGAACTACAGACAGCCTCAGCAGCAGCAGCAGCAGCAACAACAAAACCCTTTGTATAGGTCCTATAGGGGTAAGGGCAGAGGTCGCCAACGTGGAGCCAGTCGCCATTTCTCCTCCTCCTCCTCCTCCTCCTCCTCTACCTCCCCAGCCCCCTCTGGGAATGCGGGGAAGCAGCCCTAGATCCGCCATCCTGGATCATGTAGGTCCTGTGGGAGGCTGGCTTACTCATTTTCTACGAGATTGGAAATTGATCACTTCGGACCTTTGGGTTCTAGATCTCGTAGAGAATGGGTACGCCCTTCCCTTCAGGGAATTCCCTCCTCCTTACCCTCCTTGCCAGGGGTTTGGCACGGAGGATCATTTTCTTCTCCTTCAAAAGGAAGTTATTGCCCTGTTGCAGAAAGGTGCGATAGAGGTGGTTCCAGAGCAGGAAAGGGGTCAGGGATGCTACTCCCGGTATTTCTTGATCCCCAAAAGGACTGCAGGTTACGTCCGATCCTGGACCTCAGAATCTTGAATTTTTACCTGAGGCAGGAGAAATTCAAGATGCTAACCCTTGCTCAGGTTCTTCTGGCGCTGCAGCAAGAGGACTGGATGGTGTCGATCGACTTGCAGGATGCGTATTTTCACATTCCCATCCTGAAGTCGCACAGGAAGTATCTCCGTTTCACGGTTGGGTCGCAGCACTACCAGTTTGCGGTCCTCCCGTTTGGTCTTACTACTGCACCTCGAGTCTTCACAAAGGTGATGGCGGTGGTGGCAGCTCATCTCAGGAGGTCGGGGATTCCTGTTTTCCCCTACCTGGACGACTGGCTGCTCAAAGCAGAGTCGCCGGGGATGGTGCTTCATCATCTGCGGGTAACATCTCAACTTTTGTTCGACTAGGGTTTTTCAATCAATGTGCCCAAATCTCACCTGGTGCCCTCTCAGCGCAACCTGTTCATAGGAGCGGTACTGGACACTACTGTGTGTCGAGCATTTCCTCCTCCACAAAGAATTCTCGACATTCAGGAGATGATCCCTCTATTCCACAATGGAGCGGTTGTTCCAGTTCTGAAGGTCCTACGCCTGCTCGGTCTGTTCGCCTCCTGCATTCTGTTGGTCAACCATGCACGCTGGCACATGAGGGCGCTCCAGTGGTGTCTCCGCAGGCAGTGGTATCAGCACAACGGAGATCTCAGGGAGTCTGTCAGGATCTCCAGAAAAACTGCGGCGGATCTGTCTTGGTGGAGTGTGGAGGGCAATCTGTCTCAGGGAAAGCCCTTTCATCTTCCTCCATCGGTGGCCACAGTGATAACGGATGCCTCTACCCTAGGGTGGGGTGCACATCTGGGGGATCTGGAGATCAAGGGTCTTTGGTCTCCAGAGGAAAGGTTGTCTCATATCAATCTTCTGGAATTGCGGGCAATACGTTTGGCGCTCAAGGCCTTTCTCCCTTCCCTTCGCGGTCAGTCAGTTCAAGTCCTGACGGACAACACTGCCGCGATGTGGTATGTCAACAAGCAGGGAGGAGTGGGGTCGTACCGTCTCTGCAGAGAGGCTTTGCGAATTTTGGTCCTGGGCTCAGGACCATCGGATTTGCGTGGTGGCAAATCATCTGGCCGGGGTACTGAACGTGCGTGCGGACAGTCTCAGTCGGCAGTTCTCCGCCGACCACGAGTGGAGGCTTCATCCGGAGGTAGTTCAGCACATCTTTCAGACGTGGGGGACTCCTCGGGTGGACCTCTTTGCTACTCTCGAGAACGCGCACTGCCCGTTATTCTGCAGTCTCCAGTTTCCGTTGCAGGGGGCGTTGGGGGACGCGTTTCAGTTGAGTTGGAGCTCGCAACTCCTTTATGCGTTTCCTCCCATACCCTTGATTCCTCGGGTTCTGAGGAAGATTCGCCAAGACCGGGCCCAAGTCATATTGATCGCCCCGGATTGGCCAAGAAGGGTGTGGTACACAGACCTTCTTCACCTCTCGTCGCACCCTCCGCTCCGTCTCCCTCTCAGGGTAGACCTCCTCTCGCAGTCGGAGGGGCAGGTTCTTCACCCCCACCTCCAGAGCCTGCACCTTCATGCCTGGAGATTGAGCAGGGCAACCTGAATTCATTTTCTCTCCCTCCTGATGTGGTGGATGTTATATTATCGGCCAGGCGACACTCCACCAAGTCCATCTACTCCTACAGGTGGTCAAAATTTGCTAAGTTGTGCGGAGAGAAGTCTATTGATCCCTTGAAAGCTCATCTTTCTGATGTTCTTTGTTTTTCGCTTCATTTGGCCCAGCAGGGTTCTGCTGTGGCCACTGTTAAAGGATACTTGTCGGCTTTATCGGCATTTCTCTGTCTGCCTGATCAGCCGTCTCTTTTTAAGTCTCCAATAGTTTTAAGGTTCATTAAGGGGCTTACTAACATGTTCCCGCCCACTCCTTTTATTATGCCCCAGTGGGATTTGAATTTAGTGTTAACTTTTTTAATGGGTTCCAAGTTTGAACCTATGCATAGCTGTCCTTTAAGACTGCTGACTTTCAAAACGGTCTTTCTTGTGGCTATCACTTCGGCTAGGAGGGTGAGTGAGCTTCAAGCTTTGAGTTCAAAGCCCCCGTTTTTGACCATACATGCTGAAAGGATGGTACTCAGGACCAGGGCTGCTTTTCTGCCTAAGGTTGTAACTCCCTTCCATCTAGGGCAGTCCATTACCCTTCCTACTTTCTATCCTCCCCCTCACCCTTCCAAGGAGGAGGAAAGGCTGCACCGTTTGGACCCTAAGAGGGTGATTAGTTTCTATCTTGATAGAACAAAGGACTTCCGTCAGGATGATCAGCTCTTTGTGGGCTATGTTGGACATATGAAGGGCAAGGCGGTGCACAAGCGCACTTTATCCAGGTGGATCATCTTGTGCATCAAGATCTGCTACGCTCTGGCTGGTAAGGAGCCTCCTGTAGGCATTAGAGCTCATTCTACCAGGGCTAAATCGTCTACATCTGCTTTGTCCAGGGGTGTTCCTGTGTTGGACATCTGTAAGGCGGCAACTTGGGCCTCCCTCCACACTTTCGCGAAGCATTACTGCTTGGACTCTGAAGTGAGGAGGGATGGCCATTTTGCGCGCTCTGTTTTGCAGGACTTTTTGGTATAAAGGGATGGACACCCTCCTCCGGGAGCGGGACTGCTGTGGGATTCTATTCAAAGGTGAGGAATCCACAGGCAGATGTATCCATCAGAAGAACAAGTTACTTACCTTCGGTAACGCTTTTTCTGGTGGATACAGTATCTGCCTGTGGATTCCTCACTGACCCACCCGCCTCCCGTTGTCCATCCTTTTATATTTTTAAAAGAGGTTTTCGTTAATATGTTATCTCATATTGTCTTTGGGTATTGCCTCTATTTGCCTTTGTGTAGGCTTGTAGGAAATGCTTATTTTCTTTTGCTTTCCTTTGTTCACTTTGAACTGTGTGATTTGTGTGAATACTGTGTACTATGTATGCATTGTCTTGTGGTCGGTCCGCCCGTTTGCCTCGGTGGCACGGAAAAATTGGGTGGAACTGACGTCATCACGCCGACGTGGTCCTCTTATGGTTCCGGTGACGTCATGCGGGGCCGCGTGCGGAGCCATGGCTTCGTGACGACCTCGTCGGCGTGGAGAGCTAGGAAACATTTCTGCGGAATGCTGGCGCAGGGGGATATTCAAAAGTTGAGGAATCCACAGGCAGATACTGTATCCACCAGAAAAAGCGTTACCGAAGGTAAGTAACTTGTTCGTCAGGCAGCTACGTGGGCCTCGCTGCACACTTTTACTAAGCACTATTGCCTGGACAGCCAAGTCCAGAGAGACGGCTTCTTTGGCCGTTCTGTTCTCCGGGACTTCTTGGTGTGACCTTTTTCGCAGACCCACCACCGGGGTTGGTATTGCTGGGGTATCTATTCTAAGGTAAGGAATCTATCACTAACGTGTTTCTTTCAGATGCACAAGTTACTTACCTTCGGTAACGATATATCTGTAAGAAACATTAGTTAGTGATAGATTCCTTACCGCCCCACCCATCCTCCCCGTTCTGCAAACTGATTTCTAGGGTTAAGGTCATCCCTTTCAGGGCCCTAGTTTCAATGCACCAGTGGTCAGTATCTTGCATGGCTCTGCGTTCCTGGTACGGAAAGTCGTGTACAGAACTGACGTCAGCGTGCGAGGGCGGCGTCTAAGTAGCTGCCGCGACGTTATCTCGGCGATCACGACGCCAACAAGGACGCGGAGCCGCACAACGCCACCTTCCGACGCGGAGGGGTACTGCTGGCGAAAACTTTCCGGATCCAGTCTGACGCCTGGGGGTATTCTAAGGTAAGGAATCTATCACTAACTAATGTTTCTTACAGATATATTGTTACCGAAGGTAAGTAACTTGTGCTTTAGGACCAGCAGTCGAGCATCAGAGGAGTGTAGGCAGCATGTAGGAATGTAATTATGAAATTTTTTAGATAGATTAATGTGGCCCATACCGCGAATTGGTTTGAAAACACTCTTTTAGCTACCAGGAGCCATTACAAGGTTTTTAATTCATCTGATGAGGAGGACAAACGTGGAATACCTAGTCCCAGTTTTGCTCTGCTTTTTGTATCCTCTGTAACATCCTCATTTGCCCCTTATCCATCCCAAGAAAAAAAGAGTTGCAGTAATCCAAGTGACTAAGTATTGTCGCCTGAGTCACTACACTGTGGACATTCTTAGGGAGAAAGTGCAGAATTTTATTCAGCACCTTAAGCAAATAAAAAGCAGGTTGAGACCACATGTTCGACCTGTTCCAGATCCACCTCCATATTCTTTTTGCCTTGCCCTTGCAAGGGCAGGACGGACAGACCAAGAAGCTGGCCAGAACTCTAACTGTAGCAGACTAGGTTTACAACAGTGTTGTAGCCAGCGTACCTCCATTTTATCCAAGTTAAATGTTAGAGATTTATGTTGCAGCCAGGCTTTAATGGCTTTCATACACTGGTGAAAAGGTCCAAAGGGGTCAGCGCTTAACTTTACTATTGTGATGATTAACTGAGCATCATCAGCGTAGTTCATACACCACAGGCCAAACAAATGAATCACTTTCACCAGTGTGCAGATGTAAATATTAAAGAAGGTAGGGCTAAGTGCTGACAGTTGGGGTACTCCCAACACAGTCTTAAAGTCATACATATACAGGGGAAGGTAAACTGCTTGTGTTCTGTTGGTAAGATACGTTCTGTACCACTCTAAGGTCCTGCCTTTTATCCTCGTTTCATGCAGCCTGGGCAGGAGGATGCCATGGAAGACCACATCGAATGCTGCAGACAACTCTTGTAGTACCAAGGCTGAACGCTCAGCCTAGTCCACCAGCATGCAAAGGTCATCCACCACAGTCAGCAGGCTGTTTCAGCGCTGTGCCCGGGACAGAAACCAGATTGATGGAATCTAAAATTTGCCCATTTGCCAATCTCTCAGACAGAAAGTTGGTTAACATGTCTTTCGAGAATCGTGACAGCAAATGGTAGTAAAAAAACAGGGCAAAAGTTAGAGAGTATTGCAGGATCTGCAGTAGGTTTGTTTTAGCAGTGTTACTATTAGTGACTTTTACCACACATCAGGAACCAGTCCAGTGGACAAAGAGCTATTGCACACTTCCAGTAATAGGGATCCCAGGACTTCCACTGCTGCTTTACACTGCAAAAGAGGTAGGGATTCCAGTGGAGACCCTGACTTAAGTTTTCTATTAATGGAGGAAAAGTCATCCCAAGAAACCATTGGTCTGGTGGAGTGATATCCTGGTTAGAAATATCCAGGATTTCTCCTTTAAGGTTTACCAATCCCCTCTGAGGCCAGAAGATCAGGGAAAGTGGGGTGGGGGGGCTAGGAAATCTAGGATGGCCTAAATCATATTCTTAAAAAAATCTGACAACTTGATTGCTAGCTCTTGAGTGTTGCAAATTCTATTTGACACACATTTTTGTGATGAAAAATCCCTCACTTTTTGATACATCTTCTTGGCAGAATTCTTTGCTCCCTGGATTTTGATAGCAGAACTTTTTTTTCTTCACTAGCTACCAGTCTCTTGCAATCCTTTATCAACTCCTTACTTGCTGAGTTGGAGTAAACTGATCTGTCATAGGCAGTCAAATCTTTTGCAACCGAGTTTCACTTCCTTTAAGAGTGGTGTGTACCAGGTTGAAGGGGGAGTGGATCTGCCCTTATGAAGGTTTTTATGTGGCACCAGTGTGTCCAATGCCGATCCACCATTTCCACATGTAATCGTTGCATTTGGCTGCATGGTTCTTGAAGCCCTGAAATATGGACACCTAGATCTGCCTCAGGAATGCATGAACATTCATAACAGAACATCTTGCAGCTTCAAGTGGAAACTATTGTCATCTGTCATTTATTCAGAGAAAACATATACAAATCTACATATTCTCCATGCTAGGATGACATCCACTAAACAAAACATTGCTACATGGATAGTGGCCTGCACAGAATTCAGATTCTTTGCTGTCCCATCAAAGTTTTTCCACCACTCTCTGTCAAGCTGTTTGCAATTACTTTTCTCTTCACTAACATCCAAATTAAACCAGGGAAGAGAGGGATTTGCTCTTTTGGGAGTACCCTTTTTCAACTGTGCAATCTGATCAATGGCTGCACTGAGCCATAGATTTATTGCATTGACATCAGCTGCCATATCTTTAGTGAATATAGGCTTAGAGGAAGGCAGTAAGGATGATGGCGGTGTCTGAAGTTAGCCATCCTTGAAGCTTCCAATCCTCTTGATTCTTTTCTTAAGAGCACTGCATACTTTCTGTTCTTTAAGGATTTGTACACTAGATCATTGAGTCCAAACAGGTTATGTATGATCCATGAAAAGAAGGATTAATAACTATTGTTTTTTGAAGACGCAAAAGGTGATTGAAGGCTGCTTACCATACATCTAACCACTGGCTGTAGCTCGGGGTAGCACTCCAACCCATCATTCTTTTGCTCACCAGGACACGTCGGTTTGGACCCAGCCACATGCAAATCAGTCTTTACCCTGTTTCTCATGTGAACCGTCCAGCCCAAACTGCCAAGCCAGGTCATCCCATAACTGGAACACAAGCAACCCAGGACCGGTTTCCCCCTAGTTTGGGGCTCATCAACCGGGTACAGCTTAGTTCCAGTGACACAGTGAGCACGGGATCCTCGTCTGGTCATATCCATGCCACTTAGGGCGTTACATGAAACACACAAAAGGTGTGCTGCAATAAGTCTAACCATTGGCAAACTTTTTTGAAGACCCCCAACTTCCAATCATGGGTCCATATCTGTTGTATATTTTCATTGTCCTCCCCCCGAAGCAATGCCATACCATCAAAGGATACATCATCAAGATACTGCACCATCAACTCCATCCTCAGGAACTCAGCACAATTCTATGCTTCTAGCATACCTAAGGAGTGAGATTTCCTGAAACTAGACCTTGAGAGGTATAAAAGGGATAGGTAGAAGCCAGTGGCTTGATTGAGCTCAGAGTAGGCTTTACCTAGTGCCCTATCTACTTTCTTGTTCACAGGATCCGAGGGCGAAACATCCTCCAAGGACATTTTTAGTGGCCACCAGATTGGAGAGCATTGGACACACAACACTGTAAAATATATGTCTCCTACCACATACATCTTGACCAGGAATCTAGTTCTCCATGTATTTCCATTCCTGACGGATGTCCCCTTCTACCACAGGAATGTCAGGCACAGTCTTAGAGAAGGCCTACAAAATTAGGAAAACAGGGTGGAACTGGTGCTTGGAACCTCTACTGGATCAGAAGAAAGTCCCACGTTGTCCCTCAAATAGCCCAGTACCAGTGTGTTTACCAAGGTTCTAGCACCGGTGACCGCACACCTTCGTCTGGAAGGGATCCAAATCTTTCCGTATCTAGACGACTGCCTTATCAAGGCGAATTCTTTCACGGTCGCAGGCGCCCACATTCAGAGATGTTTGTCCCTCTTCCAATCTCTGGGCCTCTCCATCAATCTCGACAAGTCTCATCTCGTTCCATCGCAAAGAAAGACGTTCTTGGGAGCCACGTTAGACACTCAACTGACACAAGCATTCATCTCAAACGAAAGGCAACAAAAGATTTACAGCCTTGCCCACCTGTTGCGCTCAAAAAGGTGCGCTTCAGTCCGGCAGTTCAAGTCATTTCTGGGGATGATTTCTTCATGCATTCCTTTACTCCCCAACTGCCGTCTCAGAATGAGACCCCTACAAGAAGAGCTCAACCACCAATGGTTGCAGGTTTCAGGGTCCTTCAACGATCTCATTCGCATCACTCCCCGGATGTGAGAAGCCTTACTCTGGTGGACTCGCAAAGGAACGTGGAAAAAGGGTGCGCATTCCTAGTGGAAGCTCCAAGTTTCACCATCACTACAGATGCATCCATCGAGGGGTGGGGAGCACACCTTCAAGGGCTCACAGTCAGCGGCAAGTGGAACGTCCAGCAACGGACGTGGCATATCAAGATTTTCTACCGCACGTCGTGTGAAGGGAGTCTCCCTGAGCTCTGCTCAGTACTTTTCTATTTCTTCAGAAATTACTTCATTTCAGGATGTCTTCATCTAAAAGATCTCTCTTTCGACCTTGTGAGTCTTGTGGGAAGCTCCGGCTATTTTCAGAAGACCCCACAAGAAATGCATTTATTGCCTGTATCCTGATCACCAGGTGAGAGACTGCAAGATCTGTAGGACCTTCCCTCAAAAAACTCTCAGAGACAGAGAAGGACGTCTACTTCTGTGGCTACAGAAGATTAAGGGTCAAGACAACCCCATATCTGATGTGGGGAGTATTGCCTCGGGCTCTACTGCGTCCTCT
The DNA here is from genome assembly GCA_963921515.1 of Calotriton arnoldi. Classification (NCBI taxonomy): domain Eukaryota; kingdom Metazoa; phylum Chordata; class Amphibia; order Caudata; family Salamandridae; genus Calotriton; species Calotriton arnoldi. The sequence goes on along the minus strand of CAWUFW010002669.1, from coordinate 351,593 downwards.
AGGAAGAGGATTGCTGAGGAGGTCTTGTCTTCTCCTGGGGCTAAGGTGTCGAGAAAACAGCAGTCCTCTAAAGGTGCTGAATTGCCTTCCTCCTCAAAAAAGGCTCCTCCACCTTCTAAAAGTAAGCCTCTGCCTACTACCCCCCCGAGAAAAACTGCGAAGTCTCTGGCTTCAAAACGACTTCCTGAAAAGGATTTACCTCAGAAAAAAGTACCGTCGTCGACGGCATCGACGACGACTTCGTTGACGAAACTTACCGTCGACGCTACAACAACGTCGACTGCCACCTTCTCGTCGCCGAGACCACAGATGATCATGTCGTCGGCGTCATCACCGTCGACGCTGGTTTCTGTATCCGTGAAGCCAGTCTCGTCGACGACGGAAATTAGATCTACCGTCGACGTCCCGTCGACGACGAAGATTAGAAAACTCTCGTCGACGATTGCCTCGTCGACGACCGCCTCGTTGTCGAAGACTACCTCGTCGTAGTCGAAGACTACCTCGTCGTCGAAGACTACCTCGTCGCCGTCGACTGCCTCGTCGTCGAAGACTGTCTCGTCGTCGACGAGGGGTAACTTCATTTACACCGGCTCCATCGACGACGACTCCGTCGACGGCTCCCTCGTCGACGCTGCAATTATCTGCTTGCACAGAATTGCAGGTTTGGTCAGCGACTACAGCAACGGCGCCCTCTGCACCGTCTACGACACCTGTGCAATTACCACCATTGACAACAGCATCTTCCTTGCTGCACAGACGTGGTTCTTCATTGGAGGTCCTCTCTCCACTGCATATTTCCCCTACTAAGGTACCTCTAGAGTTACCTGAACAATTAGTAGATTATGGGGAGGATGATGAGGAATCCGAAGACGATTACAGATTTCGCACTGCCAGGAGCCCATCAGAATTATTCATTAAATATCAGGAGGACGATCAGGATGACAATCCTTCCCCAGAGACTGTTGGTCCAGCTCCAGATGCGATTCCGACGGCGCAAATGCCTTTGGCTCTATTAAATAATCTACAATTCATGTTGGATGATTATTATCGCCGTTTCCTCCATCTGAATCGGCTTCATCCATTCCACCGACACCTGTGCCTCAAACTTCCTTTTCTGCGTTGAGGTCACCCAGACCACCGTCTCCGGTGCTTTCTCATCATTCCGATGATGCTCACACCTCGGACAACGATAGGGAGGAAGGAGAGTTAGATGACAGATCGCTTCTTACGGAGTGGGACGATTACCAGCTACAAACTCCGTCTCCTTCAACTCCAGCTCCCATTGATTCTCCTCCAGTTGACATCGGAGGTTTTCATCTTCTTATGGAAAGGGCAACACAAAGGTTCCTCCTGCCTATGGAAACAAAAAAGGATGAGTGTTTCCTATACGACTTTAAAGATCAGCCGAGGAAGCAGGTACGGACCATCCCAATAATTGACTTCATTTGGAAAGAAGGATTGAAGGTCATGAAAGCTCCTCCTTCTGTTCCTGCGGTCCTACCTCGCCTCCATAAAAAATATAAGGCGCCAGATAACTCGCCGGCATGTCTCATAAGTCAACCAAAAGCTGACTCTGTTATTGCCCAAGCGGCGCAACGACGAGCTAGAAACCCATTTTCTCCAATCACAGCTCCTCCAGATCGGGATGGCAGATGATTGGACACTATTGGGAAAAAGGTTTCCACCATGGCAGCGACAACAGTCCGTGCTGCTAATTCACTGGCCATACTAGGCCGGTACGACAGACAGATGTGGTCGGACATCTCTCCCTACATCGACATGTTGCCAGAACCATCCAAATCGGAGGCTTTAAAAATACTACAAGAAGGAGAACGTATCTCTGCGGAGATCATAGATTCGGCCGTGGATGTCGCATCTACAGGATTTAGACAGCTAGCAGGTGCCGCAGTACTACGACGGCAAGGCTGGCTCAAATCAACATCTTTTCGCCAGGAGGTTCAGGCAAAGATAATTGATATGCCGTTTGATGGTGAGTCACTGTTTGGCCAACATGTGGATGAGGCCCTTCAAGCCATCAAGAAGGATACCGAGACAGCAAGATCTCTTGGTACTCTCCAATTTCGGAAGCCGCCCTTTCGTGGCGCTAGGGGCCGTGGATCCTTTTCTAGTCGAGGAGGATATAACCAACAAAGGTCATACCAGTCCTTCCAAAATAATCAACGATACCAATCTCTTGGCAACAGTCTTACGGACAACGAAATACCTCCTATTCACAGAATAAGAGAAAGCCTGCCTATCGCGGACGCGACACATCTAAAAAACAGTGACAACCGCCACCTGCCACCTATTCTACCGCCTACCCCTTTAAAAGTTGGAGGGAGAATCTCCCAATTTTACTCGAACTGGTCCGCTATAACATCAGACAAGTGGGTCCTGGACATTGTGGCCAGAGGCCATGTTCTAGAGTTCATAAAGATTCCTCCAAACTCTCCTCCCAAAGGCCCACCTCCAGCTCATCTCAAGGAGCTTTTTTCCCAGATAAATTTGATGCTAAGAAAGGGAGCGATCGAGAATGTCCCTCAATTGCAAAGAGGAACCGGATTTTATTCAAGATTCTTCCTGATCAAGAAAAAATCGGGAGAATGGCGCCCCATTCTGGATCTCCGCTCCCTCAATAAATATTTTAAAAAGTTATCCTTCCGGATGTTAACGCTTCAAGAAATACTTCACCTCCTTTCTGCGGGAGATCACATGGCCACTCTCGACCTCCAGGACGCATATTTCCATGTACCGATTCTTCCCAGACACAGAAAATTCTTGCGGTTCAGTGTGGCTGGCAGGGACTTCCAGTTCAAAGTCATTCCTTTTGGACTACGTTCCGCACCCCATGTGTTTACCAAGGTTCTAGCACCGGTGACCGCACACCTTCGTCTGGAAGGGATCCAAATCTTTCTGTATCTAGACGACTGCCTTATCAAGGTGAATTCTTTCACGGTCGCAGGCGCCCACATTCAGAGATGTTTGTCCCTCTTCCAATCTCTGGGCCTCTCCATCAATCTCGACAAGTCTCATCTCGTTCCATCGCAAAGACAGACGTTCTTGGGAGCCACGTTAGACACTCAACTGACACAAGCATTCATCTCAAACGAAAGGCAACAAAAGATTTGCAGCCTTGCCCACCTGTTGCGCTCAAAAAGGTGCGCTTCAGTCCGGCAGTTCAAGTCATTTCTGGGGATGATTTCTTCATGCATTCCTTGAATCCGCAACTGCCGTCTCAGAATGAGACCCCTACAAGAAGAGCTCAACCACCAATGGTTGCAGGTTTCAGGGTCCTTCAACGATCTCATTCGCATCACTCCCCGGATGCGAGAAGCCTTACTCTGGTGGACTCGCAAAAGGAACGTGGAAAAAGGGTGCACATTCCTAGTGGAAGCTCCAAGTTTCACCATCACTACAGATGCATCCCTCGAGGGGTGGGGAGCACACCTTCAAGGGCTCACAGTCAGCGGCAAGTGGAACGTCCAGCAACGACGTGGCATATCAACCTTCTAGAATTGCTTGCCATCTTCCTCGCCCTAAAATCCTTTTGCACCATCATTATGGGGGCATCAGTATTAATCCGGACGGACAACACAACAAGTATGCACTACTTGAACAAACAAGGAGGAACAAGGTCTGCCCGCAACAAGCCCAACAAATTTGGGACTGGGCGATACGACACAGGATCAGCTTGTCAGCGATACATGTTCCGGGAGTTTCAAATGTCCTGGCAGATTCCCTCAGCAGATCAATAGTATCCAATCACGAGTGGGAGCTACATCAACCAACGTTGGATCGAATTTTTCAGGAGTGGGGTCGTCCCGATCTAGACCTGTTTGCGACCAGTCAGAACCGCAAATGCCCATTCTTTGCAAGTTGGCTTCCCCACAAAGGGTCACGCGGGAATGCGTTTTCGATGAATTGGTCGCAGATCAATGCTTACGCCTTTCCTCCGATACCGTTGGTTCCCAGGGTTCTCCGGAAAATGAAGAGAGAACCTTGTCGCCTAATTCTCATTGCTCCCAGGTGGCCTCGCCAGTTCTGGTTTACCGAACTCCTCCTTCTCTCAGAATGCGATTCCATTCAGTTTCAACCAATACCGAACCTTCTGTCCATCCAGAACGGACAGATCTGTCATCCGGACCCTGCATCTCTGAGATTAGCGGCCTGGCGCCTGAGCACCTTGAATTCGCTCATTTAAATATTCCTGCGGACTGTAAGGAAGTCTTAGCCAATGCTCGAGCGCCTTCCACTATTAAGACGTACAGGCTTAAATGGAAGAGGTTTTGCATGTGGTGTCAAACTGCTGCCATTCATCCGATCCATGCAAAACCGGAGCAGATCCTACCATTCTTTTTGCACTTGGCAAGATCAGGCCTTTCCCATTCTACTCTGAAGGTATTTTTAGCGGCTATTTCAAGATATCGGCAAGATGGTTCCAACTCTCTTTATTCAGCTAGGATCATTCAGCAGTTCTTCAAAGGATTGTTTCGGATGTTTCCTCCTATCCGCCGCCCATCTCCATCCTGGCATCTGAACGTGGTGCTTGCACAAGTTATGCGACACCCCTTTGAACCTATTCATAGAGTGGATTTGAAGTTTCTCTCCTGGAAGGTGTCTCTGCTGTTAGCTTTAACATCAGCTAGGAGGGTTAGTGACATTCAAGCCTTCACTATTAATCCGCCTTTTCTTCAATTCACTTCGAACTCGGTAGTGCTACGCACTAACCCCAGTTTTATGCCTAAAGTACCTTCGGACTTCCATCTAAACGAACCAATAATTTAAAAAACTTTCTTCCCTAATCCTCAATCACCTGCGGAAAGGACTTTGCATACCCTTGACATCAAAAGATGTCTCAAATTCTATTTACAAAGGACTTCTTCCATCCGTAAATCTGACCAGTTATTTGTGGCCTATGGAAAAATACGCCAGGGACACCCAATAGCCAAACAGACCATAGCTCGTTGGATTTCTGCTGCGATTTGTTTCTGTTATCAGCAAGCAGGAAGACCATTACAAACGATTCCAAGAGCACATTCTACTAGAGCAATGTCCTCGTCTACTGCTTTGTTTGCTGGTGTGCCTCTTCATCAAATCTGCAGAGCTGCAACATGGTCCAGCACACACACTTTTACCAAGCACTACTGTTTGGAAGCTGCCAGTAATGCAGATACGTCTGTGGGACAAGCGGTTCTCCGTAATCTTTTTAAATAAGGTGAGCCTCTGTTCTTCCCTCCTCCTCTTTACTGTTTCTCAGACAGATATCAGCTATGTTTATTATTTATATAACATTGCCATATATTTATTTATATACAAATATATACATATATGCATATTTTGGAACTTCTATGTATGTTATTGCATAATGTCTCTTGTACATAGGATTATGTTACAAGTACAATCTTACGAGCATTATTATGGATGTACTGCTTTCTACTCTGATTCAGGCATGTGAATCTATGAAAGATACCCCAATACTGGAGAAGAACAATAGTTACTTACCTGTAATCTGTGGTTCTCCAGTATTGGTGTCTTTCATAGATTCACATGCAACCCACCCACCTCCCCTCAGAGGCTAGTTATGCTCTTTTCACTTTGGTACACTCTTGTGCGAGAAAATCTGAGAGCCTCAGCCTCTGGGGAGAGCATTCTGGAGGGTGCTGTCGCCTGATTGGCTGCAGTTTGGACTGTTTATAATGACTTGGACAAGTCATAAATGTGGAAGTTTCTTCCCCTGTAGTTTCTATCTACTTCACTTCCTGGTTCTATATTACCTATATTATGGTTATTATGTGCATAATTATTGCTTTTTTATGTCCGACGACGGGGAATGATTCAGGCATGTGAATCTATGAAAGACACCAATACTGGAGAACCACAGATTACAGGTAAGTAACTATTGTTCTTATCCACTAATTAACCCCTATGATAATGTAGCACAGGGACATGTAAATCCTGCTTATTCTCTGGACATGTCCAAGAGGAAGACAAAGAGACAGCTGAATCCAACAATTCTTGTCTCCTTGCCCTCTCCATGGCTAGCGCTTCAGAAAAAGTAGAGCCTTTCAAATGTATCATGAAGGTGGTTTCTCAACGGAAAATACCTTTAAGACATATGCATTTTAAGTAAGTACTATTTATTTGTTATATTGCATTAAGTTATTCATTTGCAGTTTACTGTCTGAAATATTTCTGTGGTATGGGGTAATATATGTTCTCTGTGTTCTCCTTTGTTTTACATGCATATCAGGCACTGGTCTGACCTCACACATTCACAAAGCACTATGACCTGTAATTAGAACAAGGAATAACTCACAGGTTAAACACTGCTTTAGCAGTTTCTTCTGTAATGTGACTATGTCTACTCAGACCCTTCTCCGTGTTATGTTTATAATGCTATAAAGTCTTCCTGAAGGAATCTGCAGGAAAAATGATAGAATAAGTTTGTAACCTTCAGTAATGCCTTTTCTGATAATACCCCATACTCCTTCACTCATTGCCTTTCTACACCCGCCCCTTCATTCTGTTAATATGTTGAGAGTTGTGTGAATATTGGTTTCTTTTACTTCATCTTTTCTTGCTTCTTTGGTGCAGTGAATTAAATTAGAGTTGATATCACAGACACTGGTAGCACCTTTATAGAGCAGCTGAGGTACTTTCATTGAGATGCCATGTATCTCTACTTGTGTAGTAGGTCTGGACAACTTGTCCCCAAGACAGTAAAAATTAAAAATCTTCCTGAACTAGTGAGGTTCTTAGGGATATTTTTTTAGATGACTTATCTGCAAAAAGGTAGAATATCCATCAGGAAAAGCATTTTCAATGGTATATGTCCTATTAATTTGCCTATTGAAAAATATATATCTGAAAGAAACACGTTAGTTATAGATTCCTTACCTTAGAATTACCCCCAGGCGTCAGACTGGATCCGGAAAGTTTTTTCGTCAGCAGTACCTCTGCGCATCAGAAGGTGGCGTCGGTCGGCTCCGCATCCGTTGTTGGCGTCGTGGTCGCCGGGATGACGTCGCGGCAGCTACTTAGACGCCGCCCTCGCGCGCTGACGTCAGTTCTTTCGTTTTCCGCGCCAGCCAGCGCAGACTTTTTCTCGACTTTTGTCGACTTCTTTTTCGAGTCTTCGACTCCTAAGGTGCACGAGGGAAGCCCGGCTTCAAGCCATGCGGTTCCTGTCATCGGATGATGTCGGTGACGGATCCGCACCGCGTGTGTCTCTTTTGCCTGGAGCGCGACCACGACCCCAAGTCGTGCTCCGACTGCCGGTCGATGGCGCCGAAGGCTTTCCGGGAGCGGTCCCGAAAGCTGCTTGAGCACCGGCAGTTGGCTCCGCGCCGTTCGAGGTCCCGGTCGCGAGGGAGGTCGAGGGACCGGTCGCGGAGCCACCACCATTCGTCCAAGTCTTTGAGGTCTTCGCACTCGGGGTCGGGTAAGTCGAAGCATAAGAAGAAGTCGAAGAAGCACTGTTGCCCTTCGACTTCTCCTCGTTGGTCGGCCGCTCTGACGAGGGACGCGGGTGGTGCCCCTCCCGCGGCTCCGCGCGCGGAGCCCGACGAGTCGACTCCGCGTTTCCCTCCCTTTCCGGGACCCGGAGCGACTCCCGCCCAGCTTCGTACATTCTACGAGGCGATGCATGCCATCTTTGGGCGGACCGAACCCGCCGGAGCGCCTTCGGGCCCCGCAGACTCGGCTTGGATCCGGATCGGTGCAGATTGACCTGATTACGCCTCCACCGGCGCCGCTTCCTCCGGCACCACTACAGGGTTTGACGCCGGTCGGCCTCCCGGCCGGCGTCGACCCCGGCCTCCATCCCGACGTGGACCAGGAGCCGGACCGGCGTCGCCCGACGCCGGATCCGGCGCCGAGAGGGGTTTTTGTGCCCCTGTTCACTCCTGGGGTCCCTTTTCAACCAGAATGGCACCCAGAGGATGAGGAGGAGGTGACCCTCTGACTGACCAGCTGGACAGTGAACAGGACTGGAGAGAGGAACTGTGGGATGCCAGTGGTTGGGGGATGCCAGTGGTTTGGACACCTCCCCTGACCTTGGCATGTTGTCTCCTCCTACCGTGGCTACAGAGGAGGGAGCGTCATACGCAGTGGTGTTGCATAGGGCGGCCGAGGCTCTCAACCTCGAGCTTCCTACGGTGGCGGTCAGGACTAACCTCCTGACAGAGGGGCTTCAGCCGGCTGCGAGCTCTTCGGAGCCCTTGCTGCCGTTCAATGAGGCCCTCACCGACGTCCTTTTGGGCACGTGGTCCAGGCCCAACACAGGGGCTCCCGTGGACAGGATGATTGCCCAAAGCCACCGCTCGGCCCCGGGCGACCCCACTTTTCTCTCCCAACACCCCACCCCGGAGAGCTTGGTAGTCCAAGCCTCCACTTCCAAAAGCGCATTCCCTACCGCTCCACCGGAAAGGGAATCCAAGAAGCTGGACCACCTTGGAAAGAAAATCTTCTCTTCCGCCAGCTTAGGACTGCAGTCGGTAAACACCGCATGTCTCTTGGGCTGTTATTCCCACTCGGTGTGGGATACGGTGGCGCAGGTGCTGCCTTAGTGTCCGGAGGAGGCCCGGGCAGTGCTCTCCCAGGCTGTTGCCGCCGGGAGGGATGCAGCGAAGTTTGCCATACGTTGTGGGCTGGACACCGCTGACTCTCTGGGCAGGACCATTTCAACGTCTGTAGCGCTTCGTCGCTACGCCTGAATGAGGTCGACTGGCTTTTCAGGGGACGTCCAGAACACCTTGATGGACATGCCCTTTGATGGCCGTCGCCTTTTTGGCGACAAAGCAGACAACGCTCTAGAGCGTTTCAAGGACTCATGGGCTATGGCCAAGTCCTTGGGCCTCTCCACCCGCCCTGCACAGTCTGCTTTTCGCCCCTTTTGTGGCTCCGGAAGGGGTGCCCCGCTACGTCCCGCCCAGAGCCACAGGCCGCAGCAAGTTACCCAACCTTCGCGCGGCCGGGGACGTGGGAACAACCGTCGTGGTTCCGGGGGCCAGCGGGCGGGCAAGTCCACCAACCCTCCCTCCGCTACAGCCTCCAAACCCTCCTAGTACGACCTTTCAGGCCCATCAAACGCCAATGGGCGGCAGGATTCGCCATCACCTCCCCCACTGGCGCACCATCACGTCGGACAGGTGGGTTTTGCAAATAGTCTGAAGGGGCTACTCCCTCCCCTTCGAGACTACCCCTCCAGCCATGCCACCTCAATACCACCGCATGTCGGAGGATCACCTGGACCTTCTCCAACAGGAAGTTTTGGCACTCTTGGCCAAGGGAGCCATCGAGCGCGTTCCTGTCCCAGAAGTAGGTCGTGGTTGCTACTCCCACTACTTTCTGGTCCCCAAGAAGGACAAGGGCCTGCTTCCTATCTTGGATCTCAGCGGCGTCAACCGCTTCCTCCGGAAGGAGAAGTTCAAGATGTTGACGCTTGCTCAGGTCTTGTCTGCCCTCGACCCGGAAGACTGGATGGTAGCGTTGGACTTGCAGGACGCTTATTTTCACATCCCCGTCCTGCCGGCCCACCGGCGTTACCTACGGTTTGCGGTAGGCCACGAGCATTTTCAATTTACCGTGCTCCCCTTTGGCCTTACCAGCGCCCCTCGGGTGTTCACAAAAGTGATGGCGGTGGTCGCGGCTCATCTGCGCAGATCGGGGGTTTCAGTCTTCCCGCTATCTCGATGACTAGCTGTTGAAGGCGGGCTCGCCCCAGGCAGTTGTCTCCCACCTCCAGACTACGGCCGACCTCCTGCATTCGCAGGGGTTCTCCATCAATGTGCCGAAGTCACACCTGACTCCCTCTCAGAAGCTCCTCTTCATCGGAGCGGTTCTGGACACGACGCGGTTTCGGGTCTATCCTCCCGAACAGCGAGTCCGGGCTATTCAGGCTATGATTCCGATCTTTTAGCCTCTATCCCGGGTTTCGGTCAGAATGACTCTGAGGCTGCTGGGCCTCATGGCCTCCTGCATCCTGCTGGTCGATCATGCCAGGTGGCATATGCGGGCTCTGCAGTGGGACCTGAAGTTCCAGTCGGCGCAGCATCAGGGGAATCTGTCCGATTGCATCCAGATCTCGGAGGGCACTGCACGACAACTGCAGTGTTGGCTCACGAACCAGGATTGGGTCAATGGCAGATCCCTCTCCCTTCCCCAACCAGACCACACTGTGCTGACGGACGCATCCCTTCTGGGATGGGGCGGCCACATGGGAGAGGCGGAGATCAGAGGCCTCTGGTCTCCGGCGGAGTCCGGGCTCCACATCAACCTTCTGGAGCTCCGGGCGATTCGTCTTGCACTGAAGGCATTCCTTCCCTCTGTCCGGGGAAGAGTAGTGCAGGTGTTCACGGACAACACCACCGCCATGTGGTACTGCAACAAACAGGGCGGGGTGGGGTCATGGACCCTTTGTCAAGAGGCCCTCCGCCTCTGGACATGGCTGGAACATCAGGGCATATCCCTGGTGGTTCAACACCTGGCAGGTTCCCTGAATGCCAGGGCGGACAAACTCAGCCGCAGGTGCATTATGGATCATGAATGGCGTCTCCACTCGGAGGTGGTGCAAGGTCTCTTTCAACAGTGGGGAGAGCCTTGGTTAGATCTATTCGCCACCGAAGAGAACGCGCAATGTCAGCAATTCTGCGCGGTGGAATTTCCAAGGCGGCACTCGCTAGGCAACGCTTTTTGTCGCGAGTGGAGTTGCGGTCTGTTGTACGCCTTTCCGCCTATATCACTTCTGACCAGAGTGCTGAAGAAGATCAGGCGCGACCGGGCCCAAGTCATTCTTGTGGCTCCGGAATGGGCACGAAGAGTCCGGTATCCCGAGCTGCTCAACATGGCCATCGATCCTCCGATCAGACTGCCTCTTCGGGAGGATCTTCTGTCGCAGCAGCAGGGGACGGTCCTCCACCCGAACCTGTCCAGCCTCCACCTCCTTGCGTGGAGATTGAGCGGCAGCAGTTGACGTCTTTCGACCTGCCTCCTGAAGTCTGTGATGTAATCTTGGCAGCCAGGCGTCCCTCCACTAAGACGGTATCCGCCTGCCGGTGGACAAAGTTTGTGGCATGGTGCACAGCAAAGGCTGTGGATCCCCTTTCTGCCCCTCTTTCTGAGGTCCTCTTGTTTCTTCTTTCTCTAGCCCAGCAGGGCTCTGCTCTGGGCACTATCAAGGGCTATCTTTCGGCCATCTCTGCCTTCCTTCGGCTTCCAGATCAGCCTTCCCTTTTCAAGTCCCCAGTTGTCTGCCGCTTCTTGAAAGGCATAACTCATCTTTTTCCTCCTATTCCCTTCGTTATGCCTCAGTGGGACTTGAACCTGGTTTTAACTTATTTAATGTGTGCTCCCTTTGAGCCGCTTCATAACTATCCTTTACGGCTCTTAACTCTCAAAACTGCGTTCCTGGTGGCCATCCCTTCTGCCAGGCGAGTGAGTGAGCTCCAGGCGCTTTCTTCTAAGCCTCCTTTTCTCTCTGTACATCCGGACAAAGTTGTCACTGACTTCCACATCGGGCAGACTATCACTTTGCCCACCTTCTTTCCGCCTCCGCATCCTTCGAAAGAGGAAGAGAGGCTCCACCGTCTGGACCCAAAACGTGCGCTTTCTTTCTGTCTGGATCGCACAAAACAGTTCCGGGTGGATGACCAACTCTTTGTTGGCTACGAGGGTGCCAAAAAAGGTCGGCCGTACACAAACGAACCATTTCTCGATGGGTCGTTTTGTGTATAAAAGCATGTTATTCTCTGGCTAAAAAGGAGCCTCCAGTGGGGCTACGCGCCCATTCCACCAGGGCGACGGCAGCCACTACTGCCTTGGGGAGAGGAGTTCCTCTGAATTACATCTGTCAGGCAGCTACGTGGGCATCATTGCACACGTTCACCAAACACTACTGCCTGGACAGCCAAGTCCGGAGAGACAGCTTCTTTGGCTGTTCTGTTCTCCAGGATTTTCTGGTGTGATCTTGGTTCGCAGACCCACCACCGGGGTTGGTAATGCTGGGGTATCTATTCTAAGGTAAGGAATCTATAACTAACGTGTTTCTTTCAGATGAACAAGTTACTTACCTTCGGTAACGATATATATGTAAGAAACATTAGTTAGTTATAGATTCCTTACCGCCCCACCCATCCTCCCCGTTCTGTGAACTGATTTCTAGGGTTAAGGATATCCTTTCAGGGCCCTAGTTTTGTGCACCAGTGATCAGTGTCTTGCATGGCTCTGCGTTTCTGGCGCGGAAAGTCGTGTACAGAACTGACGTCAGCGCGCGAGGGTGGCGTCTAAGTAGCTGCCGGGACGTCATCCTGGCGACCACGACGCCAACGACGGACGCGGAGCCGACCGACGCCACCTTCAAACGCGCAGAGGTACTGCTGACGAAAAAACTTTCCGGATCCAGTCTGACGCCTGGGGGTAATTCTAAGGTAAGGAATCTATAACTAACTAATGTTTCTTACAGATATATTGTTACCGAAGGTAAGTAACTTGTTCTTTAAGACGCATTTCCAGTTCCTCGAACTAGGTGAAGTGGCACTGGAAGAGAAGCTAGAACTAAGTGAACTAGATTCACCATAAAGGTATCTTTCCGCTTTGGTTTATGTTTTACAGGCTTTAAATAAGGATATTTTGAAATTATCTTCCCGGTTGTGTGTTGTGGAGAAGGAGCTGACTAATAAAAGCACACAGTTGCATGACAGAGCCACAGACCAAGAGAGAAACATTTCTGAAGAAGTTCAGACTCTGCAGAAGGAAAGAGATCACCTTCTTAAGAGAAGAGATAGCATGGACGAAAAACTGAAACATGGAAGGGTTCTGTCACCTGATGTAAGTAATGGAGTAAATTAATTTGAAATATTCTTGCCTTTGACTGGGTACTGAATGTGTGGTAAGTTCCCATGGCAATTAAATACATTGTTTAAAATAAATTTGTGTGCCATTTTATAAAGTAACTATGTAGCAGAGAGATTGTTTAGGAGCATAGACGACAACACTTTTATGCTGTGATGAGAGTAATTCACATTGAAGAGGGTCCATAAAGAGTTTTTTTGCGATAAGTTGGACTAAACTCACTTTTACAATGATAGGGATATAAATGGAAATGTGCACATTTTTATATTTGGCTTGACAGCACAGCTGTCTACATGACCTTTTGATACAATTATTTGAAACATACATAGAGTGTGCTTTGGTTCCACCCAGAGGAGTATCACTCACTCACCACATGCTATTGGTTGTCTGGTGTATTATTCAACCTCCTTTGGAGTGCTCTCATAGCCATCCTTGAGAGACTATTTTGCATCTCCAAGGTACACTGAAATATCCTTCATTAAATTCCATATGTCATTAATGCACTTAAAAAAGAAACTAGTTGTTTTTTGTTTTTCACTGCTGAAGGCTTGGTAGGTTTGCCTACAGACCGCTTTTAGCTGCTTGCTGTTTGTTGCTGAAGACATGTTATGGACAACACCAGTACTTAATGTGGACTTTGGGCACTGTCTATTGCTTACCCCACTGGTTGAATTTAATGTTCCTCTAATTTCCTTGCTTCTTATTCAACGGCTTTCCTTCCTCTTCTTATTTTTGTCCCTCCTCTCGAGCATAGCTTCTTTACTATCCTTTTGATTGGATGACTTGTATTCTTCCATGGCTCAAATAGGGATCTATTTTTTCTTTCTCCTTGAGTACTCCTTGGGAGTGCATGTGTTTTCTTGTTCTTTCCCTCACATCCTATTTCTTCCTCACATCACTATTCCTATTGTTCTCTGTGTTGCTCCCCACCCCTCCCAGGTCATCCATAAAAGCACAGCAACATGTATATTTTACCAGGGTTGAATAAAGAGCAGACTGTACTGGGTTGGTTTTCTTTTATCTTCTGCCTTCCACAAGTTTTGCAGCATTTATTGTGGTGGGGGCCTGCACTTACTCAGGCTGAATCTGAGGCTGAAGGTTTACTTAAAGTGACTGGATAGTAGATGTCTCTTGTCCGAGAGGGTCATGAATCTGCTCCCTGGCCTGCTCCAGACACCAAATTGCCTTAGCATTTGTTCCAGTTCAGAGTCTTTTGGAGACTCAATGGCAAGTGTTTTTCTTTAACTTCTGACCCTTCCTCCAACATCTGTTATGTTTTTAAAAGTACTTTGTATTACTTTTAAGCTGGATAAATTCTTTTCAGAGTTTCCTGCGTGAAATTAAAAAAATAAACCATGCTTTTTATAAAGACTGAAATTACTGAATTTAGTTTTGAGATACCTTAAGATATGCGTTTGCTTTTCCTCCAGTATTTTCCATTTTTTATTTACCTTTTTTAAACAATACATTGTCAATCTGATTATAAACACACAACCTACAGGCATTGCCAATACTTGTTAAAAGGTTTTAGTCAGGATTCAAAATCCAAGTCAGATAAATTGACTTTGTCAATGCGTGTTACAAAAATTTATTTGAAGTTTGATTAGGACCCTCATTCACAGGCCTGGTGACCTCTGCATAATAGATACTTTAAAACTAAACCTATTCACAGGAGGAAAATCATAACTAGATGTAATCAAGCCAGCCCAGGCTAGAAAATCCTACAAATTTGCTTACAGTGAATGTAGCTGTACAAAACAGATACTGGAAAAATAATTCACAAAATTAGTTGTGTTCGCATCTCGTGTCAGGTTAGCTCTCCGTTCTTTTTCTTGTTCTTTTTTACATAATAGTATGGTTTAAGTTGATGCACCATGGTTTCTCCCAGCTGTTCCATGCCTCGCCTGTGCTGCCCCTATCTACCTTCTGCCCCATCACCACTGTTATTGATAAACGTAATTCTTGAATGCTAACGCATAAGCTTTTAGTGGGTTTTACTGGGTGCTCTTTAGAATCCTGGATATGCTGGGCCCGATTCACAAACTGCACTCTGTAGTGCATAAAGTAGTACCAGAGTAGTACTGCTTACTATGCAATTCACAAACCAATGAGTGTAAATCTCCATCAGTACCTCTCATATCTTTTCTGTGGGGAGATGTAGGTTTATAACTTAGTATTAAATGTGGGAGGGACCGGGAGGGACTGAAAAAGTGAAATACTTACTACTAAAGGAGAGGGGTTTAGAGAAGAGTATGGAGGGTTTTAAGGAAGACTAAGGAGGGGTTTAGGGAGGCACAGACACCCACCTATAAAAGAGTTAAGCCTCCTGCTATTCACAAACCGTACTTCTAAAGTTACTACAGCTATAAAGGACCCAAACAGAAGAAAATGTACTCCAGCTCAGACCTGTAGTAAGTCCAGCACCACACATGGCCAACAACTCATACTGCAACACCCTCCTATAGAAAATAATGGAGGCATGGACTTAAAATAGAACTCATAGGGAATAATTTAAAAATAAATTAGTTTACTGAGACTTTTTTTTAAAGTATATACTTTTACTTTAATGTTGAAGAGTTATATCAATAAAAAAGTAAATATTATTTTATGGTAAAATATTTTGATAAACTATTTGTAATTTAATACATAAATGCAATTAAAAAACATAATTACATTAATTTCAATTAATTCCATTGATACGTTTATGTAACTTTTAATACAAAATAGGTTAATACAGATCTTTAACTTTAGGTGTGATTTTTTTAAATAAATCTTTAAAATTACTATATTTAAATTAATTAAATATTGAATTCAAAATGATTGACTTTATGGCTAATCCCTGGTTGCTATTGTACAAGCAGTAGGCTTTACCTAGAGAAATGCATGTTAGGTATTTAAGCAGCACCAAAATAACATTAAATCAGGTAACAACACAATACAATTCACAAAGCAATTTCATTAAAAGAATAAAATAAAGTGCTGTAAAAATGATCAAAATCTCCTTAGGAGAACCAGAGATATGAAGTTGTAAAGTTTTGAGTTGGAAATCAACAAGAAAACACCAAGTGCCAATGCTAGTTATTGGTTACAGATGACCTAGACGTACGTGAGATTTCAGGATGATTTCCACGGAGTGGAGGCCAGGTAGTCCTAGTGGTCTCACCAGTCAAAGGATTTACCTTTGGACCTAGTGGGTGATTTATAGTTTGGTGGACACAACAGAGTTTGGCAAATGCGGCGTAGTACCCTGTTTGCAAAAATAACGATGCACCTTCCCTGCTTAGGGTCGGGAGGCTATGTTGATGGAAAGCTACCTCCAGTGACCTGATGGAGTATGGGCTCATGGAGGAAGGGCATTACACTGCCTGCCCTATTTAGGGTGAAATGTGTGATGTCCTTTTTTTGTCCGTCACCACCAGCTGTGGTGTGTGATAGGGAAAGACAAATAGTGACTCCAACACCCAGAAAAAAACCTCCCTGCATGTGGGAGTCATTAGTTTTTTGTCTTTCAATAACAAACTACCACTTTGTGAGTTTGTTTTTGAAAAACAAAAAACTTGGTGGAATTCCTTCAAGATGAACTGTGGCTGTCCACCAAATCTTTTGTGCATTGACGTGAACTGCCATGATAGCACTTTTTGTCAAGGTACATTGATCAAGGCTAGGCCAGCAGTAAACTCTAAATTTGGTGGATGGTGGTCCGTTGGGGTGGCCAATGTAGTGTCCTCCTCCACCCTCACAAATGTATTACCATCAGTCAAACTCTAGATCTGGCCCTTAGTCTTTTTTCTGAAAGTCAGTCTTCATTGTCAAGGCAAGGCAAATGCTGCAATTAGCAAGGGTCCTACGAAGTTGAAAAGTGGAGTTTGGGTTTTGCAAAAGGTGTTCATTTACAATCTAAATGAGACAAAGCTGGGTTCTGTAGCTGCTGAAGTTACTTCACCCCAGGGTACTTTGCATCTTGTCCTGGTCCCACTTTTTTCCTTCTAACTTAGTCACTTTTTTGGAGCTTGTAAACCTCCAATGCAGCAATTCTGAACGCTGTAACCAGTCAGGGCTCCCAAGGCCTGATACTAACATTGTGAGGTTCAGCTGAAGCCTTTTCCTTAACTGCAAAAAGCTCTGAGCTAGGCAAACCTGAAATTCTTTCTTATGCTGGAAAAGTGAGACAACACTAAGTAACAGCAAATAGGAGACTGTTATTGTATTATGTGTATTTTTATGTATTTATATGGTATTTATGTCGTGCAAATCTAGCCAAAAGGCAGCGGAGCACTGTACATGGTCAAAGGTGAGCTTAAAGTCAGCAAGTAATATGAGAGAAAGCCGAACAGTGAACAGTTAATGCATTGTGATGTATTGTTCTTTAAAGAGGAGAGTATTCAACTCTTTCCTACATTGGATATAGGTAAGTTGTGCCAGTGCATAGATAGAAAATGCCTGCTGTTTTGCTTTTTCATTTTTACACTTCTTAGTCTGCAGTATAGATGGTCTTGTCTGCGGGTTGCTGAGAGCCACCAGAGATGGTGAGCTTGTCTGCAAGGTAAGCGGGGTGCTGGTTGTGATGGTTTTGTAAATGATACATCTAATAAAGACTTCTAGCTGCAGATTCCTTACCTTTTGAATTATCTCCTGGCTTCAGACTTGAGCAGTACCCCTGCACGCTTGTAGTTGGCGTTCGGCTCCTACTGGTGTACTGCACCGGAAGTGCCATTCGCGGTACCTATTTAGGCGCCACCCCAGCCCTCTGATGTCAGTTCTTTCTTTCCACACCAGTTAGCACACATCTGGAGAGAGCTGCCCCTTAGTCATTTTTTACTAAACTTTTTTCCACTTTTTGTTGAAGTGTTTTTTGAGATCCTCTCCTGGTATGGCAGAGATGTCATCTTGGAAGGCTGGCTTTAAGCCCTGCGGTGCCTGCTACTGCTCGATGTCAGTTACTGACCCACATCTTGTATGCCTTTGGTGCCTCGAGTGCGACTTCGATCCAAAGGCCTGCTCCGATTGCCACGCCATGAACCTGAAGGCCTTGAGTGAGCGATCCCTGTAGCTCCTGGCGGCTCGACGTGCGATGCCACAATGATGTCGATACCTGTCGAGAGGAAGGTCCCGAAAACGGTCGCGGAGTCCAAGATCAGCCACTGCGGCGCGCAAGCTTCCTAGCCTCTGCGTGGCCGAGGACATGGTACCCATAGACCTTGTGAGTTGGGCAGCCAAAGGCCGGGCCAGTCCACCACTCCCCCAGCAGCCTCAGCCTCCAAACCCTTATAGTTTGTCGTCTTACCATAATGGGCACCCAGTGAGGGGCGGTATCCGCCATCACCTGCCCTACTGGCAGTCTATAACATCAGACCGGTGGGTTTTGCAGATAGTCCGAAGGGGCTACTCCACCATCTATGCCACTTACTTACGACAGGCTGACATAGGACCATCTATCCTCTCTTCACCAGAAAGTGACAGCTCTCTTGGCCAAGGGAGCTATAGAGCGGTTGCTAATGCCAGAAGTGGGTCGTGGTTACTATTCCCGCAACTTCCTGGTGCCCAAAAAGGATGAGGGCCTTCATACTATCCTAGACCTGTGCCCTCTCAATTTCTTCGTCAAGAAGGAGAAATTCAGAATGCTCATGTTCGCTCAGATTCTGTCTGCCCTGAACCCGGGAGACAGGATGATAGCGTTGGACTTGCAGGACGCATACTTTCACATCCTCCGCCGTGCCTGCCCACAGGTGTCACCTGCGGTTCACGGTAGGTCACAAGCACTTTCAATTCACAGTGCTCCTCTTTGGCCTTACCAGTGCCCCTCGGGTGTTCACCAAGGTGATGGCGGTGGTTGCAGCTTATCTGCAGAGATCAGGGGTAAAAGTCTTCCCCTATCTCGACGACTGACTGTTGAAGGCAGATTCGCCCCAGGCTATCTTCTCCCACCTCCAGACTACAGAAGAGCTCCTTCACTTGCTGGGGTTCACTATCAACCTGGCGCAGTCACACCTGACTCCCTCTCAGACGCTCCCTTTCATCATAGCTGTTCTGGACACTGTGCAGTTCCGGGCTTACCCTTCCGAATGGCTAGTCCAAGCTATGATACCGATGTTTCAGCCTCTGTCCTGGAATTTGGTGAGACTGACTCCGAGTCTGCTAGGCCTCATAGCCTCCTGCATCCTGCTTGTGACACATGCCCGCTGGCATATGCGGGCTCTACAGTGGGTGTAGCATCAGGGAAATCTCTCCGACATGATTCAGATTTCATAGGGAACAGCAAAAGATCTGCAGTGGTGGATAACAAACTGCGAATGGGTCAGCGGCAGACCCCTCTCCCGTCCCCAACCAGATCTAACCGTAGTGACAGATGCATCACTCCTGGAATGGGTTGGCCAACTGGGAGAGGTTGAGATCAGGAGCCTCTGGTCTCTGGTGGAATCCGGACTCCACTCTGGACTCTGGAGCTCAGAGCAATCCGGCTGGTATTAAAATCCTTTCTACCCTCCATCAAGGGAAGGCTAGTGCAGGTGTTCACGGACAACACTGCCATGTAGTACTGCAACAAACCAGGCGGGGTGGGGTTGTGGACTCTTTGTGAAGAGACCCTGCGTCTCTGGATATGGCGGGAATGTCAGGTCATTTTCCTGGTGGTTGAACACCTGGGGGGCTCTCTCAATGCTGGGGCGGACAAACTCAGCTGAAGATGCCTAGCGGATCACCAATGGCATCTCCATCCGAAGGTGGTGCAAGGTTTATTTCAGCAGTGGGAGCACCTTGGCTAGATCTTTTCGTCACCGCCAAGGGCGTGCAGTGTCAGCAGTTCTGCACGCTGGAGTTTCCAAGGCGGCTCTTGCTTGGAGATGCTTTTTATCTCAAGCTCAGGTCTCCTGTATGCCTTTCCGCCCATACCACTCCTGCCCGGAGTTCTCAAGAAGATCAGGAACAGACGAGCCAAAAGTCATCCTTGTGGCTCCGGACTGGGTTTGGAGAGTTTGGTATTCCGAGTTGTTGAGCATGGCCATCGATCCTCTGATCAGATTGCCCCTTTGGGAGGATCTTCTGTCGCAGAAGCGGGGGGAGGGTTCTTCACCCAAACATGTCAATGCTCTGCCTTCTTTCGTGGTGATTGAGCGGTGACAGGTAACAGCTTTTGACCTTCCTCCCAAAGTCTGCAACATTAACTTGGCAGCCAGGCGTCCCTCCACCTAGACAGTATACACCTGCCATAGGGGAAAATTTGTGGCATGGTGTAGCAAGACAGATCGATCCCCTTTCTGCCTCCTTTTCTCAGGTCCTTCTCTTTATTTTTTCTCTTGCCCGGCAGGTGTCAGCTATGGGCACTCTCAATGGCTATCTTTCTGCTATTTCAGCTTTTCTGCGGTTGCCTGACCAGCCATCCCTCTTCAAATCCCCTATTGTAAATAGATTTTTGAAAGGTTTGCAACATTTGTTTCCACCTTCCCCATTCATTATGCTTCAGTGAGACCACAATCTTGTCTTCACTTTCCTTATGTGTGCTCCTTATGAGCCTTTGCTCAATTGTCCTCTCAGGCTCCTTACTATCGACAGGCCTTTCTCGTAGCGATAGCATCTGCCCGGAGGGTCAGCGAGCTTCAGTTTTTATCATCCAAGCCATCATACTTGAACATCTATCCAGACAAACTGGTGCTTCGTACGTGAGCTTCCTTTCTATCGTAAGTGGTCCCTCCTTTTCACGTAGGCCAATCTATCACTCTGTCTACTTTTTATGCTCTGCCACATCCCTCTAAGGAAGAGGAGCAGCTTCACTGTCTGGACCCTAAAATAGAGTTGTTGTTGTTCTACCTGGACCGCACACTACAGTTCCGGGTGGACGGCCAACTCTTCGTGGGGTATGTCGGAGCAAAGAAAGGATGGGCTGTGAAGAAGCGGACCATCTCCCAATGGATCTTGATCTGTTACGCACCGGCCGAAAAGCAACTCCCTGAGGGCTTGCATGCTCATTCCATTAAAGTTAAAGCTGCCACCACTGCGTTAGCACGTGGAGTTCTGGTCCTGGATATCTGCCAGGCAGCAACGAGGGCTTCTTTGCACATGTTCACAAAACTCTACTGCCTGGACAGTCAGTTCCGTCGGGATGGGCACTTTGCCTATTCGGTCCTGCAGGACTTCCTGGTATGAAATTGATCTGCAGACCCACCTCCTGGGAGGTATTGCTTGGGTATCTATTCAAAAGGTAAGGAATCTGTGGCTAGAAGTCTCTATCAGATGAACAAGTTACTTACCTTGTCTGGTAGAGACTCTATCTAACTGCAAATTCCTTACTGACCCACCCATCCTCCCCGCTTTTGAATGGATTTCTTGGGACAGGGCTTGTCCCCCTTCAGGGCCCTAGTTTTCCACACTAGTGGTCAGTGTTCTTCATGGCTCCGCGCTCCTGGCATGGAATGTCATGGAAGGAAATAGACATCAGCGTGATGAGGTGGAGCCTATATAGGCACCGTGCATGTCATTTCCGGTGCAGGGAGCGCCACATGGAGCTGAACGTCGCCACCTACCAGCACGCACAGGTACTGCTCGAGAAGAATTTACGGATCCAGTCTGACACCTGGAGATAATTCAAAAGGTATGGAATCTGCGGTTAGATAGAGTCTCTACTGGATAAGGCATTACCGAAGGTAAGTAACTTGTTCACCTAGTTTCGAAGATGATGGGGACTGGCAAGGGGAGTCAATGGAGTTCAATCAGGATGAAGGTAATGGTATTTCAGGACCTGGATGAGATGTTCTGCGGTGTGTAGGATGCCCTTAAGGGGTGCCAGTGGAGTCTGGAAGGCCATGGAGTAGGACATTACCACCATCCAGATGTGAGAGTAAAAGGGCTTGAACAGCAGTTTTTAAGTGGCTTTCTGGAATTAACAGTTTGAATTTCTTTAGAGAAGATAGCTGGTATCAGGCTATCTTTGTTTTTTTGGCAATGTGTTTCTTGAGATTGGTGTCCAGGGTGAATCCACGTGATTTGGCATTGGTGAGAGTTCGGGTCTGAAGCCATGAAGGTTCATGTCATTGAGCCAGGTTTGCACTTTATTCTTGTTTGTTGTTTTTGGCAAATAATATAAATTCTGTCTTGGTTGGGTTGAGCTTCAGGTAGGCGCTGCACATCCAGGTCTGGATGATGTGCAAGCAGTGTTTGCGGTGTTGAATGTCCGAAGCTGAGGAGACTTTCAAGTAGAGTTGTGTATCATCGGCATATTGGTGAATCTTGATGCAGTTATGTGTGGGTAGAGCACCAACTGGATGACATAGGAATCCTGCTTGCCACTTGGGAATTTCTGAAGTCCTCCACACACAATATCGTAATAACTAAAAGGTTGATTTAGACTTCGGAGTATGCATTTTCTCTGTCGGGGGGACGGAGTAAAATACTCTGTTGCCCTGACAGAGTATCCTGCACTGCGAATTTAGAGATGTCCACCGCCCTAGCGGAAATCTCTTACATTGGAGGAAACACTATCACAACGGTTCCTGTCAATGTATTAGAAGTTTGATGTACGGATCCGTCAACTTGATGCTTCCGTCCGTCAAACTTTTAACATGTTTTTTTATTTTCAAAATCAAAATCCAAAAACGAGAAAATAGAAAAACTAATGACCTCCTCACAACATGAGAGTTTCGCCCATGGTGTGAGGGTCATTTTGCAGTTTTCACTGCCTCTTACTGTCAGGTTTTATCTGGTGGTGACGGACAGTCAAAACTGGCCATTTGACCGCCCACTCTAAATCGGGTTGGCAGTCAAAAGGCCAAATATGCGACGGCCCTTACTCCATAGGGCTGTCGGAGGAGTATGTCAATGAGGGTGGTAGAGTAGTCTCCATCGCTGACATACTGAAGGTCCACCCGAATCTAAATGAGGGGGGCAGATCTGTAGAGCAGTGCTTTAAATGGGCCGGTTCTCACCGGTTCTGAGTACCAGCACTTTTTAATTTTCTCCTCTTGAGTACTGGAACTTCTCCTCAGACAAGGAGTGTACCGGTACTCGTAGTGGCCCAGCATCTGCGCAGGCACTGTTGTACTCAATAACGTGTGTTTAAACTATTGCATTTGGTGCCATGGAACTTTACTGTCCCCTTTCCCCAACCCGAGGCTGAACTTTGCATCTTCTGACTGGATAACTGCAGCAGGGACTCGGCCAATCAGACAAAGCCCATCTATATATGTATATAATTAACACTATCATTGTGCAGCGTCTCCGACATATTTCTTGTGCTGTGCGAGCCAACCTATTCGAACTGCTTACTATTGGCTGGTTGGTTCCACAGGTCGGAATGTGTAGGCTGTTACAGCCCTATGCAAATGTTAATCCAGTATTTGTAAAGCGCGAACAGCTACCCGAAGGCATCCCGGCGCTGGGGGCCGTAGGGAAGATTAAGCAAGCTATTGCCTAGAGTCACATGGTGCTGGGCTGACCTGCCGCCGGTGCCGGGGATCGAACCGTGAGCCTCAGATTTCAGCGTCAGTCGCCCTGGCCGCGGCGCCACACCTCTTCCCTCTATCTGAGCCTGTCTCCTCGTTTGGTCACAGACTGTCCTCGTGCCTGGCAGCACTTTATCAGGCTCACTTTAGCTCACTGGGCCTCAGTTGGGGCCCGACTGCCACACAGGTCCAGAACTCTCAATCAAACCCACGGAGGAGACAGGAAGATTAAGAACGGCGACAGCTTCTGCTAAACTGCAAGAAACGAGTACTGGGTTATTCATTGGCACAGCAAATGCATTTTAACTAAGGACCAGAGCTTATAAAGTGACACGCTTTTTTAATTACAGTAATGTTATAATCAGCAGACAGGGACAGACTCTAATTCTGACAACAATGGCAGATGTTTTTGTGTTTAGCCAGTATTGTGCCTGATTTTACACTGGCCTTCCTAGAAGAGATCCACTTCATCTTATCAACAAGATATGGAAAGAGAGGCAGAGCAACAAAGTTTCCCAGATCCTTTCATGAGTAGCTTGCCCAACCTTAGTTTTCCCTTAGCATTCTGGTATTTGAGGTGTTGATTTTATGACATAAATAGAAGTACGAAGTGTAAATAAGAAAGATTGACTGGATGAGCAGAACCTGAGAAACTTCAGAGCTCTGGAGAGGAAGGAAGAGAGAGAAAATAGATGTAGAGAGAGATCTCTCCTTAGCAGTGCCCTTTGCTCACAGTGCCCTGGGCGAAACCAAATTTGGCTTCCCTTCTCATTCATCCTTTTAACACTCTATGTGTTGAAAACAATGGGAGGGGTGGGGGGAAGGTGCGGGGGACAAGAGAATGGGGAGTCGTGCGAAGAAAAGCAGTCAAAATGCAGACACGGGCACCAGCAGCCTCCAGTAACCATGTTTAAATGTGCTTTTCTTTGGAGCCACGTCAGAAGAAGCCTGCTGCAGGCAGCTTTTGTACCCTTTAAAGGTCTGCACCCTGGGCATAGGCTCAGCTTGCTCATGCTAAAGGCCGGCCCTGCTCCTTAGCACAGATCCTTACAGTAACCATGTTAACAAGATAGGAATCCAAATGTCAGGTGGCCTAAGCACCTACTGTAGGAGATGGTGGTTCCCACACTGTAACAGAGCATATGAGGATACAGGGACGGGAATACTCACAATCGCTGAGTTACAGAGTCAGGAACCAGCACCAATCAAATGCCAAAGATTTCATCTGTATTGCTACTTCATGTACTCACAAACCTGTAACATCTTGGACATTTCTTCACTCACTGCGAAGGCGATGAGCTGCTCTTACTTGCCAATGTCATTGGTGAACTCAAGATTGTACATTTGAGATGAGGAAGACGTCCCCTTGGGTCGTCTCCATGGCCTTTGGAATGCTCCACAGTCTACTGGCCTTCTGTTTAATGCCAGAGTGTCTGGGAACCTTTTGACAGTGTTGTAGCAGCAGTCTAATTTATTTATTTTATTTTAATTTATTTATTTATTTAATGCGATTTTATATAGCGCGAACATTACCCGAAGGTGTCAGAGCGCTTTACAAAAGAACCAGTTGCGTTACATAAGGACTTTGGATTACATGAGTTACATAAGAGATACAAACAGAAAAAAATTGCAAATGTACAAGTTGTAAAGTCACTCAAGGAAGAGATACAAACAGATAAGCTCTAAAATCACATAGGAATGGTAGTAAGTACAAAGGTCTACTACATATACTAGTGGTTAGAGTTATATATATATCCAAATTGCAAATTCACTCAGGATTACATTTTAACAGCGATTAGGCTTGGACAATTATATATTACATATTTACAGAGCACGAAATTCTTGCCATAGTTCAGCCAGGTGTTCAGGTGGTGTTGCACTCAAGGGTGGTGGTCTTGCGTCTGGAGGGATCCCCAAGTTGGAGATGTCCATAGGGGTAGAAGGCCAGATGGTGGTGGGGGAAGCAGCATGCTGGATCCCCGGGCTGATCTTGAGGTCATGCTGGGCTCTATCTTGTGGATAGAGGAGGGCGCTCAACGGCAGGCGGAACTGTGCCACGAAGTCAGGTCTCCCACCTGGCTCAAGCACCCACAGTGAGGCCCCGGCCGTCTTGGTAGCTCCTATCTAGCACAGCCAAATGCTGGGTGTTATCAGTGTTTAATGGTTTACGTGGGAGGCACCGATCACCTCCTTCATTATATCCCTCCTGCGGCATTGTGGAGTTTGATGCTGCTGAGGCTCTTTGATGCAGTCCCGCAGCCTCACCCCTTTCAATTATGCGATCTTCGACAGAGTGTCGGCCGCCATTTTGGAGTCAGGTACGGCCAGGCATGAGTCCGTATTGCCGCCGTTGTAATCTTGGGGCTGGTTGACCTGTCTAGTAAATTGCTCCCGCTGCCCCTTGCTCAAATCAAGACTATGAAGCGCGTCCCCTACTCACCGGTTGTACAGTATTGCGCTCTCCCTGGGACCATGTGAGCGCGCCAAAGACTCTCCACGAGCTCCACCAGACACGGTCTGAAGCTGCTCCAATCTTGCAGCATAGCCTCCCGCACACCGCTCCTGCTGAGAGACCCGAAGGGATCGCGAGCACCACAGGACTTTTCCCCTTTGCTCCGGTAAGGCGCCTGGGCAATTAGAGGCTCCTTCGTCCTCCGGACACGGCAGCCGTCATTTTGCGCCGCTCTGCCGCAACTCTTACGGAGCCCCGGGGAGTCTCCAAAGGGGGTCTTTCCCTAGCGTGGACGGCCCTCACTCAGCCTCCACTGAGTCAGACGATTTCCACCGTCTCTGGAGCCGGTTTGGCGGTTCTTAAAGGTGCTAGTGCGCTCCGGGCACAGACGCGGACCGGGAGCCGGGAGGAATCAAGCCCTCCCGGCCATTGTTAGGCTCCTCCTAATCTGAGAACAAGAGTGGTTCGGACCAGAGAAGATTGCTCTTGGAGCCACTTAATCTTGTAATGAGAGAACACTGCAGAGAGCCATGAAAAATGGGTTTCCAGCGAAAAAGAGCACGTGTGAGACAAAGTAAAAGCAAAAAATAAAAAGTGTGTGTGAGAGTTCGACTGAGAATGAAAAGCATTAGTATATGACACAATGTGTTTGAAAGAGTATGAAAGGGGAATTTAAAAGCATAACAGGGTGCGTGTGTGGGTGTGTGTGTGTGTGTGTGTGTGTGATATATGGAGGCTCTATTTTGACATGTAAGAGTGAGTGCACGAGTCTTTAACAGTCCGTCTCTTCCATTTCCCGACGAGCCAAGCTATTGTCTTTATGCATTCGGCAGGAGTAATTACCTCAGTAGCGTAGATTAGAAATGAGATGTTTGCACCAGCATTTCAGACTACATAATCTCGAAGCTTGAGGGCAGAAAGTGCATTTTTCTTTTCTTGGCAAGGAAACTGTATTGACTTGAGGAATTTGTATTGACAGTTGAGGAATTGTAGAACTTTTATGTCAATTTCTTTAACAAAAAATTCTTCAGCTTTGTGAGCAAATGATGCAGCAGGCTTACCTTAGTGGAGTCAAATATATTTTTGAAATGGGCACTTGTGAGGCCAACACCAGTTTTATTAATCAAGAAGGTCCATAATGAGTGCTGGAAATGGAAAAAAAACTATTTTGTGATACAATAAATTGGGGCTAACGGTTGGCAGCAGAAAGTGGACAAAGCAGAGTCTGACAGTCAACTTATACATTTTTTTTTTAACTCTGTCCAAAAAAATAGGCAACAAAGATAAATATGATGGTAAGTATTCATTGGGATGTTAGCATTAATTTGATTCAGGAATTTGATGACTCTCAACTACTAGCACCATGGCTGGGTAGTCTAATTGCTTTCTGAATGTTTTAGTTAGCACTGGCAGCCCCATCAAGCCTATATATTCACTTTGTGTGTGTCTGAACTTAGTGATTCAACCATACTTATTGTCTGGTAAAATTGCTGGGATTCTTTCTTGTTCACTTCACATCTGAAATTTGGTGAGTACCTGCACTTCTTTCCATTGAAAGCACTGGTGGAGCGTGTACTCTGTCGCCATTGTGACCGAGTTCCCTCTCTTCCAAGTCTAAATCAGGCCTTATTCAATTTATTTTTCACTTAACAGAAAAGTTTAATTAGTTACTAAGATGAGTTAGTTCAGGAGAAAAGTCCCTTATGTAAATGTAATGGATATGATATGAGTCACATTTTCTGTGTTAGCCTTAACCAGCGGCGGCTCCTCCGCTATGGCGGAGGAGCATTGCCCCCCTGCTTGAATGCCAGGCAGCAGACAGAAACGGGAAAAATAAAATAATAATAAAACCACTTTATTATCATTTTATTTTTCTTTCTGCTGCAGGCAGTCAAGTCTGGGCGGGGCCAGGCAATGAGGAGTTCAGGGGGAGGAGTAGCGCACACTGTAAATTGTGCATGAGGGTTTGGCTGGCTGTTTAATGCCGCCCAAAACCGTCATGCGCACTTTGATCTCTCTCCACCCGAGCTGTGTTGTACAGCTGGGTGAAGTAGAGGCACAGGCTTCGAGGCACTAAGCGAGCGTTAAACAAGCCCGCTCAGGCCAATCACGGCGCTGCTCTCATGAGAGCAGCTTCTTGATTGGCGTCTAGGGGCCTGCGCAGTGTGCAGGGACCCCGAGGAGAAAAATCCCGAGACGGCGGCCAGCAGCGCAGCAGCAGGTAAGTGTTTTTTAATTTATTCATTATATTCCTCCTACCCCCACACCTCCCCTCTACCCCCCGCCTCACCACTTGTTAAGAAAGTAAGCCGCTACTGGCCTTAACTTGTATTTTTTCTATTTTCCTGAAGGAGGAGCATGTCTTATTCCAGTTGGAAGAGGCGATTGAGGCCCTGGAAGCTGCCATTGATTACAAGAATGAAAACATCAGTAGTCGACAACCCTCAATAAATGACACCACCCAAATACTGAGACAAAGTGAAGCTAATGTCATGGAAAAGCTGAGCTCCTTATCTCCCTCTGAGATAAGATCTCTTCTCATCCGATACTTCAACAAGGTGTGTACAGAGCGATTGAACTGCCTACTAACCTACAGGGAATAAGCTACCCATGTGGTTAAAACAATGTCTGATGCTGTATAAATCTTGGGCAAGTATTCATTTGCACATCATACTTGCTCCAGTTGCTCATCTTTGAGGTTCTTTCAATTAGCTAACAACAGATGTGCATGACTGATTCATATTTGAGGTTTAGTTACATGCAGCTATGTTGCCTGCTCCCCTCTCCAACAATACTCCTAGCACTGAACTTCTTTTCCTGTCAATATTATGGTTGCAGATAAATATGATGGGCCCGATTCACAAAGGTAAATTGAGACGAAAGTCTAACTTTACGACTTGCGGTATTCACAAAGGGCATTTACGAGTAGTAAAGTTAGACTTTTGTCTCAGTTAAACTTACGTTTTGGCCTTACGTTTAACTAAGACAAAGGACTTTTGGTCTAAGTTAAACTTAAGTTGAACTGAGACAAAAGTCTAACTTTACTACTCGTAAATGCCCTTTGTGAATACCGAAATTCGTAAAGTTAGACTTTCGTCTCAGTTTACCTTTGTGAATCGGGCCAGGGCCGGACTGGGAACACAAACCAGCCTGGCAATTGAGTTAGTTAGGGGGATTGGGGGTGGGGGAGTCAGTGAGAAGCACTGCTGATGCTTTTGTTACACGGGGCCGAAATTGCAACACTGCTGCAAAACCGGCCCCTAGTAACTAAAACAGCCCCCACCACTCAAAAACCGGCCCCCACCCTTCCAGCCCACCGGAAAAACGCCCAGTGCCGGCTATGGCCACTCGGCCCTGAATCGGGACCTAGGTTTTTCTCAGATGCATATGTATTGGTATCTCCTCCTGTTTAAAGTTGTATTATGTTAGTGGTCGTGAGCTTCATCTGGAGATGAAAAGCGGGAAAACATGTTGTGTGCAACATTAGAGACAATTGTTTTCTGTACAGGGGATATCAGTGAAACATTGAGAAGTTTAAGTCAAGCCAAGGAAAGCACCCCTGGTATGAACCATACCACAAATACAATATCAAAAGTCCCACAGTGGCAGCTCAGATTATTTCATGACATTAAAATTCTAGGAGAAAAGCAATGTTCATTAGACCCGAACTTATTCTCTCCTTTGTCATTTTTCATATTAATATTGTCTTATTGTGCTTTTTAAATGTATTTGCTTCCCTGATCTTGGTGGACGTTATTTTTTTGGATCATATTATTGGATTTGTTAAAAAATGACATATTTGCTTGGCAGGTGGTTGGTCTGCGAGAATCTGAGCGCAAGTTACAGCTGCAATCTGAAGAGATGAGCATGAGGGTGGTCGAACAGGAGAATATAGTTCGGGAACTGGAAGCTGCACTGGAGCATCTTAATATGCAGTGTGACAGGCGCTTGACTCTGCAACAGAAAGAGCATGAGCAAAAGATGCAGCTATTACTACTGCACTTTAAAGGTACTGATGCACTTTTATTTGTCTTTCCATTGCTTTTCTCTTTAGTATTTTTGCCAAATATCTCCCAGGATGTACTCTCTTTACTTTAACAGTTGTATGATTTTGGCTAATTTTTCCCTTGTCATGTTGAGGATTCTCTTACAAGTTAAACCAACTCTAAAATAGGCAAATGCCTGGGTAGTAGGAAAAGATGCCAGTGAGATGTGTCTTATGTATACAATAACAAACTGGGGAGAGAGATATAATGTGCCTGTACGGGAGAGGAAAAATGCCCTTGCTGAACCACGAATAACAGGGGTAGTAATAGACATTATTCCAGATGAATTGTCTCTACCCACTAATAACAGGGGATATTGATTCCTACTCACTGGTATTGATAGCATCAACTTTAAAAGTATCAGAACCTTAGTGGAGCTTTCACAAATTCAAACTGTGATCTTCAGTTTACGTACAGATCTCTGCAGCATATACTTTAGTCCACTAACTTATTGTACTAGGTTATAATCCTCAGTAGTTAAGTTAAAACATTAGTTTTCTTGCCTTTGTTAGTGATTCCCTAATTGAGGTTCTTCATCCGAGTCAGTCAGGTATGGAGCCAGTGCTACCTTTTTGTTAGGCAGTATGATATTTTACTGGGGGCATGGGCTAGACCTGATACTGGTGCGCCTATAGACCGTACTATTGACCACAAGCACCGCCCTGACCCCGATGATCCTGCTTGCCTTCTTCGTCAACCTTCACACCACAGCTTTATGGTTCAGGCTGCAACAGCTTCCCACAATGTGAATAGTTTTCCTCATACTCCGATTGACAAAGATTCCCGAAAGCAAGACTCTTGTGGAAAACGTATGTTCTCTTCCACCAGTGCAGCGTTACGTTCCAATAACACAACTTACGTCCTTGGACATTTTTCTCATGCCTTATGGGATTTGTTGCATCAGTTATTGCCATTGTTTCTAGAGGCTAATAGGAATTAACTGTGTCCGTTGATTTCGCATAGGCAACAGGAGGCTAGGTTAATCATTAGGTGTGGAATGGACACCACTGATTCGATTGGTCGAGCCATGGCATCTTCTATGGTGTTACGCAGGCGAGCTTGGCTTCGTTCTACTGGATTTTCAGAGGCAGTCCAGTCAGCTTTAATTGACATGCCATTTGATAATATTCATTTGTTTGGTGCCCATGCAGATGCCGCTTTTGATAGGTTTAGAGACAGTCGGGGTGGCTCAGACCCTAAGCCTTGTTCCCTTCTTTCAACTTTTGCTGTATTTTAAGTGAGGTGTTCCTGTGCAGAAGGCTCTTCTTGGTTTGTCATTTGGCTCTAAACTGCATTATAGTATGCTTTTTGCAGTGTAACGTCAACAGATGTGGTGTTCCTGCCTTTGCAGGCCTTATTTTTTAGGGTATTTTTGCTGTCGATGTTTTTCTTTGTTGCCCTACATGGGTTTTTTTGTACCCGTATGTTAGAAATGGGGGTCTCTAGTTGGCAGAGGTAGGAACCTTTGTCCAAATAGGGACCCTTGCTTCTAGTCAGGGTACGGGGGATACACAACCCCTCCTCACCCCCTTGGTAGCTTGGCACGAGCAGACAGGCTTATCCCAAAGGCAATGTGTAAAGTATTTGTACCAACACTCACAGTAACACAGTGATGACACCACACCGGCGTAGAAAAATAAAGTATCTTTATCTAAACTTTAACAAGACCAAAACGACAAAAATCCCACATACAAGTATTACGAAAAATGACGTTCAAAAGGTTTTAGCAAGTGAGTCCATAGAAAACTATGGATGCGTGATTTCTTGCAAAGTACCTGTTGTTGCGACAAAATTCACCACGCCAAACAGCTGCAGTGATGGGAAGCGTCGAAAAACAAAGAGATACGTCGATTCCTGAGACCTTCGTGGATGCGATGCGACAGTTCCGCTGGAGACAGGGGAGCGGTGCGTCAGGTCCGGTCTGTAGGGGGAAGCGATGCATCGATTCTGAGACGACTCCGATCCACGGGTGATGCGTCGGGGAAAACTTGCCGCAGAGGGACGATGCGTGGAAATCCGGGATGCATTGGCGAACGATGCGGTGGCGTCGAGTGGTGCTGCGTCGATTTCTTCAGCTGCGATCCCTCGATGCGTTGATTCTTGTAGCGGCGACAGGCGCTGCGACAGGCGCTGCATCGGTTTCAGCAGCGGCGCGGGGAGATTCTTCTCACACCACGGCGTTGCGTCGGAAAAACTGTTGCAAGAAGAGCGATGCGTCGATTTTCTTGTTGTTGCGTTGCTTTCCAGCTCCCAGTAGCAGCAACACACACAGCCACAGGCACTCCTGGCAGGTCAGAACTCCCAGCAAGGAAGTTCAGGGGAGCTGGGGGTGAAGTCTTTGTGTTCCTGAGACTTCAAAACAGGAGGCAAGCTCTGCTTAAGCCCTTGGAGACTTTCCTCAAGCAGGGGACACCGCACACAGCAAAGTCCTCCTTTCCTTGGCAGAAACAGCAACTGCAGGCCAACCCCAAACACAGCAAGGGCAGTACTTCTCCTCAGTTTTTCCAGCTCTTCTCCTTGGCAAAGGTTCCCCTTGATTCCAGAAGTAGTCTAAAGTTCAGGGGTTTTTGATCTAATACTTATACCCCAAAACATCTTTGTTCTCTTTGTGCAGAGAAGCCCTGTGCCCAGTCAAAAACAGTTCTTAGGGGCACTTTGCAAGTGCACAACAACCTCCATTGTCAGTGTGAGCCCTGGCTCCAGACACACCACAGGGGGGCGGAGCCATCATTGTAGAAGGCAGACACAGCCCTATTCAGGTACAGGTGCTACTCCTCCCACCACTCCAAATGCAGTCAGGCCTATTCAGCCTAGCGCTGACTCATTCAGACTCCTTGGAGCCACTGCACATCCCCAGCCCCTGTCACTCCAAAGCCAGACAGTCAATACACATGATGGCTAAGCAAGAAAATTCCTACTTTCTAAAAGTGGTATTTTCAAACACAGAATGTAAAAATCACCTTTCCTAAAAGATGCATCTTTAGATTCTGAGTTCAGGCATACTAAAGTTTATTTTCCTATCTGGTCCCAATGGTAAGTTATATTTATAAGATGTTATAAATTAACTCCCATGCTTTTCTATGGGGACAGATAGCCTTACAATAGTGAAAAACGAAATTGGCAGTATTTCACTATCAGGACATGCCACACACATCAGGGCATGTCCTACCTTTCACATACACTGCACCCTGCCCACAGGGGTACCTTTGGCCTACCTTAGGGGTGACTGACATGTATGAAAAGGGAAGGTTAGGGCCTGGCAAGTGGGTGCACTTGCGAAGTCGACATGGCAGTTAACCACTGAGCACAGACACTGCGCGGGCAGGTCTGAGTTACCGTTTCAGGACAACTGGTGTGGGTGGCACAATCAGTGCTGCAGGCCCACTAGTAGTATTTGATTTACCAGCCCTGGCACACTCAGTGCACTCTACTGGGGACTGACCAGTAAATCAAATATGCCAATCAGGGAGAACCAATCACAATAACAATTTACACAGGGAGCACTTGTACTTTGACACTGATCAACAGTGGCAAAGTGCCCAAAGCATCTAAGCCAGCAAAAACGAAATCCAGCACAGCATCAAAAATACAGACGGTAGAGGCAGAAAGTCTGGGGAAACCACGCCAATGATGCCAAGTCTAACACCGTAGATAGGCTTTTTTTTGGTTATCTCTGCTGAGGTGATCCTCACTCAAGAGATTGCTTATTTTTCATGTGAAATTGATTACCTGTGTTACCTGCTTGTAGAAGCATTTGCAGTAGGTTTATTGCCTTTTCTTTCAATAAGCGTGGGTCTCTGTTGGTCCGGGACCTGACCTGTTATTTCATTGGAACTTCCGTTTCTTGGATATTGGAATTCTTTCGATAACTTCTTGCCTTATTTCAGCAAGTTGTATCCCTTAGATGTGACGGTACACAGCTTTTAGGTCCCTCCTTATGGAGTGTTTTTTCTACCGCTTGTTTCGGGGGTGTATTCTTCAATCGTTGCAGATTGTGACTTATTTATTTTTGTTACCTTATATTGTATGGCATCAAGGTATTTTTATTCCTACAGGTTTACCATGTAACTCCAGTAGGATAAAGGGTATATCCATCTATGTGGCTTCCTGGTGTCTCTTACACCTAAGTTGTTTGTGTTTCATTCTGATGGTTTTCTTTTACAAGAAACATCTTTTAGTGTTTTCCCTTTGCGAGCACGTTACACGTATGTATAACTCTTAAGTTTAAAAGGAAGGGCTGCCAATTACTGTTTTTTGAGGTGGCAGGTTTTTTTCCCTTCCTTCTTTCAGTGATCCTCATCTGATTTACTGATGCGGTAAAGTCATATACTCGTTTGAAGGGAGAACTCTTTTCGGTCCCTCCCTTCAGTGTTCTGTTATTATATCCTGTTGGAGAGCTCTAACTCCTTTCTATTTGGGAGTGTATATTTCTATTGTGTACAGGCAGGTTTTCTTGTTGTACATTTTGAATATCAGTCTGCTCTTTCTAAGGGTACAGATTATGTAGCAATATTCTTTGCCTGTCTCTGGTTAGGAGACAGTGAGTGTCTTCTTCACTAGTCCTTATATGTATGGGACCTGTATATTGATATACATATTCATTGGGCAATGAATATGCAGGTTTGCATAGGTGTTTTGTATTTATGTGATACACATATATATGGCAGATGTATATCCGTATACTCATTACCTGTCTGTTGGAAGACAGTTGGTATTGGAGTTTAGATACGTGTTTTCTAGCTTGTAACGTATTTATATATGCTGTTGTTCTTCTTTTCCACTTCTGTGGGGTTACATACTAGGTGAGCCTCGCAGTTCACTCTGACGAGCATTCTTTTTATTCAAGGATAGGTCTTGATTTTAGCAGTCCTTGTTCTTATTTTTAGTCTGTCAGATATTTCCATGGATCCTTCCTTATCTATGTTCCGCTATTACCTGGTTAGAAATACCTTGTGTGGGGGTCTTTCAGACTCATGGCCCTTTTATTCTGTCAGTGTTTGTTACATCTTAAAAAATATGATTATCTATCTTCAGCTGTGATTAAGAGGGTACTCTAATTATAACACATTTTTGTGGCAGACACCATTATATATATATATATATAACGCCAATCCAATGTAAAGTTCTTGATAGCAAGACAGTGAGAACTAAGGATTCACAACGGACCGCTGATCTAGAGGGAAATCAGCAGGAACAGAATGAACAAAGTGAAAGAAGGAGCAGTCATATATATATATATATATAGCTTTATCATAGCATATATATATATATAGCTTTATTATACATTCAAGGATTAACTTTTGTAATAGATATTTTATAGTGAGCTCAATTGTTAAAATGTTGTTGGAACTATGTGTTTAAAAATGCAATATATCCACATTGAGTAACTTGCTCAAATGGTTATTTACATTGGATTGGCGTTCGTTTCACTTTCGGTCTTCCTAATCCAGGATTTCACTTCATCCTTGGGGTCATGTACTTGTTGGTACGGCTTATGCTTGTGTTTGGATGAAGATTAATCTCCTTCTCTGGAGTCACATATTGCTGTGCCTACAGGGGATTTCACTTTACTTTCCTGTGGTCCTTGCCACGGTTCATATAAATAGTCTTTCCTACATGTTTGTGGCCTCTTTTTAGTTTAGGCCGGCTGGTCCTCTCCGAGACCTTTTGTAGGATTTGGTATCTTCACGGCAGGATTTTGTCCCGTTTCCCTTGAGGTTGTGGTTTTTTCCGGGCCTGTGGGGTTGTTTCTTATATACATTGTCCGTGGTCATTGCCACGATTTTTATAAGGAGCCATGCTTTTTTTGATCTAATTCCTACGTATGTCTGGTCTGTGGCTAATTTCGACCAGCTAGTTCTCTTTCAGAACTTTTGTAGGATTGGTTCTCAGGCCCACCTCTTGGTTGGGTACAGCTATGGTATTTAATTCAAAAGTTAAGGAATCTGCGGCTAGATGTCTCTATCAGATGGAAAACTTACTTACCTTCGGTAACGATGTATCTGATCGAGACATAGTCTAGCCGCAGATTCCTTAACGCCCTGCCCATCCTCCCCGCTCTGCGAACGACATATGATGTAGGGGTTATTCCCCTTTTCGGTACTGGTTTTATACTCCAATGATCACTGTTTCGTGCAGTGGTATGAAACAAACCACGTAGTCTTGCCTCATAGGGCTTGTTCTGGTATTACCATGCCATTCATTTCCATTTGTGAGTGACTGGTAAAGTGAGAGCTGTCTTCTTTTGCAAGGCTGGTTTATACACCAGTGTGCAGGGTTTCACGTAGCTGTACTTTGAAGATTTGTTTGATCTTTTCCTTAAAGCCCTTGGCTGGTATTGGCATACCATTTATTGTTTCTTTCTAATTATTATTTTCCACAGCCATTTTCTATAGTGGCTCTGTGTTCTGGCGTGGAAGGTTTCACAGAAGAAACTGACATCCGCGCACCGGAGGGGATTTATATGGCTCCACTGACGTCACAACCAGAGTCGACGTCATCACAGAGCCGTACGACGCCATCCCCTGACGCGAAAAGGTTTTGCTGAAAAATTTCCAGATTCAGTTTGACTCCTGGGGAGAATTCAAAAGTTAAGAAATCTGCGGCTAGACTTTGTCTCCACCAGATACATTGTTAAAGAAGGTAAGTAACTTTTCCTTTAAGTTGTAAAAGATGTAGGGAATATTTTATTATTTAAATTTGTCAGTGGTAAATTACTTATTGCTTGATGTGAGCACTGCGTTGCATTATATATTTTCATTGTTGCACAACAAATTCAGAGTGCACAGTTTTGGATCAGTGACAATGCAGTGTTTTCTTTTTGTTGTAGTATTTCTAGATCTCTGTAATTGTGCTCTTTCTAACTAAAATGTTTTACTTTTGTAGACCAAGATAAAGATGGTATTTCAGAAAGTATTAATGCATATGAAGCTAAAGTCCAGCAGCTTGAAAAAGATTTGTTTTTCTATAAGAAAACCAGCCGTGAGCTAAAGAAAAAATTAAGAGAACTGATTGATGAATCCCTTCATCCTCAGCAACCAAATTCTAAAAGTAAGTATTTGTTAGCTTTATTATACATCCAAGGATTAACTTTTGTAATAGATATTTTATAGTGACCTCAATTGTTAAAATGCTGTTGGAACTATGTGTTTAAAAATGCAATATATCTACATTGAGTAACTTGCTCAAATGGTTATTTATGACTCGATTACGGGGCTGATTTAGAGTTTGGCAGACAGGGTACACCATTGTAAATGTGATGGGTTACCCTGTCAGCCAAACACTCGATCCACCCGTCTGATTTAGAGACGGATTGCCCGTAACCTTTCTGCCGACAGAGCCACCATTAGCCTTGTGGACATAAAGCTTTCTCCGATGGGCCAACGGAATAGGTTCCATCGGAGGAAGGGCATTACACCACCGGCCATATTTAGGTTAAACTTTACCACCATAATGCTAACGCCAGCTTAATGCAGGAGTTGGTATACACGTACCAAGGATACCCAAGCTTTGTAACAACATCCCAACTTATTCTCAAGGAAATGCTTATTCCTTCTACACAATTTTCTAATACTTTGAAAAACTGCAACTTCAGATATGTTTAGATAAAATTTGTTATGGTTCTGTGAAAGACACAGGCACTGCTGTAAGCATGATACCTCAGTTGACCTCCTCTTTAGTGGATCTTCATTTTCGGATTTTCAACAAATCCAGACTTCATTCCAAAGTAGTCTCCAAACATGAACACATTTCTGATCTGTCCTGTTTATAGACCCACCACTTCCCTTCAGGGGGATCCTGTTCTAATACCAGACTCTTCCTTTCTAGTGGTTCTTGTTCTACCACTATATAAGGAACCAGTGATCAGTATACCAGTGCAATGCAACTCCTCTGGCTTTCTCCTGCTGTTGGATTATTTGCTCCTGCTCCAATCCTGCCAGCTACAGCTCGAGCTCTGCTGTACTCCTGTCAGCTCCAGCTCCACTTGAGTCCTGGTGTTACCCAGATCCTAAATTTTAGCCTTGCAACAACTGCACCCCAGTTGAAACCAAGAATGGGAAGAGGAAGGATATAGGAAGGGAGAAGGGCAGATGGGGAGATGGGACTGAACTGGGAGAGTAGAGAAGCGGTAGGATGGAAAAGCAGGAGAAAAGAAAAGAAGAGAGTTTAGGGATGGGATGGGAAGAGTGAAGGAAAATGGTTGATTAGTGGATGTCATACAGCTCTGCTCTGACAGCGTAAAAGGAACCAAGACTGTGATCCCTGTGGCAAATGCGGAATGATTGCACCACATGCATCAGGCACAGTTTAAAACTAGTGTATCTTTAACAGGCGACGAAAGGAGAGAAGGGTTGGTGCAGTTTTGATTTCACAAGGCAGGAAGTTCCAGAAGGTTTAGGGCGCTTTTGAGAAAGACTGCTGCAGAGCATGGGAAGTTCAGAATAATGGGAGTTTCTAGAACATTGTTTTCTTTGATTCTAAAGATTCCTAGTTCCTCCTGAGGGCTTTATTTATTTACATATTTATATAGTACATGATCACCAAAGATAAATGTACGCCTTACAAGGAAACAAAAAATGCATTTCAAGGTTTTACATAAAACTGGAATTAGCCAACAGGGAGGAGGAATGCAAAGAGGAGGAGTGTTATACAGCAAGCCATAGGTATGCTCTGAGAGGGGTTGACCCAGAAGCATCAGATGAGCAACTCTTGGGAATAGGTACTATTGGTTTTGGGTGAAGATGCGATATTGACTACAATTGTAGAACCAGTGCTTAATTTGTAAAAGAATAAGCGCTGGTGCCCAAAGTTTTGCTCAGAAGCCTGTGTCCAATGCTATCAAAGGTTAGGGTACCAAATACCATGGCTGCGTAGTCTTGGTTCAACTCATACCTTTTTAATCCACCACAAGATACCCTGTACCTCATTTTCTAACTCTTGAAGGTTGTTTTTCATCCCTGTTTTCTCCGTTTCTGACTGTTTTTCCATAGTGTTTTTCTCTCTACTGCTTTGTATCAAAGTCTGTTAAGGAAAAATAAGTGCTGATCCTCAAAAATTAGTGCTGATGGGCCCCATCTGCACCCACTGGCTCAAATTAAGCACTATGTGGAAACATCAAGTTATATACAAGTGACAAGAGGAGGGCATAAATTGAATGAATATGGGAATAATATTGCAGAGATTCAGGCACTAGGCTCTTTCCAGGCCCATGTGGACCAAAACAGGGCAGCTGTCACTAAAGTCACCCTTAACCTCTCTGTCCTTGTACCTGGACAACTGGGCTTGACGCCCTGGAAGAGCTGTTAAAATGCACTTCAAGCAGAGACAGTGGAAGGAGAAGTGGGTGGCACTAGTGAGGCCTCAAAGCCGGGCTGCTTTCAATAAATGGGCACAGCCCAGAAGGAGGAAATACCTGCAGTGGAAATTGAAAACTCAAGTACTGTGTTGTGCTATAGGCACTAAATACCGGGCACTCAGCAGCACATTTTACAATCTTTCACTTAATACTATGCGTGGATTTCTGTACTTCAGGAGCAGTCCATGACAATGGCAGCTAAAGATGCAGCTAGCTTAGAAGAAAGAAAGACAAGGGCAAATGGGGTGGGTCAGAGGCAGGAGGAGGCCACAGTAATGCCTTGTGGTGGGGCTTGTTTCAGTAAGTCAGCACCACCCAGAAGGAGGTGATACTTCAGGAGAGCTCAGTGAAGGATGGGCCACTGTTATGCCAGGGATATCCTTAATGTTGTGAATGATGGCCACAATAGGCTAAGGATGATATTTTCCAGCTATAGCCAATATGTTGTTGAAAATGGCCACAATATGTGAAGCATGGACCACTTTTATGCCAAGGGTAGCCAGAATGTTGTCAAGATTAGACCAGTAGTATTCAAGCGGATAGCCACAATGCTGACTTCCAACCGCAGATTCCTCATCTTTTGAATATTCCCCAGGTGTCAGACTGGATCTGGAAACGTCAGAGCAGTACCTCTGCACGCTGGTAGGTGGTGCTATGCGGCTCCACACTGATGCTGTTCCACTCCAAAAATGACGTGCATGGCCCATATAAGCGCCGCTCCCGTGGGCTGACGTTAGTTCCTTTCTTTCCGTGCCACCAGACAAGGATCCAGAGCCATCTCTCATTTCTTTGAGACAGTTTTTTCTAAACATTTTCCAGTGTGCAAGGGAAATATCATCTCCTAAGACAATAGATTCTAAACCCTGTAAGGACTGTCGCAAACAAATGTCTGTGACAGATCCTCTTCAGGTTTGCCTGTGTTGCCTTGGGTCAAGTCACGACTCTAAGGCCTGCAGTGAATGCGCATTGATGAACCTAAAGGCCATATAGGACCACAAGGCGAAGCTCTACATCGGCAAGCACTGATAGACCCAGCAATGAGACCACTCCAAGTTGAAGGGTCGGTCCCCTTCCCATTCCAGACGTCACAGAAGTCGTTTCCAAAGTCAGTCTCATTGAGCTCCAAGCCTTTGGGTATGTTGAAGAAGAAACATAAAAAATCAGTCCGCTCCTGCAATTCGAATTCTTCTGAGAAGGAGCGAGGGTGTCGCCATGCCTCTCGATCTAGCTCCTGAAGTCGACCAAATCGGAGCCCATCCTGCTACTTGTCCCAGCACAACCTGAGTTTCCGGGGCCGTCTTCAACACCAAGGTAGATTGAAGGGTTCTGCGAAGCCATGCGCTGACTCTTTCGGATCGCTATCAACTCCCTCGCCACAAGGTTGGACACTCCAAACCAACCACTGGTCCTCCGCTGGCTCCTGCATTGACTCCACCTCCAGTGCCATGCTGGCTCCTGGAGCCTCAATGCCAATACCAACCCCGGAGGACGAGGTGCCCATTGTGCTCTCCAACCCCGAGTTTGGGCCATTGCAATGTTGCCCGAGACCGCACTCGACCGCCGTTGAAGCGCTGCCTCCCCCCACTTGACTTGCCTCCTCCACAAGGAAGCAAACATATGCTGCATTCCTTATTTGGTATGGATTTAGAAAAATTCACAATGCTGGTGAGGAAGTATGTCAACCATACCACAAAGAAAATTGCTATGATGACCTTCAATAAGCCAGTGGCCTTAACACTTCCCCTGAGTCAAGCCTTCTCTCATCCCCTACCCTCCTGCCCCAGCCAACCTTGCGTTTTTGTCTCAGCACCCCAAACCTTAAAGCTTGTTGGTGCTGGCATCCACAAGTCGGAAGAACCCAAATACCTTTCCAACCTCTCCCCCTCATAGGCGGGAGGTAAACCTTTGGGAAGAGGGTATTTTCTTCCATCAGCCTGGTCTTCAGATCTGTGAATGCCAGCTGGCCTCTGGTGCTGTTAATCCAATGCCAGTTGGGATTCAGTGGCTCAAGTCCTCCCAGGCAGCTCAGAAGACCGCTGGCCTGTCCTAACTGAAGCCATACAGAACGGTTGTGATGCAGCCAAGTTCACAATTCTTCACTATTCCATTGGGTGGGCCATTGGCACCAGCGTTGCCATTCGTTGCCACACTTGGCAGCAGTCCACCATTTTTTTCAGGCAATGTCCAGTCATCCCTCATGGTCATGCCCTTTGATGGGATTCGCCTGTTTGGGGACAAGCCACATTCGGCCTTAGAGCAGTTCAACTAGAGCAGGGTGGGAGAGGCAGATATCAGAGGCCTCCGGTTTCCTGCAAAGGCCCACCTCCATATCAACCCCCTGGATCTGTGGGCTGTTCGCTTGGCATTTAAATCCTCTGTTCCATCCACCACAGGGGGGGAGCTGATGCAGGTGCTTAAGGACAGCACCATCGCCTCGTGGTACTGCAACAGGAAGGGCAGAGTGCGGTCCTGGGCCCTGTGCCAGGAGGCAATACGCCTCTGGAAATGGCTGGACCATCACAGGATCTTCCTGGTGGTGAACCACCTGGCACGATCTTTGAATGCCAGGGCGGACGAACTCAACTGTCGACACTTAGCGGATCACAAGTGGCAGTTACAGCCAGAGGTGGTGCAAGCTCTCTTCTGCGAATGGGGAGAACCTTGGCTCGATCTATTGCCACCGCAATGTCAGCACTTCTGCGAGTTGGAGTTTCCAAAGTGTCTCTCGCTAGGAGATGCATTCCACCTAGAGTGGACCCTGGGACTCGTGTATGCCTTCCCGCCAATACCTCTTCTGCCCTGAGTTCTGAAGAAGATCAAGACCAACTGGGCCCAAGTGATCATAGTACCCCCAGATTGGGCATGGAGAGTTTGGTATCTAGAACTCCTGGGCATGAGTATCTGTTCTCCGATCAGGCTGCCCCTCTGGGAGGACCTGCTGTCATAGCAACAGGATAGAGTCCTGCATCTGGACCTTTGCAATCTCCACCTTCATGCATAGAGTTTCAGCAGCGCCAGCTGAACACCTTTGACCTTCCTCCAAAGGTGGTTGATGTCATCTTGGTAGCCACGTGTCCTTCAACAAAAACTGTATTGGCCTGTCGGACAAATTTATGGTTTGGTGCAGCACATTGGGAAAAGCTAGATCACCGAAGTGTAGTAGACACAACACGCACAGCTGGTGCCCTACGGCTTCATAGTGAACAATATAAATCAGAATATTCAGAGTAATCAAATGATACAATGCTGAAAAAAAGTTAAAACAATGATGCAATTATGCAAGATGATTTAATGAGTTGCTTGTAGGCTTGTGGTTTTACTACAAATGTTACATCATATTTGTATGCGACGAAAATATAGCATTGTCAACTTGAGAAGGTGTTCATGGTTGAAATGCATAACTCAATGCATTTTGTTTGAAAAACACCCTTCATCAGGGATTATTGTAGATTCAAGAAAAAAGATTCACCTAGATTCAAGAAAAAACATTCACCAATTACACATGTGAGATACCAACACAGGTTCAAAAGCAGGCAACTGTTAAATGAGGAAGGACAAAATTATAACCATCCAGAATCCTAAAGCCAAAATGTTAATACAAAATGTGCTAGAGACTACTGAGACTTGTCAACCCAGCGTGAGAAAATAGGTTGCGATGCAAAGGATCGTGAGAGAGTAATAAAAACCCTTTACAAACAAAGTCAGTCTCTTCGGTCAACAGGAGAATGTAACAGCATTTGGTGCAGCACATGCCAGATTGACCCCCTCCAGGCCAAGTTATCTGACATTCTGTTGTTTTTGTTATTTCTCCCCCAGCAAGGCTTTGCTTTGGGCACAGTTAAAGGATATATTTATGCTCTTTTGGCCCTTTTACGGTTGCCAGACCTGCCCTCATTGTTTTAGTCACCAGTTGTGATTCGTTTTTTGAAAGATCAACAGCACTTGTTTTCTCCATCTCCCTTTGTCATGCCACAGTGTGCTTGACTTGAGGATAAAAGATGCAATAGAAACGTCTCTTGAGCATTGCTTTTTCTCATTGACCAAACTTCTGCATTTACAGGGGGCACCCTGACGGCATATGAGCACCAGTTCTTCCAAATACATACTGCTTATTGCAGCCCATAGAGTTTTCATGTACTCTCAAGTTCAAAGTGACAACCATCCTTGTTAGCTCAGCCAGTGCTTGCATCTCTGCACACGTCATTGCCAGTTATCAATAGAAAATAGCGAGCAAGTTTAGGGGTGCTTAAAATGCTGTGTACAGTCTCTCAAGAAAAGTACCATTCCAAACAGTGAAGGTTCATCTCATGATTCATTAGCCAATCAGCTCCAGCAGGAGCTAACAATAGCAGGTGGGGCACACACACTGCCAGCATATCAACACCAGTTCTCTCTAGTGTATTCTGGTTATTAGCAGT
This sequence comes from Calotriton arnoldi, assembly GCA_963921515.1. Classification (NCBI taxonomy): domain Eukaryota; kingdom Metazoa; phylum Chordata; class Amphibia; order Caudata; family Salamandridae; genus Calotriton; species Calotriton arnoldi. The sequence continues at coordinate 308,043 of CAWUFW010002669.1, read as the reverse complement.
TCATAGTTGTTTTAAGTACCAACAAGTAGAAAGAGTTTGCCGTCAGTGTTACGGTAGCCAGTCCATGGATGTTTGGACACGTGTTTCATGGTCATTGCCAGTCATCAGCAGAGAGTAGCGAATAGGTTTGGGGGTGCTTCAAATGCTTCTACATCGTAGAATCCTCACCGATTCATAAATATAGAATATTCCCACAATTGTATGGGGATATTTTATGTATATGACTTCAGTGAGTATTTCCACGATGCAGAACTGGAATTACAAGCAAGTAACTTTTCCTTAAAGTCTCTCGGGTAAAATACGACTTCAAAGCAAGCTCCAGGAGATGCTGACAATTTCAGGTGGGAGTGAGCACATTGCCAGCACATCACAGCCAGTGATGCATCTGCTTGCTTTTGTGTGGTAGTCTAATTGATCTTACAACCCTTGCATAACATTCTTGTATGCTTCAGATGTTAAGTATGTCCTAAGATAATATGTATACAAAATTAAAAATATCAGACATTAAAAAATGAGTCCCATGCCTCTATGGTCTCATGTACCTATAAAAAGCGTAGCTAAGTGAATAGTTTTCTGTATCTGCTTACGTCATCAAAATACTATGTGTGCAGGTCCAGGAAGTCTTAGAACTCACTGTAAAAGTGCAACCCCCGTATCTCAGTTGTTGTGTCGGGACCTTCCTCAGAATGAAGCATGAGACCACCAAGTAGAATTGTGACACTTCTTTATTCATGAGAGGGAGAGCGGGGTACCCCTGCTGCCAATGCCTCGTTGCATACTCTAGTCCCCGCCCATCCCGCTAGGCATAGCGGTACGTGACGTGGTGCTTAAACAACTAGAATGCGACAGCACACATCTTCCCCCTTAACAACATTACAATAATTAACCCACGATACATCTGCACACTGCATGAGCAATGGTTATGCTGAACTATAAGTCTACACATTAGATGAGCGAGGTGGCGCCTCCAGGAGGAGCCGCAGAGAAACAACAATGTGACTAATAGTTATAACAGGCCTAAGGATGGGTGAGGAGAGTAAGAGAAGGAGAAAGAGAGAGAGAGAGAGAGCGAGAGAGAGAGAGATCTTGCTAAGGTGACTGCAAGGAGGTGAGACGGAAAGAAGGGAGGAGGGAGAGGATCACATATCATACTCGCTGTATTTCTTGGGTAACACCACTGTCCTGCCAGTGCGGGTGTGCGTGAGAGGGACCTGTGGTGCGTGTGCTTCCCCTAGGTGGGAGCTGCTCTCCATCGTGCTCCTCTCCGGGCTCCTGTCGTGTGAGGAGGAAGCCCTTTGCGTTATGTCTGGGTTGCCTGTGTCATTGATTGCCTGAGGTGGAGTGTGCTGTGTGGAGTCAGAGTTATTCCTTTCTGCCCTGGTACCTGCATCAGGGCGGAAAGGAATAATTCTGCGCTTTCGATAGGCTCTATGATGCCGTTGTCTTCCAAGCGCTTCAATTCAAGCTGCACTGCTTCCCTACAGTTGGAGGGAATATTCCGAACTTTATGGCTAGCTGTTACGGCGCCTTCTTTTAGCCGTATCTTGTGCGTGAATTTTTAAAGTTTCCCTATTTCCCCGCCAAAGACCTCGGGAAATTCTGCTTGTAATGTGGATCCTGCAGACAGGGGGCGGGTTATCCGTCATGAGTACCTGTGTTTCTCCGCCGGGGTTGAGTTGGATGCCTAACGCCCCTTGGTCGGCCCATCCAAGGACAGAAGGCCCCTTTTCTGCAACGTACAATTCGCCAGTGGTTTCCCTCCCCTTGAATTCAAACCTCAATTGTCGGAACCCAACCATGGGGATTTTTCTCCCGTGAAGGTGACGGGATGTACATCAGTGGGGTGTAGGTGACTTCCTATCGAGTTGGCAAAGTCCCTTTCACAGATATCCCTTTGGATTATAGTGTACGGGGACCCTGAGTCCGCTACCATGGAAATCTGTACACCCCCAATGGTCAATATACAGGAGGGCTTTTTCCGGTTATTACAATCAATGCCCATAACATGTTCCTCAATGCATAGAATACAATCGTCGTCAACATCACCCTCCCCTTCTTCTACTTCTGATTCATACAGGACACATTTAACAGTGGCATTGCTGGGTTTCCGTCTGCAGACCTTACCAAAGTGTCCCAACACCCCACAATAGGAGCATTTTACATGGAAGGCAGGGCATCTCCTATCATTTGCCATGTGGGACTGACTACCACATCTGTAGCAACAACCTTTTTTTTCAGCAGTATGTCTGATGGGCCCGGTATACTAATTCATGGGCCTCCTACTATGCTAGTGCCCTGCACTGGGGTTATGCTTGTCACTGGAAACTTGTTTGTCGCTCACTTTGCACACGGTGGATTTACTGTCAGTCTCCTTCTTAGCTGCTACCGCACATCGTTTGGACAGTTCTGCTTTCTTGACAATGGCTATGATTTCGCTCAGGGGTGCCTCCCCACAAACCCACAACTTCTCCTGTACACTAGTGTTCACTGTGTGCATTATAATTTGATCTCGCACAAATTCGTCATGAAGGTTGCCAAATTTGCAATTCACTGCCAGTTTTTTTAGCGCTGCAACATAGTCTTCCACTGTTTCCGTTTCACATTGTTTCCGCTGAAAAAAATTGTATCTGTCTATGGCAGTGCAAATGACAGGTTGATAATGGCTGTCTAAATCGTCTAAGGCATGCTGGAAAACATCCGCATCATCTGTGCCCCTTGTTTTTTTTACCATACCCTCGTAGACTCTCAACCCTTCCGGGCCCAGATTGTGCAAAATAATTTCTTCCTGCGTTTACTGGAGAACTCCTCCTCTCCCTCATCCTCCAGGGCAGACAAGTAGTTGAGGAAGTAACACTTCCAGTCGGCCCATTTCATGGCCGGTTCCCCTGGTTTCGGGAGGAAGGGAACTGGGTTCGTTAGTGAGAAGGTTTGGGCGCACATTATGACTGACAGGCAGCCATTGATGAGTGAAAACTGCTCACGTGAGAAGGGTATGCTTTATAGCCAATCCCCGTACCCACCAGAATGCTTGTCGCTGCGATAGAAGAGGTGTGCGTGTCACCGCAGAAGTATGGGCTCAGGACTCGCCGCAGGGTTATCAAGGAGGTCGACAGCCGGAAGGACTGTGGCTGTGGCCGCGTGCCGTCGTGATGTGCAGTGGCCGATTTAAGGCACGGATTGCTGAGATGCTTGACGGGCAGAAAGCGTGTCTTCACACACGCGCGTCTGAGCCGGCCGACCTGTCCAGTGTCTAAGATGGCCGCCGACGCGTTGCACTCCCTATCCGACGTGAGGACTTGGCGCGTACTTCAAACTTGCTGTGAGCGGTAGCTGGAGGCCAAATAACTGTGTAAGCGGTGTTGCGCATGGAAGGGGGAACACAGAGGAATTCCCACCGCCTACAGCTACGCCGCCGCTCTCCCACTCCGACTGACCTTGGTATGGCGATCTGGGCTGCAGGGGCGCCTGGTGACGTACTGCATGGGTGGCGCTCGTCACAGGCTCGTAGTGCTTTGCATGCTGAACTCGAGGTTCTTCCGACTCGTCGCCAGTTTGTTGTGTCGGGACCTTCCTCGGAATGAAGCACGAGACCACCAAGTAGAGTTGTGACACTTCTTTATTCATGAGAGGGAGAGCGGGGTAACCCTGCTGCCAACGCCTCGTTGCATACTCTAGTCCCTGCCCATTCCGCTAGGCATAGCGGTACGTGACGTGGTGCTTAAACAACTAGAATGCGACACCACATCAGTGACGCTATTTACCTGTAGGGACTTTGACTGCTAGACAGCAAAGGAGAGTGAGCACATACTTAAAGCTGGCTGTGACTGAGCTCCCACACTGGCCAATCTGAAGGAACCACTGATGCAGGCAGGTTTCAGTAGGTTGACATTGGAGCCTCATTTGTAGCTGGGAACTGAATGGGGAGAATATTGCTTGCAGAGTGTAACGAACAGTGAAGCACACGTTATGAAATGAAAAACACCAACGTAAAAGATAAAATGCTAAGAAAAATGTTAAAAAATAGAGATAAAAGAATTTCAGGCAGCAAAGGTGCCACACCTGTAGAATATTGGGGAAGGGTTTAAAACACCAATCTGACTGTTTTGTCACATTAACAACAACAAAAACCCTCCTAAACATTCAGTGCTCTTAATTACCCAAAAGACTCCCAAATATACAAATTAAAGTTATGGCAGGAGGGAAAATATTACAAACTAAAACCAAATTGTTGTAATTATCAAAAATCAGCACAACATAATAAAACATTTATAAGTGACCTTTTCAGATTTGACCACAGCCCATGCAGGCCTCGGGGCTTACCTGTGAGTGAACTAAGCAGGATAACAGCTGGGAAATTGTTCCTTTACTAAATATGTTATGGAAGAAAACATTTCAAGCAACTTAAACCTGGAGCTGTAGTCCCAGAGTTTAGGTACATATTGTGAGTACCATTAACAATGCCCAGAAATCTTGATGAAAAACCTCTGATTGGGTCAATGTCACAAAATGAGACTGGGCTGTAAAAACCAAATTAGGCAAAATGTTTGTCTTTGAAAATGCTCCACAGGATCAAGCTGGGTCTATATCCAAATGGAAGCTTTGGATAGCTGATTCGTACAATGAAAAAAGGCTGACTTGTAAGTGCATTTGGCCCGTTCTGAATTATAACATCTACTTTGGGACTTTTATTACTTTTCTGAAGATTCAGATGCTCCAACAAAGCCAAATTTACATGTAGGTCACGGAGGGTTACATAAAGTAGGATTCATTTTCCATGCTCTGTACTTATTGTCAAGTTCAAAAAATCTCAGAGCAAGCCATACACTTACAATTGTTGTAGCAGAACGCAAGCTTGGTGATATCAATGTCGAGCAATGTCAAGCACCCACCTAATTGTAATATCTTGGTTCTTGATTCAATAACCTTGTATGATAAAAGTAGTTCTACTTTAACCCATAACTTTATGAAAACCGAAAGACAGAGCCCCAATGGCCAAGTCTACTTGATGAAAGTTATTGCAATTGTTCCCGCCATATGAAATTGGTTAACACAATTCACCCAGAATATCATTTAACAAAGATTTCTACAAGTGACCACAGTCCTCGTCTGTTGCAGGACCTTCTTTAATTCCCAACACTCTGTCTCATGAAATAAGTCTCCTAAGCTGGACCTAGAAGTCCATGGCATACCAGTTAATCATAGATTGCTTGTACAAGTATGCTTGGTATTCACAAATGGGAAAATTACATTGGTAGACCGCTTCAGAACAAAGAGTAGGATAGAATATTAGAATACCCCTCAACAATCTCAAGAAATGCCTGAGTTCAGTAGATTCTGTTAAACCAGTTCCAAAGGGCCATCACCATGCACTGGAAGGCTAGTGTGGGCCGCCCATCAGACAGTGGTGTTTGACTGTAGTTACATTTTTAGGTAGTGAAAGCATAGCATTGCCCAGGGCGGAGGCCAGGGCCCTGAGAAAATTCACAATTATTAGGGGTTGGGATAAACTAACATCAGCTTTTTCTCAGGAGCTCATAAATAATAATAAACCACCATAGAACTGTTCCATGTGTCACAGCTTGCAGGAATGAACAGGTGGGGGTGCCACATAAAGGGCAAACATGAGATAATCACCTGCCATGGTCTAGGCTCTATTGCACTGACCCCACTTATGTAATCTGAGCGCTGCCCACTCCGGGACCTCCTCAGCCAGACTTCTATATACCCCCTCCCTTGACCTGCCCTCCCCACCACTCCCTAATAGAGTGAGTAGCCCTGCTGACATCACAGTACAGATGTAAACATTACACCATATAAGTTAACCCAGGTCCATTACACGGAGTACTAAATTATCCACCAGGGTTTTTTTTCTTTGTTTTTTTTTAAGTGGCAATGGCAGATTAGAGCATGATATGGGTACAAACACAAGCGCACATACACAAATCGGCCCATAACTATGGATGGCAAGTGGGAACTGGTCTCCTGAGGCATAATCCCATAAACAGATTAATGGTCTCCGAAAATGTAAACGCATGCCTAGTGATAAACAGAATTTTCATGACACACAATAATCTGTATTGTGATACCAATAAAAAAACTGTTTGCTATTCCCAGTGCTATCCGGTAACAGGAAATCCTTTCAGGCCAGGAGCTGCACCTGCATACACAGTACATTCTCCAAGTAGACAGTCTCCAAAAGTAAATTTTGCCCCAGTAGACAGAATAAATTGATTTTAGCAGGCCCAAACTTAACTGTCTTTCAAGTCATAATCAGGCCACCGGCTTTCACGTTTCTGTGTCAAGTCACTAGGGCAAAAATTCAGGTAATGATTAGGCACAATCCTGCCAATGTTCCTCTGCAGTTAAAATGTAATTCAACCCAGCCCCAGTTAAGAAGTCATGCATTTTTGTCTATTTCCAAATCTTGATCTGAAGAAAAGCACCTGAGCAGCTATGCTGAAAAGCAAATCCTAAAGACACACAAATGATGGACGGAATGTAGAACAAATTAAAACATTCACCCCCAGTCAAGGGACATGAGTTAAATCCATCGTTCTTTTGCTCACCATGCCACCCCAGTTTAGACCCAGCCACATGCAAATCAGTCTTGACCCTGTTCCTCATGGGAACAGTCCATCCCGAACTGCCAAGCCAGGTCCTCCCTGGACCATAAACAAGCATCCTGGGACCGGTTTCGGGGCATCACCCTTCATCAGCCAGGCTAGGTTAAATCCAGTGACACAGTGAGATCGGGACCCACGTCTGGGCATACCCGGCGCACTTAAGGCGAGAAAGCAAAAGACACACAGATGATGGACGGAATGCAGAGCAAATCAAACATTCAATCCCAATCAAGAGATCTCAGTTAAATCCATCGTTCTTTTACTCATCATGCCACCCCAGTTTAGACCCAGCCATATGCAAATCGGTCTTGACCCTGTTCCTCATGGGAACAGTCCAGCCCGAACTGCCAAGCCAGGTCCTCCCTGGATCGGAAACAAGCATCCTAGGACCGGTATTGGGGTTCCACCCCTCATCAGCCAGGCAAGCTTGAATCCAGTGGCACGGTGAACCCGGGACCGACGTCTGGGCATACCTGGCACACTTAGGGCGAGAAAGCAAAAAACACACAAATGATGGACAGAATGCAGAACAGATCAAAACATTCACCTCCAATCAAGAGATCTGAGTAAAATCCATCATTCTTTTGCTCACCTTGCCACCCCAATGTATACCCAGCCAAATCCTGTCATAATGTTGATAGATTCTTGCTTTGCTATCCAGCACAAGGTCTCAAGGTCACATGGCCTCTCACTACCCTCCTACCCTTCCTACAACATGATGTCACTGAATTATTGTAAGGCAAACCCTCAGCTAGCCAGGTAACAGATGACTTCTTAGAAATGTCAGTAGCATCATCACAAAGAAACAGCTTTCTCCAAAATCTGATCCTTCCCCGGCACCTGCAAAACCAGGACAGCGCTCCTATTAAGTAGGCAGTAATCCAAGAAAAGCAATGTAGTTTGAGTGACTAGAATTACTGTCCTCCTGAGAAAGAGCACCTCAACCTGTTCTACAGCTCTCCTCTTTCACCCTGCCCTTCATCCAAGGAAGCCTTTAAACTCTGAACTGGAAGCTAACACAAGAGGGATATTACCCACAACCGAATTTGTCCCCAGCTCAACAGGTGTATTGATCCCAGTTAATTGATCTCTGTACAAAAAAGTATGGACTGTTTACATTGATTTATAATCTGTGAATTTTTGTTACTGCCACTGGAGGCTAGTTATGAATTTAGAGTTTAAGTTATAATTACTTTCATGGAAGAAGGCTCACAGGGTGCAGCGTGGTGCTTTACATCCCAGAGACATAATTCTGGATAGTTGATTTTAATATTATCCTTCACAGTGGCCTAACTGGATCACTATTGTTTTCTCAGTATGAAAAATGGATCAGGAGAACACACTATTGATGTGGTCAAAATGAGACTCTCCATTATGGACACTCAAGAATTGCATGAAAACATGAGTTCACATAAAGGTACATATTGTATCTGGGATTGCATTCAAAGCCTGATATCTGGAAAATGTAAACCTCAAAGATTCTTAATATTTATCACTCATAAATTCTTAGGATATAATAATAGAGAATTGAAAATGTAGTTAAAAAAAAAAAAACAGCAACAAATTTCCAGAAAAGGGACATGGAAGAGGGGCATGAGGGTTTGGATCTACTGGAGTTCCCTGTTCTTGGATTGCAAGCAACATAACAATTCAAATCGGCAATGGCAAAGCCAATAGGTCTCAGATCTAGAAGGCAGTGCAAGGAGAAAACATGCACTCCCATGAAGTGCTGAATACTAAGCAAAAGAGTTTCCTCATGTCAGCAATGGAAAAATACAATTCATGCAGTGAGAAAGTAGGGAGGAAAGCCACTGAATTAATAGCTCACCCGTGAGATAGACAACAAAGCCATCCAGACATAAGCAAGAAGCTGGCTCGAACAGCTTCGAGGCTTGGCATGTGTATTATAGTATTGAAAGCCAGAGTGAGACTGTATGGTTTACTACATAAGACTTATATTCTTGTAGTCTTTTAGATGCTTAGCGGTGGTGACAGCATACAAATCTTTTAATAATACCATTTTTGCTTATATTGGTCCATGGAAACTTGACATAAACTTTTTTCCAGCTCCTTGTAATTGGCGATTAGCATACATGCCTTATGTAATTTTCAGCTGATGCACTGTAACTAGGTCCTTGGACTGACATCTTGAGGTGACTGGAACATAGAGCTTTATGTCAGATAGGTGAGTGTTATGAGTGGGACCCATTTTGGATTGCCCCTGGTAAAGCATGGCTGAAGATGGTGAGTGAATCACTGTCTCACGGGCTAGCAAAGTGTATTTCTGGCATTCCTGAGGCTTTTGAGATGTTTGGCTGTGGATGAATAGAGACAGGGCTGCTTTTAGAAATGGAACAGTGGCCTTTCATTAATGGCATACCTTATTATTCCTTCCTGAGCACTCACATTAGATATGATGGAGGGCATGTGGAGGTTCAGACAGTGATCTTCTTTGAAGTGCTGAAGGAACTGTTCTTTCAGGATCTGCCTTTTGCCTGTCCCATAGGTGCTACTCCCAAAAGGCAGATGTCTTCCAAGAGCAAGGTCTTCACTCTTGATTGTGCTCTTGTTTTTGGTGCTACACTTAGAGACACTCCCCTCACTTCCTACTGTGGAACCTTGTCATGGGTGCAAAGATTGTGTGTGCTCTGGAGAGAAGGGATGCATGGTCAGAGAGAACCTCCTCGAACTGGCCCCAGAATAATGATAGTGGAATCACCATTCTCGGGAAAGTGAAGAAAGTGCTGTTAACCTACCAAAGGTGTTGAGAAAGTTTGTTCAAAGAGGAGGCACTCCACATAGTGTCATCGAATTCTAGTGAGGTAGGGCTTGTGTCAGCCAGTCTCCCATAGGTGAGGAGGGAACATAATCTGGAAATCTGCATCAGTCGCTAGAAGAGAGCTGTGGATCGATCTTGGCCTGAAGCCTTACTGGCGTGCTGAGTGAGAGGAGTGGAGGATACCTCTTCAGGCGCAAGCCTGTCTAGAGTAACCCTGGGCAAAGTACTACGCTACGCTCGCGTAGTTTGCGAAGTTTGCGCTACTTCGCACTACGCGAATTGCACGTAGCACAGTGCAAACACGCGTAGCGGTCATTTTTTGCTTGCTCGCGGACCTCAACGTCAAGTTGGCGACCGCGAGCAAGCAAAATGACATCCCGGCGAGACATTTTCCTCGTTCGCGATCAGCAACATCAAGTTGCCGAACGCGAGCGTGGAAAATAAACCTCCCGGCGAGATTCTCAACGCGGGGAGGTCAGGTTTCTCATTGCGAGTGGTCGCGTATGCTCGCGACCGCTCGCGATGAGAAACTACCAGTCCGCGTTGAGAGCTGCCGCTCGAGTAGAAATCTACTCGAGCGGCAGAAAACTGACCGCTTGCACTGTGCAAGATGCGGTTTGCACTGATTGCACAGTGCGGACAAAGCATCCGGCACTGTGCAATCAGTGCGAACAGCATTTTGCACAGTGCACTACGCAGTTCGCGTAGCTACGCGTAGCTCACGTAGTGCGAAGTGCACTTCGCGTAGCTACGCGTAGCTACGCGTAGCGCTACTACGCGAACTACGCCCAGGGTTAGTAGAGGAGAAGCCCATGTGCAATACCTGGGAGAAAGGAACTACCAAGGACTATGGACTCAAAAGAGGGAAATCTCAGCAATTGATCCGAGGTCTGGAGTGCGTCTGCCTGCATCCACGTAATTGCATCAAGTGTGAGGGATGCCTGTGGTCAACCCTAATTGGTTGGATGTCGTCGGAGTCAACACGTGGAGAATGAGCCTCTCTGTGCTCCAACAGCATATTGATACACTGCACCAACAAAGACAAATTTAACCAAAGCCCACAGTCTCCCCGTGTTGTGCTTGAGTATTGGCAACTTATGTTGATTCTGGCCGTGCCCTTCAAGTGTTTGGAAATGACAACCTCACCAAGAACTTGAGGGTGGGCTCTTAACTGTTTAGCCGGGGAAGTTGCACTGGGCCTGTTTGCTCCTCTGGAACTCACTACTACATTGAAAGACCAGCTGTGGCATTTGGAACTTCCTTTATATCCTCAGAAGAGAGGTGGGGGCCACCCACCTGCAGTACACCATGGCGAGGAGGTCTTTCCAGGGTTCAACTGCTTCCAGGAGAGCAGATAAACCTGATTTGTACCTAAGCTGACAAGTGGGCCTAGGCTTCAGACCTGGGCCTGATTGCTAAAGTGAATTATGATTGAATGGCCTAGAGATTGACCTACAGGTCCTAGAATCAACTAACTACTTACATTTTCACTGTAAGCCTGCACCTGTGTTTTTGCCTTGTTACTTATTTTGCTGCCTTTTCTCATTAGAGCCTCGTTAGAACCTTGCGCCCTTTTTATCATTTTCTGTAACACTGTCTAGTAGACAACAAACTACTTCTCTTTTGACTATTGAGTGCTGACTCTCCGCCCTACAATGTCTCCATGGGAAGGCTTGCACTGCTTGCCATGCTACTCTGAGATTTAATTGCTATAACATTGTATTAGTGCTCAGTTTTCAGGGCCATAGTATAGGTCCGGTCACTGTACAGCAGTGAGGAAGGTCCTCAACCACTTCAGGGTTGGCTGGCCAAGCAGCCCTTTCCTACCCGCAGACCTCCGAAAAGGTTCTCATAGATGTGCACCAATATGGACTTTTGAACTTGGTGAATATTGTTTCTCCAAAACAAATTTCACAAATTTTGATCTGAGACCAGCTCACATGAAAGCAATAAAATAAATATGTAACTAGAGAGTGAAGATTGTACTCCTACAGTCACCTAACAAGATATCAAGTTTGGAATATTTAAAATTCACAGTCATCCAGGTGGCCTAATATCATGTCAGGTAGTAGCATGGACTCGACTGGGATGAAGGGAAATGCCATGTTACAAAGAGCACACAGTGGCCAACGACTGTTTAACAGGTGTTGGGCTACAGAAGGAATCCAAAACACAAAAACAACTGGGCAGCGTCCAAGGTAAGAAGAAACAGTAGTAGTATTTATTTTGTTTAATTAGCAGTTACATAGATATCCATCCATTTATTCAGCTGTGTTGAATCTGATGCTAGGAGAGCTGTGGATGCAGAATAGATACCCTTAAATATATGTTTCAGTGGTTGTCTGGTCTCTTTCCTGCCTTCTTATTGGACCTACTGCTTATAACTCTCTCTTAGGAGGCATGAGATGTTCAAATTCTCATGCCAGAGAAGATGACATTTCTCACCTATAATTGTAGTTCTCCGTCATTTGCCTCTTCATCATCATGACTGACCAAGCCAACGTTTCCTTCGAAGAATAAATCTATGTTGTCTGTCATTGACCCAAAGGGACTTGAGTTGAGCAGGTCATTTAAGGTGATGCAGTCCTGGTGACCTTAAAGGTGCAACACTTAAAGCCTCATTTCGAGTTGGTAGACCATCACCCTTGCTGACTACTGCGTGCCATATTTAGAGATCTGTGCCAGCCTAGCAGAGATCTTTATGCAGTAGCCACCACAGTTGCTCTTCTAAAAGCATTGAAAGTTTGCTGAGCAGTCGCCATGTTTCATGCAGCTACTCAGCAAACTTTTTTGTTTTTTTGAAAAACAAATTTCCAAGTGGAAGTTTATTTTTGTACAACAGTTAATGATCCTGACACCTTGAGTGTTTTCTCCTAGAGCGAGTGGGTCTTTTTTCTTTTTTCTGTTTTCCTGGTGGTCCCAAACAGAAGACGAGGACATCAGAATATTCGCCTCAAGTAGGGCAATCTGTTTTATGTGCTTACATCGATGGCCCTGAGTCCATCAGCCATCGGTGTTAGGTTTCCGCCGGCAGAGCCAGCGTGGGCTCTGCCTGACTCTAAATAGAGTGGGCACATTGTCCTTTTGCAGACACAGTACTTCGCCACGTTTGTGGCAGAGTACTCCATCTGCCAAACTCTGAATGAGATCCTTAGTTCTCTACTCACGCTCACACAGTGTGTTTGTCTAAAAAATGGGGAATGTTTTTCTTAATTTTTCTTTTCTAATTTTAACACCCAATATGATTCTAAATATAGTTTATAAACATATTATGGGGCCCACAGATAAGGAAATTGACATTTGGTAGCCTTGAATGGTTTTAGGAATAACAACCATTAATATCTTTTTTGGGTGTTTTATTTCCAGACACTGGCACTTCTGGTGGAATCCAAAACCAAGAGGAAATTGGCCCTGTTTCTGAAGACTTTAAATGGACATCCAGTGCTGAAAGTAGCAAAATGAATGGAAGATCAAAAGACAGAGATCATGTGAACCTGGATTCCAGTTCAAAAGTGCAGCTGAACTCGTTCAGGCTTTTGGGAGATATCTCTGAGCCAGCAAAGCCTCCACTATCAGTGATACCGATGAGAAGGACATTGTCAAGTGGTGAGGAGCCGGTGGAAGATGAGGAACTGTCATCTTTAAAACCCCAGATTCAGCTGTTCACCCATCCGCAAACACTAGAGGGTATTCTGCCGGTCCAGAAGGGGACTCCAATTAAAGTGTCTCGTCGAGAATTACGGCAGATACCACCACTTGAGCTGTCTATGAGGCGGTCCAGCATCGGTGCGAGTCTTGGCTCGATTCCTATAGATTCAATAGAAATCGCCAGACGATCCCATGACTTCAAACTGTAGCTCTTATGCTCACTACTTTTGACAATCACAATTCTAGTAGGCACTTCTACCAGAAATGATTCGTTGGTTTCCAAATTAATGAGTGAATTATACTTGTCAAAGATCGATAAATAGTTTATCCGTGAGAAAACACAGAATTGTGGCAACATCATGTTTGTTTGTGATTCAAAAACGGAAAAACTTACAATCTATTTTGAAAGGATTCTATAAAGCAGAAGATCGTGAGTCATTAGTCATGCATTTAAGGAGGGAAATGATTTATTTCCAATTTTTAAAGCGTAGGACCTGCACTGTAAGGGGAAACTATTGTTGCAAAAATGCAGCTCATTGGTAGGGATGGATTTAAAAAGTGATTGGATCCTCTATTCCAGTTCTAGACTGATCCCTTTTTCATGACTTTCATATTGATAGGTATGTATTTAAAAAACAGAGGCCAAAGTAGGTTGCAGATGTTTTCTAATATGAGTATTTTTAAAAGATCTGCTCTTTGGTGAAGCTTAGGGAATATATCTTTGTGCTCATGTCATTGAAGGTCCTTGTAGGTTGCAAATTCAAATCGTCTATGTGATTTTGTTTTGGGAACACATTTCTTTCTGTCATCATGTTAGCTATCTTGCCATATTTCTTTAAATGTCTTAAAATGGCTTTAATTTGCATACTTGCACTCCACCTTCTTAGGTCGCCACACTTGATTTCACTTTGTTTTAATTCTTCATTTTGTTATCGCTTTAGTTATAACTCTGTTCTGTATTTCTATCAACATTTTCTGTATTCCATCTACTGCTATTATTTATTTTACTCTTTATGTGATTGTAGCATAACGTTTGTGATCATTTTGTTCCTCCTTTATTGTAATTTTAAAGTACATAACTTGCTTAAGGCCAACCTCTTTCCAAAGCTTGTAAGTTTCCAGTATTTATTATATGTTTTTCATATGTATTTTTTCTAATAGGCTAAAAACCTTAGAATAAGTGCCTTTGTGCCTGACAAAACTCGCCTGGTGACTTTCAGAAGTGAACAGTGCTTATATGGGTCCACAGAAAGTTGGCGTCCCTTGTTGCCTGACAAAAACCTACCAGGAGGCTTTCCTAAAAAAGCTGCTTTTGAGTTCTCTTTAGTTCCTTGATACGGTAACTGCTCTTAGAAAGGCTCTTGTGTGCTCTAAGTGGCGCAGTGGGCAGCAGTTGTCTCCTGGCCGTAGGCAGTCGCGCCATCGCAGAGCTTTGTTTGTGGCCCTACGTCCTAGGCACAGCCCACCAGCGTGGCACTCCTGGCCTCAAGCATCCTATTGTTCCTGCCTTCAGGGCTTAGGGGAGAGCTGTGCGGTCAGAACTGTAAGGGATCTAGGTACCAGACTTAAGGTGTGAGCTGGGCCGGTAGTGCTGTGAGAGAACACTGGCTGACAAAGACTAAGGCAGACTTAGTGACCGCTGTACGCAGTATACACTCTTGATTCATTGGGATCGCTTATCCCTCAGGACATGTGGGAACCATTCCACGTACCTAGGAAACAGGGTTCACTCTCCAAACAAATGAGAGAGACCAGAGAAATAAGTAAATATGGAACCATGATCCCTCAGTGTGCACTGACCCTCACGTCTCCAAGCACTGCTTTTATACTCCTCAGTGGTACCATTACCTCACTCAGGGGGTGACTACGATGGCGCCATCGTAACGTGATTTACCCACCGCCATATCACGATGGCGGTGGGTATCGCGGCAGACATAAAGTCCGTCCGACGCTTTTCCGCCGGTCGGCAATCATTACGATTGCCGGCCGGGCGGAGCTGGGGCACATATATGGTGGCGGTGCCTAGCAGGCACCGCCAGCCGTATTAGGAAGTTTTGTTTTCATGGCCTTTCCATGGCGGCAATGCCGCCATGGAAAGGCTGGCGGTGATTTGATTTGGGGGCCCGTTGCGGGCCCCCGGGGAGGGTGGGGGAGGTGCACTTGGGGGGTACCTATGGTACCCCCCTACATGTCCATGCACAAGGTGGCAGGCACCGCGCGGTGCCTGCCACGTTGTGCATGGAAATGCACAACATGGCATTTTCCTATTGCGGCGGGTGCTGTAGCCTGCAGCACCCGCCGCAATGTTAAAATGCCAGATGCGACCGCCGCGGTGGCGGTCGCATCATAATTTGGGTGGCGGGACCGCCGCATGGCAGGCGAGCGGTCCCGTTACCACTAGGATGGCGGGCGGACTAAAGTCCGCCCGCCATCCTAATCAGCCCCACAGTACGGTTGTTTAAAATGAACCCAAGACAGGGGGTCTACAATGTGTTTCTGAACCATGATCCCTCAGTGTGCACTGACCCTCACGTCTCCAAGCACCATTACCTCACTCAGTACGGTTGTTTAAAATGAACCCAAGACAGGGGAT
The DNA here is from genome assembly GCA_963921515.1 of Calotriton arnoldi. Classification (NCBI taxonomy): domain Eukaryota; kingdom Metazoa; phylum Chordata; class Amphibia; order Caudata; family Salamandridae; genus Calotriton; species Calotriton arnoldi. Next base: position 292,400 of record CAWUFW010002669.1, on the reverse strand, counting down.
CTACAATGTGTTTCTGCTTCCTCCCGAGTAAAGCTTCTATGTCACAGAGGTCGCAAGTGTTGCTTTGCCAAGAGTCAGACTGTGCAGAGAGTGAAAGCACTGGTAAAATAATAAATAAATAAAAGTAACCAGTTTGTATGCAGTAAAATAAAAATAAAAATCAATGAAGGTGTTGAAAAGCTACATAAGATGATGTCTTTTCGCTCTATCACATTACAAATAGCAATTCCATCTCTTGAAACTTAAGGTAATTCTTGGCGTCAGAGCAGAGTAAGTATATTCACCCGGCCTTTGTCTTTACAGAGAAAACACACTAGTCAAAAGGGAGAAGATTACACTTGTCCCTTTCACATTTCAGCCATCTGTCTCCATCTGAGGTGTTCTGGCAATCAGTCTTGGTAAACGATCAGTGTTCACCAGACCCCTTGTACTAACACTTGCCCACCTTAACTAACGGGGAGTGTATCCACACGTATCTTAGGTAACTGACTGCCCCGTTATCATTACAAAGTTGACAACTCAGTGATAGCTGATGTACTACTACTTGCCCTGGGTTTTCTTATACAAAAAATATACCTTGCCCCATGAAAAGTCAGGCTTGTTTGGCAGCCGTTCCACTGAGTTTGGGAATACCTCTTCTGATTCTGTAAAAAAGATGATAACCTTTACGTTTGAACACTTTTATACTTGTGTTTTGTATTATGCACTTCTTTTAATGTTTGTCATTTAATTTTTTGTATGTAAACTATTGTCATTGTACAGTTATACAGCACACATATGCACATGGTGCCTACTTTGCGCTGTAGAAAAACAATAAAATAAATTAAAGTCAGAAATACCTCAAAACATGGGTTTTGTTGATATAGGACAATAACTAATTAAAGAGAAATGTAATAACGTAATTTTAGACAAACAGCACTGATGATCTGGATGGCCTAGTTTTCCATCAGGCTTTAAACATTTTCCTCTTCACTATTTAGAATGAGAAAAATTAAAGAAAACTGTACAGGTAGACAAAAATTAGGAAAAAGTTCTGAACATGTTACGTGTTTCCAGTCAGTGAGGGAGTGCAACAGGCATCTCTTGTAAAACTTCCACAGAGCTACCCTTCGGTCCTAATGTCAGATCATAGGTTTTAGTCACCAGAGCATGCTTTCCCACCCTAATAGTTTCTCCTCTTGCCCTTACCTGGGTCTACCACACTTACACATATATGCTCAAACATAGTGTGCAACTTGGAAATTCAACCTCTAGTGTTCATGGCTAATATCATTTGTGTAGGGGGTCAAATCTGGGCGGTTAGTATATCAAAAGCCATTGGCAGGTCTGTACCTTTGAAGTGGTCCAGTGACATTAATGCCATATCTAAAAAAAAAGTTGAGTATATTACTGCTCATCATTACCTCAGTTACCATGGCATGAAGTGTTGGGTCAGTAGCATATTTCTTAATAGTGTTAAAAATATTACAAAGCATGCCTTGCTCTCATGCTCGCTGTCCATATCTCCTAGTGTGTGCACCTCACTGTATGTTTGAGTCATGGACTTGGGTTGTTTAACAGACAGGATTGACTGAATTGTTCCTTATGTAATCTGGTCATTTTCTATCCACCTGTGCCATAAGGCAGTGCTAACACTTCCCATCTGATTTTAGACAGCTTCAAGCCCATTCCAGTGTAGAGAGTTCAGTCTACAATCTAATGGAAAGGGTATTGTGCAATGGAATGGGTAACTGGTGAAAAGCTATACAAATTTCCGCAGGACTACTATTGCAGCTGTGCCAGCCAATGATAGTGGTAATTTAATCTATCTCTTCACTTGATTCTTCAAGGTTCTAAGAAATGGACCATAGTTATCCCTCAGGATACTTCTATCCCGATTTATGTGGATTATCACATTTTTCACAGGCGTGTCACACCAGTGCAGTGGATATTTTGTCTCCAGCCACCTCATAATCGGCATTTAAGAAGAAAATTAGCCCCATAATTGTTCTGCCATTTACTTTAATCCTAAAGAAGCTGCCATATTTAATTTACTTCTCTGATGAGTACGTACAAGTTTACTGCAGGATTTTTAACTCATAGCAATGCCATCTGTATTTTATGATACTAAACAGTCTTATTAACAGGAAAGGAATGATCTTATACGAATGATGTTCTTGAATTGTACAGGTTAATGGTTCTAGTACAAGTACAAATAGCAAGGGCAAAATGAGGAGCCCTGGCCAGTGCCCCTGCCAACTGGAAATGGACGGTTTATTCAGTTGCTGACCAAAAGCCTCAGTCGGGGCAGTAAACAGCAGACTACTGAGACTGATGATATACCTGCCAAGATCCATTCTCTCCAAGACTGTCATAGGGAACGACCACTCCATGTGAGCTTAGGACCATTTTTAGGGGCACAAAATTTTAACAGGGGAGAATTTTTAAAAGGAAAGTGGAAGGATACTTGCCTTGCCCTGGGCGCTGACAGCCCATGCTATGCCGCTGCTTCTTGGCATCCAAAATCATTAAGGCTGCCTCCCGCTCAAGTCTAATCTGCTGCAGCAGGGGGTACAATGTCCTCAGATTAAAAGAAGTAGCCTGCCCCGGGATGAATACTGCCTGATCTGGCAGTACCAATTTGTCCATAAATAGACACAGCATGGTGGCTATTACTTTTGATAATATTTTATTGTTTGAGTTTAATAATGACAGCATGCAATGCGATTGGAAGAGTTTTTCATCTTTCCCCGGTTTTAGTAAAGCAGTGATTATTGCCTCTCTGGTAGTAGCAGAAGATCCCCACCTCTAGCAGCTGCGGGGCTAATGAGTCTTTGTATTACTTTTAATATCGGCTTGGCCGTACAACCCTGGAGCTTTATTACACAAAAAGCTGGCTTTAGCAGTTTGATTTCTCTACATTAATCTGCTCTAATATTGGATTCTGTATCTATCCCCCACCTAAGGAAGCGCTTCATCATTTTGATAACTATTAATGCTTTCCCGTTGTGGGATACTCTTGGTCCAATACAAGTCGGTTTAAAATTCAACAAATTCTCTTAAAATTTTCTTCATCATTATGACAATTGTTCAAAAACGTTTCTGTTGAAAGACGCCCTCAAGAAGAGGTTGCTCGTGTGGCTCCACTCCAAGGTTGGCCTGGGTGCCGCAGAACTTTAAAGAGCTGTAAAGGGTCATCATAAATGGCTTGTATCTGGGTAGTCCTATGGTCTGTATCATTGTGTACTGCAGCAACAGTCGTCTGCCATATTTTTGACACAGAACAATAACTTGATCAATTCCTACTCTTTTGTAAAAATTGTACTGGACCTCCCTTTGCGTCATCATAGGAGGAACACCTAACAAAATCACTTGACTTCAATGGAAGTATCCAAACTAAGGAAATTATTTGTTCTGTCATCAGGACCCTGAGACAAGGACTGTTATTTTTGTCAGATAATATCAAGACCCTATCAAATAAGCTGCAAGGCTGCACAACCTCATATGCTTCACATATATCGCTGCTAAAGCTTTTAAGCTTGCTTCTGAAGTTTTCCCCTACAAATTAATTTTGCATATTAACCTCAGTAGCAGTCCTTATGAAGAAAAAAGGCTAAAGAAAGGTGCACTGTCGGTCTGTTAGGGGATGGGCCAAATCTTATAGAGCTCCCCCAAGGAAGTTTCAAGCCAGCAGGACTTAGCTCATATGAACTTTATACCATCATTTAGAAATATGGACTGCCCTGAAGAAGCCCTCATGCAAGCACATGCTTTATGTTGATCAAAAGAGACTTTGAAAGCTTCAATCCCAAGTGACATGGAGGAACTCTCATCTTACTTCAAGTACAAGGTCATTGAAAAATGAGAATTCTCTAAATCCCGTAGACAGAACAACTAGGATGGAGCAGTAACTGCACGGTCCGTACAACTCATTGCACACAAACTGTCCACCGTATCGGGATTTCTACCAGTGGGGGCTCGCCGAGGGAGTACTGCGGGGCAGTGGGGCAGGGCGGGGGAAGGGCAGGGTGGGGGGTAGTAAACTCCGGCATACAGCGCAACGGAGTTAAGTAAATAAATAAAACAATTTACATTGCGCGTGCTGCATCTCCGACTTGGCGTTGCAGCGCGCGCAATGTAAATTGTTTTATTTATTTACTTAACTCCGTTGCGCCGTATGCCGGAGTTTACTACCCCCCACCCTGCCCCGCCTCACCACCCCGCAGCACTCCCTCGGCGAGCCGCCACTGATTTCTACTAATGTTTTTAAGAATGCTCTCTATATTTTTTCTCTTCTTTTGTATTTCATTGTCATATTTGTGCTCTAAGTGCATAACCTGGCCAGATGCAAGTAACAATTGAAATTGATTGTTTATGAAAATTTAAAGATGCCATAACATTGATAAATGGATTCTAGAAGTGTGCTCCCAAGCAATCCAAGAAATATTCCTACACAAATTAAGATGTTCCCTTTATGTATTTCATTACATACAGCCACCCATTCTAGAATGTATACTGACATATTTTCTCACAAGTATTTATTTGTCATCTATATTGATCTATTTTTGTTAAATGTGTGCTTATTTTGTTTATTTGTTTTGTGTTTCGTCGTCACCCACCTTTTTTTATGTTGTTTGTGATGTTTTCCTTGCCTTTCCTTTTGATTCAATCTTGTGTAATTGTCTTTTTTGTTGCTACCATATTTGTTTGTCTTTAGGTTATTTACCTTCATTTATTTTGCATTTATCTGTCTGTGCTAGATTCTGCAATATGATTGGCTATTTTTTGTAAGTGGGCATACGTTCCTTTCTTTTTTGGAGCTGGTTTATGTATTTCTATGGAAAAATAGTACCTAAAAAGAGTTTTCGAAATTTCTGTTACTAACATATTTATTTGAGTCTTTAGGTTATTTACCTTCATTTATTTTGCATGTATCTGTCTGTGCTAGATACTGTAATATGTTTGGCTTTTTTTGTAAGTGGGCATAAGTTCCTTTCTTTTTTGGAGCTGGTTTGTGTATTTCTATGGAAAAATAGTACTAAAAAGAGTTTTCGAAATTAAGTGGTGGTTTTGTATGACTAATGATGCTGTTTGTTTTCTTGTTATCTCAATATTACTTGGTCTTTTCACCATCCTTTGTGTATATATCTCTGTTATTTGTATAGCCTTCACGACAGGCTACACCATTTCCTATGGTAAGTTGTTTTCGAAAGTCTATTATTACAATGAACCTTTTTACTTTGTTCAGATTTTGGTCAGCAAGCTTGTGTAGGTTTTCAGTGTGTATTGTACTTTTCCATTCTTGAGTCATCAACCAAGACTAAGAACTCCTTTAGACCTGTCGGTGAGGTGAACAACATGAAGTTAAAGTTGTGTGTTACTTTTATTGTTGATAGCTCTGGAAGCGAATGTTTCTAAGTGAGATTTCTTAGATGCGTCCTCAGGCTAAGAAAGTATTTCCTTGTGTCCTCGGTTCTCTTCAGAAGTCTATCATAATGCTGACTTTATGGTTGTTCCATGTTATGGTTGATTCTCTTATGAATGAGTAATTACGACCTTGAAATGTTGATCATATGTTGATATCTTAATTTAACAAAAAAAAATGATGAACGGAATGCTGAACTTGCAAAACCGAAAGAAAGAACCTCCCACCACTTAATACATTCTCAATGCAGGCTTAGGACTGGGGGCGGGGGATAGGGAACACAAAAGATACTGCAAAAAGCGGTCCTAGTAGCCTAAGTTACTTTTGACATATGGAGTAAATCTAAGTGGGAACAGATCCAAATCCACTCTATATATTTATTTCTCAAAATTCTTGATTTTTTTGTTTTTGATTAATTTCTTTTACTGTCCTTAAAATAGTTTTTATACATTATTTAGGTACAACTTGACATCTATTATTAACTCTATACATTCAATTACCTAATCTAATAACACATTTTACACTCAAATTCATCAAAACACCCCATAGAGAGCCTTCTATTTCACATTCTCATCCGGCAACGCATTCATACTTCATTCCACACACTCATCCTACAACAGTCCGGAAAGAATGAGCATCCTCCATACATAGTGGTCCCGTACTGGAAACACCAACAATCAATGCATTTTTCGGTGGTTTCGTGATTATTCCACAACCTTCTTCAGGGCAAAATTGGCTTTAGATGTGACCTCAGGAGGACAAAACAGGGACATTCTCATATCTATTTGGTAAGAGGGAAGACTTGATGCCTCAATCACAAACAGGAAACAAAGTTTTTCACATTCACTTATCTTTATCCTATGCACCTTCTCACTCGTCAAAATGGACAACCTTCATTTTTACTATCCACTGTAATTGTCCCACACAGAAGAGCAAATTGTTCACTTTTGGTTCATCATCTATTGTATCACAAGCGAAATTAGCTTGGTCCTACCAGAAGATTTCATTTCCACTAAAATTAGAAATTCCTCTTACACCATTTTTTATGCCAAAAAACGCGGGCTTCCTCACCTTGGTCGCATACCCATTGACGCCTAAATCCATTGTTTTTTTGGCTGGGTCAAAACTGGGGTGGCATGGTGAGCAAAAAACGATGGATTTAACCCAGATCTGTGACTGGGGGTGAATGTTTGACAATGTTCAGCATTCCGTACATCATTTTCTAGCGTTGCTATAGTCGCCCTAAGTGTGAAGGGTATGTCCAGATGTGGGCCCGTGCTCACTGTGCCACTGGTTTCAAGGTAGCCTGGCTGATGAGGGTTGATACCCCGAAACCGGTCCCAGGATACTTGCTTCCGGTCTAGGGAGGACCTCCCCTGGCAGTTTGGGCTGGAATGTTCCCATGGGGAGCAGGGTCAAGACTGATTTGCATATGGCTGGGTTCAGTCTGGGGTGGCATGGTGAGCAGAAAAACTATGGATTTAACCCAGATCTGTGACTGGGGGTGAATGTTTGACAATGTTCAGCATTCCATCCATCATCTTTTTATGTAGCTGATATCTTAAGTCATTCATAATAATATACTTTTGTTTGTCTCTGTCCTTAGTGCAGGAAGTTGGTCTATTTGGTTTCTATGTGCTCAGATGAAAGATGTAATACTCTTTAAGAACTGATCTCTGTTTCCATATTCAAGGCCAAGGTTATAGGGGTGGTTGCATTTTCTGTCGCTTCATTTAACTTGGAGACATTGTTTTCATCGTCTGTGACTATGTTAACTTACCGTTCCTATTGTTATCAAAGTGACTGTGAGCTTTATGTGATATATTTAGCGAAAGTGCTGATGAACAGTTCTTCCATTTCTCTAATTTCATTCAGGGGCACATTCAAAAACTTGGTGTTGGTCCCCTTCTCTGGCCTTGGTGGAATGGGAAGGTATTATTTCACCCTCTCTACGCCACCAGAATGGCTAATAACTGCAATGTGTGATGAAGTGTTGGCATTAGTTACCATGTTGTCAGTTTATCACTTGGATTTATTTTGTTTTATGTATGTTATTCTGCTCACCTGTTGCTGGATTATTGATAAATCTGTGAGATGAGTGAGCATGTATATTAATGAGTTTGCTTGTGGACTAATCGATTAGCTTGCTGGTAGAGGTATTTCAGTTGTTAGTCAGCTGGGAGGATGACGGTATGACTGACATTTTGCTGTAGCAGCACGTACTAAATAAGAATGTTTAGGATTTTGTTGCACGAAGAGCTGGCCCTTGAATTTTGCTGCACCACCGTATTTTGTTGTTGTTTTGGCCCTGCCCAGCAAGTCTGACCGCATGCAGAATCAATTTTAATTCAGATTTTTACCCTTCCTCTTGCTGGTTACACTGCTTTCACTCTTTATATTAGTGCATTTACGAGCTTCCACATCCCGTGCTCATACAAAACAGTTTTCCTTAAATCATTTTGTTCTCCCAAGTACTTGCATCCTTTGCATCACAACCTCTTACTATACCATATGTTGGGACGCCAATAATAACTTACAGTTGTTATTTATTTATTTATTGTTTTTTTCATATAAACATGACCTAATATTTCGAGTAGAGTTACTTTTGGACCACCTGGCATCCACAGTTATTTATTACTACCTATTAACACACCTGCCTTGTGCCATTGTTCCTCTTGACTTTCATTTTGCCATTTACTCTTGCTGTGCAGCTCTTTGTAAGTAATTGCACTCCGACCCTTGTGTCTCCATAAATATCCAGTACCAATAGCATACATCCGACTTGTCTAAATATTTTCATCTGTTCTGTTGGTCAATATTTTCTTTCTCCTGGCCTTGTTGCAGTGCTCCGCCCCTTAATATTTCTATTGTTATACACACAAAAACATTTGGTTGTTAGAGTAGACAATCGTCTAGGTAACATAAAACACCTATTGGCATAAAAGGTTGACCGCACAGGTTTTCAGCTACCCTTTCAATAGAATATTTCAGCAGTTTAATCAAGTTATTCACTCTAGAAGGGGGCAGCTGTGATGCTTCACTTATAGCAAGGACGATGGATATGTCGCACATTATTTATTACTAACTATGTATATCTTCAGGGTCGATGAAGCCCCTGGCTGGAATGGAATCTCCGAAGAACATATTTAAGATTTCGAACTCTGGTTCTGAACACCAAGTGGATATCACTTGATCCGGACTTTGGCAGCAAACTCTTCGGCAATATTCTGGGTATACTCTGAGCCTTCTCTCTCCTCTCAACTCTGAGATTAGCTAGACACCAGCCCATGTCTTTCACTCCAATGCCTGTTAGGTTTCTCCTCAGGTTCTCCTCCTCCTGAACATGGATCCTACAGCAAGTTCAAGAATTGCAAGATCATTAAACCCTTGTATAACCTCATTTCTTGAAATGGCCAGTCGTAGTGTTGATTCATGTGGATCACCATTCTGTAGCATCAACAAGATGGACCCAACATTTCTTGCACATGGCCTACTGTTCCAATGGGCTATTCTAAAGGTATGCTTAAAAAATGTCTGAGTGACAGTCTTATCATGGTTCACCTATTGCTTCACAGTTTTTTCCACGATGGCCCTGAGGTCCTCTGCCTCACCCTCAGTTAGTATTCACACGATTTTAAACTCACCACCTTGTTTTACACATTAGAAATGAGGCCAGCAGCACATTTCTGGTTATTTGTCAGTAATGATAGCAATTGCTCACTCCTCATTTTACTGTTGCCCTCCAAAGTAGATATTGTAGATATTTTTCAGTAATTCCAATCTAGTTATGTATGCATCAGCCTGCTCTCATTATTGTTCAGCTTGTTGAATAAAACTTCCTTGGAGGCCATGGGTGCCTCCTCGCCTTTGGTTTGGCCAGCTACCTCTCTCTGTTCAGACCCTGCAGTTTCTCTCGACACAGTGGAGCTGAACTTATGAGGCTGACATAAATTCCTGTTATGCAGTATATAAAAATATGTCGTTTGATTCAGCAAGAGACATTACAGCCCTTTGGTGATGCACATGACACACTCCACTGTGTTCTATCTCAATACTGTCTGTACCAGTGGCCAAGGTTCACAAAGTGTGCCCAGCTGTAGGTTCCTTCTTCTCTCCAAACAACCTTTCGGGTGTAACGCATTCTCCTTGCCCCAGTTCATTCCCGAATGTGGTTTTGGACCCCCTCCCCCTCTGGCATGGCAGGAGGTACACAACAGTCACCCTTTGTGATTCCCCCATCTACTGTGCATGTCATCTTGATAAGCACAGCCGCCCTTATCCATGAATGGCTGTAGAGACTGCAAGATCTCTTTCAACATAGGCATCATCTTACGATTATGCATAATACTGTGAGGCTTCAGGGTGGCACAGTACTGCTCCATAGCTACTTTACCACAGCTGATGTAGGTTTCACCGTATAAAAGTATGCCACCTCAGAGTTTAGGGTCACCTCCACACCCCTCACTCTGCCTCTCAGACAGGTTTCATGTTTTCATGCTGTCAAACAGCAGTGCTTCTGCAAGAAAAGAGCAGCTGTGATCATCCTAGAGCTCACTTTGGCACACACACCCCCCCTTATGATTATTTTTAAAGTTGTCTCTCCAGTTTGATGTCACTCTCCACTGCAGTGTCTTCAGCCCAGAGTCAACATATCCCTTTATTAATCTATCATCTGGGGCCCTCTGCCTAGTTGCCACTCCACATTTGCTGTAGTACTCTGGCCCTGTAATGGCACCATGCCTGCTCCACTTGGTGGACTGTCCTTAAGTACCTTTTGGCATATTGCCAAAAAGTGCATACACAGTTCAGTTCTCTGACACCATGACAGTTCTATGCTTCTCGCCGTCTGCCTGCTCTTTCTACTCAGCTCCTTGCACCTAACAAGCCTGTAGATATCTCCTGACACTCCTTTGGCAGCTTGCCACAGGACCTCAAAATGTGTATAAGACAGCACACATACAGCATTGGCATCAGTGATCAGACTTTTGAACCCTTTAATTCACATTGAAGGTGCCTAGATCTTTGGATGCAGTGCAAACACATATGTTCAACAAATGCTTTTCTAAATTCCATAGGGTAAGAGTGCCCTTGAAAGGATGAGCGATGAAGGATTTAACAACAAAGGCTTTTTATTCATTGTTCAAGAATCAAGTGGCCATCATAGGCCAATACGTTCACAGACCACCTTTGCAATTAAGAAGACAGTTATCATGCCGTGATTGTTTGGAATTATATGCCAAGCTTTATAGATTGGACTCATTACCCTATGGTTTCATATCCCATTATATGTGATATAGTTGAATACTATATGCCTCTCGGGATCAAGCTTTATACTGTTTATTTGTTTTCTAACAAGTAATGTACAAATGATTGCATTGTAGTGTATGCATTTTTATGTTCCTGATGAAGCAATGATAAATGATGTCACTGCTCTTTTAGGGTTGAGGCTTTACATTAGGCATAGTGGATAAAAACCAATCTGGACTTTAGGTTTGACTACCAAAGCCAAATTATGTCTGTTCTGCATGTTATTTCTGCCCAAATCAGACCAGAAACCCATAGGGCATCACATTGTATAACTTGTATAAATACTAAGCAGTTACGAGGCTATCTGCTCCGCCTTTATACTATTACACGAGTGGTTTGGGGGATACGGAGTATATATACCATATAGTTTAGGAGAAGAACAATCAATTTGTAGTGTGAAGGGGATTCCATATACTCGTATTTATATATTTTTTTCACTTGCATATTGTTGAATGCACACCATTTTGTTTTTGTTGAATATTTATGTATATATCACGCTGATAGTGAGCAAAGGTCTGTTTTCTATGTTTAATAGTAGCAGTACACCTTTAATGCCTGTTTTGACAACTACATATCACCGTGACTGGTCAAAACGTGTTGTATTTGTTTCCTGTTATTTTACCAAGTAAAGATTACTGCAAGTAACTTCGTTAGTGTGGCTCATATTTCCAAAATTTCATAAGGAGTATTTTGGTGCTAAAGCAATATATATGTATGTATATATATGTATTGGTACGTGTGTGTGTGTGTGTGTGTATATAAATATTTATTCCGAGGAGTATCGGATTATACAGCGGGAACACGAACAATCCACCAAGGTCACAATAAAAGGTCGAATAAAAAGTGGAAAACCCAGAACAAAAAACGGAGAGAACGTAGAAAAAGAGAAAACGGATGGTATGGGGACAAGAGACCAAGGACAGAGGAAAGAATAATGGGAGCACCAACGACAGAACTTACGGTAATAAATTTATTGAGAAGAAAACTATCTGAAATAGAATGTGAGACTTTAAAATTAGAACTTTCCTTCTGCCATACTATGAGAACAGACTATGCACAACTTAGGATAGATCTCTATAAGTTTGCACGCAAACTTAAACTGTGTAAGATGCATTTTCTGAGACAAAAACATTCCATAAGACCAAACCCCACACTACATGCACCCATAAGATCTAATCTTTCCATCAATGATATAGAGACATTACACACATTGCATCACCTTGATAGGATAGGTGAAACAACATCACAGAGAACGATAGTTGACCTCTTTGACCCCATACTCTCTCTGAACAAGGAATCTACCAGAAAATCTATCATACATAAAAACCAGTGGGAAGCCGTTTCGCCATTATAGAAAGATCCTGAGATAATAATCAAACCCTCCGACAAAGGAGGTAACATTGTCCTCATGAATAGAGAGGACTATGTAAGAGAAGCTCAGAGGCAGTGGAAATACACCACATGTTATGTGAGGGTGGAGATGGACTATGTCAAGACTTTACAAAAAGAATACCATGAGTCTCTGCAGGGTTGGTATGATACTCAATTACTGAATTGGGATGAACTCCATTTCTTAAGAATATGTACACCCACCATCCCCACCCTATACCTACTCCCTAAGGTACATAAAAACATTACCAATCCACCGGGGTGACCTATTGTCTCCTCAAAAAACAGTATTTTTGAGAACACCTCGATTTTCATTGATCATTTTCTGTTTCCATATGTACAAAATTTGAACTTGTATGTCAAGGACACTATAGATTTTCTACAGAAATGTTGGTTAGTATGCTTGGATGTAGAGAGTCTCTACACCAGCATAAAACATCAGGATGGACTAAGAGTGTGCAAGCATTTTTACGCATGAGAAATATCAATATGTTGGATCATACTCCCATGTTGTTAAAAATGATTGAAACCTGTTTAAAAGAGAATGTTTTCCTCTTTGAAAAATGCTTGTACAAACAAATACAGGGGACTGCGATGGGCACCTGCTTCGCCCCCAACTATGCGAATTTGGCGATGGGCTGGTGGGAGCAGCAGGTGCTCTGGAGCAGTGACCTTGTAAGATGGACGAAAAACATCAGCATCTGGCTGAGATACATAGATGACATCTTCTTTGTATGGGAAGGCAATGAGATGGATCTGAACGTTTTTGTCTCCATGTTGAACTGTAATGATGTTAACCTTAGATTCACTGTACAGTATAGCCAACAAACCATTGCTTTTCTAGACAGTAGGTTAAATGTTATGGATGAGGTTCTCCAAACCAAACTATTCGGAAAATCCACTGCAGGGAACTCGATTTTACATGCAGCCAGCTGCCATCCCCCCAATTTTCACTGGCGCATACCATTCAGCGAATTCCTCAGAGCTAAAAGGAACTGCAGCTCTGAAACCAGTTACCATGAGACCAAGACACTAATGACTGAGAGGTTTCTAGCGAGAGACTACCCACGGAAAGCTTTGAAAACAGCCAGCTGGAGGGCTGACAGTATTTCTAGGACACAGGCCCTCTTCCGTCCCCCGAAAGTCAAACCTCAAGAAGCGATTGAACCAACTCGCTTCTTAACGAAATATACCAACCAGGCTGGAAAGCTAAGAGGAATTCTAAAACACAGAAGGGGTATCTTGACACAAGACAATACCTTGAGGGCCAAAGTGGATACAACAACTAACATCACATATCAACGCAATCTTTCTTTGAAAGATATGCTGGTACATAGTTACCTCAAACCCAAAAAACCTAACTGTCTAGAACAGGTGAAGGGTTTCAGACGCTGTGGGAACTGTAAGGCATGTTGACACAGTAATAATACCCAAGAATTCACATTAGGGAGGATTAATAGAACATGGCAGATACCCAAACTCATAACCTGCAAGACAGACTTTGTTGTCTATGTAATCACATGTCCATGCGGGATGTGGTATATTCGATCTTCCACTTTCCCTGTACAGAAGAGAATCCTCGAACATTGGAGGGCAATAACAAGCAACGACTTGACATACAGCACATCCAAACATTTCAAAGAGAGACACCAGAGTGACTGGACAAAAGCCAAATTTTTTGGCATCGACACTGTACCTAAACATCTAAGAGGAGGGAATAGATTAACTGCCTTACGTAGACTAGAATCAAGGTTCATTCTACAAGCTGGTTCTGAGGTACCACATGGAATGAATAGCGATGAGGAATTACACTCACATTTGTAGGGAATTCATGAAGCCGCTAAACCCACTTCACAGGTGGTTACCAGTTATTTGCCACAGTATACTTTCTCGTTTATAGAGATGTTCACTGAGTATATACACTTACTTTGTGTAGCGTTTTCTGAAGTTTAATTTTTGAATAACTTTTTCTTTGGATTTAATTGGGTTGTATTGTCCGGATACTGAGCATGAAATGTTTCCAACATGACCTGAGAACATAATGGCACCTATGTTCCCCTTTCCCACCTAGAATGGTTGAAAAATGATGGCATGTTCCTCTAAAGTTTTGTAAACAGACCAATGATACCTAGTTTATAATAACTCTTTTATCTTTTTTTCAGAATCCCTCAGGACTTTACCCATGTGGATCGGCTGACATCAGAGACAGGGAGTTAATGGGCACGAAGGAAGGAAGGAGTGACACCACTGTGGAACCTTTTCATTTGGATCTCTAGACGAGTTAAGATAATGTTTAATAATGGTTATTTTAACCTTGTTATGGTGGTTGACACCACGTTGAGCTGAGCTAATCTTTACCCCTAGGGAAGGTACCAGAAGAGCAACCAAGTTAGGCTACTTTAACCTGATTCCCACTACCACACAATAGACAGATGATCAACAGGTGCTCTCACCTCAATAGCACCACATGTGTCCTGCTCCCTCTGCCCCCCCCTTTCCCATCCGCTTGACCAGGGGACCCCTACCCAAGAAGGTGATGGGTTAAACACATACGGCCACCCAGGGCAATATGTAGAAAGTCTGCCATGAGTTTTCTCAAACGTCGGAGCATAATCCATGTGAGAACACAAGGGTATTCATGAGTAATGTAGTTTCGTGAAATACAATGTAACTACTCAAGAAAAGCAAAACACTGCTGCGAACCATAAACTTACTCGGAGACCTTGAATTCTGCTTAATTACATTTTGAGTTTCACAGTTGATTATTATTTTTGCATGTAAGGCAATGTTGATATGTATTGCACTTTTTTACATGACGGAGCGCTCACCAGGAATTAGAGCGGAAAGTCTGTTGTTTATTTTCATTAACACTATCGCGCCGTAATGACGAAGTATTTATATGGACAGAATGCCAACTGTGGTCATGTGACCAAGACTCCTTGGAGTTGACACGTGTTATCCTCGTTTGCAAATAATGGAACAGTAAACTGCAGTTACCGGAGTGGCTGGCTTTTTGTTTCCTGCAAATTCAGGAGGTTGAATCAATGCTAATATATATATATATATATATATATATATATATATTTATATTTATATTTATATAACAAGTCTTCCTGCTGCTGCGTAGAAACACCCAGACACTTCAAATAGCTCAAAGAGAGTGTTTAATGGCAAAGCGAGCGTTTGGCTTACGCCTTCATCACGGTCAACAAACAAACTAAGTCTCGCTTCCATTTTAAAGTTAATTCACATAATCATAGAAGCGGACTGCACCCAAATACTGTGAACCTTTACCAATGTGAAAAACATGGAAAACATCATAGCATAAATACAGGTCTGTTGCAACAAATGTCATGCTAACAAAATAAAGATAAATATTATAAAAACAACAAACAATTAATATCGTCATTTTTAAATATCTTATTGGAATATTTTCGACTGTTATACTCAAATTGATTCTCTGAACAATTTACAGAAAAACAACACCTAATAAATACTTTCAAATGCATCAAGCGTCAATTCTATGTATTTAAATTCAATAAATCTTTATCGGTGGATTTATTGAATTTAAATACATAGAATTGACGCTTGATGCATTTGAAAGTATTTATTAGGTGTTGTTTTTCTGTAAATTGTTCAGAGAATCAATTTGAGTATAACAGTCGAAAATATTCCAATAAGATATTTAAAAATGACGATATTAATTGTTTGTTGTTTTTTATAATATTTATCTTTATTTTGTTAGCATGACATTTGTTGCAACAGACCTGTATTTATGCTATGATGTTTTCCATGTTTTTCACATTGGTAAAAGGTTCACAGTATTTGGGTGCAGTCCGCTTTCTATGATTATGTGAATTAACTTTAAAATGGAAGCGAGACTTAGTTTGTTTGTTGACCGTGATGAAGGCGTAAGCCGAAACGCGTCGTTTTGCCATTAAACACTCTCTTTGAGCTATTTGAAGTGTCTGGGTGTTTCCTACGCAGCAGCAGGAAGACTTGTTATATAATTGGGCTATCCGGCGACCCGACCCAGACCGCCCGTGTGACAGCCTGTTTTTTAAACCGGAACTGATGTTTGTATATATATATATATATATATATATATATATATATACCGACTGTTGTACTTATTTTGAACATTTCGTGAGCATTCATCAAATGGCACCAAAGTTATTGGCAAAACAAAAAATGCTTTTCATATGGAAACTAGGTCTTACCTATAACTATCTATTGGCGACCGCCAGTAGGATATTATATATATATATATATATATATATATATATATGATATATATATATATGTGATATATATATATATATATATATATATGTGATATATATATATATATATATGATATATATATATGATATATATATATATATATATATATATATATATATATATATAAAATATCCTACTGGCGGTCGCCAATAGATAGTTATAGGTAGGACCTAGTTTCCATATGAAAAGCATTTTTTGTTTTGCCAATAACTTTGGTGCCATTTGATGAATGCTCACGAAATGTTCAAAATAAGTACAACAGTCGGTTCAGCTGTTGTGTGTAATGTTTCAGGTGATTCGTCAAGCCGGGGCTGAGAAAAAAGG
The DNA here is from genome assembly GCA_963921515.1 of Calotriton arnoldi. NCBI lineage: Eukaryota > Metazoa > Chordata > Amphibia > Caudata > Salamandridae > Calotriton > Calotriton arnoldi. The sequence goes on along the minus strand of CAWUFW010002669.1, from coordinate 275,692 downwards.
GGGATCCCAAAATGCGTTTTCCCCATGCAAATTCCCATAGGGATTTTAGACACAACAACAGACCGAACTGCTAAACGGAATTACCTCAAATTTGGCAGAAAGGTAGCTCTTGGTCCAGAAAGTGACCTTTTTGTGAATTGATGTAAATCCATTCAGCAGTTTTTGAGATATTAAGGGAAATCCAAATTTGTATATATAGGGACTTGAATCCTCTCAGGATCCCACAGTCCCCGTGCTTAAATATGATTTGCTGCCAACACTTCAAGCAGGAAGTGCTGGCAGCCATTTTGGGACTCAGCTAAAGCTGAGTGCCAGACAAAATACTTTAAAAAAAAGATAAGGGGGCAGGAATACCCTGACCCCCTACTTCTGGTTCTGGGGCCCCCCTGGGACCCTGCCAAGGCTAAAAAGCATTTTTTGTAAAAAGTTTGCCAAAAATTGTGACAGATCTGGAACTCCAGTGGAAAAAAAAGCAAAGAAAAACAAGCGCGGACTCCCGCGCTTGTTTTGAAGAGAGCCCCAGGGTGGGCCAGGTCCCGGGGGCATTTAAAAAAAAAAAGGAGGACGCACATGGGGCCCCTCCTAAGGCTCTTTGCGCCCTAGGGACCACCACCGCCCGGGGCTTTATTTCTATAAATGGAGGGGACCACTACCTCGCTGGGGCTAAGAAATATATAAAACTGAAAGGGGGGCGGCGCGGCCCCCTTCCAGGACCATATACGGCCCCGGGGGCCACCACCTTCCTGGGACCAGCCCGTAAGAACAGAAGGAGGGGCCCCCCCTCCCGGACCATATACGGCCCTGGGGACCTCCACCCCCCAGGTTGTATTCCGCTTTAGGTGTCCGTATATAGGTTTTCCTGAAACATGTCCTTATATAGGCACAATTCGCATTGCCCTTATATAGGCATAGAATCCCAGTCCTTATTTAGGCATTAGCCGTGCACTCCAAAAACAGGCATGGTCACCGACATCCGTCCACCCTAATGTCACAACGAGTTCTTAGAAACCAGACCCTTAAGCTCTTGGGAGTTCCCCTAGCACAGGATTATTGATTTCTCCAAGAACTCATCTATTATGCATGAACCACTATACCATAAGGGTTCATTCCTGACGTCTTCCTCTGTCCGACTTCACGTCAATGCTAACATTCCAAGGCACCTACCAGGTATAAATATACCTTCCCTTGCCCAAGCAAGTTAGAGGAGACCTCGACTTCAGAGGAGCCGGTATCCCGGCCTGACGCACTGAGAAGAGACGCTGTCATCCCTGCTCGCAGAAGAATCCAGCTTCCAGTGTTCTGACTCCCTTCGCGGGGTGTAAGAGTTTGAGATCCGGCAGGAGATTCCCACCTCTCTCATTCTCAAGGTATGGAGCTGACTAGAACCTAGAGGGACTCTTGGCATACTAGACTTAACATACTCTTAGTATATCATACTAGAGAATACTTCACCTACTTCTTACCTTTCCCTACACCTAGATTAGGTTAGGTACATTGGGGTAGAACTAGCTTAGAGAAGCATCGTATGAGTACTCGCATTTTTAGCTCATGTTATATATGTACGTGAATATATGCTAAAAGATAATGCTAGCGCAGTATTATTTATTTCTACTGCTTACGCTGTACATTATATATCTTGCATACTGTCTTGTGATCATAACAGCTCATATCTCTTACACGAGAAACAAGACTGTTCAATAAAACCTTTTATTGAAACGCCCGTCTATTCTTTCTGTGTAACTCTGAGGAAACTAAGCATGCACGATTAGCTGAGTGAAACTGTTTTCTATTGTTTCCACGATTCTGAGAAGTGTTCCGATTCTAAAGGGAAACAAAGTTGTCATGTTATGCGGTTGCCAGAAACTACTCCCTTCCTGTTTTCAAGGAGTTTCTAGTGGCCTCTGAGTTTGCTGGCACAAAGTAATTAAGTTTAATATACTCGATAGGGACATACCGACCTCAGTCCTATGTCAAACCTATAGGGTATATTATTCCAATGCGCAGAGCCTATTAGGGAAATAGGAACTACACTACATGGCGCCCAACGGTTTGGTAAGGCACTAATTTAACGCTAGATACTGAGTAACTCAGTCGTGCTTTTCTCTCAGAGACCCCTACTCACATACTGCATAAGACGTCTGGAGTGGGTAGGGTTAAATACCCGCCAAAGCTAAATAGGACAAAAAAAACCTATATATTAGCTATTTTGGTTTGTTCAACGTTGAAGGATACAGTGTTCCAAAATATTGTGCACCATATCTTTTGTTTCCTTGAAACTTGTTCTACATTTTTCAAAAAACAAATGTCCGAACACGGGGACAATGACACCGGGAACGGTGTAGCTGCGGCTCAACCAGTCGTAACAGCTTTTAACTTTACATGTTTAAATGAAACCGAGGAGGGTGTTATAGACATCGCTCCAAACTTAAGAAGAGCCATCACTCTAAAACTTATAAAACACGGCCTACCACCAAGAGGGGTAGAGCAGTTTTCGTGATAGAGGCACACAAATCCTTTCAGACAGAGGTATTCTATTCATGGATAGTATTCCCAGAATCAAATCCAGTAACAAGAGTGTTTCAATTCTACAAAGAAGATGAACCACCAGAGGAATATATTCCTTTCGAGGATATTGAAATTCCACTAACATACCAGGAGCATCAGCTCTGGTTTAAAGGCGCCCTAAAACATCACAGAAACATTACCAGGCTCGGTCCACTAGGTAGACCAGGAGCAACATGGCCGATTCTAGCCGGCTACACTCCTCACCCTGACCTCGATATAATGTCAGACGAGGAATTACTGACTCAACTTACAGAGTTAATAAAAATTTACAGACAATTATTCCAATATGTCATGCGGACTTTCACAGTCCAACCACCATTGACCATTCCAAATCAAAACCCTCAGCAGGGGAATACACTAAAAATTACTCCACAGACTTTATACGCAGTCATGGGTAAAATGCCCACAAAACGTGAGCAAATTCCATTCTGGATAGCTCAAAAAATTACTCAAATTGAAGCCGTATTTCCAAATACTAGCCCTTATGAGAAACACAGAATACTTACAATCTGTTTACCAATGGGGATCACATCACAACTGGAAGATTGCACCACTTGGGGCGCAGTCTTTGCTGCCATCTTTACTAAAACACATGGTGTTCCGTCAATTGCAGTAATACCAGATGTCCTGAAACAAATTCAAAACGAATACGGGGCAGAACCTGCTCTGAATTTAGGTATGAAATTACTGAAAAACTTCGACCAGGTCTCAACAATAATATTATCTAATATTAAAGGGGAGGCAGCATCAGTGGCGATCCGCCAACGATTAAGGGAATTTGATGTTACAGAACATCAAACAGAACTACCCAGAATAATAGAACAATCTTATGCAGAATTAGGCAGAGATAGTTTGGGTGGAAAACCATTGAAGCCAAAACTATCTGAAGGTCCTGAGAAGGACTCTATTAAACAAAATCCTACATCTTCTAAAAAGAAGTGGGAAACTAATAAACAAAATTCAAACGAGACACGTTCTCAATCCCGAGGTAGGTCTCCTCAAAAGGAGCCCTCTGAAAGGAGGTATAACCTCAGGAATAGGGATAATTTAAGAAAACCTGACAGGTATCAAGATACTGATACACGTTCCTCTCGTACCTTTCAGATATCGTCACAGACATCGGAAAGAAGAGGACGGTCAGAACATAGAGAAGAACGCGTGAAATCCAAAGACGACAAACACGTTCAGAAAAATAAATCAAAACCTCAATTCACAAAAAGAAGGTAGCAGGTCTGAAGATCAGACATGCCGAGAATACTGAGAACACAGCTCAAGAACGGAGAATGGGCTCAGACAATGCTGGACAGTGCAGCAGAAGTCACAATAGCTCGCCAGAACCTGAAGGAACTTCTGGAGACAGTGGACTTGAATGAGTACATCACAGTAGAGACTGTAGACACCAGGGTTAGTACTCCACAAAAGTTATATGAAATAACACTCCGAATGGAGGGAGACATACCAAGAAAGGTGAAAACACTCTTTTGGGAGAAACTTTCAAGGGGTTATGATATACTTCTAGCAGAAAAAGACTAGCCACCACAATTTGTCAGGGAGTGCCCACATGGTGAGGACATTATTATGCCTGCCTTCTCCAACCATATTCCAATTCACCTAAAATATACTTATGCCAGGAAATGGGCAGTTGCCCAGGCCCCAGCATTATACAAAAATCATGTAGGATGGGATGAGGACTCACCTCACCACAAAATACATCTAAAAATGAACCTACTGCACAAAGGCAGTACCCAATAAAGCAAGAAGCTAAAAAACAGGTCAGGGAGATCTTAGATCAACTTGAATACCAAGGGGTGATTGAAACATGCACCTCCTCAATGAACAATCCTTTGTTTCCTGTATCCAAACCAGACAAAACATATCGTTTAGTTTTGGATTACAGACACTTGAACACTTGTTCAAAAACATTTGCAGTACAAAATGCACATAGTACAGCATTAATGAATAACATTGTGCGCAAAAATACAAAACCACATTAGACATTTCAAATGGTTTCTTTTGTCAAAACATAGCACCTGAAAGCAGGTACTTAACAGCTTTCTCAATAATGGGGACCCAGCGTCAATTTTGTAGACTCCCACAAGGGTTCAAAAACAGCCCGGGGTTATTCTCAGCCAGGGTAACGGAGTTACTACAAATTTATGATAATGAGGCATTGTCATATGTCGATGACATCTATCTGACAGACGATGACCTAGATAGGCACTTGAACTGGGTGAGTACCATTATATTGGGCTTTGCCTCTGAGGGCTATAAATTTAACTTTAAAAAATCCAGAATTGCCCATCTCAATGTCCTTTTCCTAGGATATGAGCTTTCAAGTGAAGGCAAGAGCCTGGCAGCTAACTTTTTAGAAAAGTGTGCGCTGCTCCAACCTCCAAAAACACTGAAAAACTTACAATCCGTCTTGGGTTTCCTAAATTTTGGAAGGACATACATTCTAAATTACGCAGAAAGGGTTAAACCTCTCTACGAATTAATCAAACCTGATTTTTCAATGAAACATTGGACACAGGAACACACAGAAATCTTGCGTTCACTCCAGGCTAACATGTTAGCAACAAGTCACTTACAAACACGCGTAAGTCAACGCAATTTAGTGATCCGAATAATTTCGGGTCAATGCGGATTCACCTATTTAACATTTAATGAGGGTGAAAAAGTACCAATAGCATACAAATCACATTTGTATACACAAGCAGAAATGCGCTTCACTTCAACAGAAAAAATACTGACAGCAGTTCAAACCGCTGTAGCAAAAGAAAGAGCTCTAGCTCAAGGGAAACGCATATTGTCATAACTCCAGTACCAGCCTTAGAGGCGGTTACAAAAGCGAGCATTCCGAATGCAAAAGCTTTACATCCTAGATGGATACAATGGGTTAATTCTCTTGCTGCAACAGATGTTGAATATGTTTTTGATCCTGATCTAAAAACACAAGCGTTCCTGCAATATGAACATGAATGTCCTCTGCCCACTGAAATTCTACCTCTCGATCAGTACGAATTTATAATTTACACTGACGGATCAGCACAACCCGCTACAGGGAGTAAGCAAGCTTACAGTGCAGCATGCGCAATCGTTAAAGGTCGCATGCAAGATGGTAACTTCAGACCAATGGTCACTAAAACTCAATCTCTAGGAGATTGTACAGCTCAGCGAGCTGAACTACAAGCATTCAAACTGGCACTTGAAAATACAGAACGCAAATTCCCCACACTCATAGTGTGCGATTCTTTTTACTGTGTTCAGTCGTATAATGAATATATACAAAATTGGCTTGAAAATGGGTTCAAAGATGCAAAAGGTGGCACAATAAAGCATAAAACGCTTTGGGAACAAGTAGTTCAGTTAAAAAACGAACTACCAAAGGCTCACGTGATACACACGCTGAGTCATCAATGTGATGGCGTTCACGTTGCAGGGAATTCATTGGCTGACGAAGCCGCAAAGGGGGCTGTTCAGACGGCTTCCGTAGCTGCGATCACTCGTTCAAAAACGAGAATAGACAGTGAGATATTGTTGGCTGTCAATGCTTCAAGCAAAGGCAGTGGTGCAGCGTTACCAAAAAAGTTTCCACTCAAGTACTCTTATGTAATTGATGCGAACAACGTTCCTTTTGCTCGAATCCCTGGCGTGGGGATAGGGTAATTCCAAACATGGAACGTAGAGCAGCTTTGATTTATGAAGCACATCTGGGGAAGGGTCTGTCACATCAAGGGATCTCTAAAACAATATTGACGTTAAAAGAGATGTACTGGTGGCCTGGAATGAATACACAGATTCACATCTTCATTGATGACTGCATAGACTGCAATAAACAGCGTGATGCAGAACGCCACCAGACACCATGCTACGAAGTAGCCTGCCCAGTACAGACACCATTGTTAGACAGCATTAGACTATCTACGCGCAGGCATCCCTATGGACAAATGCAATCCCACAAATACTAAGTCAAGGTTCCCATGGATATGGCCTCAGCGCTCGGCTGACGCTCGAACTGTTATAAAAGATTTGCGAGTCTTTATCGGCACATACGCAATAGGCACACTACATTCTGACCAGGGCCCTGCGTTTAGCTCTCGGGCTTACAAAGAAGCCATGGCCAGTTTGGGCGTTGCATTGCGGTACTCCTCTCCGTTTCATCCTGAGGAAATTCTGTTGTGGAAAGGAAAAACCGGGACATAAAGCAGTCTATAACAGCTAGAGTATTAGGTTCGGGTGATGGGTGGGTCAAACATCTTTATGGGGTCCAACGCTCATTAAATAATTTGCCAAGAAGTTCTCTAGGGGGGTCACTCCATATGAGGTCCTATTTGGGACAAGAATGTGGGTTCCTGATCTCGAATGTAAAGGCACAGTGGTGGAAAATAAACCCTTTGATATCAAAGATCGTTTGGCTGTTTTACAGGATCTAAATGAACTAAGATCGAAACAAAGCAACGTGTTCCTGAAGCCAACCACCACTGGGGAAGAACCGGCAGTCCCAGCAAGGCCTGTCTGGATCCCAAAAGTTGGGGATCTAGTCAGAGAGAAAATTGCAGACAAGAAGGAATTTGGACCTTCTTACAGACAACCAGTACCTGTCCTAGCCATTCACGGAACAAGAACAGTACTTCTGCCGCCCTTGCTGGAAAAAAGGAGAAAAGATTTGTGTCAATCGACCTCATCAAACCACAGTATGTGGCCAATACTAAATAGTAGGCCTCGTGGACTCCGACCTAGTAGCAGACGCACTCCTCTCGCTACTATCCAAGAGGTTCAGACTGAAAGACTGATAACCATCGAGAATTCAGCAGTAACAGATGAAGGACTAAGCAACAATGCTATGGAACTCATCCCTCTTGAAACTCAAGTAACAGTTCATCCAAATACACCTGTTTACACCAACTTAACAAGTGATCAAATGGTTCCAGCGATTTCAACAAATCCTGATGCAATTCCAACAATTGACTGAACTGCTTCTGGCTACTTCATTAACTTTGATACGTTTTCTGAGGATCCGAGTGAGCCTGAAACGACGCCAGCATCAAAAACTTTTAAACAGCAAGTACAAGACTTTTTTCATTTTCTGAAAAAGACTTACCTGGTTTCACCATGTATTGAACTGTGGATTATTTCTGCAATATTTTTCTTTCTGCTTTGGCTAGCTTTGGTTAGGACTATCAGCGTGCTTATAAATGGCAGGTACATCCGTTTGGACATTGAAAGTAAAAATGTGAACTTACTTTTGAAACCACACAAATCATCCCATCGTGAAGCAAGAGACTTGTCAGCAGTGAACATCACAGCCGTTCCTATACAGGATGGTATAGTGTGGGACAAAACCGATTTCGATATCTTCGGCCCTTCGGAACGTTAGAACATTCCACATTTATTTAAAATTTCACTAAGTGATTTTATTACCTCCAGTACCTATTCTGATGATTTGGACTTTGAGACTGTAATTGATTTGATGTCTGATCTAGAAAAGTCTGCTGCATTCTCTAACAATGAATACTTAGAGGGTTCATCAGACTACGACCAGCTTTATTGCTATAACCACTATGGTCATCATTTCTTGCATAAATCTGCAACACCTAGAAATGTGTTTATGTTTAACCAATGGGAACATTGTCCTACACCACCAAAAGGTAGTTCAAAAACGTTTGCTAAAAGGTTTCCCTATTTTTCTGGGTACAATACATCTGATCCAGAAACATTTTACTATAAAAATGTAAACAAAACAGGACAGAAAATTATGTTGACAAATACAAAACAGATTTGCTCTGCAGAATTTATTACCCAATTGTCTAGACATGGATTTGAATTTTGGAAAGACACAATAGACACAAATTTGTCTGGGGTTCTAAAGATTGGCAAGTACAGGGGATAGAAGCTTTGTTTAGAGCATGTATCATCCCTCAGCAAATAATGTTTTTGAATGACACTGTGCAACAAACGTCTTGCCTTGGTTTAGCCAAGATCAAAGACATGAAAACACCTTCTGTACCAACACCTGCAAGTAATAACACTACACAGGCAGCGGTTACAGTTGACACAATACTACAAACCAACAGAACAGATCCTGATTGGAAAAACTGGTTACTCTGGCCTACAGACACAAACATCTGTCAAGAAAGATTCCTGAATAGAAGACAGGGCTTTACTATCCATAGGCCAGACCCATGATACGTTCAAAGGCAACATCCGGGGGTAGTAACAACATACAGTGTAGGAAAATTGTGCCTCGACTGGCTACAAAAATCTACACTTGAGGATGTGAAACAACACTTATCTTTACTTCAAGAAGACGCAGACCTTAGGGAATTCTTGCTAGGACCAAGAAAACCGCGTCAAAAACGTTTCATATATGCCTGCACTTATGCTGCTTATAATGAGATATGGAAGGTTTCACAGGCACAGGCCGCAGAACGAATACGTGAACTTGATCGTATTAACTTAGAGAAAACTCTCTCTGTGGTCGACAATGGGTTAACAACTTTGTCATCCAGAATTTATTCATTGGACAACATTGTATCCTCTGCTATTGACATACTGGAACAAGATTTAGCCATGTTACAACAAGGCCAATCTGAGTTACGTTCTATTATGTTATTAGGCTGGACGCTGCAATCTTTGCGTGCGGGCTATGTGCCTTGGCGTTTTATCAACACGTCGGCTCTGTTTGCAGAATACAATCTAACTGATAAACAGATTGAACTGGCACAAAGGGGAGCAAAGTATACAGTGCTGAGCATTGAAAAACTGGAAAAATTACCATTTACGGTAGCAGAAAAACCAGCTACAGAATGGCTTATCCATGGCAAAATCACTCTGCCTGTCACTACTTTTCAGTTTCAGTATTGCCTCAAACAAATGCAAGCAGGCAAATATGAAAGGTTGGGTAAAGAATACATTAAGACATCCTGGGATTTACCTTACGAATACAGATGTTGGAGTGGGGATCGTGAAGTGTTTCTAAGCGGTACACACTGTGAAAATGCACTAAGCGGTTCACTCATATGTCAGGACATTTCTTTACACGGGGCTTGTAATGGTTCTGTGGCAAATTTGTCCTGCCACCAGCAGGGTACACCAGCTACTGTGATTAATCCAACGCTTGGCCAACTTTCTAACGGGAGTTACCTCATGTTGAATGATCAGAGTTGCTGTGGCATGTTGCCAGGCATCCCATATCTGGTAACGGTCGACTCCAGGGTTACTTGCTGTATGCAAGTATTGTTCCCCCAATAGACACAGTCAGGGAGTCGCCTTTATGGCCTTCATTGAATGTTTCTTTTATACGTTTTGATACTTTAAGCAGAATGAAAGCCATGCTTTTGCAACAGACCGTGCCTTTGACCTCGGCCAAAGAAATCTATGATTTACAAATTGCAAGGACTTCGGCTGAGATACAGGCTTTAATTCGTACAAACTGCCCTATACATTTCGCAGAAATGATGGGACATATCTTTAACATGTCTGATACGAGCGGTATTGTGCATGTATTTAAGACCATCTGTTCAGGACTGTTAGCACCCTTCCAGGCAGTCCTCGGAATCATCCCAAACTTCGCACATTCGGTGTTTGGTGGTGTGCCATTAATTCTAGCACTTGTTGCAGGAATCCTATTTCTATTCCTACTATTACGCTATGGCAAGCCTATCCGCCGACATCACTCCGAGCGATGTGGAGAAAGCTCTCCTAGAACGGAAGTGCCGTGAGCGCATAGTGCAACTTTTGGGCATACCTCGTCTACGGGAACTTAATACAACATGGTTTCTGTCATTCAGACCAATCTGGCAAGATTGCATCTTACCTGTTCTACGCTGCCTGCTTTGCGGTGAAGAATGCGTGCTAGACACCTGTCTAACACTCCCATCAGTCATGCCAACGGATATCGATACTCTGCTGGACCCGGTAACGGCCCATGCTCTGTGTTGTCCCCAGAGTCTACCAATCCTGATGACGCATTCATTGAGATCTCACAGACGTTTCCTGCTGCTGCTGAGGTACGAGATGGATCAACAGGCACACAGGTAATAACGGACACGAACATTGCTGTGGCATCCTATGCTGAAGGCGATGCTTCACATCTCTGTGCAGTTAACCTTCTAAATGAGGTATTCCAACTGTCACCGACATCGGTAGACGATCTTTTGTCTACAGAAATAGATGATTTCATGTTTACACCAGACCCATACACTGACTTTGATTCGGCTCACAGTGTACCAGGGACGCAATGAAATCTGGCCTTCATATTTTCAAAACTTGGAACTATTCCTAAAATTGAACTTTTTCTTTTTTCTTTATTTTTTTGAAAATACATGGCAAAACATTCTGTTTAAAGTAGCACTATTCTTATAAAACGGACTTCTTTGAATACTTCCAGGGACACATTGTCACCTTATTTGTCTAAAATTTCATTTAATACCATGATATGCAATGGCTTTGATTTTTGAACACTTGTCAACCATTTCATCATATGTATATATTTCTGTTTATTCATTCATGTTGCATTTATTTCCAATATATGCTTAGAATGAAAAAATGCTTTAAAATGTACAGTACCTATTGCATTCAACAGTTTATTTTAAACTTCTTTTAATATGCTTTTAGGAATGTTTTTTAGCAACATGTGGTACTCAGTTTAATGTTTAGCATTTAAATGTTTAGAATTTAGTATTATCGTTCATTCGAAAGTGGAGTGGGTGTTGTATTCCGCTTTAGGTGTCCGTATATAGTTTTTCCTGAAACATGTCCTTATATAGGCACAATTCGCATTGCCCTTATATAGGCATAGAATCCCAGTCCTTATTTAGGCATTAGCCGTGCACTCCAAATACAGGCATGGTCACCGACATCCGTCCACCCTAACGTCACAACGAGTTCTTAGAAACCAGACCCTTAAGCTCTTGGGAGTTCCCCTAGCACAGGATTATTGATTTCTCCAAGAACTCATCTATTATGCATGAACCGCTATACCTTAAGGGTTCATTCCTGACGTCTTCCTCTGTCCGACTTCACGTCAATGCTAACATTCCAAGGCACCTACCAGGTATAAATATACCTTCCCTTGCCCAAGCAAGTTAGAGGAGACCTCGACTTCAGAGGAGCCCGTATCCCGGCCTGACGCACTGAGAAGAGACGCTGTCATCCCTGCTCGCAGAAGAATCCAGCTTCCAGTGTTCTGACTCCCTTCGCGGGGTGTTAGAGTTTGAGATCCGGCAGGAGATTCCCACCTCTCTCATTCTCAAGGTATGGAGCTGACTAGAACCTAGAGGGACTCTTGGCATACTAGACTTAACATACTCTTAGTATATCATACTAGAGAATACTTCACCTACTTCTTACCTTTCCCTACACCTAGATTAGGTTAGGTACATTGGGGTAGAACTAGCTTAGAGAAGCATCGTATGAGTACTCGCATTTTTAGCTCATGTTATTTATATACGTGAATATATGCTAAAAGATAATGCTAGCGCAGTATTATTTATTTCTACTGCTTACGCTGTACATTATATATCTTGCATACTGTCTTGTGATCATAACAGCTCATATCTCTTACACGAGAAACAAGACTGTTCAATAAAACCTTTTATTGAAACGCCCGTCTATTCTTTCTGTGTAACTCTGAGGAAACTAAGCATGCACGATTATCTGAGTGAAACTGTTATCTATTGTTTCCACGATTCTGAGAAGTGTTCCGATTCTAAAGGGAAACAAAGTTGTCATGTTTATGCGGTTGCCAGAAACTACTCCCTTCTTGTTTTCAAGGAGTTTCTAGTGGCCTCTGAGTTAGCTGGCACAAAGTAATTAAGTTTAATATACTCGATAGGGACATACCGACCTCAGTCCTATGTCAAACCTATAGGGTATATTATTCCAATGCGCAGAGCCTATTAGGGAAATAGGAACTACACTACACCCTATGTCCGGTTGTGCCCACCCCCGGGACACAGCTGTTTGCTCTAACTTGATTGAGCTTTGACAGCTCCCGTCAAGTCAGAGCAAACACTAACTCCGCTCCTAGCAAGTGGGAGCTGTCAAACTGCTCCCGCTTGCTGGGAGATGATTTTTTGTCTGTTTCCCTGTCCACTGTCATGTGGGCAGGGAAAGAGATGCAATTTAGTAGCTCCCTGTGTGTGTGGGAGCAATGCCGGCTCCTGCTGGAGGCAGGGAGCTGGCAGGGACCGCAGGGGCATGCAGGCTCCCCCCGCAGTCCCTAATGGTGCAGACTGGGTGCCCTGGCTGGGCTCCAGGGCACCCAGCATAACAATGTGGGGCCCAGGGGGATGGGGTCCCCGGGGCTGAAATCGGCCTGGGGAGGGGGGCCACACAGCCCCCCTCCCTGTATTCCCTAGTAGTATGCAAAGGTCTTACCGCCTTTTCCCACGTCGATGGACAGCTTAACAAATGGCCCGAGCGCGTTTCCAGCCAATTTTGGTGACGTGTTAGAGGAATACGAGGACATCTCCACCAAACAAAGAATCACTTACTTCATTTAGTCAAGAGGAAGTACCCCTGTTTGGTGGCGATTCACCTCTTTGTATTCTCGTCTTCTCAGGACGAGGATTCACATTATCACAGATTGGTAGATGAAGACTCTTGAGGAACAATCATATTGCCGAAATTACATGCATACAAGGTCACTGGACATAATATCTTGTGGTCCTTTATGCAGCTGTAGTGCAGAATATGCACAAGACATTTACCCAACAAGGTAGCACTTACTAATTAACCAGATTAAAGTACTCCAGTTGAGTAGACGTTTTTGGCAAAACTTGGGACTCTTCTGGGAAAAAATTAGGTTCCATTCTGTCCCTGGTGCGCATTTCACAGAAATTAAATCTCAGCGGGAAGCACTTACAAATATAAACATAGCAGGTGCCCTAGTAGAAGCTCCACTTCAGCGATACAAAAGGGGATGATGGACGGAACGTTTGAGCCAATCAAACACTCACCCCCAGTCAAGTGATCTGGGTTTAATCCATCATCATTCTTTAGCTCACTCCACCACCCCAGTTCAGACATGGCCATATGCAAATCAGTCTGACCCTGTGCCTCATGGGAACAGTCCAGCCCGAACTGCCAAGCCATGTCTTCCCTGGACCGGAAACAAGCATCCTAGGACCGGTTTCTGGCATTTCAGCCGTCATCAGCCAGGCTTGCTTGAATCCAGTGGCAAAGTGAGCAAGGGACCCACGTCTGGGCATACCCCCGCCAACTTAGGGCGACCAAAGCGATACAAAAGGGTATGATGGACGGAACGTTTGAGCCAATCAAACACTCACCCCCAGTCAAGTGATCTGGGTTTAATCCATCATCATTCTTTAGCTCACTCCACCACCCCAGTTCAGACATGGCCATATGCAAATCAGTCTGACCCTGTGCCTCATGGGAACAGTCCAGCCCGAACTGCCAAGCCATGTCTTCCTGGACCGGAAACAAGCATCCTAGGACCGGTTTCTGGCATTTCAGCCGTCATCAGCCAGGCTTGCTTGAATCCAGTGGCAAAGTGAGCAAGGGACCCACGTCTGGGCATACCCCGCCAACTTAGGGCGACCAAAGCGATACAAAAGGGGATGATGGACGGAACGTTTGAGCCAATCAAACACTCACCCCAGTCAAGTGATCTGGGTTTAATCCATCATCATTCTTTAGCTCACTCCACCACCCCAGTTCAGACATGGCCATATGCAAATCAGTCTGACCCTGTGCCTCATGGGAACAGTCCAGCCCGAACTGCCAAGCCATGTCTTCCCTGGACCGGAAACAAGCATCCTAGGACCGGTTTCTGGCATTTCAGCCGTCATCAGCCAGGCTTGCTTGAATCCAGTGGCAAAGTGAGCAAGGGACCCACGTCTGGGCATACCCCCGCCAACTTAGGGCGACCAAAGCGATACAAAAGGGGATGATGGACGGAACGTTTGAGCCAATCAAACACTCACCCCCAGTCAAGTGATCTGGGTTTAATCCATCATCATTCTTTAGCTCACTCCACCACCCCAGTTCAGACATGGCCATATGCAGATCAGTCTGACCCTGTGCCTCATGGGAACAGTCCAGCCCGAACTGCCAAGCCATGTCTTCCCTGGACCGGAAACAAGCATCCTAGGACCGGTTTCTGGCATTTCAGCCGTCATCAGCCAGGCTTGCTTGAATCCAGTGGCAAAGTGAGCAAGGGACCCACGTCTGGGCATACCCCCGCCAACTTAGGGCGACCAAAGCGATACAACATGTCTGAACTGGGGTGGTGGAGTGAGCTAAAGAATGATGATGGATTAAACCCAGATCAGTTGACTGGGGGTGAGTGTTTGATTGGCTCAAGCGTTCCGTCCATCATCCCCTTTTGTATCGCTTTGGTCGCCCTAAGTTGGCGGGGTATGCCCAGACGTGGGTCCCTTGCTCACTTTGCCACTGGATTCAAGCAAGCCTGGCTGATGACGGCTGAAATGCCAGAAACCGGTCCTAGGATGCTTGTTTCCGGTCCAGGGAAGACATGGCTTGGCAGTTCGGGCTGGACTGTTCCCATGAGGCACAGGGTCAGACTGATTTGCATATGGCCATGTCTGAACTGGGGTGGTGGAGTGAGCTAAAGAATGATGATGGATTAAACCCAGATCAGTTGACTGGGGGTGAGTGTTTGATTGGCTCAAGCGTTCCGTCCATCATCCCCTTTTGTGAAGCTCCACTTCAGTAAAGCACAAATATTCATAACTTCTTAGGCTCGGCGAAGGCTAATCAAATGTGTTTCCTCTCGTATTCCACTTTGAAAAACAATCTGAAATACTTAATGGAGGTGAAGGCATAGTTGATCTAATGGAGCGCAATCTGATCTGTAATATTTGTGACAAGTGGAGAGGTGTGGTGCAGCGGCCAGGGCAGCTGACTTCGGAGCACAGGGCTCACGGTTCGATCCCCAGCTCCGGCGGCAGCTCAGCTCAGCACCATGTGACTCTGGGCAATAGCTCACTTAATTTCCACGACGGCCCCCAGCGCCTTGAGACCCGTAAGGGTGAGTAGTTCGCGCTTTACAAATACGGATTTACATATTTTTATATTTACAAGTGGTTTCTTTCTTGTCATCTCTAGGTGAGCGCAGAGTCCATGGCTTTCCCTTTTAAATACCCTAATTATGCAAATGCCCAAAATCCATAGTGCCACTCACACACCCACTCAGACACACCACAGGTACTCACATACCCACACAGACACTCACTCTCAGACCCAAAGCGCCACTCACAAACCCAGTCACAGACCCACACAGGCACTCACATACCCACTTACAGACCCATACAAGCACTCCCACACCTACTCAGACCCACACAGGCGCTCACACACCCACTAACAGACCCATAGCACAACTCACACACCCACTCATAGACACACAGTCACACACTCACTCACAGACCCACACAGTCACTCACACACCCACTCACAGATCCATGGTGCCACTCACAGATCTAGTCACAGACCGACACAGGCACTCATACACTCACTCACAGACTCATACAGGTACTCACACATGCACTCACAGACCCATACAGCCATTCACACACCCACTCACAGACCCATACAGCCACTCATATGCCCACTCACCGACCTATACAGCCACTCACACATCCACTCTCAAAATTTACAGGTTGCAGTTAGGATATAAAATTTAAAAAACCATAGAAATTCACTGAAAAAAACAACGGTTACAGGACATTATAGTTGGGAAATGGATTTTTTTTTAAAACCTTAGAAATTCACAGAAAAAAACTAAAGTTACAGGGATGTTATAGTTAGGAAATAGAATTTAAAAAACCATGGAAATTCACTGAAAAATCCAAAGGTTACAGGGACATTATAGTTAGTAAATAGAATTTAAAAAACCTTAGAGATTCACTGAAAAAACCAAAGGTTACAGGGATGTTATAGTTAAGAAATTTAATTACAAAAACCATAGAAATTTACTGAAAAAAACCCAAAGGTTATAGGGACGGTATAGTTCGGCTCTGATTTCACTCGTACAAAACCATAGAAATTCAGCACTTATAGTTACCCAAGCTAACTATAGCTTACGCCCCCGCAATGACTTCACATTTTACATCACTCATGACATGGTCAGTGGCATCACTGATGACATCTCAAATGACATCACTGATCACATCATCCACAGAACTCCTCATACACCCACTCACACCCCATAGAAAATCTCATACACCCACTCCCACAACCACTCACAAACCCATTCACAGACCCACACACCCACTCACTGATCCATTGAGCCACTCACACATCCACTCACCCATTCACACAACCACTAGCTCACTCATACAGCCACTCATGCACTCACTCACTCGTATAGCTACTCACACACCTACTCACTCAACCATACAGCCACTCACACAGTCACTCACTCACCCATACAGTCACTCACACACCCACTCTCTTGTATATGTATACTAACACATGTATTCACACACCTATACAGTCACCTACACAAGCACACACTCACCCATACAGCTACTCTAGCATTTACTCGCACACCCATACAGTGACTCACACACGCACTCACTCACCCATACAACACTTATGTACCCACTCACTCACCCATGTAGCCATTCACACACCCCATCACTCACCTATACAGCCTCTCACATATCCACTCACGCCTATACAGCACTGACACACCCACTCACTCACCCACACAGCCAACGCACAGTCACTTACCCATACAGCAACTCGCACACTCATAGTCACTCAGACAGCTACTCACACATGGATACACACAGTCAAACACATATGTGTTATAAATACTATCAATCATTAGTAGTACACAAAGCTTACTAATTTAACATTTGTAGTATCTTGCTATACATCTTTAACACTAAGAAACATTTAGAAAACTCTTGCAATCAGTGAATGATGTCATCAGTGATGTTATCAGTGGTCATTTGAGATGTCATGATTGATGTCATGAGTGAGTTCACTGACCATGTCATGAGTGATGTAATATGTGAAGTCATAAGCAGTGCATTGGGTGGGCGTAAGTTATAGTTAGCTCAGGTAACTATAACTGCTGAATTTCTATGGTTTTGTATGAGCGAAATCTGAGCCTAACAATAACGTCCCTAATACCTTTGGTTTTTTCAGTGAATTTCTATGGTTTTTGTAATTCTATTTCCTAACTATAACATCCCTGTAACCTTTGGTTTTTTCAGTGAATTTCTATGTTTTTTTAAATTCTATTTCCTAACTATAACGCCCCTGTAACCTTTGTTTTTTTCAGTGAAAATATATGTGGCACAAACATGGGTCAGGATCATAAAACATTATTGACTGGTGCAAATACATGTCCTTTGTAGTAAGTAAGGCAGTGCTTCGTACAAACATCTTTTGTCACCGTATTATGGAAACAAATGTGGTGTAGTGGTAATGTGTGACTAGAATGTTTATGCATATTTGTTGTGTTGTATTTTGTTGTGAAGCTGTGGCTGTGTTTATGCTGCGTTATTGTGTTGTTGTTTCGTTGTACTGTGATAGTTGTGTTGCATTCTGTTTTGACAGTTTTGTTGCATTTTGCCCTTTTATGATTGTGTTGTCATTTTGCTTCATATTATGCCATTGTGCTGCATTCTGTTGTTTACTTTGGTCAACTGGGAGCTGTATATACAACTTACTGCTACAGCAACAAATGATGGACGGAATGCTGAATAAATCAAACATTCACGCCCAGTCAAGAGATCTGGATTAAATCCATTGTTCTTTTGCTCACTACACCACCCCAGTTTGGACCCAGCCATATGCAAATCATCCTGGGACCGGTTTTGGGGTTTCACCCCTCATCCGCCCTGTTAGCTTGAATCGAGAGGCACAGCAAGGGACCCACGTCGGGGCATACCCATCTCACTTAGGGTGATAAGTGTTACAGCAACAAATGATGAACGGAATGCTAAGTAAATCAAACATTTACCCCCAGTCAACAAATGATCCCACTGGATTCAAGCTAGCCTGGCTGATGAGTGGTGATACCCTGAAACCGGTCCAAGGATGCTTGGTTCCGGTCTAGGGAGGATCTGTCCTTGCAGTTCGGGCTGGACTGTTCCCTTGAGGACCAGGGTTAAGACTGATTTGGATATGGCTGGGTACAAACTGGGGTGGCATAGTGAGCAAAAGAACAATAGATTAAACCCAGATCTCTTGACTGTGGGTGAGTGGTTGAAAAGCTTCAGCACTCCATCCATTTTCTTGTGTTTGCTATGTTCGCCCCAAGTTGCCAAGGATATGCCCAGATGTGGGTCCCTTGGTCGCTGTCCCACTGGATTCAAGCTAGCCTGGCTGATGAGGGGTGATACCCCGAATCCGGTCATAGGTTGCTTGGTTCCGGTCCAGAGAGTACCTGGCGTGGAAGTTCGGGCTGGACTGTTCCCTTGAGGATCCGGGTTAATACTGATCTGCATATGGCTGGGTCTAAACTGGTGTGGTATAGTGAGCAAAAGAACAATGGCTTAAACCCAGATCTCTTGACTGGGGGTGAGTGATTGAAAAGGTTCAGCACTCCATCCATTAGTTTGTTGTGTTTGGTATATATAACTTAGGCACTTAACGGATGGGGCTACCTGTGCTCCAAGTGTGGCAAACACATATATGGTGTTTTCAAAGAAAAACACAAGTTCAACAAAGATGCACCATTCAATAAGAACATACACAAGTGGTGGCATGCTTCATTGACATTTCTTTTCATCTGGACTGAATGAACAACTTCAAGAATTTCTACAATGGATTAGCTTATGGACACCAACCTCAAACTTACACTCAAAATCAGCAAAGAAAGAATGGAGGTTTTGGATATTTGGATTATGAACACAGAAGACAAATTGACAGCAGAATTAATTGTCAAATCAGCTGTATGAACACCTTCCTGCATTACTCCAGTTTTCACCACAAGAGTTAGAAAGTAAGCATACCCTTCAGTCAGTTCTTGAGACTTTGTAGAAATCATTCCTTAATGACAGACTTCAGCAAACATGCTACTGTTATCAAGGAAAAATTGATAGCCTGGGGCTAACCTTAACATAATGAGGTATTTCAATAGCATATATATGTTGTAGAACAGCAGACAGCATTGTCTGTGTTACACAACAACCCTCTATGAGTAATAAAATCAGAAATTATATTACTCCTCTATGGCATATTCTAAATGCATCTGATGAGTATAAATCACCCAAACCATTCTCAGAGAAAAACTGGTACACTGTACCCTCGAGACAGGTCAAGAAGACTCAAATGAGAAAAGATGGTCTTCCCAGATTTTCTTGTAAGCATATATGTGGCAATTATCATGCTTGTGATTCAGCAGTTTCTTACCACCACCGTGCCCTTCAATTTACATAGGCAAAATCTACTTGAGATAACAAAATGTAGGTCCAAATATATTATCGACTTGATTGTTTGTCCTTGCCACATGTGTTAATTGGCTGAGACATCCAGATAGATGAGCACCAGATTCAGAAAACATTTACCAGCAGTATGTATCAATAAAATGAACACTCCACTGGTACAAAACTGTTTGAATAATAACTACTCTGAACACACTTTTAAGATGGTCATCACTGAAAAAATTCTCATAAATATGGGAGGAGGAGACATCGCTCATAAACAAAAAGTGAGAGAGATATTTTGGATCTTCACGTTGCAAACAAATTTAGATGGGCTGAATTAACAGATTCCATAAGAAAGTACTGTTCAACATTGGTAACCCCCCCTGTTAACTTCTAGATAGCGTGTATCTTTTGTGAGCAATTGTAAGTAAAGTATTTTCTGTTCTACAGTCATTCCCTTCACATTCTTGTACTTTGGGCTGATAACCTTTGCATTATGAGATTTAATTTGTCACATAAGGCCTTTTATGCTAAGTTGCAAGACCAATAGCATGTTAGCTTTATTGCCCTCGTTTTTATCCTCTGTAGCTTGGATTGATTCCTTTTGCACTCTATGAGCTCAATTGCTTTTTTAAGCTTCTCAGTGCATTGTTGCTATCTTAATATCCTGGCAGCCTGGCTCTAACATTGGGTGGTGACTCGATGATGTTGTGATTTGATGTTTGAGCAAAAATGGCCCACTTGGAAGGTTGCACTCAGAATGGTCAGTGACATTTTGAGTGGTCTGTGTTTGATGTCTATTATTAATGGCTGACTCGATATTTATGTCCACTATGTAAATGTAGTTTCTATCATTTATTGGATATATTGATGAGATTGTACATATATCAAGTGAGTGCTTTGAGGTGCATGGTGGTTATTAAAATTCTACTCACCATTGATTTATTGCAAGGTCCATTGACTCTTGCGTAAATGTAGGCAGTTCAAATATGGCGCTTAGTCTGGAATCAGACATATTGATAATAAGCAGTCCTCTGTTCATGTGCATCATTTGGCTATCAAGTGGAAGTCGTCTGTTCAGTAAGACATAGAATGTTTCGTAACATTATGAGAAGCCTGTTGTCCATGTCTATCATCAATACTCGTCCTTTGGTGATTGAAGACAGTTCCAATAAGTTGCTCTGTTCAGAATGGATAAACCAATTACAAATAGTCGTTTAGTCATGTTTATCATCATTGTTGGACTCAGTTACCTCATGGGTATTTGAGTTGAGTATTTTGACACTCATTTCTGATTTTCCTCCTCACATTTTAGGCTGGCGAGCAGCTCATGGTGATGTCACAGCAGGGATGGTGCTCTTGTGATATGCCTCTGCCTAATGGGGGCTTCCCGTTACATCACAATGTGGCTCTAGTACTCTGTTCTGAAAGTATATTGTCCTTCCAGAGAAGACATCAGGGAAGTAATAATTAATTTGGTGAGATCCTGTGCACTGCGCTGTGTTTTCAATTATAGTGTTTTCCTTTACTAATGGATATTATTATATTTTTGTTGGTTCCAGATGGTAGGTTATGTGGGACAATTGAATGTATCCTTTGCTTTTGATTTTCAAGATAACTGCTATAATTATAAAGACGGGAAATCTATAAGATTTCATTTTGACTGAGCCTTGCTTAGAGCACCATACACATTTAAGTATGCATCATGAATGCTCTGTCCTATATAGCACTTTGTGTTGGCGTTTTAACTGATGTTTCTGACCTTAGGACACATATTATTGATTCATACTTCACTAGCAGTGAGTTAACAGTGAGGAAAGCCTATATTATCAAGTTATTTTGATGACTAATTTCTTGCCTAGAACTCTATGCACATGTGTATTTAGAACAATTTGTCCTACATACGTCTGTGTCATGTCAGCACCTCTATGTATATCACTGACTCCTAGACACATGACACTAATATATTTTTTGGGCCAAATGGATAGAACCTTGTTTGCTTTTTATATGATCTGATTTTGGTGGCTCAGAGTATACTCTTCTTGAGGAGATGTAAACTTTATGATTTGGGCTTCGGGCCTAATTACGAGTTTGGCAGTCCATTGGACTGCCAAACTCGCGGTGGAGGTGTGGTGGTGGTCGGGGACCGCCTTAGGACTGCCTCAACCACCAGGGATTCGCGATCCCTGGCGGTGACGTGGCGTTCAGAGGCTCCAATAGGCTTGGCAGGGCCGCTGCAGGACCTCCAAGCATATTTCGAGTTTCCTCACCACCATAGTTTTCATGGCGGTGAGGCTGCCATGAAAACTGTGGCGGTGAGGAAACAAAGGGGACCATACAGGGCCCCCTGTTGCCTCAGGGCCATCGGATGCACACAGGAGGGCGCATGGTGTGCCCCCCTGTCTGCTTGCACCCCCTTTCTTGCACACCATGGACTGCACAGTCCATGCCGTGCAGGAACAGGCTTTGGCGCTCCCATTACGGTGCTTTTTTAATAGGCACTGCCAAAGGACCGCTCACCAGACCATGAGGTAACTCGTAATCTGGCGGGCTGCCAGCGGTAAGGTTTGGCGGTGTGGGAGTAGGTCGGTGGCATGGCGTGACGAGCCACACCCACACCGCCAAACTCATAATCAGGCCCTTAGTAAGCACAGGATATGACTTATAGTTGGCTTCCTTTGATGCAGCCTGGCTAGCATTTTGTTTGCTCTCTTTTTATTATTCAGCTTATTCATTACCATTGTTTCAGAGTCCATGATAAGTTCCTGGCTTCCATTTAAGAGGATTAAGTGAAATTTGAAAGTAAAAGAATTGTAAGGAGTTTGGTTGATATCCTCTCACCTGGATGGGCCTCCACTGGGAAGTCATACCCCTTTTCTTAACACATGGTGGTGGTATTTCTGTCCTTTGTTTGGTGTTCTTTTCTCCATTTCCAAATTATTACCCGTCGGGTGCAGTTTTGCCTCTTTCTTGGTTTAGGTTGTGATTGGAGTTTTTTTTATTTCAGATTATCATATATTATATTTTGGACTCTCCTACATGTGTCGTATCACATGAGAGACATACGTAGTGGTGAAAAAGATCGCCTAAAAGCTTATACACTACTAAAATGTACTTCAACACATTTCATGGGGGCTACTGGCTTTCAGTATGATTAGAAAATAATAGACTGTTCATTGATTTGGATCTAATAGTTGGTCAGAGTCCATTGTGGTATCTGCTCTTCTCTTTCCTGGGGTTCATTTATTAGGTCAATGTGTTCTGCATTCCGTATTCCATGTTGGAATCTGTTATGATTAGAAGTGAGGCAGTTGGGAGTGGAAGCTGTGGATGGAGGTTGAAGTATTTGGTGATGGAATAAGCTTCACTTTTATTTATCTGCTTTCTGGAGTCTTGAATTTGTGTCACCTCGGACAAGACCACATCCATGTTTTTACTTGTGTGTATGTATTCGTGTATGAGTAGTGTGGATGGTGAGAGTCCCTTATATATGTTTATGTACTTTGTCTCAACAAATTGTATCTGCAGATGGAAAATTATTGTTAACTACACATGTTTATTTTCTATAATACTTGTACATTTAGTTTCTATTTACTAAGAGTGTTTTGTATTCGAATAGACTTTAAAATGGTTAAATTGATCAAAATTAGTGCTTGTTAAATTTATGTTTATGGTGCAAGTTTATTCGTATATAGTTCCATTGTTTTGGCACATTCACAACCTTAAAAAAATAAAAATAGCATATTTTTCCGTTTCTGTGTACATTATAGCTCGCAAGGGCTCTCTTTGCTTTTCTTTACTTTACAGATGTCAATAAATGCTGGTACATTTACAGCAAAAAGCAATACAAGTTAAAGGTGTTAGAATACTTCTGCTCGAGCTCTTCATTGGTTTAAGACTCCAGTCAATGCAAAACTGTGTCAGAGTCCTGTCTTAAATTAGCGCGTCCAGTGCTCACTTTATGTGGTATGGCCTCATGAGTTAAGAATAGTAAAACTTTACATACCTACACATACATACCTTGTCAATATAATATTAGTTAATATTTTGCAGTTCATAATTTGTAGGTCGATATTTATGACCCTGATAATCTGATATACACCTACTATACAACTTGATTTAGAGATTGTAGCAACAGAAATTCATTCTGAAGAAAGTAGTAAATCCTGAGGAGAATCCACCAGAAGAGTTTTCCCCTCCATCCCCCATCCTTGTGGTGAAGGAAATTCAGCCTGAGCATTCTCCTCCTAATTGAAGACTTCCTCTAGAAACACCGATTTTCCATGAGCATCAAACTCTAAATCAGGCCACTCTTAGGCAAAAGAGAAGATTAGAGGTAGATTAGAGTGCAGTGTCTTGGAAACAAGTCCCTTTCTTGCTATCTGTGGGCCTCTCTCACTCTCTGTTCCACATTCTGTCTCTTTCCATCTCTTGATCTATTGCATAAATAATAATGCAGGTCCCACAAGCCATAAAAACTGACATCTTATGAAAAGGTCAGTTTGAACCTCCACCATCATAGTTCTGTATTTCCTGTCTCTGTCAAAGTTCTTCTTGATGCTGCTGTCCACCAAGTGACGTAGGCAAGGCACAACTCTGAAACAATTCCAGGAATGGCAATACTTTCTTCTTTTAAAAAGGCTTGCCTTTACTTCTGTACTTTCTCTAAAACAGTCCAGCTGTATGAAGAACAACCATGTCCCAACAAGTACTGCTCACAGAGTCTGTACAGTAAACCAACTGCAGTTTAATGAAGGAGAAGGCACCATGAGGCAACATCCTGCCAGGGAGGCTGTGCTGTAGTTTCCTCCGAGAGTGAAGTTCTCTGGACTGCTTGCAACCGTGCTGTGGATGATATAAATGTAATGCGTTAGAACAAAAATATGTGGATACATAGATTGACAGATGATTCGGTTGGATTAACCACCATTTGGGTCAAAGAAAACCTAGTCTCTGATATTCAATTGACTGTTTGATAACCCATTACAATTTGACCCCTGCTGGGAAATGAACCAGACCTTAGACCCAACAAGCTTTCTGAAAATTGACCCTGCAGTGCACCTCTACATCACAGCGGGACGCAAGGGCATTGGGTGTCATTTAGAGTTTGGTGGAGGAGGGACATTGCCATATTTTGGTGATGCTCTCCCCCACTAAACATACAGTTCTCTCAGTTCTTTTGAGGGGGGAGGAAGAGCTGTTTTTACACCTGTATAGCTTCAGCTGACTCCATTGGTGTACACATTTAACTTGATGGCCTGCCAGCACAGCTTCATCATCGTCATGGTGATGGTCGCTTCACTCCCTAAATATGATGGGTAGTCTTCATCTAGATGAGCAGTGCCATAACTTCTGCTGACCTGGTGGTCCAGAGGTCCAACCAATACGGTCTAAATGACCTTGAAAGACAGAACATGTGGCTTTCAAGAAGAGGTGTAAAAGATTTATATCTTGCCCAATATGAGGCAACAGGAGAGGTACGGACTCCCTTCTAATTTTGCATTTGGGTCAGTGTCATTCCAAAAGTCTGAAAATGTTCCAGTGAGCTCTGCTTGAATATCATTTATGTGTAGATCCTGTACCACAAAAGAACTAGATGAAAAGTTTGCAAGAATTGGGCTTGTGCAGCAATTAATAAAAACAACCGTTTATTTTTGCCTGAGGCAAGTAAATCTAAGCTGAGACTGTTCATGTTAGTTTTTATCCTTTCGAAGCTGGTAACAGTAGTAATGATGTGGTATAAAACATTTTTGCTATAGAAAGAGGGGATCCTCACTTCACCTATACTCGACCTTCCCTTTTGTTCTAGATCAGGAATTGTGAAAGGATTAGATAGGAGTAGTGGGGCCACATTTATGGGTTTGATTATATTGCTCACTTTGGTGAGGCAATGTCTCATGAGAGGGGTTCATGGCTAGAGAGTCTAGGGCCTATTCACAATGGTAAACTTACATGTGAGTAAATCTACATGTGTAAGTTTACTGTTACATTTTTGAGTAACTTTACTACTTTTGGCTTTCACCATTTATGAGTAAGTATGAAAGGTGTAGACTTACATGTCCCCAACCCTTGAAACAGTGGGTGGAATCAGTAAAAACATAATATATATGACCATAAGGTTACAGTTAGTAATGGCTTTACAACCATATTGAACGTTCGGCACACTTGGCGGAGACCTCCGCAATAAGACCGGTAAACTATAAGGAAATTTTCAAAAGTTAAAAAGAATATTTGTAAGGTAAATGTTCATATAAATTAATTTTATATAGGTATTTTAAATGCAGAATATCTTATTAAAATGCTACAGCATTATTAACTATATTTTAAATTAATGTAATTAATTCAAGCATATTAAATTCACATACAAATATTTTTTATAGAATTATTTTACATGTTTATATTCAATTATTATATATTAAATGTTACAAAAAGTTTTATGTACAGAATGAATTAATGTTTTTAAACTTACATTTATTTTTAAATTGAAAAAAGTTATTTAAATTAATATATGATTTAAATTTTTTTACATTAAAAAATAAATATATATTTTTTGTGTGTTTATTGTGTATTTATTTTTAAAAGGTTTAAATAAATTAATTAATTTTATCATTATTTCCTATGGGATTTTATTTTAAGTCCCTACCTCCCTTTCATTATTTTCTATAGTGACTGTGAGTGGCCATGGGTGGTGCTGGTCTTACTCCAGCTCTGAGCTGGAGTATATTTATAGACTTTTTGGGTCTTTTTTGGTAGTAGTATCTTTAAAAGTGCAGTTTGGGAATATCAATGAGCTTACTCTTTTTGTTGCTGGGTTCGTGTCTCTCTCTAAAACCTGCCCTAGCTCTAGCTTAACACATCTTTTCTCCTACCTTAATCCCTCCTCTTTAGTAGCACGTATTCCCTATTTTCCATCCACTCCCCTGGCCCTCCCACATTTACCACTAAAACGTATACCTACATGTACAGATATCTCCGCAGACAGACAGAGATCCATGCATACAAAAGCTAGGAGAGGCAGAAGCGGAGATGTCTGCACTTAGGTTTCCGAATAGCGTTTTTTCATAATGTTTGTAGTCCTATTGTAGTACTCCTACTGATGTACTACAAAATACAGTTTTTAAATAGGCCTCACAGATTAGGACAGGTATGTGTTTGAAGTGAAAGGAGATCATGGGTTAGTGGGGGGTGGTGACTTCAACCTTGGCACTCGGAATAGAGATTTGTAAGCAGACAGAGAGAGTGCACCTGTCTGGGGGGAATCCTTTCTCTAATGATTTTGTGAAGAAGAGGTCACACCAGTTCTTGGGCCAAATTCACCAGAACATATAGAGCCTACAAGCCTGAAGATCACTGTCATCTGTTGATGGGAGAATTTGGAGTCTATCAAAGCCCAGGGTGCTTTGGGCCTGATAAGGTATTACACCTAGTGGAAGCGCCGGCCTATGACGTTATCCATAGCTTACTGGGGGAGCCAGGAATATGGAGTAATGGTACCATCTGGGTCGCAAGATATGGCATGTTGAGAAATGCAGTACATTGGAGAGGAATGGCACCATAATGCACTTAGAACCTGAAAAGAGTGGGCCAGAGGCGAAACCTATCAGCAGAGGAAAGAGTCTCAGTCAACTGGTGAGCTGTATTCATCTTGTGTGTTGGAAGAGAGAGGAGAGAACCATATGAGAAATTAAGTACCACAGAACTGATGTCTTAGAAACTTGTTTGGGAGAAAATTAACTAGAATCCAATCAGATTTTACAAACATGTTTACTGGTTGGTTGTTTGCAGTTACTGATAACTGACTCTTCCCATCCCCACTAGCCTGTGTGAGAACTGGGGTCTCAGAATCTCTTGTGAACATCTTTCGTACGAAGTTGCCTGATAGTCGCTGTGTTGATAACAGACTTAGATGATCAAAATGTGACAAATAGACGCCCCAGACTGAAAAAGACACTTCTACTAGCTGCCTGCCTCCAAATCTAGAATTCCCTGCTGCTGTGATAGGGCATCTTCACACAGTGGAAGCAGTTTTGGTGAAAATGTAATGCTGGGCAGGATGCCAAATCATAGTTGCCCACTCAGCCTTTTTTGTTTTTCATAAGCATACCCCTAAAGTAGGCGTTGTTCATGTAAAACAAAATACAAGTGTCCGTAATGTGCAAGCAGTGTTTCTCTGTGCATAGGGGACAGTTTGAATTTTTTTCCTGCCCGGGCCTGACACTCCCTACAGGGTACAGTACAAGTAAAATCCCGGTCAGAAGATATGCCCTAAATAACAATGGCCTTCTGATGCTGAAAAATAGGCAACCGTGTGGCAGATGGGTTTCCCATGGCAGAGCCAGCTGAGGTTTCACCTATGGATTCCCAAAGCTTACCCTGACAATAAATGAAGCAATTTATGGCAGATGCCCCATCCACCATACTCTAAATTGTGTCAAGTGTTCTTGAATTCTGTTGCGGACAAAGGTGATTTTACCCCACCCCCATCCTTATTTCCCACATGATTACATTTGATTTCTTTAAAACATTTAAAATCTTATCATTGTTTTTTGCATCATTGGTTCTATTGGTAAACAACTGTATGGTAATTTTGTTCTGGATACACCACTTGCATCTTCTCTGGGGATTACCTTGACACTCTAGCTCTGCTGCCACAAATGCGCTAAGGCACTCACATCGAAACCCGTATATGTCTGAGGAGTACCTTTGTGGGCAGTGATAACTTAGTTGCAACCCAGATCAAGACTGTGAATGCTTCCCGTTGCAGCCTTCTAGTGGTAAATTCCAAAATGTGTTTTTTAGCTGTGATTATTTGTACTTGTGTTTGTTAGCACCCATCACAATGTATTTGCAGTAGACACTAGGTACTTGTCAAAGGTTCCGTGTTAGCATTTTGATTATTTATGAGTTTGGGATTTTTGATTTTGAAATATTTGTGACGGAAAATGATTCCTGCCTTTGAAGATTATAGGGAAGAGGAAGAGGAGGATGAGGAACAACAGGAACAAAAGACCCTCAAACTGCCTTAAGAACAACGACCATCAAAACTGGTATTCGAAATCCTAAAAGATCAGCTGACCCCTCTTTCTTGTCTGAATGCACAGTAACATGGTGAATAGAGTTCACAGACCATGCTCTTCTCACATATGTGAAGTGCTAGCAATGAGGTATGTTACTTGTGGGGATACCTGCCTGTGTTTCAGGGCCACAGAGCTAACATTTCTAAAACATTAAGTGAAGAAGCAGTTTGAGTTTGATGCTCAAGGGGCCAGTCAAGTTAAATGGACTATGTTTTTGTTTAAGTTTGATCCACAGGCCTACTGACACTATATCAGCATGAAGTACATTCTGGCAGCAAAGTTTAAGGACACTTCTTAGTACCCATTCCAGATTTTGGGGAAGGGGCCTGGACTTAGCACAACATTTGTCAGTAGCCGGAGGCATTGTGAAAGTGCTAAGACATGCAATGGTATATGTGATCTGAAAGTGACACTAAGCAATGTTGTTGGAGAGTTGGCCCAGCACTGTGTGGAAGCCATGCCTCCTACATTTCAGAAATGTGCTAGGGTGTGACCTACTGTGTACAAGAAAACCCCTCAGAATGACTTGTAGATAGATTGAATGCAACCCCCCACAGGCTGAAAGTGATGGAGATAAAAAAAATAGCAGCCCCTAAGTCCCTAAATTTTGTTTAATGAAGTTGAGTCACACAGGACCATGGCTGGTCAGGGAAGTATCCCTGCATAGGAACGAATCCATGGATCAGAGACCGAGGAGGAGGTAGCTGGTCTGTTGAGGAACCAGCCATGAAAATGTCCTCGGAAGACATTTAGATAAAAAACATCCACAGAGACAGTTTCTGATCATGTTAGCAGAGTGGAGTGTGCCCCTAAGGGGGAAGAAGGTCAGATAGTTTGCTCCCTACTTTTCCCAAGTAGGGTGAAATAGGCACCTGATGTGACAAGAGAGGGGTTGAGTTTGCTAAGAGGGGGGATGGAGTGTGTTGCTGAGGAAACAGGATGGAGTATTGTATTCCCTAATTTTGACAGGTGGTGAAGAGTGTGACCCTGAGAGCTTGTGTTTGTGAGAGACCAGGTCCCATCTCAGGTACATTCTGAGTATGTTTACCCTAAGGGGGAAGGTTCAGGGACCCCTGAGAAAAGTAAGAGGTAGGAAGAAGTTGCTATCTGCGGTGGCGTAGTCAGTGAGACTGATGGCACCTGCTCTACATGAAACATATCTTGGGCCTCGCACTATAGCTGCTGGTTCTGGCTTGCAGCAGCTGTCTGGGTTGACTGTGGTGCAGTTATCAGGATTCTCCTGCATGCCAGATTTGTATAGAGCCCAGCTCAATGTGTCACCCTAGAGTGTCCTGATCGAGAGACAGCTGTGAAAAACCTGGCTCACCAGGCAAGTTATTCAGCTTCGTGGTGCTGTCTTTGACCTGTAGGTGAGTATCAGGATCTGCCTACTGACATAAATGAGGTGATGCCCTCAGGGTCACCTGTGGATCAATCAGGCTTACAACTAAAAGGACGTGGTGATCTACTTTGAGTGTGGGATGATGGCCAGTGACTGCTCTCCTCCCAAAGGGAATTACTCATGGTACAGCCCCTGATATTGTTGTGGTAAAGATAGGGAGGCATGTAAAAGTAGCATGCAGTTTAGGAATCCACCCAGAGATCACCAGGAGACCTCTGGTGCCTCAGACGTCTTCCTTAGCTGCTTGATTGGGAGCAGATGATCCGTCTCTGGGTTTGACTTGGGAGAATAATACGGCGGCAGTGAGATATGATAGTGCAGGTGGTTTGACAACATCTTGGGATGTGAAAAGAGGGGTGCGCCAGGGTTGTATCCTGGCCCCCCTCTTATTTACATTATATATAAATAAGCTAGGAGATTTTTTACAAGCTAGCTGCAAAGACATCCTGAGATTTGGTGAGGTAATGGTCCCGGCACTTTTATATGCGGATGACACCGTTTTATTAGCGAGAACCGCAGTGGGACTTCAATCACTTTTAGATAGTTTTATAATTTTTATGGATTCCTTAGACCTCTCTACAAATTTTAAGAAATCTCATACCATGTCGATTGGCCCTGGAAAACCCCCCAAAATACGTAAATTTTATTGTAAAGGGGTGGAACTAACGAGAGTCCCGACCTTCCCTTATCTGGGGGTTCTTTTTGATGATAGGGGAACGTGGTGCCCACAACTGACACAAAAAAAGAACACTCTCATTAGGGCAACGAGGGCCACACTAAATTTCGCTAAGAGAGTAGGGATTAAACCAATTCCCGCCCTGTTGAAGATATATAAAGAGAAATGTATCCCCATGGCAACTTATGGCAGTGATATTTGGGGGTATAAGGAAGGTAGGGACATGCAGCGGGAGGAAGATAAGTTTTTACGCAAGATCTTGGCTGTTCCGCATTCCACCCCCGCTTACATTTTACATGAAGAGCTGGGAGTGGGATATATATCTGATCAAATTGCTGTAGTTCCTCTCCTTCGCTGGTTAAGAGTTTGGGCTAACCCTACTATTAATCTGAATCAGAAAATAATCACTGACTGTTTGGCACTGGATAAAGGTTACAGTATTTTGTGGCTAAAATATATAAAGGAGACAGTAAAATGGTTAGGAAGACCTGAGTTATTTACTAGCTTTAATTCCCTGGGTGAAACCGAAATCAGAAAGGTAAAATATCAATTTCTGTACAAACGCCAGGGACTCAGAGAAGAGAAGAAGTTGGCAAAATTTACAGTGAGAAGTTACATAATGTTATCCTTGGATAACCAAATTCAGCCGTATCTTCACATTGTTAGCAACTCCTTCCATCGATATGTTTTAACTAGATTTCGTTTGCATATGATTCCCTGGCTTTTGGCGGTTCCCCAAGGTTTTTCAAAACCAGGATCTCTAAAACCTTGTCCTTGTGACAATTTCTCTGATCAAGATACTCTTCATTTTATCTTTCTTTGTGATTATTATGTGCTTTTACGAAAAAGGTTCATATTGCCATTAATCAGAGACTGTCACTTTACCCAAGTTAGGCCAGCTTTACTGTACCTCCAAATGTTATGGTTTGTTTTGGGGTTGCGAGCTTCCTAACAGGAGCCATTAGACACAGAAAAAAATTGGTCTTTTAATTTCTTAATTTTTATAGGATTTTTTTATACTTAGGATTTTTGTCCTTTTTAGCTGTTATGAAGCCCCGCTGTACGGATATCATTTTTGTCTTCTAGCATATTGCCTTTGCATTTTATACGATGTATTTGTTCTAATTGTATTTTAGAATGATAGTATAGAGGTCATTTCTTTTTAAATTGTGAGCCTTATTCCCAGGGTCTCTTAATCTTTTCATTGTTTCTATCTGTATATTGTATTTTGCACTTTATAAGATGTATTTGCACTAAAATGCACATTGCACTTTATTAGGGCTCTGATGCATTTGCATCATAAGTATTCTAGAAACTCGGCCGCTGATTGTTATTATGGATGTGGTGTTCAATTTTAATTTTAATTATAAGGCTTCCTCCTAAGGAAAACGCAAATGAAATGTAAATGTATTTTCCTTTTCTTATATGTGCACTTTTATGGCATTAAGTTGCCGAATAAAGTTTTCTGACAGACTGACTTGGGAGATCAAGGTGAGACTAGGAGGAGGGTGCAAATAGCATGAGGCTCAGAACCCCCAAACCGAATGTCACCCAGAGGCACCTCAGAGGCCTCGGATAGGCTGACAGCCTGGGAGGAGAAAACGTTCACTAGGTACATCTCCTCAGGTGTTAGATGTGTGAGTTATAGGAGGTTGTTAGAACCTTAAGGGGGACGACCTCCACGCCCAGGTTGCCTGGAAACCTGCACAATTTCAGTAAGATTCCATGAGGGAAGGGGACAGGAGCGCATCCTGAGACTAGGATTTGATAGTCTTCAGCATGGCACTCAGAGGAACAGGGTGGTGAGCCCATTGAGCTTCCCTGCTGTAGGAAGGGTGCACTAGGCCATGTCCTTTCTGAGAGGGCACCCCTCAGAGGATGCTAAATATTCTCCCTTGAGAATATGTTAGCCCTTCAAACACCACCATGGCAGGGGAATAACTTATCCTGTGTTCAGATGAGTGTTTCAAACCCAGTGGCCTTCCTGAGACTGGGCATTTAAGATATAGTGATCACACTTCTGAAAGTACTGATGCCATGATGAACTGCAATTTACAGTGCCGAAGTGGAGGTTCCTGGTGCAGCTGGTCCATGACTGTGCTGTCAAGATACCTCATATGTGATGGTAGTTTTGGACAAAAGTCTGGCATTCTAGGTCCAAAAAGTGGTCTGCAAAGTGTTATCAAGGTACAGTGACCCTGACTGTTAGGTGTCCCCCACACTTGAGGGCAGAGAGGTTCTGAGATCACTTAACCTGCAGGACCCATCTGTGGCTCCAATTGTCAGAAGTGAATGTGGGGAATTAGGCTATGTGCCTGTCCCTTCACTGATATCTTGTTACTGAGAAGTAGGATTCTCCAGTGATAAGAGTACCCGAGGCACCCACATTAGTTGTGGAAAGGCCCAAGGAACCCTTAGGTGACCCCAAATGTACACAGGGGAGGGAACTTGAGCCAATGTAGGTTACTGGCCATGAATTTCCACCAACATGTGAGAAAGCAGTTTCTCCATATCTAGATTGAATGATTTCACATTGGATGTGTAGGTATAGAGAAAGGTCACCAGCATGGCTCTAGAGAATTTGCCTGTGCTTTGAAATCATGGTAGCCAGCCGTAGCCTTTTTTTTCTTGTCTCTCCTCAAATGGTCATCATGTCTGTGTGCTGGAGGCTCTTTTCGTAACTAGGATTGAGACCCACAGCCAGGCTTTTGAAGAGCATGGCTACTGTCAGCTCTTTGACCTGTAGAGGAACGACTGTGATGCCAGTAATATGATTCTAAAAGAAGGACAGGCCAATTTACCTGTTGCCTGCTAGGGGAGGTTGCCGGTCTACCAGCCTCTTGTGTGTTTTTAAATTGAGCTGCCCATTATCTACAACTGGGTCTTTCACTAATCCGTATGGGACATGGATGTTCCATGTCTGAGTATTACTTGACCTTTTAGAGAATGCATGTTGAGTGTGTATGATACATGTGCCTGTAACCACACTTGTTTAAAATTTGTGTTTACGGGCGTGGTCTTGCCGCGAATGGCGTGAGACGTGCATCGAGGGAGCTCCTGTAAGCCGCCACCTCTAGAAGCCTCTAAAGCGGAGCTGGGCACCCATCGGCGCCGCAAATCGGGGCGAGCGGGTGTCGGAGCACGGGGAGCTCCTCCCAGAAAGCGGACGACGGCCTGGGTGCCACGGGCGCTGGAGAACGGGCCTCTCAGCCCCGGCGGCCGGACTTGGCGGCAGCCGCCGCCATCTTGTCCTACGTGATCCTGGACCCTGGCTGACGCCGTACACTGCTTCCTGCTCTCCCGAGCCCCGTGAGCGGACCGGCAGGCGGGAGGAGAGCGTCTGGACCTGTGTGGGGCCCCCTCGGGCTTGAGGTGCAAAAGCAAGCGGAAGGAGCCCTGGCGCCCCTGCCCACGACGGCCGCCATCTTGGGCCTGCCTCTTCGCCCCCGGAGCTGATTTGGCGCGAAGGTCAGCCACAACGCTCTCCTGGCGGAGCGTCTGATCCCTGACTCAGGTGGTGAGGCTGGGCGGCGGGCTGTGTTCCCGGGGACGCCGGGTGCACACTGGCCCTAGATGATACTGACTTTGCCCACGTGGAGGCCTGACTCTCGAGCGGCGACCCCCCGGCCTGGCAGGCCTGCAGCTGGGCACGAACCTGCTCCCCTCTTGGATACCTGCGCACCAGCAGTTAGATGGACCTTCCACGCGCTGACCTCCTGGGCAGGTGAGGTGTGGGGGCGGAAATTCTTCTGCGCACTGTGGCCCTGGTTCCCTCCCCTGCCTAGCCTGGGACCTGCGTTCTCCTGACGCCTGATCCTTCCCAGCTGCACTGCCTCTCGGCGCAGTGTCAGTCCCTGTGGCCTTCAACAACTGCGCCTTGGGCTTCCACTTTGCTCCAGATGACCCCGGACCCTGGCTGACGCCGTACACTGCTGCCTGCTCACACGAGCCCCGTGGGCGGACCGGCGGACGGGAAGAGAGCGTCTGGGCCTGTGTGGGGCCCCCACGGGCTTGCGGTGTAATTGTGAGCAGAAGACGTCCCGGCACTCCTGCCTGCGGCGGCCGCCATCTTGGGCCTGTCTCTTCGCCCCCGGAGCCGATTTGGCGCGAAGGTCAGTCATTGCGCTCTCCTGGCATAGCGGCTGATCCCTGGACTGAGCGGCGGGGCTGGGCGGCGGGCTGTGTTCCCGGGGGCACCGGGCGCATACTGGCTCTCGAAGACACTGACTTTGCCCCCATGGAGGCCTGATTCCTAAGCGGCGATTCCCCGGCCTGGCAGGCCTGCAGCTGGGCACGACCCTGCTCCCCTCTCTGATTCCTGCGCACCGCAGCTGGATGGACCTTCAACGCACTGACCTCCTGGGCAGGTGAGGTGCGGGGGCGGGAATTCTCCTGCGCATTGTGGCCCTGGTTCCCTGCCCTGCCTAGCCCGGGAACTGCATTCTCCTGACGCCTGATCTCCCCCAGTTGCACTGCCTCTCGGCGCTGTGCCAATCCCTGCGGCCTTCTACAGCTACGTCTTGGACTTCCTTACGAGCCGCTCCTTGGCCGCCGGGGTGCCCAGCAGACCTCGTGGGTAAGGGACTATTGGTGACTGTGTCCCGCGTGGGCCATTAGACTCAGGCAGGCGAGGCCTGGGCTACAAGATCTCCTCGCAGGTGGCTGCCGCGTGGGGGTTGCTGCTCCAGATGTTCCCCACTCCTCCTTGCCTGGAGCCAGCGTGGGTTGGGGGCAGACCGCTCCTTCGCACCTTATCGCCTGCTGGCCCCGACGCCGTCACTTGTTCGGATGCCTCCACCACTGTGATGCGGTGTTAATCCCGGACTCCTGCACGACTTCTATGCCACCCGCTTGCAGCGCATCCCCTGACGGCTTTGGCCTCCACGACTGGACCGTACTAAGGCTGACCTCTCCGACAACAGGGTCTCTGAGGCACCGTCGACTGCTCCCGCACCGCTAGCTCCCTTCACACCCTGCTTTGGTAGCCTGCAGACTGCTGTGAGCGGTACCTCTCTTGCTGGCCTGCACTCTTTTGTCAGCTCTGATCGCCCTAATAGGGGTTGGAGGACGTTTGGCCCTGGGGAAAGATGACGCGCACCAAAGTAGGGAAGGATGCGGCGGCATCCCAGAAGGACAACTCGGTGGCTGCGCTATGGAACAAACCGGGCTCCGCTGACTCTGGCGTGATGGCGTCGTCTACGGGGGAGGACTCGACGCTAGTTACACAGTCTTTCATGGCCAGTTTCATGACGGAGCTTAAATCAGAAATTGGATCCTTGCGCTCGGAGGTCCACTCCTGTGTCCGGGAGCTGCGAAGAGAGGTCACTGACCTGGGAGAGAGAGTGGATGGCCTCGAAAAGACCGTGGACGCCCGGACGGAAGACCAAGAGCACCTCTGGCACCGGCTAGCCACCCTAGAAGAACAGCATATCGACCTACAGCTAAAGCAAGAAGACTTGGAGAATCGGAGCCGCCGCAACAATCTCCGCCTTAGGGGGATTCCAGTCGGGGCGGAGGGGTCAGACATCATGACATTTGTCGCACAGTTGCTGCATGAGATTTGGGGTGACGATGATGCTTCCCCCCGGCTCTTGACCGGGCGCACCGAGTGTCGGGCCCTCCCAACCGAAAGGGCCTCATACCAGATATCCTGACCCGGGTGCACTTTTTTACTGAAAAGGAGGCAATCCTCAAAGCGGCGCGCTCCAAATCGGAACTCACCTACATAGGCGCCCCCATACAGATTTTCCAGGATCTGGCTCCCACCACGCTACACAGACGCTGCGACTTCAAACCCATCACAGATAAACTGCGCAGTCTGAACATCCAGTATCAATGGGGCCATTCTTTCGCCCTCATCTTTCCTTGGGAATCTAAGCGCCGGATGGTGCGGTCCTTTCAAGAAGCGGCACAAATATTGCATATCTCCATCACGCCGCCCTCCAGCCCAACGCGCCTACCATCCCACGCCCGGGAACCGGCAAAGCCATCTTGGTCCAGGATACGCCGCCCCAGGAAAATCCCACATCTGGGGGAACAGTCTGCCTCACAGGCTAAACAAGATATCATCCAACACATCCGCTCTATGGAGGAGGGTCGCTCTCCCACTAGTTCTCGACCTTCCACGCCCTGACGGATTGTGGAATGCTCTTGCGCTTATATCAACATGATGCGCCGCCTGCACCTGGTTCCCAGCAATAATGGGTTGGTACCCCACTCTGCAATTGAAGCTTCCCCAGCTCCATCCATTCGGGTCTGGCGGCACGGGGCAACCTCCCCTGCTGGCACGCTCTGCATTTGAGGGAACCACCTCCCTCCTGCTCCTGGGAGAGTGACTTCTCCGGGATGACCTGTGCCTTCGGGCTGCGCTCACCCCTGGACTGGAACAGGACACTATGGCCCAGTTGGCCATAGTTGCATTTTTTGTATTTTTTGATCTCTTACTCTCTTCTCTTCTCCCCCCTCTCTCTCCTCTATCTCTTCTCACGGCGGGTGGGGGCACCACACACGAGGATCCCCCCTTTTCCAGTAGCGGCGACACCCCTCCACACCTTCCACCTACTGCAATGCATCGCATTTCGCGCTGGCGTAACGGCTTACTCCAGTCCTTGACATCAACATGACTACCGTTCCCAGTCTGAAGATACTATCCCTTAATGTTAAGGGACTCAACTCCCCTAATAAGCGACGCCAGATTTGGAGCTACCTCCTACAGCAAAACCCAGACGTCATCCTCCTGCAGGAGACCCACCTGCTGGAGGCTGATGTCCACCGAATGGCTCACCCACGCTACCCTCTCCAATTTTGGGCCACAGCCCCCACAAAAACGGCTGGAGTGGCAATACTTTGTAGACCTGGCATTAGAAAAGGGAAATCCAAGATCATTCGGGGCCAAGATGGTCGCTTTATCAGGGTGGCGGTCAGGATAGGGCAGCGCTCATTTACGATATGCAATATATATGCGCCCAACCAGGCGCAGGACCTGTATCTGCGGACACTCTTGCGGGAACATGTACCGCAGGCGGACCCTTCCCTAATCCTGGGGGGAGACTTCAACATGGTGTGGGACGCTGCATTGGATCACAGTGATGTTTCGTTCCATGGAACAGGGGCTATGTCTTCGGCCCTCAAACGGCAGATAGCAGATCTAGGTTTATTAGATTCTTGGCGTTACCACTCTCCTGACATCCGCGACTATTCCTACTACTCACATGTGCACCGCTCGTATTCGCGTATCGACCATATTTTTATCTCCCATGCCTTGATCGGTGAGTCGCTCTCGGCATCCATGTCCGACATCTCCGTCTCGGACCATGCCCATCTTGAACTTCTCCTGCGAGACCCGGCTGCCTGCACCCCTCGGGCCCCGAGGTGGCGTCTACCCCCGCATATCCTTCGGGATCCGGTGGATGTGGAGAGCCTGCGAACTGCCATTGACTCCAACTTTGCGACCAACGACATCCCCAAAACCTCCTTTCCCATAGTGTGGGACGCATTTAAGGCTACGATCCGAGGTCACATCACATCTCTTGCTATTGCACGGGCACGAGAAGCGCACCTCTTGGAGAACAACCTAGCTAGGGACATTAAGGCCCTTGAGAGGCAGGACCAGGAGCACCCCTCACTTGCCCATAAAAGGCGCCTGGCGAGCCTTCGGGGCCAACTGCGTTCTCTTCGAACTAACAAGGCAGAACGGGCTGTCTTAACGCTAAAGCAGCGTTATTTTGAAGGGGGGGACAAGGTGGGCAGGATCTTAGCTAGGCGCTTGCGGGCACGGGCTGCTAAAGCGCACATAGCCAATGTTCAAACAGGCGATGACACGCGGGCTACCACGGAGGCGGCTAAACACGATGCCTTCCATTCCTACTATTCGGCTTTATATGCCAAGGACACGCCGCCTTTGGGCAGTGTGCAAGACTTTTTGGACAGCTGCTCCTGGAAGCCGATCAATCGGTTCCACGCTCAGCTGCTGGAGGAGCCCCTTACCCAAGAGGAGCTTGTGAGCACACTGAAAGATCTTCCCCTTGGGAAAACGCCGGGTCCGGATGGCCTCCCCCTGTCTTTCTATCGACTCTTCCTACCGCAGCTCCAAACGCACTTACTGCATCTCTTTAACTCCTTTACGGACACGGATGGACCGTCCCTCTCCATGGGACTAGCGGAGATCGCCCTTATCCCCAAACCAGGCAAAGACCCCACACTCTGCTCGTCGTTTCGTCCCATAGCCCTTCTAAATACGGACCTTAAACTGTACACTAAGATATTGGCTAAACGACTTGACCCACTTCTACCCGGTCTCATCGAGCCTGACCAAGTTGGCTTCATCAGACACCGCCAGGGAGCGGATAACGTGCGCCGTGATGCGCATCTTGTAGGGAAGGCCCGCCACTGGAACATACCTGCATGTCTACTATCTCTCGACGTGGAAAAAGCGTTCGACCGCGTGGACTGGACCTTCCTTCGAGCTGTGCTGCACAAAATCGGGCTGGGTCCGCTCATGATAGCTAGGATCATAGCTCCCTATATTTCCCCGCAGGCTCGAGTGCGGGTTAACGGTCGGCTTACCAATCCCATCTCCATACACAGGGGAACGCGACAGGGTTGCCCCCTCTCCCCCCTGTTGTTCGCCCTCGTGGTGGAACCTCTGGCCGGGATGATTCGACAGGCCCCGGATGTTCATGGCATTCCCCTCGGGGGTCAGCAACATAAAGCGGCTCTCTTTGCTGATGATCTGATTCTTACACTGTCCCGTCCACACACCTCTCTCCCGGCACTACACTCTTTGTTGCGGTCCTTTGAACAGGCGTCTGGCCTCAAAATTAACCACGAGAAGTCCTGGGCTTTGAACCTTATGATTCCAAGGGAAGAGATACCCACACTCCAATCCCTCGTCCCTTACAAGTGGGCCACCAACTCCATTTGCTATCTGGGACTCCAACTGACTCCCTCGCTAGACACGTGGTCCCAAGTTAATTGGCAGGAATGCAGACGGGCGGTCTTGGAGGACATACGCACCTGGAAGCCTCTCACCCTCTCTTGGCTGGGCGGCCTGCACGCCATCAAAATGTCAGTACTTCAGAAAATCTTATACCTATTCCAGTGTCTTCCCACCCCCATCCCGCAGCACCAGATTCAAAATCTCCAGCGCGACATCAATAGCTTCATATGGGGCGGGCGTCGACCGCGATTCTCCAACAAACTTCTTATGCTCCCAAGGGACAGGGGCGGGCTTGCGTGCCCCAACTTACTAGACTACTATTGGGCTTCCCATCTTTGCTTCGTCTCTGAATGGGTGGCAAGGGAGAGCGAAAAGGTTTGGTTCCATATGGACAGGGCAGTAACTGGACGAACCATATGGGACCTCCCCTGGCTCCCCCGGGCGTCGCGCTCCCGTAGTGCCTACATTGCCCTCCCCACCAAGACGGTACTGGACATTTGGGACAAGGTGGCCGTCTCCAAGGGACTCACTACATTTCCATCTCCCCATACTCCCATCGTGGGGAATCTACACTTCCCGCCGGCTGTCAGCTCCCAAGTATTCTCTGCCTGGCTAGAGGGTGGATGCAGAACGATCCGGGATCTATTCATAGGGGGCACCTTCAAAACCTTTGCGCAATGCAAGGCAGAGTTCTGACTCAAGGACGGAGCGAGACTTGAATACTTGCAACTTCGCCACTGGGTGCTCACGTCTTCCCTCGCACAGGCTGCCACTCGTGCGTACACTCCTTTCGAACGCTTAGTACGCTCCTTTGATGACTCTAAGGGACTCATCTCTCGGACGTATCAGATTCTGCAACACCCCCCACTCGTACATACCCATCCTTATCAACGTCAATGGCAATCGGCGGTTTCCACTGACATCACTCCCGCTCAGTGGAGCCGCCTGTGGCGGGATATCCCAAAGGTGTACCGCAGCGTCTCCCAGCGGGAAACTGCGTATAAGATTATGACACACTGGTACTATACTCCTCTTCGATTGCATAAGATGTTTCCCAGCTCCTCTCCCTTATGCTGGAGGTGCTCGAGCTCCCCGGGAGACTTTATCCATATATGGTGGGCCTGCCCGCGCTTGACTCTATTCTGGAAAGAGGTCCTTAGTCATATTAAGGTGGTGCTTGGATTCCCCTTACCTGCCACTCCAGCTACAGTCATCCTAGGCCTCAAACCCGATAATCTGCGCGCACTCACTCGTTGCGTTTGGCATATCGCCCTTCACATGTTAGGTACCGCTAAACAACTCATAGCCTTGTACTGGAAAAAACCTGAATCCCCTCCCATTGACCTCTGGTTCACGCGTCTGTGGCATATAGTAACTATGGAGCTACTTACCGCGCGCCTGCAGTCTCGGGACATGCACTTTACCAAACTATGGCAACCCCTGGTCACCTACCTTTGTAAAATGGAGCACGCACGCCGCCTGCCCCCAAAGCTCCGAGCTCTGCATCTCTTTGAGGATGCTGTATACCCATCTGCCTTTGGTAGAGCCTCCACAACAACAGTCTGACCCTGTCCCTGACCTGCCACAGTACTCTCTGGGGGGGCACGCAGATTGCCATGCCCTACGCCTATGCCCATCCTTCTCCCCCCACCCTGCCGCTTTATCTTTCTAAGCTATTGTTTTCAATCACCCCCCCTGGACATCATGCTTCTCACGACCTGCTTCCCCTGCTATTCTATATGCCCCTCTACATGCCCCCTTTCCAACTTCCTCTTCTCTCTCTTTCCTCCAGTATATCCCTTTCTATCTTTGTCCATGTTGAACTAGGGTCTCCAAGTTCTCTTCACCTAAAGGCTTCTTCGCCTTGACCTTCTACGCAGTGCCTCTTGTCATACGCGGCCGGCCTGTCATGGGTTGTAGGTGACATGCTGTGTAATATCTGCCTTGGTAACCAACACCTGCACTTTGTATGCCTATCCTAAACTACGCGGCCGGCCCTGCAAAGGGTTGTAGGCGACAAGCTGTGTACAGACAGACCCTCCCCCCTGGTTTTTCTGATAAAATAAAAACAGATTTAAATCAAAATTTGTGTTTACTACATTCTACATGTTCCTACGACGGAGGTGGAGAGGGAGAGCCCAGGTAGCAGATCATTTTGAAATAATAATGAGTTTTCTCATAATGTCATCCTTCTTTTCAATAACAGGATTTAAAGACAGATTCAGGTACACCATTGGGCATCTGCTTCAATCCGAACTATTGCAATTTGTTCATGGGCTGGTGCGAGGAGTAGGTGGTCGGGTGTTCTGCCATGAAAAATACATCCCTCATGTTGTCATATAGCTACACTTTGTTGATGGCCTCTATATTATTTGGAGAGGATCACACATTAGGGTTGTAGAATTAGTATGAAACTTGATTCATAATGATTTCAATCTTTTTTTCACTAGTACTATCAGTGATAAGTAAATTGACTTCATGGACATTAAAGTAACAGTTACTGGCAAGACTTTAACCAATGCATTGTTCTGCAATCCTAGTGTAGGGAATAGTTTCCTGCATGCAATGAGTGATTAAACTAACAAGCTTAAATGGGTATCCCTTATGGGGAGCTCCTAAAGGTTAAGCATAACGGTAGTGACACTAAAGACTTTGAACTACAGCACAATCACATGCTGGATAAGGTCAAAGAAAGGAGTTATCCCTATTTGGTCCTGGATAGAGGAGGGGACAGGGTACACATCTAGAAATAGATAATAAAAGGAGGCAATGGTACATTTG
This sequence comes from Calotriton arnoldi, assembly GCA_963921515.1. Classification (NCBI taxonomy): domain Eukaryota; kingdom Metazoa; phylum Chordata; class Amphibia; order Caudata; family Salamandridae; genus Calotriton; species Calotriton arnoldi. The sequence goes on along the minus strand of CAWUFW010002669.1, from coordinate 232,884 downwards.
GTGGTTAGATTCCATCATACTTTACTGGTCCAAAGTAATATAAGTAATACATTCCCTGTTCACCCATCCAAATCCATTGGCTTTTTCAGATGTAACAACTGCAAAGCCATCCACAGTAGTTCCACTATGAAAATGTACCAGGTAATGTATGACTCCAGGCCAATAGAGATTAAGAAATTCATTGCATGCAACCCATATTTTGCAGGGTACACAGTGGTCTGCCTATGCGATAACTCATTACAACCATTATCCAGTAGCAAAACATTTTAAAGAGAAGCATGCTGGTAACTTTGACCTTTTGAGATTTTTTTTTATTGTCTGGAACATACTGAAAATCAGAGGAGGGAATAGAGAGTTGTTTCTGAGATGTTTGAAATCACAGTATTGAAAGCCCTGTGTGTTGCCGGTACATCACTTTTTGTAACGTTCCGGTGGCACAAAGGGCTTAGCCATTTCTTCAAGGCCATGTAAAGCCACCCTGCGTTGCTTTTCATGGCCTTGTAGATAAGAAGTAAGGCAATGCAGCCTTACTGTGCGGCAAAGAGGCGTTCCATGGGTGTTGCTGTGGGTGTTCCCTTGCAACACCCATGGACTTCGACGCAGCCCCAGATTTACAATATCTCATAAACCTGAGGCAGCGCCAAAACTGTGTGCCTCCCTACAGCAGATGTAACGAGGAGAACTGTTTACATTTCTCCTCCTTTTTTCCTCTTTCCACGTGTGCTCCATTCTACAGCACACGTGGAACGAGGAAGATGCCTCTCGTGATTGTTTTTATGCAAGAAGGTGTACCTTCCTGCACAAAAACAATCCGGCCAACAACACAAACACCCTTGCACCATCTTGTAAGGGTGCCTACATTGGCGCTTGGCTGCGAATTGTGCATCGGCGCAGGCAGAAAGGAGAGGAATGCACCTTATCTTGTAAATATGGTGCATTCCTGCCCTTTCGAATTGGCGTAGGGCAGCACGGCAAAATGACTTGCGGTGCTGCCCTACATCAATTCTTGTAAATTTGCCTCTAAGTTTTCAGGAGGCCTCAACATTGTGCGTTTAGGTGGAATTGGTAATACATGAGATATTACGAGATATTACTGCCTTTTAAATACTCTTCAAGAAGTTTTATCTGGTTATTTTTTTCTTGCAGGCATAACATTATGAAAACAACATGAGAATGACAATCAATCAGAATTTGTTTCGATTTGCCCACTTGGACCTTATAGAGATATATTGTCATATATTAAATTTTTTGTGATATCCATATTAGCCCACTTGGGCCTGATTGTCAATGTATCAACTTCTATTTTTAGTTTTATATATTTTTTATGACAGTTTTCTGGTCACTTTATCTCTGCTTTTATTCATATTCCAATTGATTTGGGGATCTGTGTTTCTTTTGTTTGGGTAGACATAGCATAACGTTAGGCTTAAAGGTGTGATATTCTTTTGTGTCATTGGGTTCCGTCATATTTATTCCATTCTAAGATGGCTGAGCAATACTAATGCATTGCCTGCTGGTGACTTTTCTGACATATTTTTTCAGTGTTCGTTAGTTGTATATACTAATACATATGCTCATTATGTAACGGATGGGTTATAAGGAAGATTTTAGGTTGAAGATGTTATCTTTGCCCCCGATGATAGGTTGATATTGACAAATGTAATGGGTAATTGTGCACATACAGACAAGAATTAAGTTCTCAAAGGATAGTTGGAATTTGCTTGGTTTGTTTTTTGTTTTTGAACCACAGAAATATGGGATCGATGTGGTTCAGGCGATAGACTACATTCTAAGATGACTCACATTTTGATACTATGTAATGAACAATTCAAATTGGAGAAACAAAGGCAACTTTTTATGAACGGGGTTGCTTTGACAACCAAATGTTTCTATTTTCCCTAACCATTTTTAGGCTTTGTAGATAATTTAACACGATTGTCTGGATCGCATATCCCCCGCCCCGTCTGACACGCAGGACATGTACAGTCATGGAAAGTGATTGGAAGATGGGGAGAAACAATTTTACTGGCTTTTAGGGACCAATTCATCATAAAAATCCATATGAACTGAAGGGTGCAATTTTTTGAGTAACTAAATGTGTTGTTTTGGACCACATGGTATTGCCTCACTAATGATACATATGGCATGCTTGAATATAAAAAAAGAATTGGGAATTCATGAGGTATTTATAAGGCAGACCAAATGGGTTAATTATACACAAAAAACCCTTTTACCCCACTGCTTTATTTAAAACCATCTGATTAAACATAGTTATAGATTTTATCTACTGATTTTAACTGATCTCTTGTCCTTGGAATGGAAGCATGGTTTGGCCTTGATAAATTTAGCTGGGAATTCCATGTTGTATTTATACTGAGTCCATCAAGGTGATTCAAATAGAGTGAACTTATATGTTATTATTTATAACATTGTATTTAACTTTCATGCTTTCAGTGACATGAGTTTTGAGTTCATTATCTTATTTAATGATCGATTTTAGCTTTATTATCACGTGAAGTTTTGTGCGGTACTGAACACACAGCGTAACTAAGGATGGAATACTGGGATTACAATGAAATATGACAAGATAGTTTGGTATGATTCCTTACTATAATTTTGATTAATGAATTGATTGAATATTGTGGGCATGTAGCTCTCTCCTTTTTGACTAATGTGAATTACTCCTGATACTTAGAATTCATGTGTAACATCTGCCTGGTGATTTAATGTAGGGCATGATCATATGTAAAAAAATATGTAAGAAATTGTTTTTGATGCCGTAGATCTGTACATGTTGGAAGAAAGCCTCTGATTCCAATATATGAGTGTAAATATACTTTTTACAGTGTTTCTTAATGTGTATTCTGGCATTTTCTATGGTGGGTATAAAAGTTTAATGTTTTTAAATTTTTTATTGTACAGCCCTGAAGAAGTTCCGCCTAATGTATAGGAACGAAATGCATTGGCTGTGGCTATGATGTTTTGTACAATGAAGAATAAAGAAAGATATTAATCTAACACTTGGTCTTCTTACCACAAACAATGGATGACACTGTGCCTTTCCTCATTTTGATGAATGTAGTTGTAGATACTATTTAAATACTATTTAAATACACTATGCCTATCATCATTGTTACCCATGATTGAGGCCTGTGTGCCGAAAGGCATTGGGTAACGCATCTCCTTATACATTCTTTTGCACTGTTGCATGACAATTTTATTGGGTGATTCACCAGTGGTGCACTTGCATACATGTAAAGGGTCCTCCCATGTGCTCCTGCGCACTGCCACTATTGGGACAGCCAGGGGCCTCCTTTGTGAGGGGTGGAGTTTGGATCTATATGCACATATGTGAGCCCAACTCTCCATGGCTGCCACCCCCCGTCTGGGCCTTCTGTACGCATCCCGCAACAGGTGTTCAATCCCTGCTGTGCATGGACTTGCACAGCAGAGTTGGGTGCCTGGCCTTAACCCTTGCTCCCTTGCCACCACAGGCATGTAAACTGCTGCTGCAGACGTCCTTCATGGCCAGATTCCAAATGCACAAATGCAGTGAGAAAAAAAGAATAATAGAAAAAAATGTTTAACTCCAAATCAAACCCACATGGGCTGCCCCCTTATGTGTCCTTTCAAAAACATTTCCGGGACTTGGGAACTAAGTCATCAAATAGCAGCTACAACATTTTCTGTCATGGTGCTGTCTGCCATTCAGATCCTTTGAGATCCGAGCACCCAATCCAACTTTGGATCCACCGATTCGAAATGGCAGGCGGGAGAAAAGGCTACCTCATCCAGTAGGATTTGAGTATTTTTTTTTTATTTTTAGATTCAAGGATATTCACGGATCTTTAGCGGTCTAGATATCTATAAACGTTTCCAAAATTTAGCCTCTTTATTCCCAACCTGGGCCCCTCTTTGAATGTTAATTTCTCAAAACCACTGAATGGATTTACACCAAACCAAAAAAAGAGGCATTTCCTTGTGTAAAGTTTGAACTTCCTCCCAAATGTGTTGTATTTTCCTTTACCCATTTTTCTGTTTCAAAGAGCAAATCTTTCTTTGGGAATTGGCAGTGGAAGAAAAGAACTGGATGGTGATGACAATGAATGTTCCAGATCACCACCAGAATCTATTGTATGGAAGATTTTTACCGCTTGTTGAAGAAAAAAGACATCCAAATATTTTACTTGCACTTTGTGCGAGAAGAACCTCAGCAGGGGCAACCAATGGAAAGATAGCTTTGTAACAACATCGATGTACAAGCATCTTAGTGCATGGCATGAATAATGGTTCACTGTAGAAAACAATGAGTGGGTTTAGGTGAGGTGGAGTGTGGCACAAGAAACCCCTGTTGTGAATATGAAAAGAATTTAAATATTGCTGTGGGGTTCTTGGGTGGGAACGATGTATGTTTTCACACTACACCATATCCACTGCCAAACCAACACAGTTGCAATATGCTTGCTGGAATGGGGAATAGTATAAGAAAGAGCAAAAAAGACAATGGAGATCACCACTCTGACTCATAAGTTCTACTGGGCATGTGCTTCAACTGCTCACAATGCTTATCTAAAATAGATAAGTCCATTAGTGCCCATGAACTATACAAGGGACAACTCTCTCCCCTCTCTCGCTCTCTCTTGATCTTTATATAAATTTTTATCTATCCATCTGTCTGTCTTCATGTCTGTCTGTCTGTCTAACTTCAGATTATCTCTATATCTCTGACTCTTGTGAAGTGGGATATCTGATATTTCTGAAAACTGAAAACATGGATAACAGTTTAATGACCTAAGTATAATATAGCCTGTACTTGTATCACTACTTATATAACAATGGCCACCCTTAATAGTAGCTACCCTTTCAACTCTTGATGTATGTGACATGAATTTCTGGTTAAGACGTCTGTGGAGTGAAATATACAACATGAATCAGTATTGTGTTATCTTGCTGATTATAGTAATTACAGTCTATGAAATAACAATCCTTAAAAACAATTGCCACATTGTAAACAATGTGAACACCTTGAGCTTTAAGGATGCTGTCTGTTAATTGTTAGCTTTCCTCTAAGCCCAGGTAGAGACAGTGGATATTAACTGCTGATGGCTTAGCAGGTAATAGCTATCAGGGAATGGAAAGGAACAGTTTGAAGAACAAAGACCAGCTTTAGCACAACCTCTTTTGACTTGGAGATGCCAGAACGGCCTTCTCCTATTCATTCCCAGGACCATACCAGACAACCAGGCTCCAGTCACAGTAGGGGAGAAATCCTGTTAAATAAGCGGAGAGCTCATCTAAATAGGGGACTGGCAAAGGTGCTGAAGTAGGCTGGCCTGGTGGTAGCTATGTTCTGCCATCTTAAAACAGAGAGTCCTTGGTAATTTTACAGTTCATTCAATAGAATATGCTGCAAAAAGGGATGGGAGACCATGAGAACATAGTTAGGATTGGGTGGTAAAATTTCTCAAGTAACTGGCTAGTGCACGGGATAAATCTGGCACCTCAACCACAGAAGACTCCTCACTCCTGCTGGAGGAAGAAGAATCACTCAAAGATTCAAGGACTCCTGAATCCTGCTGGCATTGCTTTCCAACTGTCAAGTGAGTGACCTCCTGCTTGCCTGCTTCAGGGACACAAAATGCAGAAGGACTCCTTATTCCAAGAGGACCCAGCTGACCACTGAGGAGTAGATCCTGTAGGAGACTTGACTGGAAATAAGTACACAGGTAAAACTTTGGACTGGGGTGAGACTGCAAATCTATGCTACCTGTAAAGCGCACTAGGTGGCTACTAAATACAGGTTTGTCCCGCTCAGAGCTACTGGTGTCAAAACCCACAGCTTCAGCTGGATCTTGATGATGACATTTCTGACTACAATGGACCCTTGCCCGCCTCAACCTTGGACCTTGCTCCACTGGAACAATTTGTCTCCCATTTCAGAGACTAGGTCCCAAGGTAAAACCTTTGGCTAGGATAACCAGCTTGGTGTATACAACCTCTGCTATTTTGTGATCAGTCTGAAATCTAGGCCTGGGTGGTGAACTCTGCTCCATTCGCAGAGTTTGCGGAGTTCCGAAAAACTCAGATTTTTTGCCTCGCTCACGCACTTTAAATTGGTGAGCGCAAGCGAGGAAAATCCAATGCTAGACCACTTCCCAGTGAGACTTCTCAACGTGGGTGGTCACAGATGGTCGCGACCGCTCGCGTTGAGAAACCATCTGTTCGCATTGAGGAAGATGCCACTCGAGTGTGCCTCTCGAGTAGAAAATCTACTCGAGTGGCAGAAAGAAGCAGCGCCCTCTTGCACTGTGCATGGTGACGTTCGTGCTGATTTTCCAGCGCAAGACAAACACGTGATGCACTCCACCGCTTGCAGAACTCCGCATTGCACTGCGGATGCGGAACTCCGTGAACTCGGCCCAGGCCTCTTGAAATCGTGCCTAGATCGCATTCAACTACGACTAGTCATTTTAGATTAGCGCTTTACTTTTTCTTGGTGCTTTTTTCCTTTAAACTTTAAAATTTCATATCTCCAGGGCACATCAACTTAGTGTAATGATCCTGGTGTCTTCATACTCAATAAAATTATCTCTACTTCTCAAAACTGGGCGAGGAATTTTATTGTGTTGCATACTTTACTTTAAAATTGTTGGTATTGCTCTTCTCAAAACATACTTTTCTGGGGATTGTGCTTGTGCTATAGCTACCTGGGGTTGAGCAGGTTAAGATTCTCTCAGAACATTGTTTTGACCTAATCAGAGTGGGTTTATTACATTGGTAATGGAACTCGCTTCCAAAATTAATAACCCCATTCCTGAGAAATAGGTTATTACACTCTGCATCTGCATATACTATACATATATAAATATGCACTTTTAAGAGGAGTTAGGAATGGAGGTATGAAGTAGGGGCTGATGCTCATTGGATTGTTGTATATTTCTGAAGAAAACAGAAAAAAAGAACACTGGTACGAATAGAAAGCAAAGGAATTTAAATTGTCACAACAATGTTTTCAGATTTTGACAGGCTGTGGAGTCAGTGTGAAAGTGCTGTGCTTCCGTTACTGGATCTCTTGAATTGTGTGGCGAGTTTAAGAATGGAACGACACTTGTACCTGTTAAAAAGATCCAAACAGCAGCCGACAAGTTCAGTAGAATTCAGTGGCAAACTGGATACATTGAAGTCAATATTTCCCAACATGGTGTTGCATGCATCTTCAACAACAGGAGGACTCAATATGCCTAGAGGTGAATTAGAAAATAATAGGAAAAATAATGACAAGAATTTGACAGAGACATACTCATTATGCCAAAATGCAATTTTTTCTTGTACATTTGGTCAAAGAGAGCTGATGATAGCTATACTTTCTTAATGGGCTTTAAAACTCCTTTTTCATGCAGTTCACCTACTTCGACCCATTCGTTTATCCACAAGAGCAGAAGTCATGCCAAGTTTTCAGGCGATCCATATGAGATACAAATACATCAATACCTAAACTAGAATCATTTTATAGTCTGTGGTTATTTTGAAATTCTGTTTTGGTTTGGCTACGGCTGTTACTGATCTGTGTTAGACACCCCTCAATTAGATAAATCAGGGGCAAGTGCCAAGTTCAGTGGATAATGCTTGCGAGTTTTGAGGCTAAGGAAGCAAAATCATTAACCAAAACTCTCAGAGCTCGAATCCAAGACACTAGAGATCACCACTCTGAATTCAAGAAAAATGAGAAAAGGATGCAAAAATAGTCATCGTCAATAATATTTTTTTCTTTATTACCACAGACTCTCATTTACACTTTAAGAGAATTAGAACCTTTCTAGACAGACAAATCAGTCAATATATGTCAAATAATTGCCTGGATGTGGCAGCTATTTACACTTACTGCGAATTGCATTGTAGGGTCAGCGAAGGTGTGTAGATTATCAGATGAAACTTTAATAACAAGCAATTTTCCAGCAGTTTAGTATGCTGCTAAGTTCTTCTAAAACCGAAAGAACACCATCTGAGCTCTTGGACGTTCAGAGTGACGTCACTAGATATGCAATGCCAGTGTGGCCCATCACATTTGCTCCGCTGGTTGATGCACATTAGCATTACAGTGGGACCATAATGCTGTAATAACGTTTGAGAGGGCTATAGACGTACCATAGAGGAGGGTGGAGTCTGTTGCTGCCCCTCATCCCTTGAGGGTCATCAGCATTGTCTTTTGACATTCCAAAGTGCTAAAGCTTTACCACCTGCTGAGCAGTGCTCATTTAGCATGCATCACTTCCCCAAGTTCCCCTTGCCTATGCACTTGCTTCAGTAGTCTGGGATTGCACTGGAGGCAATGGCGAGTCATTAATATGGCACAAAACTCTTATGAAATCACTGAAAGTCTTATTTAGAGTACAGACCTACAAACTTTGGGTTGTAAATTTGACATTAGGGCTTTGTCAAATTACTTCCCAAACTTCAGTTTATTTACACCAGATGTTAGTAACATGAGCCCTGACATTGCTTCAATTTAAGTCAGGAACTACATGCATCTATTTATTAGAAGCTTTAATACAGTGTTGCATGATGCTTTTGGCTAGGTGGGAGTGCTTTGCAAGGAGTAATGTACCATGTGCTTCCTGGGCATTTTATGTGCCGAATGGAAATGGAGTAATTTAGTGGTAAACCTTCATCGAAGCTTTTTATGCGCAGCCTATGTTTCTACTGGGCAGGAATGGTACAAATTCTTGAATTTGCTTAACATTATATAACTACCTTTCTATGCAAACACAAGGAGATGATGGACGGAGCGCTGAAACTTTTCAGACACTCACCCCCAGTCACAGATCTGGGTTGAATCCATCATCGTTCTTTAGATCACTTCACCACCCCAGTTCAGACACAGCTATATGCAAATCAGTCTTGACCGTGTGCCTCATGGGAACAGTCCAGCCCGAACTGCCAAGCCATATCTTCCCTGGACCGGAAACAAGCATCCTGGGACTGGTTTCGGGCTAACAGCCCTCATCAGCCAGGCTAGCTTGAATCCAGTGGCAAAGTGAGCAAGGGACCCACGTCTGGGCATACCCTGCCAACTTAGGACGAACAAAGCAAACACAAGGAGATGATGGACGGTACGCTGAAACTTTTCAGACACTCACCCCCAGTCACAGATCTGGGTTGAATCCATCATCGTTCTTTAGCTCACTTCGCCACCCCAGTTCAGACACAGCTATATGCAAATCAGTCTTGACCCTGTGCCTCATGGGAACAGTCCAGCCCAAACTGCCAAGCCATATCTTCCCTGGACCGGAAACAAGCATCCTGGGACCGGTTTCGGGCTAACAGCCCTTATCAGCCAGGCTGTTTACTACCTTTCTATGGCCAAATTAGGAAACGTTAGCAATGATGCAAAACATAAAGCTAATTCTTTTGGCATCTTTTTACTGCTTGTAATAGGAAAAGGCCTATATTACATGAAGATTTATGCACTTTGGAAAAGCATATAGTAAATTGAATTTAACTTAGTTTAGCAAAAGAAAGTAAAGAATATTTTTTTTCTGATTTACAAAGGCAATAAATGTAACTGGGCTTGAGGCAAAGTCAATTTGTCTGTCTCACATTCCTAAAACATGGTATGGTACCAGAATACTGTGATCTAAATATTGCCTGATAAAAATAGTGTCATAAATATGTAGTGCAAAATGTATATGATCAGCACCTCACCAATTGTAAAACATTGTATAGTAAAGAAAAAGAAAAAGTATATAGAGCAAACTTTAAAAAAAACATGCATCAAAGTGCTACAAAAAACAGCCTTGCCAGAATGGCTTATGCATGAAGGCTTAAGTGAAGAAGAATACTTTAGAAACTTGCAAAAGAGAAGCACTGTCAAGCTTGATATCTGGGGGCAGAGTATTCCAGGGGTATTAAGAGAATAAAGAAAAGGCATTTAAGGAAAAGTAGATGCCAGAATTACTTTAGCAATGGCTAAGAATACCTCATCCAGTTGCAAAGCTAGATGCTCCTATAAAAGGTCAAGCATGACCACTTCTCAATGCTCAAGACTTTAAAACACGAAGACAAGGAAAATATTGTTTTACACTGCTGGAACAAAATATTCAGGTAGGTGTACAAACATGATATCTCAATTCTCGTGTTAAATAAGACCTCTAGCAGGGCTCTGACCAACCAGCCTTCTGATCTAGGCTTCAGGTAAACTGAATTTGTGCCCACCATGGAAGGTGTCTTTCCTTGCTTGCACTATTGCTCCTAGAAACTATTGCTTGGGGGAGTTGTGTGGGTCCAGAGGAAGATTTTCTGTGTGGGATTGGCAGTAACCTATAATGCTGGAATGCTCATGTAGACTGAAATCATTTGTAATGGGTAAATGGGACCAGCACGCACTGTGCTCCTGTGACAGAACACAGATGCAGGAACACTTTAATTGCATTTCCTAAGGGAGCATTGATAATTTTAGCTACACAGAATTTTGCCAAGATGGTCTTCATAATCCTATAGTCCTGAAAATCGACTATGAAAGTGTGATATGGTCCTAGTTTTTGAGGTTTCTCCAGAGATACCCTGAGGGCCCAGGCAGTAGACAGATCCGATGACTGAATCAATTTGAGTCTACTACTAGGGTGTCCTTTAACAAGTCAGATAAAGATGTTTTTCTATGTCTGTATTAGTCTGCACCCCTCTGGTATCCCCAACAATCGGAGATTTGCATGGTGCAATCAGATTAGAATCAGTTTCTTTCTTAGCGGGCATTTTGTTTCTGACACTGCGATCCCTTTCTCTATCTTGGCAACACTTTTTTTAAACATACAGAACGTTTTTTATCAAGCCCATTCAAATTAAATGTGAACTCCCCATGTTCCTTTTTCAGAACTTCTTGAGTCTCGTTTTATTTGCCACATTTTTATAGGAATATTTTCTAATATTTGAATCAAGAAACTCTGTAAAGGCTGATATCTAGGGAGACTCAATGGACCTTGAATTAGCCACATTTGGGGGCATATTTACAAGCCCCTATTGGAAGGGGTGTCCCTTCCTGCTCATAAACAATAAGTAAAAAATGACGTTTTGCAACTTCTATGTGTGCTGCACTATAGTGCAAGGGTGTCTGCGTTGGCGCTAGGCTGCTAAATTTAGCGCCAGCGCAGGAGGAAACACAGGGCTGCACCATATTGTTCTAAATATGGTGCAGCCCAGCGTTTCAGAAGTGCCGGAGCGTGGTGTTAAGATAAAAGGAGGCTAACGCCACGCTCCGCCACTTCTCTAGTAAATATGCCCCTTGGTGTCCATAGAGTGTCAGACAGTCAGCAGGATCCTTCGTATTCATAGCAATACACATGTAAGAGATGCTGATGTCACCAATGGCAAGACACCACTTCCAGGAGAGTTAAAAGCTGTGGTAGGAGATTTTCAAACATTTAAATGATTAGGTAGTGGCATGTGGTTTCCCTACAGCAGTTGTTTTACGAATAAATTAATATATGGGAAATATTCTAAAAGCAAAAGAAAGAGGACATTTGCCTCATGCAAGGTATTAGACAAGGTGTTGAGTGGGAGATGGTTTTATATAGTTTTTAATTGATTAGCCACTAAAATAAATGGGCACTTTTACTCAATAGATGTAGCTGCACTCCAGTATTCCCTGCGAATATTTGCTGCCCCTCATCTGGATCTACACTTCTCTATGCTGCCAGTAACAAATACTTTTCTGGAAATCTTGAGGTGTTTAGCTAGTTGGTATCTCTCTTTAGCTGCCTCGTCTTGTTTTTTTTTTACATTTATTCTATGAAAAGAGTTGCTTTTTTCAAAAGTCCTTTGTAAAACACTCAGACTTACAAAGTTTTACTGCACAATATGAAAATGCTAAATAAATAATGAATTAAATAAATTAGCAAGAACAAAAGGAACAGAAACTAGAGGATCATATAATGTGTTATGAAGTCACTTGTCATAGTATACATGCACCAAAAGATTTCAAATTGGGAACTGGTATAGTTCTTCATCTAAGCCTGAAAACTCATCATTAATGGTGTGCATATACATGCAGTTGGACTTAAACATTTTGCTCTACCACGACTTCAAATTTGTAAAAGATGCTAACACCTACTTTCGAAAAAGGCACTAAATTCGGTCAACTACTTGCAAATAAGGGTGCAGGGCCCCCAAAGGATTGAGGCAAAATGGAATTTAAGGATGATTTCAGTCAACACTAATCAACTTATTTGTGTTATGTAATGATTCACAAAAAAGATAAAGAAAGAATTGTAAAAGTGTATACATTACCTGCTATACAAGCAGTCATAAAACAGGCAATAGTGCCAGCAATCATTGCACGGATAGCAGCACCGGCGATATCACCTTTCCTCCCAGGAGCCATAGTTGCTGAAAACAAATGGGGCATAGCGGAATAATTAAATATATATATAGTTTTATTGCTAAAGTGCTACACGTGCAGGTCTAACCCTGCCTCAGATAACCATTTATGAAAGCTGCATAAACATCTAAATAAGGCAACACAAATTTACAGCAAAATCACTAAGGGGAAAATACATGCATAAAAGCAGGAAGGTGGCAATTGCAAACCATTAGATCCGTAATTTAAAAGATGTGCTTGCTTTTGGGTCAGGCTGCTCAGCAGTTGAATAGATACCCATATCTGAATTTGTTTACCTTTTTACTTGCCTCCTTCGGACCTAATAGGTAAGGTCCTGTGTGAAGTCTTACTGCGATATGACTTTTCGAGAATGACCCTCACAAAGCATGATAACGCCATTACAGGTTATCATCAGACATTATATTTGGATGTATTTGTTTAATATACGCCCTGTCCCTTCCATTTTCCAGACAGTAGATATTGGGATGCTGAAAACGGATGCACCTCTCGACGGTGATGTAAACCGCATTCTTCAGCTGTACCTCCAACGAAGACAGAATTGACAACATGTGGTGAAAAAACTGAAATACTGAAATACATTCATATATGTCTATCAAAATATCTATAAAGTATTTCCAGTAGGGAAAGAAACGTGAGGTGCGAACAAAAATTATCTGTTACAGATAAAATTTGAAGCCATGGGGCGGCATCAATTGCTGAAACATCCCTGTATGCTTCCTACAATGTAATACGATAATGCTGAATAGTTACTCTGGCGAGTGATTCAGGCCGTGTTGGGTAAGAATCAGGTGACACTTACCCTTCTCTCCCCATTTATTCTGTAAAAAATGTAAATGACGTTTAGAGGAAAACAACTGGTTACCTTTGCAACTGGTAACCACATTTCCTACTGAATGTGGCATAAGGTCCCAATATTGTGTTTTTAGGCCTTAGTGTATGAAGAAAGATTTATATTTTCGAGTACACGCCCAATCTTGATATATTATATTATCTGCCTTGAGGAATTCTACAACAGTCTAAAAAATAATCTTCGGTAACATGAATGGCTTGAATCCAAATTATATTCGTTTTATACTCTTTGATAGTGCTAACAGAATGTGGTGCACTAATGCAATGAGTTCGGATCTCGACAAGGTTGACTCAGGCTTTCATCTTTCTGTGGTGACTATATTGAATTGGAATTACATCTGTTATACAGCGCTTAGAAATGCCAGAATGTGCAATGAAGTGTTATATAAAAACAAGCTATTAATAAAGTGTTACATCATTTGAAATTTTGAGCATTTGCTGGCTATGTTGAGATTCCGTTAACCAAATATTTCCATGCTTACTTCGGCTTTTTCACAGCGATATCTAATTGGAAGCAGCGTTGAAACTGAAAGAGGTATTTTCATTGATAACCAAATTAGACTGTTTTATGTCGGTATAATAAAAAGGCAAGGCCCATCCTCGTTAATATGTCATCCCTTGAATCCTTTCAGGTAGAAAGCACTATATTTTTGCTGGCCTTTGCCAATCATTCACATTCTTAGCCTCCTAATTCATGGCAGATAATCATTGTTTGCTGACAGTTTTCCCATGATGCAAAGCATGCACATGACATGACTGAAGCCAGCCTGACAAACCAGAAAACTATGGGGCATGTGTACAAGGAAATGGCGCCATTTCCAAAATGCAGGGATGCACCATATTTGCAAAGAATCCGGTTTACCTAGCGCGGGATGATTGTTTATGTGCAGGAAGGTGTCCTTTCTTGTACAGAAACAATTAATAATGGGGTTTTGCTCTTTCTATGTGTGCTGCAGAATGCAGCACACATAGAAAGAGCAAACAACGAGGAGAAATAAAAGTATTTCCCCTCGTTGCACCAATCTAAGGCCTGCTTTTGCATGGCTTTAGTTTTTGCCGCTGCCTCAGATTTACACATCCTTGTAAATCTGGGGCAATGTCCAAAAGGAAAGGGTGTTGCAGTGGAACGTCCACAGCAACACCCATTGCATGCCCCTTTCACGCAGATACTTGCGTGAAAGGGTACCATATTTACAAAGCAGCGTTAAGCCACCAAAAGTGGCTTACCGCCACTTTGTAAATATGGAGCAGGACCCTGCGCCACCCAAACGTCGGTAAAAGTGACACTCCGGTGGCGCAATTCCCTTGTAAATATGCCCCAATGCCCTTTATTCAAGCTCTTGTGGGTTTTATCTGAATGACAATTGTTACTGAGTAGGTTTCAGTTTAAGATCATGACGGAGCATAAATCAAGAGCCTTTCACCCTCACTTCCAGAGGGCATTGGGATATGGAATAAAAATGCTGCTTATTATCCACAAGCTGCCACTATCACATTGATGCAATCTGAAGTCTTCAAATCCCCATTTTAGCCAAGCATTTCGAAAGATACACTCCCCACCACCCCAAATACGCTTTCAGTGTCCACTGATGTTAGCTAGTAACTTGGAAAGGCCATATGTCTCACATGAAGTGCATAGAAAATTGCTGACAATACTTTACTTATACACAGAGTTAAGATGCACAAGAATGGTATGCGTCGTACTTAGTCCTCCTATTTGGATCCCAAGAGAGCCAAAGTTGGCAAATCCACAGAGGGCATAGGTGGCAATGGTTTCAGAACGTACCTAAAAACATGAAAAGTGCAAACGGTTACTAATTTTATTCATTTTTAATTAAAAAAAACAAGTTTTAAGTAGCCTGAAAAAAATCAGCTACTCACACTTTAATATCCATTATGTGAATACTTTCGAGATTCTATGTGAAGGTGGAGGGTAGGAGTAGACGCAGAGTGTGAGAGGGAGAAGGTAAGCGAGTGTGTGTGCGGGAAAGAGAAACTGAAAAACTCACGTAGCTGAGTGAGGATCTGGTGCCAGAGTATTTTTACATGTGCCTGAGTTTTTCTGTCATTCAGATATGGCCACTGAAAACAAACTGGCTAAACTAAATTGCAATGAAAGTGAGACACATGGGAGAACCTGTGACAAGCAGCTTGGCATGGCGGATATAGCTGAAGAGAGGGTGTGCCTGCTCTCAAAGGAAGACTGCAGATTCCTTTTGTAGGTCTGATATTTAATGAAAAATATATTGTACTCTATGCATACTCTATACTCTAAGGGGCTCTTGGTCACCCTTCTTCAGCCACTGGCTTCTTTGGCTCAGGAACTTCAGCCAGTGGCTTGAGACATTGTCCATCGCATCTTTGATCAGCCCACAAGAGTATTTTAGTCTCACTCTCTATTAGCTGTTTGGGTGTGTGCATCTGCCTCAATTGGAATGCACAGTGGACTATTTTACATATGTGAATGCTCCCATTAACAGCTGCTCATTCAAATTATCTAACTGGCTAAAAAAGATGTTCTATGTCTGATGCTACCCTTCACTTGAAATAAGTGCAGATAACTTACCTACATAGTGTGCAAATTGTGGATCTGGAAATGTACACCAAGAGTCATGGATATGCAGAGAATGACCCGGAAACACCAGAATCTCCCACATGACGCTTCCAGGAGGACAACCCAGGGGGCACACATAGCATGCATTGATTGCTACCAATGAGGCTCGTGAGGCAAGGATACACACCATCTCAACGGCACTGCGTCTCCCTCACTCTCAGGCCCAAGAATGATCCTCGATGTACCACGCCACAGCCACATCACCCCCCACCTGAGGAACCTGCACTGGCTACCCGTCGACAGGAGAATCTCCTTCAAACTCCTCATCCACGCACACAAGGCACTCCACAAGACTGGCCCAGCCTACCTCAACAGACGACTCCTCTTCTACGTCCCCAACCGCCAACTCCGCTCCGCCGACCTCTCCCTCGCCACCGTCCCTCGCATTCGAAGAACCACCACCGGCGGCAGTTCCTTCTCCCACCTCGCCGCCAAGACCTGGAACACCCTTCCACTAAGCCTACGACAGACCCAAGACCTGCTGACCTTCAGGAGGCTACTCAAGACCTGGTTGTTCGACCAGTAGCAGCACCCCCTTTTTTCTCCCCCAGCGCCTTGAGACCCTCGCGGGTAAGTAGTGCGCTTTACAAATTCTGTGATTGATTGATTGATTGATTGATTAATTGAACTCAACACATAGCGGCTAGAGCGCAGCAAACTAAACAGGTAGACAAGTAATATACCTGGTAGAAAAACACACCACAGGGGTAAATGAGAGGTACAAATTTGGAAAAGAAGGCTGACACACGTGCCTTGCAGTATGACACGCCAACATCCCAGTTCAAATATCCCTCTGTTACCTTTATTTAGATCCTCATGCACAGATACGTACTATAGGATGAGCAGATAATGCAGACCACATACACTCTCATTAATGGAGATACACGATGATGTAAGTCTACTCATATATATATGTGCATGGCTGTAATCTGTATAAGAATTGTCAAACTGTATCAAAAATGTTAAATTCCAATAAAGAAATTTAAACAAAAAAAAAAAGAGTCATGGATATGCAGATGTCCTCAGCTTTGTGCAAAGGCTGTAGTTCCACTCACAGCTGACAGGGTTCTCACTAACTGGAGGTTGCTTAAATGCAAATCATGATTCACCGATTGAATGGGGTCTGCATGTTCTCTTATTTAGACATACAGAAAGGCTACCACCAGCTCGAACTGGAGGAAGGGCCGTGCTACATAATAACCTTTGTAACTCACTGTGGTTTGTTTCGGTACACGAGTCTCAGTTTTGATGTTTGCTCAGCAGCGAAGGTATTCCAAGAAGAATACTGCTGTTTTCTCAAGGAATGCCCAACTGCTTGAACTACAGTGACAATATATTACCCTTGAACATTGATCTAAGTCTGCCAAGCCCTTCAGGATGATTGCATCATGTTAAACAGAGCAAAGTGCCACTTTGGGGCAACCTCGCGGAAATTCTATGGCCACATTTTCTTGCAGGAAGAAATGTGTCCAGATTTGAACAGTCTCAGCCCTGGCACAGGCTTGTCAACCTGAAATTGTCTTGGCTCTGCACTCCTTCCTAAGGTTAGCCAGCAACAGTGCTTACCTGACTTTGCGTCAATCGGCACACCCTTATGAGAACTAACAAAGAAGGGCTACATCTTCAAATGGTCCCAGCAAGGCAAAGCAGCATTTGGAAATATACAGGCAAGAATGACTGAGGCAGGAAATCTACCATATTTGACACCTCCTCACACACTGAGCTGGTAGAGGATGAGAGTTCTCTCGGCTTAGGGCCCATTCTTGCTCAAAGATACATGGATCCTGATGCTGCTCAATGGGTTTTTGCCTATGCTCGTAGCAGCCTTACAGCCCCAAAAACAGCATACTCACAGGCAGAAAAGGAGAGCTTTGCAGTAGTGCAGGCATGTGAAAATAAATTGCCATCTGTTTATATATCGTAAATCTTTCACAATCATAACCAATCACCAAGGACTACTCTCCATTTTTGGAAACCCCAGGGTGAAGATATGCCACATATAGAAAGATAGAGACTTCGTCTTCAGTACTATGAATTCAAATTCCAACATTACCTCAGCAAAGACAAAAACCTGCTGTTTTTGTCGCTAGAGTTCCCATCACCACACTGAAACCCCATGGCTGAAGAGTACCTTCACAATGTCAACAGACAATTATGCCGGAGTGCGCTGAGGAAATGAGAGCTCACCAGAGAATTCTACTATCAAAAAAATAGGGGATTCGAGCTAAACTCGCAGAGTAAGTTAAAAAACACATGTAAAAGACCACATTGAAGGTGGCCAAGGATCTTCTAGTTTTTTATGTAGAGCTATAAAGAAGGTCTTCCAATAAACCTTTTTATAGTAAATGTGACTTAACCACGAACGTATTTGATTTAGTGTACAAAGTTTAGTACCTTATATTGGTGATTAAAAACAGTTTATGCATCTCTTTAAACATAAGCACGTTACAATTAGATACATATTGACAAAAATGACATTTGTGACCCATTTTGCAGCGCCGACTGTACCTTCGCATTATTTATGTGCAAATGAATCAACCTAAGTGTGGTGACAATGGTATAACCCTTACTTTAAACAATGATACATTAGGATCAATGCATGTCAAGGATTAACATTAAAATTAAAACCTGTATTGTGTATTTATAGCATATTAATATACATTTACAAAAAGGTTTATTGGAAGACCTTTATAGCTCTACATAAAAAACTAGAAGATCCTTGGCCACCTTCAATGTGGTCTTTTACATGTGTTTTTTAACTTACTCTGCGAGTTTAGCTCGAATCCCCTATTTTTTTGATAGTAGAATGACCTTTACAGCTGATCCCCAGCAGAGGGCAATCTTGTCAAGCACGTAGCATCCACACACGAGGACGCAACAGAAACGTAAATGCCGCCAAGAGGATTCTATTAATAGAAGTGAAGGGAGGCTCCCGGGAAGGCAGCTTCCTGAGATTAATTTCCAGTGACACGAAGGGAAAGGTAAGATGGAGATGTAATTGTCTCCACCAGCTTTCTAGTGAACCCAATGCCCCACAAAACTTTTCCCTTAACTAACGAAAGTTTCTCCTTTCTAAAATTACTTCACAGAGAACTCGTAGGCATTAATTAGCCTGGAGTCCGTCATGAAAGCTTTGCCTGGAGGTGATCAGCCCCGGCAATGTGTGCCCATTTGAGAAGCATTGAATAATTACAGGAGACCCCGAGCGCCAGACGCCGGAGGTTAGTAGCCAACATGTTTGCACTTACTTACGATCTACTCACTAATTTTGACTACATGTAGTTATTTAAGGCAACTAATTGCAACTATCTCTCATTCACATAGAGTTGCAGGCACGCTGTGCATTTGAACTGACAGTACCTATAATCTGATATCCAGGTGGAATCTTTATTCAAGGTGAGCTAAGACACATGGCCTCACCGTATATGATTATAAATGCCCGACCCCATCTAAAATGCGCACATTTTTCTTGAACAGGCCACACACAGACTCTACATATAGTCCTGAGGAAGACCCCTTTTGACGATCAATTTATCGCAATATTATCTGGGGTCAAAACAATGACGCATACTTTCAAGTGCTATTGATCACCCATAACAATCGAGAATAACCAGATCGATTGCAAGTCGGGATTGAATCAGATTTTCATTTTTCTCACACTGTGTCTAAATGTTTTGTCTTGAATATATGTTCATTTGTTATGTATATATTGTGTTGTGATATGTAAATAGGTTTATTTTCACTTCACGTTATGTTTCAATAAGTGTAAATACACATCATATGTCTGTGTGTGCATATATATGTCCTGTTCTCAGTGTTTTGAGTGCAAAGTTTTCACGAAATTGGTTATAAAATCACATAATAATTCAGAAGTACATGTGTTTTTTTGGGCGTTATTTTGATTTCTTGCATTAAATGTTAGTCTCATCTGAGAAGAGGGACCAATTAAGTAAATAAGTTGGACGCTTTTTATAAGCTGATAGGTGGCAATTTTGAGTTGGGCAGACTACAAGTTTTATGCTGTTGCTGTAAAATTTACAAATGTACACTTGTCAGGGTAAAACTTCCTTGAATGGCCCGACGGAGCATGTGCCATCAGAAGTAAGTCATCTGACCTTCCGCCATATTTAGACCTTTTTTTTTTTAAGTCTATGTCACCGCCAGGCGTATCTTGATGGTGAGAAACAATAAGAAAAAAATAAGAAAATTATCCCACACCATGGGAGAAAGCTGGTATGTGGGGGGTCATTATTTTTTTCTTCTTCAAAAACAAACTACTGCTTTGGAAGTTTGTTTTTGGGGGAAAAAACTTTGAAGAAGCCTAACGGCCATCAGTCATGTTTCAGGGAGTGACCCATTAAACTATTCCTATAAATTTGGTAGGTGGAATTAAGGCAGTAAAGACCCCCCGCTATCCTGTCTGCCTTTACTCGGTCTGCTAAATCCTAAAAAAGGCCCTCTGTCTAGTGTGGCACAGTGGGCAAAAACCAATGGTGTGGAATGCTACCCCAAGGGATTGCCAATAATAAGACTATTTGTAAGCATTCGTCCCATCACCTTTTGAGTGTTGGATTGCCAGTAGTATGCCTGGAAACCTGAGACTGGCATAGCTTTTGAAGCCTGCTACTGCCAATGTTTGTGAATTCTAAAAAGTAGTACATTTGCATCCATTCAAGGAGTACTGCTATAGTTGCAGATTTGCTATTATTTGATAAACCCGTCACTAAGGGGCATATTTACATACAAGTGGTGCAACGCAGCACAGCAAGAAAAGTTGCTCCTCTGTCTTGTGCCACCTGAAGAGAACAGAACTGCGCCATATCTTCAAAGAAATGGCGCAGTTCTGCGCTCTCCTTACGCTGGTGCACTGTGGGCTGCCTAGCGCCAACGCAGTCACCCTTGCACCATACTACATTGGTGTCTTTGTTATGGTCAGGTTGGGTTTTGTGCACAACAATGAGGAAAAAGAAAGATATTTCTCCTTGTTACACCAGCTTCAAGCAGGCTCACCATTTTGTTGCAAACCCATGTCTACAATGCGCCGCAATGCATTACTTTTTCTTACAATGCCATGAAAATCGACGTTTGCCTGACACTGTAAATATGAAAAAGCATTTTGCGTTGTGCTGTGTTCAAAAAGTGAACCAATCCTGATGCAAAATCTTGGTAAATCTGGGCCTAAATATTTTTACGTTCATGATCCAAAGATGAACAAATTATAACCTCTTAGGGGAATCAGGAGGACAAGAAAAACCCACACATACATAACAGTCCCGATTCAAGTCCTCCAGACCCAACAATACAGACAAGAATGTAATGTTTTGGGGGGTGTTGTATGCTAGGTTGCTAACCTTCTGGAAGTCCCAAAATTTGCCAGAGCCAGAAGTGGGGCCTGCAGTTTTTCGGACTGGCGACCTCAAACTCTGTCACACACTTCAGCAGCCTTTCAAAGAGAGACAAGTTTTCCCTACTTGAGACGGTGATTAAAAACTTTGGGGCATAATTACAAGCTCCTTGCGCCACTGGAGCGACACTCTTTTTGATGCTCCGGTGGTGAAGTGAGCTGGCCCTTATTTACAAGGACACACAAAGCCACCTTACGTGGCTTTTCATGGCCTTGTAAATATGGCCCCCTTTCAAGCATTACTCTGCGTGAAAGGGGCGTTTCATGGGTGTTGCCGTGGGTGTTCCCAAACAACACCCATGAATTCTGACGCATTCCCAGATTCAGAAGGATTTGTAAACCTGGGAATGCGTCAGATTCTAACATCTCCCCAGGGGAGGCATAAAAGTGGCGCAACGAGGCACCATGGTGCAAGAGTGCCTGCGTTGGTGCTGGCAGCCTATTGTGCGCCAGTGCAGAGGACACCACAGGGATACGTCATATTGTTGTAAATACGTCACATCCCTGCACTTTCCAACGCAACTCAGCGCAGCAAGATGGCTTGCAGCGCCACCCTGCATCATTAGCTTGTAAATATGCCCCTTTGCTTTATAAACAAGCTTTCCCACTCCAAGTGTGTGTGTGTCTCTGTGTGTGTATGCGCGCATGTGGGGGTGTGTGTGTGTGAGAGGAAACAGTGTGTGTGTGTGTATGTGAGGAAATTGGACCTTGATGTACACGTCTTTTGTGCAAAAATACTTGAATATTTATAAATTAAACATACAATGCGTATTCTAGCATGCGAAACACTGAATAGCATGTTTAGAAATGTGCTACTTACAGACATATACTGTTTAATCCCATTTATGTACATTGGACCCCTGTGTTTCCTGTTTGTGATCAAAGCTGCAAGGTTTTCATAAGCGACAAACTCATTGAAGAAAGTTTTGTATCCTAACAGCTTTCCAACGATAAAGCTGTCTTCCCAGTCCACGCCCATCATAAAGGAAAATGGCATAAAGACATATGAACAAATGACCTGCATAATGGAAACAAATGGATTCTTGAATTAGAAAAATGATGTGGAACATACAATATCCAATTCACGTATAAAAAGGTTACAACGTTATTTACACGCCTTTCACTGAAGTGTTCTTGTTTGAGAATATCAAAAACTTACAACAAATGTGTGTTGTATGGACAGTAAAAGACACTCATGGTGGGAAAATATTGATAACTATTTAAGACAAAAGAAAGCCCCTATCTATGAAAATGAAAGCCCTTTAGTGATTTACGGATTCCTTGAACAGGAAAAATATAAATTATTATAATGATATTAAAAAACAAATCTCTGTTTGCACAAAGTGACAAACAGGTCCTCCAGATGTCAGTGGCCTAGAGCAAAATGATGGGGTTCCCCTGCAGATTGTGGTGAGGGCCACAGAAACTCCCATATCAGTCTCATAGATACTCACTGGGTTGAGATTGAATTGGGAGCCCCCTAAAGGGGAGGGCTCCTACGCTGCAGGGGCTGCTGGGGCCTGTGTTACGCGGGTCCTTAGGAATAACAGGAATCTTTGTTGGGAGGAGGGGTTTGCATTTCCGGTGGTCGAGACCTCAAAATGTCCATCTTTTATGTGTGTAGAAATGTAACAAGAGATCCCTGTATCTAGAGTGTTGTTGGGTTACGAGTAAGTTAGTAGTGTATTGTAAATGCACGGTTGGTAAACTATAAATAAACTGTACTTGAGAGAATACGGAATAGACTGCCTGCAGTAGTACACAGAATGCAAAATTCTGCAATGCAGAGAGATTTGTCATCTTTCCTTTCAAAAAGTAAAAGGTCCTGGACTTTGGAGTAGGCAGCTTTACTAATATATTTCTCAGTTGTTTGGACTGTAAAAAATAATTTGTGAAATGATTTTGCTTTAACGAGTTAATCTCTGGGCCGATCATGCAGCATGCTAATGGGGCTACTAGCAAATCTAAAGATGATTGAGTGGCTCATGTAAATGATGCAGGGTGCAGGTTGGAAGGGAGTAGACATAAGGCCATTCAGTGCTAACTGCCCTTTCAGGCCTCCCGTGGATGTCTTCACATTGAAGATTCTAGTGTGTACTTCTTTAAAGTATTACCTAGGGACCCACGATGATCATAAGTCGGCCCGGACTCCTAGCTTCACGGCCCAAGCTAGTGTAGTCAATCCCCTTTGTTAGTGAAAACGTTGCTGATAGACAAATTGCCAAAAAACAAATGGCGTTGTCATGATCCATTTCAGCGACCCTGACATAGCACTATCGCTATGCTGACCGGGAACCGTAGAAAGGCAGGAGAGATCAATGGTACCATGAATAAGGGTCATATTTCTGATGCCCTTGTGTTGTCCTTGCATCACACAAGGCGAGCAAGGACAATACCAAGGCCTGATTTGCATGGCTTTGTAAAGAAATGTAGGTAAGGCACCTGCTTGTGCTGTATTGCGTTACATTTTAGCATGGGAAGCGTTCAATGGGTGAAGCCTGGGCATTCCCATGCATCCTACCATTGATTTTGGCACTTTCCCAGATTTACAAAGACTTGTAAACCCGGGAATGCATCAAAATCCTATGCCTTCTCAAGTGAGGCGTTAATGAGAATAAATATCTTTATTTTACTCTCTCCCTTTAATGCAGGCAGCGAAGCAACTTTGCTTACTGCCCTGTGTTGAGTGAAAGTTAAGTGAATGTGCCCCGAGGTGTCTGAATGAGCCTCGAGGGTTAAGGAGTCCTTCCGAAAGCTAATGACAGAATGTAATAATCCACAGTTTCATAAGTATTCAGCACCACCTCTATATCAAGTCAAGTTCTAAAGGATATGTGTGCCTCCTTTTGCCTAGCTACCGAAAACCATTATGACCTGTTTGTGAGTTAATACTAGGGGTTAGCAGAATTTACAGATTTTCACTTTGTGGAAATACATGGATTTACAGAAAAACTCTATAAGAATCTGTGGAATCTCACCAACAGGTGGAAACTATGCAGCTTGCACTACAATTTAGCACCGGTAGCACGAGCAGCGGTGAAAATCAGTGTGAACTGCACCATGCGTTGTGCAAGAACGCACGGCCATTTGAGTTAATTTTGCTGCTGCTCGAGTAGAAAAACGACTCAAGCTGAAGCAAATCCACCTGAATGGCAGTCCTCTGACTGCTCGCGAACATCAGCGACCCCCGTGTTAGAAAACGTGCTAGGAGATGCCAAATCTCACTCGCTTTCACCAGCTTGCATATTCTGAAGCCTCGCAGGAGAAACATTCCACCACACAGCGTTTGGGGGAATTTGGCAACAACTTCGCATAAAGAGTAACGTGGAGTGGGCAGAATTCCAGCACTTCTGTGGGGGGAAAGGAACATTCCGCCCTCCCCTAATAAATACAAGCCTTCTGAATCAGAAACAGCCCATTTGTGAAAAGTAAGTACCCTGGGTGAAGAAATTGTGCTAGTAACAGACAACATCTCTTTAAAAAGTATGATAATATGAATTTTTCTAAGGTCTATGGCAGGTTCCAAAACACTGGCTAGATGGGCATACTGTTTTGAACATTAACTTGAAACTTTGATCATTTGAAGTATTTAATACCGAGAAATGTAAAGTCAGTTCTTTATTGCGTGTAGATATTTACAGAATCAAAAGTACTGTAGAGGATGTATTGCAAATGCCTTCATTGCTACAGAACATTGAGACTAAAATCATTCATTAACTTTGGTTCAGATGACGTAATGCTTTGCTGTGTTGTCAATTCTATTTACAGCTATACCTATATAGACCTTGGGTTTAGCCAAAGATTGAAATGAAGAAGTAGAATATTGGATAGTCTATGAAAAGTGAATGGAAAGAAATGTCCTTCTCTATTCACTCCTACTGGGAATGAAGATGCGGTGAAGGCACTTGTGAAGGTCTGGTAAAGTAATTTATTTTGTTTGTTACTTGCAGCATCATCCAAGGATGCTTGTTCTGTATGCTCTCAATGACAGCCTTAGCATAAACAGGCGGATTCGAAATCTAGTTAATCACTGGTTATCTGCCACAGCAGAGAAAAACAGAAGTTATTTTGCACTGCTCTGACGTCGCCAATGGTATTTCTTGCATGCTTGGTGTTCTTTTGCCTCATCTAGTTCTCCAGATACCCAAGACGTGTAGCAGTCCTCCATCTCACCTGCATTCTCCGGATTCTCTCAAGAATGCGGAGAACGCAGGTGGAGCTCTGCTTACTGCATTCGCCCCCTTCCCTGTTAGTGCGGCTATCTGTAGACCAACACTAACAGCGAAAAGCATGCCATACTGATGAACAGCTTCACAGGGTGAAGGGTGGGGAGAGGGACTGCTAAGATGCAGAGAGGGTGATGTTGGAGGAAGAAGTGTGTGCCAGTTGACTATTATTTTGTATTAGGATTAGAGAGGGTGTTGCAGAGGGTGGGCGAGAAGGCTAGAACGGCATGAGCAATTTGGGTTTCTTATGTTTCTAATGATAAAATAGTTTTACCTATAATACTTTCCATTCCCCTTACAATGCTTAAAGTGCTTTCTCAATTGTTGAGTAAGTCGTTATTCTGTATGGATAATTTGTGGTCCTTACCGGTGACTGAAATGCTCCAAACTGTATTGGCTTCCTGGGAGCTCTTCAGGTGTATGATTCAAGGAGTGTTGGTTGTGCATTGGCCTATGTATTTAAAATTGGGTGCAGTGAGTGAGGATAGGAGGCGAGGTAGGGATGGTGAGTGGGGCTTCAGTGGCCCATGAGAATGTGTGCTGCAGAGAGTGTGAGAGATCGGTGCAGCCGTGCATGCATTTACTTGCCATCTACATATTGATGTTGTTATATATAGAGGTTGAATTGTTGATGGTATCCGATTAATCCACCATGCACTGCTGTGGAAAGGAATCAGATGCCCTTATAGTGTGTTATTGTCCTTTCCATAGTGCTGTGCTGTGGGATTAATCCACTAGAGACTTGGAGTAAATGATCTTGTAACATGTTCCTCCATTTGATAGGGAAAACATGGGTAGTCTTCAGAGGTTGGGCCATGTTTCGGGGAAAGGTGTTTTTATATTTTTATCCTGAATTTTAAATGGTTGCTGATCATGTTTATTTTCTTGGGAAGGGTATTCTGTAGTTTGTAATTTTGTACTGAGAAGTATCTTCCACATATGCGGTTTCTGCTGTAAGGAGGAATTATTATTAGCAGTGCCAATCTTGATATGAGGTTTCTGCTTTGGTTGCAGAGTTGCAATTTGGATTAGAGAAAAATTGGTCCAGTCTTGTGGACTGCCCAGTGTGCAGTGCCAAGCGTTTTAAAGGATATTTTTCTTGCAAAGGTTATCTAGTGTAGGGCTTTTAAGACAGGGGTGATGTGGTCATGTCTGTTCAGGAGTATAACCTGTCTGGTAGCAGCATTATAGATTTGCTAAAGTTTGTTGATTAAGCATTTGTAAGCCAGATGTAGCTTCTTTGCCACAGCTTAGACTTGACAGCACGTGGGTTCCTGAGGCTTGGATCCTATGGGGGTTGCCTATGTAAGGGAAAAATCTGTGGTAATGTTCTCTTGATGCTGAAGACCCTTTTTGTCAAATTGTTGTCCTGTATTTTGAGTGTGAGTTTGGAGTCCATGATCCCCCCCAGATTCTTTACCTCTGTTGATGCGGTAGGAGGAGGTCCAATCTACTTACCCCAGAATGTAGTTGAATCGTGTGGTTTCCATGTTTCACAGGTTAAGATCCCAGTTTGGAGGGCTTTAGGTTCAGATGATTTTAGCATCCATTTGTTGACTGTTTATAAGTATTTGGTAAGTTCCAATCTCTCATGGTCTGATGGTCTTACCAGTTTAAGGATAATTTTGGTGTCATGGGTGTAGTTGTAACAGGTGAGATTGAAGGAGTTTATAAGCTCAGGTGAGCCTAATTATACATTAAAGAAAAAAGGTGAGTCGTTGAGCCTTGAGGAACACCTACCCTTTGAACAAATGGTGCTGCTGGTATGGAGGTAGGTACAATTTGTGCTGTGTCTGTGAGAGAGAGTACTGAATCAATTTTAAGGCTGTGCTCTGTATTCCTGTATCCTTTGGTCCTTTAAGTAGGTAGTGTTGGCCCCTCAGCATCAAAAGTTGCACCGAGGCCAGTAAGAGAGTATGTTCTATTGTGTTCTTGATGTCATCTGAAATTGCAACTAATGGTGAGTCAGCATCTCTAACAGGTTGGAAAACTGTTTGTTGCTCAGAAAGGAGGTTGTTTTTCTCTAGGAAATCTGAAATCTGGATGAATGCTCCTTTTTACAGCATGCAAGAAACCACACTTCGAAACAGGTCTATATTATGTTGGGTCCTTGGGGTTTAGACTTTGCTTCCCCAGAATTGGTTTGATGTAAGATGTTTTTTAATTTGCTGGTGAATTCTCCAGATGATAATATTTGTTGATTATTGCTCTGGCCAGTGTGGATGCAGGGGTAGATTCGAGAATGTTCCATGGTGATCCATAGATGTTGCTTGCTGTTATTAGTTCAGTTGTTTCTATTATGGACAGAAGACTAAGCAATCATAGTTTTGCATGTAGGTTATTAAGAATCACAATTCAGAGTTGTTGAAATAGTAATCTAGTTGCTGGCTGTCATGGTTAGGAAGATCCCTGTTTTTTTTTAGTAAGGTGATCTGCAAGAGAATTGCACACCTTTTGAGAGTCATTGGTATGATCTAAGGTGCGGTCTAGTTTACCGATGACTTTGAATAGTTCTTTAGTCAAGTTGGTGGCATCAGAACAGTACTTGGAGTAGTGCAATTTCTAGATTTCTGTTTTTTTTTTACAGAAGCATTGTAGTTTTTGCATTGTCTTAGTATCACGTTTTCATCTTTAGGCTCATGTGGTCTAGAATTAAGATTTTCATTTACTGTAGATTTATATTCATGTTGAGCCAATTCACCTTTTGCCACGGTTGGCTCTGTAAAGAAGATTTAAGAGAAGCCACTTTGTTGAGGGCGTCCGTGATGGAATTGGTTCATAGATATTAATGGGTTAATGTGTTGCATTGCCGGGAATTCCTTCTGGACTTATTGATGTTTAAAGTCTTCCATGGTCTGTTAAAGGAGATGTCATTAAGTTTTGAATAGAAGTAAATGATATGGTGGTCACTCCACGTGATGGGCTGTGTTTCTTTGACTGAAAGAAAATCCTCTGATGTGTATATGACAGCAAGGTCATAGCTAGCATCATATTCCCGGTCACGAACTGGTGGTAATTGAGCACCTCAAAGTTATTAAGTAGATCAGCCAGTTCGGTTTATCAAACAAGTTGTTGAGGTTTGATTGCATACACTTAATAGGACCACAAATTGTGTATTTGAAACAGGTTTGGTAGAACAAGGACATCCACAAATGAGGTATTGTGCGGAGGTGATCAGTAGATTAAAAGGAATGAAGTGCTGACGGACTAAGGTTGTGAACAGCGAATAAGTAAATAATCACACTCTGGTGCTGAATGAACTTTGATCATGGTAGTTGCTAGAGAGATTTTGTAGACTACAGCTATTCATTCATCACACCTATGTGG
This sequence comes from Calotriton arnoldi, assembly GCA_963921515.1. Classification (NCBI taxonomy): domain Eukaryota; kingdom Metazoa; phylum Chordata; class Amphibia; order Caudata; family Salamandridae; genus Calotriton; species Calotriton arnoldi. Next base: position 204,073 of record CAWUFW010002669.1, on the reverse strand, counting down.
TCTGTTTCTGTAGAGTGTTTTAGGTATAAGTTTGTTATGACTTCATACAGAATGGCTGGAGTATCATCTCCTATAAAGAACAGATCTAGGCTGGAATCATTAGGTAGGTCATGTATGTATATCCCATTATTTCTTAAGGCTCTAGCATTAATCGGGATGCAAAATAAATGTTTGTTGAGGTGACTAGAGGATTCAGTGGCTTTTTCTTGTTCTTGCTGTGTAGATACTTTATCTTAGAATAGTGGCTATAGGAGGTGGAAACTTGATGTCTTTTTTCTGTTCTTTGAGGTGCTTGTTGTCCATGGACCAGTTGGTCACTCGTGCAATTAGGGGCCAAATTTACTAACCTTTTCAAGCAAACCAGTGTAGCAAGGCAACTGGCTGTGCTGTATTGCGAGGAAGGGAGGGAGCAGGAATGCGCCATGTCTACTAAGATATGGCACACTTCTGCTCTCTCCTAGCGCTGGCACACTTGAGGCAGCCTAGTGCCAATGCAGGCACCCTTGCACCACTGTGCAAGGGTGTCTGCGTTACAAGGAGAATTGTTTTTGAGCAGGAAGGGATACTATGAAAAACCAATAACTGATACACAATGGTACAATGTTTATATGAAACAGTTCCCCCAAACGCTTTGGAGTGGAGACAGAACTGAAAAACGCAAGGGAAGTTTCTAATTTATTTTGCCAACAGCTTGACCCACTACATCTATCCTACATCTACTTCAACTTTTTATCTTTCTATCATTAATTTGTTCTTCATTGTACTGATTAAATGTACATGTTTATCATTTATTATGCCTAATATTGGCATTTAAATACCTGTTATTAGTTTAAACTTTAGATATTTTGATTAATTTTATCATTTATTTTATTACCTGAACCATAACCTTTAAAAATATGTAATTCATTTATAATTAATTTAATTTGCCTTAGCAAATCTAATATATAATGAATTTAATGTAATAAACTAACTTTGATCTTTAAATATATTTAATTAATATATATGTATTTTCATTATTAAGTGAACCCTAGTATTTAAATAATTTATAGCTCTACTTTAGGCTTTGTTTTAAAAATGATTTTGATTTAACGTAGACATAAAATATGCAAACAAATATCTGTGGGAGAAACCCTCCAAAGTCCCCTATTCTTTATTTGACTTATAATTATTAATTCATTTTATTAATATAATTTTATGTCATTGTCTTAATTGTTCAGTAACCCGTTACTTACAATTTGATTTTTACATTGGTGCTATAGTGGCCAGCAATGTGAGCCTCACCTTAGTTGTCTTCATGGCTGAGTTTGCATAGTTGTTAGGCGAAGTATTGGACTCGATGGAGAGGGGTGCACCTATCCTACACACGCAGTTCTCTATAATGCAGAGGCCCCCAATACATAGCAGAAGTACAAAAAAAACTAATTCCAGAAAAGAATGTTACTATACATACTTAGTGGAAATTCGCATGTATGTGTATCTGAGGGAGTCTTGCAAGTCGGCATGCAGTTGTAACTCTCCTCCATCAATAGGATTTTGGAGTATGCCGACACATTCAGATACGTGCAACTTCTTTGTCAATCAACTTCATTCAATTTATTTTTGCCAGCTAGAAATGCTGGCATTGTGTCCAGACCCACTTTTATGGGATATCTTAACCCAGCAGCTCCATTGATCCTCTCCTCCAACATTGGAAGAAACAATCTTAATTTAGCATCCAAGCCCCACAGAAACCCCCATAATATCCACATAAAATCCGTTCTTGAAAAAATATGTTTACTCGCCTCAAAACTCAGTTGTGGATAGTCAAACATGTTCCCCAACCATGCCAGGACCGCATTGAAGAAGGCCAGCAGGGAGAGGAAGGCCATGAGATTCACTGCTATGTTTGCCACCAGTGGGATGGAAGCAGAGGCCCCGAGACTGGCTGCTTCCAACAGGTTTCTTGCATCTCTTAGTGAAAAAAAAATCACAATGACATTGAGGAAGCAACACTTGCCTAGGCAGCCATTTTGTTTTTCACTGACAAGTTCTGCATAGTTACATCATAGGGTGAATTATGGGAGTGTTTATTAACAGTAAAAATTTATATTATGACACATTTTTAATTTGCCAGTTACCAGCATGTTCACCATGCAACCTAAAATGTTAGCTTTTGCCCACAATAAGCAAATATGATAATTAGGTAAACATTAAGAGAATTAGAAAGTATTAGACACTCAATTAAAGCCAATCTAAAAGTTGCTGCTGAGGTTACTTCGCAGACAGTTATCTACAGTACTTCACTGAAAAAAGGAGTATAAAGCAAATAATATCCGGTTGTAAAGCTGGGTCTAAGTCTAATTGAAGCAAAATCAGACCTACCTTAATTTGTTTCAGTAACATTACACATATATTACACTTTATTTTAGTGAAAAGTATGCATTGCACAGAAAACTATGCGAAAAATTAATCTTATAAAAATAAAACATCCAAATATGTCAGATAATGAGAATTTTGAGTTCCTGTTGCAGCCACAAAACTCTTCACACAATTAATAAAGTTACCTGTTGTTACCTGTTGTTGCTGTGTTTACAGAAAGCCTTAAATGTAAATGCAAACGCTCCCTTAGGTGTTAAGGGGGAACTGTTAATCATAAGTTTACATATAACGATACAGTGCAAGGTAAAGGGAATGTCCTAGAAGAAAGGCTCATCTCTCTGATATGATCAATGTATGAAGAAAGAGCCTTAAGGTCAGCCAGGTTGTGAAGGGAAGTTTCAGCTTAACTCAAGCAAGAACCGATAATGTACAATCCTCCAAAAAGCATTGGCAACATAACTTCACCCATTAAGTGCAACTGTCCTCCATTTTTGTATTTTTCTCAGGCGGAGAACCCTCCAGTGAAAATTACATTCATGGAGAAAATTATGTCACAACTGCTTTACAGAGCCTTATATATTACCATCCTTCTGAAAATAAGGCCCTTGGCTAGGACGTAATCAGTGTTTGAAGTCACACATTGCAGGCCACTGGCTACCAAATACTCCTATGTGGTTTTGCCAGCAAGAACATTGTTGGGGATCCTTAACATAAGCAAACCTATACATATGTTTTCCAAAATACCGCTAGACAAACAACAGCTCTGAAAGGAAATTGCACAAATGGCTGTTAAATAAGTTTCCCAGTCGCCAATTAAATTCCAATTGTAAAACTGGGCAGATTTCTGCTGAAATCACCACCTGAGACGCTTTGCTCCCCTGCCTTGCAGATGTCTTTCTGGCATTACTTAGGCTCCATATACTAGTAGAGCTCACGGCCATTAGTTGCTGTGATGTCACTGCTAGTGGCCAATCAAACAAAGCCACGGTAGGACATCACATTTTTTCTGCTTTAACAGTGAAGATGGCAGAGAAGCAATCATAATGTCTTAAGAGTGTTTTTATTGTGTACTTACCCTCTTTCCAGTTTCATGCCAGAGTGCAGAGTTACTTTGGTTGCTTGGGTTTCAGGCCAGAAGAGTTTAGCGACAGCTAATGCTGCTGGCGCAGACATCACTGATGCAGACAGTAAATGTGAAGAGGAAACCTGGAATTCCAGAAAGGGGTTAGTTGATCTCTGTACTTTGCAAAAAGAACAGTTTAAACCTTTGTTAGGTCTGGCCTTAACTGCCTCACCTGACAATTTTTGAAAAGTATACATAATATACCGTCTTTCATATTTTGCTTCCACCCACCACATCATATATCATTGGGCAATATATCAGTTCACTTCAGTCATTGGCTATCCTTTGTGTGGGTGACTGCATTACGCTTGTGGACAATGTGTACTTCCACCATAAATATAGTCCCATCATTCCCAGAGCTATTGGGACAATTTGTACTATGTTTATAGGTATATTATTTGCTCTTTAATCAATTTTTTTTAAACTTTTGCAAGGGCCCAGCAGCTTCCCAAAGAGTGTAACAGTTGATCAACAGGAAGTCGATTATCCAAGTCTACAGAGCAAATGGGTTTTAGCATTGGATAGTTCAGGCAACAAAGGGGTTTCCACGGATTGTGATCCTATGCCTCGGAGCTCAAGACGGAACTCAACAGGGAACATGGATGTCAGTATAGGCCTCACATTCACTGGAATGGCCCAATTAACGAACCTGATTAGCAGTCTCAGTAGACCATCTACCTTCTGCACCATATATTTGTTCTTTTAGCCTCAGACTGTCCAAATTTGTCGGTATTCCCTAACCGAGCCTCTTTTCAATCTAGATAGCCTCTTCATGGCCTTCTGAGAATTTTTCTCTCTCAAAACTTCTCTCTAAAATTGGGATATTTTCCTTTAACATTACGTGCCTTTCATATCTATTGAAAAATGCTATGAATTTCAAACAAAATATTTTAAGGGAATTAACAGAAACACCGATTGCTGATCAGTATCACTTTGGTCAGAAAGAGTCTCTCAAACCAGATCTTCTACTTTTTACTCACAACAAGGACCACTGGTTTAACTATCTAGACAGAACCCTTAATATAGATAGATGATCCGACCGGTTTGTCAACCATCACTCTCCTTACTCCTTCTATCAACATACCCAATGTGCATCTTGTACACACCATTACATATGACGCCCACCCACTAGCATTCTTACAACTAGCAACACAGCCACCTCCCTTCCTCTTTCTCCAGTCTACCCACTGGAAACTCACCTCCTACTGTGCTCTCACTAATTGTGGTCCCCTTCACACAAATACAGAAGTGGCAATTTCTTCAGTTTTCTTGCCCCATCCTTCGCTCTGCCTCTTTTCTTTCTGCTCACTTTCTAACCCCTCCTCCATATCAGACTTCCAGACGGGGCTCTGCTGAACACCAACCTCCCTTCTCTAAGATTAATTACTTGAAAGCGTACCTTATGAACAGATCCCTCAACCTCACTCTGATGATGTTGCATCATTGTAAACCACTTACCCCTGCAATCTATCTCTCTTTCTTCTGAGCTCTTATCCCCACTGACTTTTTGTTCCAAAAAACTGACACCTTGTCCGAACCAATATCTCAAGTCAATACTTCATTGTCCACACTCAAATGAGGCTCACACCATATCACTCAACCTAGGCTTCATTCTCTGAGGAACAACTCCTGGAGTGAAAATCCACCCAGGAGCAACTGTGACCCTAGACATAACCGAACAAAACCTGCACTGGATGATGATGTTCTTAATGAATTCCTCAAAAGTTATGGTAACTTATAGTCAACAAACACCCATATCAAATCCAGGATTGCTTTGATATCCCCATTATCCAGAACCACAGACCTCACCCAGACGCCATCCATAACCTCCACCCAAGAATAAGGGGCCTACCAACCTCATTCAGGTTCTCACTGATTGCCCCACCTGCCCTACTTTCAAATGCACTCCCTGAACTCTTGTTTCAAACACTGCCCTATTACTTCTTCTTCCCCTCATTGTTCCATTCTCTGCTGTGACCATGAAATCAGACATGGTGGTGTTGAAGCTGCAAATTACTTCCAATAAAACAGTACATTCCTTCCAATGCCTGTCTCTTGAAACCTGTACTCACAAGGCCTCCAGCCTCTTAATGAAGGTCATATATCACCCACCAGTTGAACACAACACTTTTGTTGAGGAATGCTTGGAATTTATACTAGCACAGCTTATACACACAGAGACTCTTGTCTTCTTAGTGGACTTCAATCGCTACTGGGGGAAGATTATAACAAATCTGTTAAATTTGTTTTCTTCTCTATGAAAACGATCTTTAGCCACACTGTCAGAAACCAACTTACTACAAAGGCTAAGTGGTTAATTTGAGCCGATGTTTTCCGGTGCTCCGCTTCAGCTCTTAATTGTCAAGTGACAGTCTGCCACAAGGTGACGCTGTCTGGCTAATCTTGTGATGACCACACCAGCAGTCAATTATTAATTCCATATACATTAAAAATTACTATTACCTACCGCCCAAGCTATTCTTCTAGCTTTGGGGCCTGGAATAGTCCGAATTGTCACACATGTAGGAGAGTGATGTTAGTAGTTGTATTGTTACTATCACTGGCAGCATAGCATGGCAGGGGCAATGCGTGGAGAAAGCTGCAGTGGCCGCCTGACGAGAGCCCTGGCACTTATTTTTTTACAAATGAAGCACTGCAAATGCTCCATTCTGGACCTCATTATCTCCAAAGGCACATTTCTGACTACTCTTGGCCCCATTCCAGTGGACAATGCAATCCTTTGTTCAACAGAAAACTTCAGGTCAATTTAAGAGAGAAAAAACATGATTTCATGACACCAAAAACATTGATACCGAAAACTGTGCCAACAAGGCTCAAGGTATCCTTTGCACCCCTCGTACCCAGTGGTACATTAATGCTACAACAATGGGCTACAATCAGTGGATGGAATACATGATTATTGAATTTGTTCTGTTGAAAAGCAAAAAGGAAAATTCCCAAACCTTCTCTCCCCTGGCACTCGATGAAAGTTTATGCTGAAATAATGAATATTTATGAATATGATCTACGGCAAAGAAAAAGTAAAAGCCCCATACCTTGTCTCCCCTGGTCCTCGAAGAAAGTTTATGCTGAAATAAAACATCTGATTCTTTTTGAGAAAAACTGGTGACAAGCACCCTCTCCCTCCAGTCTCTCTACTCTCAGTCCTGACAGAAGTAACTACAAATCTAACATCTCCAGAGCTCAATCTAGTCACAATAAATCTATGCTTCAAGCTATTAAATTTCGTCCAAAGCTTCTCTTTGACATCATTAAACAATTGAGCACTCAGTCCTCCACCAGCATGGCCTCCATACCAGCTACTGTGGGCCTAATTACAAGTGGGTTGGTTAATTCCAACCTGTGCGTAAACATGGATTGGAATTACAAAGTAAAAAGTATTTAACGTATCCGATAATTATCGATTGTGTTAAATACCTCAATCTTCCTTAAATTTCGGCTGTTCAAACCTGCTGAAATTTAACAGGGAAAAATGTGTACAGTATTTACCTAACCATTGGAATTTTGGTGCGTTAAACACCAAAATCCCCGTTATTCCCCACAAGCTTGCAATAGGAGCTATTTATCCCACCTGATAAACAACGTACCTTGGGGTATCATTATTTATCAGTCCGCTAAATAGCACCTACACTCGTAATGAGGGCCAAAATGTGAAGAATTTGCAATCTATGTTGCAGAGAGATTAGTCTAATGAGCAATCGCTCCCACCAAGCTCCACCATCCATTACTGTATAATAAACCACAAAGCCCGAAGGTCATGGTTGCACTTTGACACAGACTCCGGGCCAGAACTACTTGAAACATTTCCTGCAAAGGATGAAAAGGAGGTACATTCAGTTTTATCAAAAGCCTTTCCCTCCAGTTTCTTCACTTTTTATTCAAATAAAGTCAGTCTACTTCAGGATAGCTGATTGTGGATCCCACAATCTAGACAACAGTTTTTAATGTCCTCACAGTGCTTCTCCTGTCACCTGGGAATTCTTTTTTTTATATATGCTTCTTGGGTTTGAACAAAATACAAAGATAACAATGTTGCAATAAGGCCCTCAATTACATTACCAACACATAAATTGCATCCTGTTTCCCACCACAGTTACTTTAACAGTTTCATTTCCATGACCACCCTTCCCCACTGGAAACTCCTAGCAAAAGAAGATACTGGAGATCAACCCAGCTAGTCCACCCCCTCCTCCATCTCACCATCAATTATATCAACTGGGCCCCTTTCAGTCCATATCGGCCACTGCACTCTTTCATGGGCCCCAGACTTTATCAAACTTGCCGTGACAGCCTCTGTCTCGATAGACCACCTCTTCTGTTCTCATGCACCAATTTAGGATAGAGATCCATTCAGACAATGTTGGGATTGTTGGCCACCCCTAGTAGCGACCTATGTCTCTCCTGGCCACACAGTGCCGCGTTGCAAAAGAGGAGCGCACACCTATCCAGTGTCTGCTCCCCCAAATGCCCAGTGTCACCAATTGGGGGCTGAGCTTTAGTGAGCAGTCCAGAATGGAGGAAGTCTTACCTCGTATCGCCGCCCAGTATCCGGTAATCCCTGGGCACTCATACAGGGTATGAACCAGAGATCCTCGCTGCCCTCACCCCTGAGGCATTTCTCATGCAGTATGCCCTATGGAGGATCTTCAACTGGACCAGCCTTAACCCCACCCGGATGACCACCTCCCTTGGGTATCTTCAGGCCTTCCCCCATGCATCATCTTCGAGCCTCTGCAGTTCTTGTTCCCATTTGCTCTGCAGTGTTAAGGGGTGGGGTACATTATTCATGAGCAGAGCTGAGTATATCTGTGAGACGGCGAGAACTCATGTTTGTTGAGCGGGCCCCCGGTATTCGGAACTTCAATGATGTCTACTTCATGATGTCACTTAAGAGGTCCTCGTACTCCAGTGCTTAATTTTTAAAATATTAAGTGCCAAGGCCCTGACCAGGAGGCCACTGCAGCTTGCACCACCCATTGCCCCTGTCATTGCTGCCAAAACAACTACTAGCCATCTCTCGCCTGCAAGTGCCACAGTACAGATAATTCCAGGTCTCCAAAGTTAAAGGAATGGCTGAGGAGGCAGGTATTAGTAATTTTTAATGTATATTGTATTCATAAACAACCGTTGTTCTTCTCATCTCTAAATTAGATGAGCAGCGCCACCATGTGGCAGACTGTCATAAGTGTGGTGTTGACAATTAAGTGGCAGAGCACCGGAAACCACAGGCTCAAATTAAGCACTGCCGTACCCCTGTGGGATATGCTTTATCTGCAAGTGAAGAGAAAAGCCAACTCCATGTCAGTTCAAATTTTGCCTGTAATTCAGGGAACGGTATCATCTCTCCCTCCTGCCACACATCTCCCAGTTTCGAAATACCCAGTAGGACCCATCTTTTAAGACTTTCAAACTATTGTAGGCATGCCAGCAAAGTGGATTCCCAAAGTGTTGTCTCAAGCGCCACCCGATCTTTCCACTCCAATGCCAAATAATGGCGAAGACGGAAGATTTGGAAGCACGGTCACGCCGTAATAATCTGCGCTTTATGGGTGTGGCAAAATCAACCAATACAGGCAATATGGAACGCTACATTGAGACTCTATTGATTACACTCCTTGGCAGGGACACCTTCTCGGAAGTGTTCATAGTGGAAAGGGCACACAGATCCCTGGCGCCACTGCCCTCGCCGGGGTCGAGACCGCGCCCTATAATTGCAAAGCTCTTGAATTATAGAGACCGTGACGCAGCGCTCCGTAAGGCCCGGGAGCTGGGCCGCCTGAATCACGATGGAATGGGCATCTCCATTTATCCGGATTTCACCTCGCAAGTTCAAGAGGCACGGAAGAAATTCCTGGAAGTGAAGAAGAAGCTCCGCGAGAACAACATCCCCTATGCAATGCTCTACCCGGCTAGGCTGCGGGTGACGGATGGAGGCAAGAGTAAGATTTTCAATGAGCCAAAGGAAGTGATTAAGTACCTTCACTTAAAGAACACAAACCCTCCGCGTCGGAAATCTCCCAGAGGCGCACAAGAAGAACAAGGCTGCACCTCGGATGTTGAATGAAGTGGTGGCCCCGCAGAGCTGTGTGATGTACGTGGGGTGGAGCTGCGTGGAACCCCCGAGTGACACTATAAATGTACTCAGATAAGTATTGTACTTGGTTGAATGGGGGGTTAACACTGCTATGCAAAAGAGAGACGATGGTGCGTGCTCATGCTACACATAGACATGATTCCTAGTTGGGACTTACATCCTATCTTTGGGGCTATTTACCCCTTACTGCTTTCTAAGGTCATGTAAGACACGTTATTCTTTACTTCGTACATTGGGCAGGATTGGACAGACGGCCACCCGTGTGACTAGGTCACCGGGAAGACCGGCTGGCAGCTCCCGCCAACTTGTGTGTACCACAGTTTATTGTTTCTTAGTATGGGATTGTGTAAGGGCGGGGGACATTGGAATCAGCTTTTTGGGTTTGTCTTTGCTATGATTGGGATGGCGAAGTGGGCGGGGGGAGGTAAGGGGGGTAAGTTTAAGAAAATGATCAGTTCTGAGAAGCTTGCTGCCGCATACACTGCGACACACACATGCACACTACGCTGCCCTGTCAATGCTGCCACACACATTGGGAATGGTTGATGGTCTTAGAGGCACGAGGAAATTGACGCTCATAACATGGAATATACGTGGGCTGAAGAATCCCCAGAAGATTAGGAAAGTCTTTGCGTATTTGAATCGCCATAATGTAGATGTGACCTGTCTTCAGGAGACTCACCTAACTAATGACACAGAGTGCAGAATTGGAGGCAGATGGGCCTCATATAGACTGGCATCCTCTTACTCTACTTATGCCAGGGGGGTAATGCTTCTAATCAAACGTGGTATACCGTTCACGCTGCTCCATTCGCTTACAGATGATCAGGGTAGGTATGTTATTACACAGGGGGATTTTGGAGGCACAATCATAACTATAGTCACAGCCTATGGTCCGAACATTGATGATCCCTCCTTCTTTGCAGATATATGGAACAAGTTGCGAACACTCCCACCATCTGCAATTATATGGGGAGGAGATTTTAACACGTGCCTAGATCCGCTGGCGGATAGGTCCACGGGAAATGATAGATATGGGAGAAACTCTGCTAAGTCACTTAGGGAAGGGATGGAGGACTATGCCATGCTGGATATATGGAGATTACGACATCCACACTGCAGGGAGGGCATTTGCATATCTACCACTCACAATACATGGTCCAGGATCGATTTCTGGATAGCCACTGCAGATGTGAGCGCCTGAACCACTGGTATAACACACATGCCCAAAACCCTCTCTGATCACGCGCCAGTCCGACTGGAATTGGCCATCCCCTCACACACGCCGAGACAGTACACATGGCGCCTACAGCCAAGTGCATTACAGGACCAAGTATTTAACTCCGACCTCAGACAAGCTATCACTGAATACTTCGAGCATAATGTGGGCTCAGTGGATAGTGCCAAGGTGCTATGGGAGGCTTTCAAGGTAACAATACGGGGATTTTGTATTGGCAAACATGCGGGTATCCTCAAAGATATCCGACAACAGTTATCCATGGTTGAAGCTGACATTACACGACTAGAGACCGCTTACACCACTACCCTCGACCCCAAGCTTTTGGCTGAAATTAGAGGGAAGATAGACACTTACCACAAATTCGCGGACAGTGAACTTAAAAATATCTCAAGGAAACACACGGCGCGGGTTTACGGGGAGGGAGGTAGGCCTGGACGAATGCTTTCCAGTAAGATACGTCCCACGCCATCAGCGTCATATATAACCCAGATTGTGGACACACAGGCCATACCCAGATGTGACACCCCCTCTATCTTGCGGTGTTTCTTGGACTATTACGCCCGTCTGTATACGGCAGGGGCTCCACCCAATTCCACCGAGCTAAATCATTATTTTGATGACATAGCCCTGGCGTGGTTGTCTGATACACATCGTGAATACTTTAGCCACCATATAACTGAGGATGAGCTGCGAGAAGCCATCAACTCCCTTCCAAGTAATAAAGCGCCGGGCGTAGATGGACTGCCCGGCGAGTTCTATAAGGAATACAAGGATCTACTGATACCGCATTTGGCGGCCATGTACGAGGAGGCATACGAAGATGGCATGTTACCCCATCACTACGCGAAGCGTTATTGATTACCCTCCTTAAACCTGACAAGGACCCGGTTCAATGTGAGTCATATCGCCCACTATCACTAATCACCATGGATGCCAAGATTCTGGCCAAAGTCATCGCCCTTAGATTGAAGCCACTAATGCAGAAGTTGGTCCTACCGGAACAGGCGGGATTTATCCCGACTCGCTCCACGACCCAAAATCTGCGGACCATATTCGCCATGTTTCACCACATAAATCCAGAACTGCCGGCTGCTGCGGCCCTGTTGGACGCAGCGAAGCGTTTGATTCTGTGGAGTGGCCTTATATGTTCTATGTCCTGCGACGAATGGGATTTCCTGAACCGTTTTTGAGATGGATAACATTATTATACACAGCACCTTGTGCACAGCTCAGAATCAATGGCACCATATCTGATCCTTTTAGCATTTACAGAGGGACGAGACAGGGTTGCCCACTGTCACCTTTACTATTCATGCTGGCACTGGAACCGCTGGCTTGTAGGATACGCCAGAGACACGCTGCAACGGCGTTGCAGTTCCAATTGCGCCCTGTTAGCATATTGCTATATGTGGACGACATGGTCTTATACACTAGGTACCCGGATACTAACTTAAACACGCTTATCCGAGAATATATTAGGTTTGCATATTTCTTGGGCCTTAGTATTAACTGGGACAAATCGGTGGTCCTCCCGCTCACTCCAGTGACGACTAAACCATCCCTTGATTACCCATTGCAGTGGCAGACTGACCCAGTAAAATATCTGGGTATCTGGATACACCGTGACGCAGAGATAGTGGTATGCGAAAATTATGGCAAAGCGATAGTGTTATATCCTGACTTCCATGTTATGCATCCCCTTCCTGTAGAACCTTACAGTGATGACATGCCTTGGAATGTTGTGAGTCAAATGAGTCACAGTTGACTGGGCTGAGCTGCCTGCTGGCTGCTCCTGGTGGGGTCTTGTGAGAGTCTTGATCTGGTTCCCTTATGGTCTTCCTGTGATCTTGTACCATCTTCAATAAAACCTCTTTGAATCACCTGAACCTGCGTGGACCTGATCACTACAATTTTTGGCGACGATCTTCAAAAGAACCTGCTTCTGTCACCTCTTCAAACCTCAAGCAACTCCAAGTTCAGTCTCTACAGTAACTCAAGCTAAGCATCTACCCACAACTGGCATCCTTGACCCCACCAGTGACCACCCATTGGTCGCCCACAGCAGTCTGCCAGTTGTTCGTGTTCCTGGGGAAGTGCTACTTAAGGAGCTGTTCATCCTCTTAAGGCTGTCTACTCTCCAGAGTCCATCTCTAAGTTTCAGAGAAAGCCTACGTCTACTTGTGCTGTGCCTTCATGTGAGGGTAAGCCTACTAATGTCTGGGGTAGTGCTGTGCCTTCAGTGAGGGTAAGCCTGATGCTCCTTAAGCCTCCCAATGTCTACTTTCTGTGCTGTGCTGTCCTGTGAGGGTAAGCCTGCTTTTCACTCTTATGTGAATATAGGTTGTCTCTGCTACCTAGAGTACCTGCTTGGGCAGTCACCAAGAGAAATTTCTGCTACTTTACTGGCCTGCTATCTTTACAGCGTCTCAACGATTTCTACAAGAGTTTAAAGCACTTCAGGCTGTTCTTACAGTGTCTCTACATTGATGATGTTCCGTTTTCAGTGAGGTTTAGCCTGCCACTTTTCAACGTCTGGACTGCCTTTCAAGAAGAGTGTTACTATTCAGGAGTTTGCTGCCTCCCTTATGGTTCTTTGCTATCCCCGATCTTGTCAACAACTTATCTGCACCTTATTTGGAGACAAGGCATCTACCGCGGAGTTGCGGCAAAGTTTTACTCCCAACATTACTGCCAAACTATTGCGAGGATTCAAGTTTTTGTGCCACGGTTCGGCACATCTCCTAAGGTACTGTGTATTCAACCGAGTGTTGTGTGTTGAATTTTAACAGGGGAATTTTTTTTTTTGCCTTATTCTCAGCGAGGCTACATGGCAGTTCAACTGCTGCCTTTCGAAAACTCCTCGTGCCTCTCTACACGCGCACACTCGCAACTCGCGCTGTGTTACCTTATGCACGGTGCCTCCCTGCTGTCTCTTGTGACGTATCAGCACTCTTGCATTTCTCTTCATCCACGGCGATTCCTTCGTGTTTTGGGGCATGCTGATGCCGTGAGCCACCCGGCACTGCGTAGCCAACGTGCCGCCATGTTTTGGTTGGCTGCCACTGCAAAGGCTGGTCTTGTTTCATTACGCCAACCTCGTCTAGTGAGGCAATTACGTGAAGAATAGATTTCCTTCGCCTTCATGCTCTGACTGTCCCTGCTGGTTAGTTTGTCCTACAATCACCGTCGTCGGATCTGCTTTGAGTTTCTGCGGTGAGTGACAGATTACTCTTCTGGAGTCATAATTGACTTTTACACTGTGCGACAATTGACTAAGGATGTTCATTGCTTCACGTCTCTTCAAGCTGGAAGACCCAGACTGAGAGTGTCATCACACAAACTACTCTGTGGTGACACGCACACCTGATGTATTTATTGCAAGTTTACTCCGCTCGTCATTACAAATTTTATAGGGTGCCTGGTTCTTAATTTTACCTATTTTCGCATATTATTCAATTTCGCTGCTAGTTTGCCGAATTCCTTGATTTAGGTAACATGTCACATTCTTGGCAATACGTGTAATTGTCTCTCTTGTGTAGCACATTCTTTATGCATACATTCTCATGTATAGTGGCATGTTTTCCCCTATTTGTATCTTTACAGTTACGCATTTTCTTGATCTGCTTCCCTTACGCAAGGGCGTTTCTTTTCTAGCACAACTCGGGTGAGAGATCGCTCACCGGCGGGTAGTCTGGTTTATAGTTGCAATTTATTCACGGAAATATATTGTTTACTTTGTGAATATGTTATTGTGCAGTGATGCCACATCTTTTGTTCTCTTTCATTAGGGACGCCTTAGTTTTCTAGTAGGTGGCATTCAAGCTCTACTCCCACATTACTTGACCCTTTGGGTGTTGGTCCTAAGGGTGCTGTTTCCTTGCACACAGTCTTATTTCCATTTTTTACGCATCTCTATTTCAAGAGATTAGTCATGGGTTCCTACCCATGTATTCGGGTTCCTACCCAAATATTCCTTTCACTGTTTGGAATATGTTATGAGTTCCTACTCATATATGTTTTAAGTTAACACTTACATTACTCCAGTTCTACCCTTTCACAGGGGATCTTTGCAGCGGTTTTAGTCCGTTCTGCATCCATGCAAGGGTTACAGTCCTGTTGCATTTATGTCTTTCTCTATAATCTGGAGACTGCTTACGGGTTCTTACCCACACATGTCTAGTTGCTGGGTTTATACCCTTATACTTTTTCACATGCGCACAATTTTTAGTCTTTCTATGCGAGGGTGTCAGTCCCTTTCCATCTGTTACGCATCTCCATCCCAAGAGGTTCGTCATGGGTTCCCACCCATGCATTCGAGTTTACATATTTAGCTTACGTTTTTACCCTTTTTGAGTGCATTTCATGCTTTCATTGCTAAGTATGTACGGTTTATATTGAATTTTCTTTTGTGAGATGTACACTGTTATCTTTGTATTACAATCTTGTCGTATTATAATGATAATGGTGTTTGGATGAGGAATCCCCTCTTACTTTTCCTCATCTTCCTTTTTTCTTTCTTCATTTCTGTTTTCCTTCTGAGGTCTTATTCTCGTGTCTCTTGTGGATTCTGAACTTTCCTCTGCTTTTCTGTCGTGTTTCCTTTCTCTGTGTTCACTCGCAGCTTGTAGCCCTGTGTTCTGTTAGTTTTCCATTTTCAGCCTCATTTCATTCCAGTTCTGGCCAGTGGGTGTGCATTGGGGCAGTCTTTTGTGTTTCTTTTTCTCCTCTTCTCTGATGTTGTTATTTTTCTTCTTTTCTGTTGTGTATAGAAGGGAGGATGGTTTCTATGTTTGCTTTTCTTTCTTCTTACGGTTCTGTTTCCTCTGTTTTCTCTTTCTCGGTTCTTCTCCCTTGTAGCCCTGTGTTCTGTTAGTTTTCCAAATTATGGCAAAGCGATAGCTAAGCTGGAAGACCAAGTGAGTAAATGGATTCGGCTACCTCTATCGCTGGCTGATAGAATTGCGTTGCAGAAAATGGTAGTGCTGCCTAGGTTTCTATATCTATTTATGAACATACCGATCTGGCTCCCACAGGCTCTGTTCACCCGACTGCGCACAGCACTGCTTCGCCTGACGTGGGCAGGGAAACACGCAAGAGTAGGTTGGAAGGAACTGACAAGACCCTACATTCAAGGTGGCTTTGGTGCACCTGACCTCCAGCTGTACTATTACTGCGTGCAGGCGCAACACGCTCACTATTGGCTACAGCCACACGGACATGTGCCGCATATTGCTGTGGAACACGAAAGTATGACCCCACTCCATTACTCTCACTTATATTATCACCCAGACAGTATGCTTCCAATCTGGAGATACACCCAGCACTATGCACCTCGAGAGCATGGCACACACTAGCGACGCGGGCGCACAAACTCCCAACGTATGCGCCGGCACTACCTTTACGACATCACCCACAACTCACGGTGACGCAGGAACACATAATGGTACAGGTGTTACATGAGATGAGACTTCGAACTATGGAAGATGTCTTCCCGAATAAGAAGTATATATCACAGGATGACGCTGCCTTCAGTACACATCGCACTCCCTTAAAAGTCTTCACATACCTGAGACTGCGCATGGCGGTCAAAGCTCTGTATCCATCCTTCCCGGATGAGCCACCGACACATAATGCACTGCAGACCCTCATGACATCCACTACACGACAACGCCTAGTTACTAAATTGTATACCACGTCACAACGAGAACAGTTCCGCGCACTAGATAGACCCCTGGCAAGATGGGAGGCGACATTGGGAACAACCATTCCCAAAGACGACTGGGACTATGGATGTATGCAATTGCAACTGCTTACATCTAACTGCAACCTGAAAATCATACATTTTAAGTTTATACATCAGGTATACTATACACCCATGCAGCTGCACAAATACGGGTTGAGGGCTGATGACCGGTGCCACAGATGCAATGCCCCTAATGCAGATTTTGTACACTTGGCCTGGGCGTGCACAAAGCTCCAACCTTATTGGCTGGATGTAACTAACACCCTCACACATATGTTAGGGGAGCAGATTCCCAACGCGCCCCTGATGTGCCGTTTGGGAATTTATAAGATCAAACTGGCACGTAGACGTAAGTTCTTGGCGGTGGCGTTGCTGTTGGCCAAGAGAAGAATAGCAATGAAATGGGGCAGTAAACAGGTACCGAAATACACAGATTGGATCAGTGACATGACATACTGTAAAACACAATTGGAAACATATGCAGAGGACATACCTCTGGCCTCTCGTCCACGAGATTTCTGGGACCCACTGGTGCAATATCTCCTTTCCTCGCAAACAGATGATTGATTATGAGCATTAGTAAGCGCACATTCATAGTATGGTGCGTGAGGCATTCACCTCAGTAAATTCTATAGGCTGGGGGATGGTGTGGATTATATGTACAGAAAGCCAGATCCGTGCTATCCCTTTATGTGTTTCATGATGTAATGTGGCGCATTGTCTTTTTTCCACTGTGCAAGTTGTAAGACCTGCAAATTTAGAAACATCAACGATGGCAACGTGATGCATATTAGTGTAATGACCCTATTGTATACAGTGCTTTCGCAAGTATGTGTATCTATATTGTAAACTCTGTAAGCTATTTGACTGACCAATTTAATAAAAAAAAATTAAAAAAATTTGAGGAGCTTGCTTTGTCTATGCACATCGTTGGAAATTTATATGGGCTGAAAAGCTGTATTATCGTTTACAGTCCTATTTTGTGGTCCTGACCACTGTTCCCAATAAACCGCGCGCCCGCGCACTTCTCTACCCCCGAGCGCGCAGTGCCATGTGTGGAGCGCGCACAGACGGTACATCCCGCAAGAGTATTCGCGCCGCCGCCGCCGCTTTTAAAAGGCGCAGGGCGCGAAAAACGGGCATTTCCATATTGCGGAGGATGGCGGCGGAAGTGACCACTTTGCAGTGAATACTCGGGAGCGGAGGTAAGTGTTGGCCACTTGCTGTACTTTTGTTTCTTGCGCGTGTGCTTTTGTATTGCCCTGAACTGTTTGTTTGCTGTATTCTTTTATTAGTAAAGCGAGGCTGCGGGGGAGATTGTGTGCTTTTATTTAAGTATTCATGTTAATTGCAGCCCCTTCACGAGCTGCGATTAACATGAATACTTAAATAAAAGCACACAATCTTCCCGCAGCCTCGCTTTACTAACAAAACAATACAGCAAGTCTGCAAACAAGGCAGATTACCCTAAAAGCACACGCCGTGTTTTAAACTTGCAGTATTGTTTTGTTAGTAAAGCGAGGCTGCGCGCGAGGTTGAGTGCTTTTGTTTAAGTATCTATGTTAATCGCAGCCCCTTCACGAGCTGCGATTAACATAGATACTTAAATAAAAGCACTCAACCTGCGCGCAGCCTCGCTTTACTAACAAAACAATACAGCAAGTTTAAAAACACGGAGTGTGCTTTTAGGGTAATCGGCCTTGTTTGCAGACTTGCTGTATTGTTTTGATAGTAAAGCGAGGCTGCGGGCAGATTGAGTGCTTTTGTCTAAGTATCTATGTTAATCGCAGCTCGTGGAGGGGCTGCAATTAACATGAGATCTACAGATAAGCCTGCGTGATCAAGCTGGAATCTTGACGCATGACTAGCCTTTCGTTGTTTTCCAGCGGGAAGAATAGGGGAATTTGCATTGTATTTTTGTAGGACTGCAGAAGGTGCATTTGGATGTACTCTTCTATGAGCCACCATTTCTGCCAGTCTTCTGATTGTATCATCCTCAGTGGGGGCATTTTGATTAACCAGTCATTTTGGGTTTGCAAAGTTTGTTGCAAGGTAGAACTTTCTTGCTGTGAGGCATGTGCAATCTATTCCAAAGCTAATTGCAGTGTCTCTGCTGTTGTTGAAGTAGCACTTCCATTCAGAAGTCAATTACGTCCCACTTCTCACAGCACTTTGCAATAAGTCACAAAAGAAAATACATCCCTAAATAGGTCAGGTTTCTGCTACTTTTTAAACACATTTATTTACACAATTTTACATATTTATTTTGGTTCTTGGTAAATGTGCTATAAGATACAATCTTATGTTTGGTCCTTCATATTTCTGGTGTTGGTCATGCACCCTGTGGTTCCGGGTCTCTTATCTCTCCCAGAAAGATTGCCCCAAAAAATAGGCATGTAGAATTGAGAAAAAAGAAATGTGTGTATATAATGGACAAAATTCTGACTCCTTCTTTTACTCATCTTTTCTTTACTGTCTTTCTTCTCCGCTCTTTGCTTTTACTGTCAAAATCCCTTCAGTCTTTTCCTTTCTGTCTGCTTCTAACTTTCTTTAACTTCCTTTTCTATCTTTCTTTCACTTCTTTTGTCTTTAATATTCAAGTCTTGGGCACTCCATTAGCCTCTCTTCCATGGTTAATGATGATATATGCCTGAAATAAAGTCAGTTCTTCCCACTCTCCGTCCTTTATTCCTTAGATATTTGCCTGGGTACAAGAATTATCCTTAGGTCGTAAGTGAGGGAAAGTCATGTCTCCTAGTGTAGCTGTGTGTGCACTAGTCTTTCTCTTCACACCCTCTCTGGCATCTCTTTGGAGTTTGCCCTTCCTCAACATCTTACTGGCTCACACATTTCCCCAACTCCGTTCTCGCTCCTCTGCCCTGCAGCCTCTCTGTTTTCACTCCTTAGTGGGAAGTTGGCATTTGGTGTCTTTGTGCCTCACGCTGTCTTCAGCATATAGGTCGACTCCCTCGAGTCTGTGTAAATTTGAGCAACTGGCCCCTTTTTCCCACAGCGACCTCCGTGTGCTACTGTTCTCCCCCCCCAAGTCTTCCCCTTCCTATCTAGAGGATAGTCTTTTTTACTTTCTCTGGTCTCGCTCTTTATTCTGTCTTCCTCCCAGTTCTGGAACTGTCTCCTTCTCATCTTTCTATCCTGTCTAATGCTCTTCCGTCGAATCCTTTTCTTTTCTAATTTCTTTGCAGGTTGCACCCCTCCTGGAAGACAAGAGGTCTGTCTTTACGACCCTACCCATCCTCAAGCTAAGTCTGCTCCATCATGATAGATACAGATACTGGAGAACTGTAGTTACAGATAAAGTAACCTGCTTCTTTTTCAGCATTGGATCTTTCATAAATTCACATGCATGAACGAGGCAAGCAATCAGTACTAATACCAACAATTACCTAAATAGGAGACCATTGTCTGCCCCATCCCTGAATCTCTCACAGCTTCTGTGTCCAAGCAGTAGTGCCTTGTGAATGTGTAGCAGCTTTTCCTTGTAGCCACCCTGAAAATAACTGTCAATGGAACTACTGGCCTACAGCCCTGCCACTGCTTCTCTCGTCGAATGTTCAATGACTTTTACCAGCAGGGTGCTGTTTGCTTAACCTGACAGTAGCTGATGGCTGCCTCTATCCGCCTGGTCCCTCCTTGCTTGGACCGTGGGTCACCTTTGTTCCTTCCAAAGGAGAGAAAAACTGATCTGTCCACTTAAAACGTTCTATTCTAACAATATAATACATCAAACATCTGCTAATATCCAGGAAGTAGCGTCCTCTCCACTGCATTGATGGATCTGTAGAGAAATACACAGATGAAAGTCTGTGGGAACTTAGCACAAACATCTGGTTGGTATGAAGAATACACGTATGCTTATAGAAACTAAGGAAGGGTTATTTGATAGTGCTCGAATTTCACTGTCCATTGTGGCTGACATCATCACCAGCAGCAAAGCCACACTCCAAGACGTACTTAACATCTGCTTTATGAATAGGCTCAAATGGACGTATCAGCTGCAACAAGACCATATCAAGTTCTTATTTGACCAATGGTTGAGTGAATCAGGGAGACTGAATCACCGGAATTGCGAAATCTCAAATTCGGTTCTATGTGCATCCCGATGGACCTATGCTTATGCCCTTTTTGTGCAAGCAGGAGCTTGGAGGTAACTGGAGATCCATGTGCAAATGCTGGCTCGGTCATCTCTGGGGCTATGAGTATGATGCAGGATGTCTCTAACTTGATTTGAAAACCGGCCTTAAGACCCTTAACGTGGTGCTGTATGTGTGAAAATCCACCATCTTTTCACTTTTTTAAGTAAACGTTTGGAGTGACATTTGGCGCTGCACACGCGCGCGGTCTGAATCCTGGCGCACATAGCCATTGTTGCAGCGCACAGAGACCCTCCACTGCCGCACACAGAGGAAAAAAATTAGAGGGAACATTGGTCCTGACAGGAACATATTTTTTTAATTACCATATTGGTGAGGGACTCTCACAACTTCTACTTGTCATCTTATTGATCTGCCTCACTATTCTTTGAACTGAACTCATTATCTCCCTGTCTTCGTGAAGCCTGAAGGAGTATATACGCCATCTCATCAGCGCTCTGCAACTCACTAAAATATGGAAATGGAGCAGTTACCTAAATCTCCTCCTATCGGTAATTCTAATACTAGCACTCGCAAAGAACCTGGAAGTAACGCTACAAAAAGAGCCAAAAAAGATCCCATCTCTCCTAACAAATCACCTTTGCCTCTGACTCTGGAAGACATTATGGACGAATTGAAAAATATTAAACCTTTTATGGCAGATACTCATGCGGCACTTCAGAGAATTGAAGATAAGTGGTCTCATTTGGATTCTTGGCTTACAGAGGTGGAACAAAGGGTTAGTGATGCCCAGGATGTCACTACAAAGGTAGATACCCTATCCAAAGAAGTTACTCAATTAAAGAAATTAACTGAGGATCTCGAGAACCGCAATCGGCGCAATAATCTACGTATTTATGGCATACCGGAAGATTCCGAAGGTCCCGACATGATCAACTTCTTGAAGATTCACATGCCACAAATTGTTGGTACACTGACTCCTGTCAATCTTAACATCCAAAGGGCTCACAGGATCGGTCCATTGGGTGCTTCAACCTCACAAAGACCACGAGGAATCATTGCCTATTTTCTTCAATATACAGACTTGATGTCAATTCGCTCCGCAGCTGAACAATGCAAACAAATGCTGTGGTCTGGCCAAAACATTTTTTTCAGTCAGGTTGTTTCTAGAGCAACGGCACAACGTTGAAAGTAATTCTTAGATCTCAGACCTATGTTGAGATCCATGAACGCGCGCTATGGTCTTATTCATCCTTGCTTCTGCAGGGTCACCTACAAGGACAGGACCATCACTTTCGCAGATCCCGCAGAACTCAAAAAATTCATACATATGCACAAGGGAGAAGTCATGGAACTTAGTAATCCCTCAAATGTTGTTACTCTAACTCTTTTCTCTTTTGCAGGCCCCTGGATCCCTCTTGTTTGATGTCAGTGTCCGTGTTATATATTGATATATAGTCTACTGTCCGCGTCCTACTTTGTTTCGCTGTTTTCCCTACTGTTCGGTAAGTCATAATGGGACAGTGATTGTCTTGTATTTTCCTCTTATATATTTTTTTTGCCCTCCTAACTGGGTGATATTTTGTTTACCTATTTCTGGTGTTTTGTTCTCTTCGAGTGGTATCTTTCTTCTCTTCGTTCCCCCCTCAGTATTATTGTCACTTTTGTTCTTCATTCTTATGACTAAAGCTTTTTAGCTTTTTGTCATCTCTTCCTTCAATATACATTGGGATAGACCTTGTTCTTCTCTATATCTCCCCTTTTCTGTAGTCTCCTTTCTCTTCTTTTCTTTCCTCTTTCTTCTTTCCCTTTTCTCTGTCATGTAATGAACTCTCCTCATTTAATTTCTATTTGTGGTTCTTCATTATTTTTCATCGGATTCTTTACAGATGGTTATATTTCATTTTTAATGTCCTATCTTCTTTCTTCCCTGTTCTTTGTATATTATAACGATCTTTGTTTTACTTACTCTCAATGATTCTCTATTATTTTTTATCTGACATATTTTGTTTTGGGAAACATGTTGACTATATTGTTTGTTTTTCTCTATCTTTTATCTCACTTTCTCTCAACTCTTCTACCTTAATATTTCTTCCTTATTTACTGATATTTATATGTATTTGTTTTGGTATTATTCTCTTTTATTGGTGTCTCGGTTGATATTATCCTTTACTTATTTTGAGCCTCATTTATGCTTGTTTTTTGGTTTATATATTTTTTATGATCTTTCCCATGCGTAACTTACGTACTGTGAGATGGAACGTTAAAGGTCTTCGTAATCCGGTTAAAAAACAAAGGGTTTTATCTCATTGATCAAAATTGAAATGTCAAATAGCCTTATTGCAAGAAACTCATCATAAATAGCAAGACTTAAATTCTGTCAAAAAACAGTGGGTGGGCAATGTTTTAGTTCCCCTGAGGTAAATAACAAAAATGGTGTGCTTATACTGTTTCATAAGTCGTTAAATGTTCAGTTGTTAAATGAATTTAAGGATGATGCCGGTAGATGGCTTTTAATAGATGTTAAGATTAATAATATACAATTTTCAGTTTGTAATGTATATGGCCCAAATGGGGTGGATCTTTTATTCTGGAATAATTTTTCTACTATGCTATCCTCACATTCTTCTGAAAACCTGATAGTTGGTGGGGATTGTAACCAATTTATGGATCCCTGTTTGGACCGTAGATCTCAAACCAGATTTGTTCCCACCAAAATGCACAGAACTTTTCAGAAAGCAATAGCCACTAGAGGATTAGTTGATGTTTGGAGAGTATCACACCCTGATGTCTTGGAATTCACCTTTTTTCCCCCTGTTCATTGTTCCCATTCTAGATTAGATTATGTATTTTGTACTCAACATACACTTCAATTTTTAACACACACAGGAATAGGTTCAATTCTTATTTCAGATCACGCTCCCGTTATTGTAGACCTTGATTATCCCAGCTCTATTTCTCCCACTTGTAGATGGAGATTTAACAATTCTCTTCTTTCGGATCAACAATTCACAGAACAATTTTCAGTTTTCCTACAGGAGTTTTTCACAATTAATCTTCCCTCAGATGAATATTATCTGGGATGTCTTTAAAGCAACTGCAAGATGCTTTATGATTGACTTTGTAGATAAAAAAAAGAAAAGGGCTCTAAAAAATTCCTCACAGCTCTTAGAGCAGATTAAGATTTTGGAACATGAATACTTCTCTTCTAAAGGTAATGATACGTTAACTAAACTTATTAAAGCCAAGTTGCAGTATAACAGGCAACCCTGGGTTAATGCTTGTTATACATTACTTCATTTTAATGCAAAAATGTACGGGTGTCGCAACAAAGCTGACAGATCCTTGGCAAATTAACTTAAAATCAAAAAAGAGAAATCCAAGAGTGTTGCCATAACAGATTCAGCTGGGGCCCGCCACGTTAGTGACTCAAAAATCTTAGAATGCTTTTCAGAATATTACACCAATTTATATACTCCTGAAACATCTCCCTCTACAGATCAATTAGATAATTTTTTTCAATCAATCCCTAAAAACCATGACAATATTGTTGACTTATCTTCTCTAGATACTCCTATATCTGGACAAGAATTATTAACTGCTATTAATCAACTCCCCAAAGATAAAACTCCTGGGCCTGATGGATTTACTGTACGCTTTTATTTACATTTTAGACAGCTTTTAATTCCCAGGTTATTGCTTCTTGTCAGCCATTTTCTGAACTCAGGTCAAACTCAAGGCTCGTTCTCTCAGGCCATGCTTTGCTTACTCCCTAAGAAGGATAAGGATCTCTCTCAATGTAGTAACTATAGGCCCATTTCTTTGATTAACACTGATTGCAAGATCTTTGCTAAATTATTGGCTCTTCGCATTCATTCGGTCATTCCTGATTTGGTTGATATGCATCAATCAGGTTTTGTGAAAGGAAGATCTATCTCAGACAATTCCAGAACTTTCCTTAACATTATGCACTTAGCCGCTAAGTTGAATTCTCCCCTAGCTGCCATAACGCTCGATGCCGAAAAGGCCTATGATCGTGTGAATTGGGAATTTATGTTTGGTGGACTGAAATGGCACGTTTTAGTCCCCATTTTATTCACTATATAAGGCTTTTATACTTTGCACCCTCTACCTCTATTTGGGTTAATGGCAAACAATCCCATTACTTTCCCCTACATAGAGGTACTAGGCAGGGTTGCCCTTTATCCTCCCTTCTATTTATTTTAGCATTAGAACCCTTCCTGGAAACAATTTGCCGATCCCCTATATTTTCTGTTTTTCAATTTAAAAATCTAAATATTAAATATACAGCATATGCTGATGATATTTTATTATATATCTCTAATCCCTCTACATTTTTACCAGAGTTTTTCTCACTATTAAACACATATTCGGCTGTTTCAGGTTATAAACTTAATATTGATAAATCAGAGGTTTTACCGTTGAATAAATATTGTCTTCCGGATATGTTCAAAGATTCCGGTTTCAAATGGAACTCAAAGGGTATTAAATGTTTAGGCGTCATCCATTCCAGCAACAATATTAAAGAAATTATTAAGATTAACCTTAAAGAGATTATGACTAAAGTTAATGCACTTATTGAAGGTTGGTCTCCTTTATTTTTGTCCTGGTGGGGTAGACTGGCTACAATTAAAATGATGTTGTTACCTATCGTTAATTTTTATTTGTCAATGCTTCCAATATCCCTTCCTCACACTTTCTTTAAAACCATTAATCGTGCTTTGATTCAATTTCTATAGAACAAACGTAAATCCAGAATTGCTTTGACATGTCTTCAACAACCCAAGGATTCAGGGGGAAACAACCTTTACATCGCGGTCATTAGACCGCGATGCCTTTACAACGTGGTTGTTACAACGACCGCGTTGTTACAACGCGATGCCATTACTACGCAAGTCATTACATCGACTTGCAGTAGATGGCGCTCTAACATAAGGAATAGTATAATTTACTATTCCAACACCTTCCCTACTGTTGCGTAGGCTGGAGTTGGAATAGTAAATTATACATTCCTAATGTTACGCGCCATCTACTGCAAGTCGATGTAATGATTTGCGTAGTAATGGCAGCGCGTTGTAACAACGTGGTCGTTGGAAAATACCGCAAAGTAAAAGCACGCGTTGTAACGTGCTATATTCGGATTCAGGTGGGGTGAATTTCCCTAACCTAAGAGCATACCATTCAGCCTTCACATTAAAACATATTTGGGTTTCCCTTTCCGATACCCACTCAAACTCATCAACAGTTTGGGGGCAACTTGAAACGGCACAACTTTTACCCTTTGCCTTCAAGGATGCGATCCGTATAACACAAGGTACTTCCCCCCACTTTGCGCAAGGCTGTAATAATTCTTCTTCCAAAAGCTGGGAAGGATCCGCTTTTATGCGGTTCTTACAGGCCATTATCACTTTTAAACCTTGACTATAAAATCCTGGCTAAAATGATTTGCGCTGAGACTGGCCTTGTTACTAGACCGCATTATCTCCCCGACTCAGTCGGGCTTTGTCCCCCACAGGTCGACTGCTTTAAACCTGCGCACATTATTTGCGGTAATACATAGGATCGCTCCTGAGGTCCCGGCGGCTGCAGTCCTACTTGATACCGAAAAGGCATTCGACTCCTTGGAGTGGCCCTTTTTCTTGGCAGTGATGAGGAAGTTGGGTATCCCCAATGGATTCACTGACCTTACTGTGCTGCTATACTCTGCGCCCACTGCTAGACTCCGCCCGAACGGCATGTTGTCCCCGTTGTTCGCCCTTACCCGTGGTACCAGACAGGGTTGTCCACTATCCCCGCTGTTCTTTATATTGTCGCTGGATCCTCTAGTCCTCCATTTCCAGGAAAGGCATTTGCACAG
This sequence comes from Calotriton arnoldi, assembly GCA_963921515.1. Taxonomy (NCBI): domain Eukaryota; kingdom Metazoa; phylum Chordata; class Amphibia; order Caudata; family Salamandridae; genus Calotriton; species Calotriton arnoldi. The sequence continues at coordinate 177,504 of CAWUFW010002669.1, read as the reverse complement.
AGGTCTCCAGTTCAAAACGGGTCCGCTTTTAATTTCCCTATACGCGGATGACATCATCCTTTATGTCCATAACCCCCAGGAGAATTTGGAACCGCTCATCAGCGAGATTATTCGGTTTGGCGTTTTCTCAGGGCTGGGTATAAATTGGGGAAAATCCTAAATCTTCCCACTGACGCCGAGCACTGCACGTTGGGAATGCGAATTCCCACTCGCGTGGTGTGAGGAGTCGGCCAAATATTTGGGTATTCAGGTCCACAGAGAAACTGAGCAAATAATCACACTAAACTATGGCCCCGCGGTGCATAATCTGGAGCAGCAGGTCGAGCGCTGGTTGAGACTCCCGCTCTCCCTTGCTGGTCGAGTGGCACTTGTGAAGATGATTGTCCTCCCAAAATTTTTGTATCTATTTCACAACATCCCCATTCCTGTCCCCAACACCTTTTTCCGTACGTTGCGTTCCCATGTCATCAGATTGGTCTGGGGAGGAGGAAGACCCATGGTTAGCTGGGATACCAAGTCATTACCATATAAGAGAGGTGGTTTCGGAGTCCCCAATTTCCAGGTCTACTATTTGGTTGCACAGTGCAGTTTTGCACATTCCTGGTATCACCCGGACGCGCGGATTCCCTACTCTAGACCTGAGGCTGACCTGGTGCTCCCGGCGCCACTTTGCACTGTGTTGCCGCGGGGGTTCCCCAGAGATCCCCGGGATATTCAAACTGTATCCACCACTAGCTGGGCTGGCGTAAGTTGACGAGAGTGACGGGAGGTGGCGCTTTATACTCATCTGAGATCCCAGTCATTAATAACCCTTGGATCCCCATTACGGAGGAAAAGCTGGTACAGCGTACACTCACTGCATATTCAATGAATAAGATTGGGGATTTGTTCCCAGGAGGACATGTTTTCTCTAGTAGAGGGTGGGAAGTACAGTGAGGCTACATTTATGGACCAATTTGTATTCAGTAGGATAGGGAGGGCGCTCAGAGCCAAGATCTCGGGGTACCCGTTGGAGCCCGAGTCCTTCCCTCCGCTTGCTCTCCTAATCACAAGTCCCGGGGGTGAACACCTAATCTCGAAGCTCTATAAAGCATGTATGTCCCTAGTCCCTAGCAGGGACACCAGGATACGGGAGGCATGGGAGCGGGACCTTGGACACCCAATTCAAGACTCACACTGGTCCTTTTGTTGCGCACAAACTAAAGAAGTCTCTTTAAACAGCAGACATAAGCTCATACACTTTAAATATTTGTGGAGGGTCTATATGACCCCAGCTAGAATTCACGCCATTGATTCTAATTGACCTCACTACTGTCTTAAGTGTGGGGGCCCGCAAGCCGATTTTGCCCACCTGACTTGGAACTGTGCCAAAATTGGGGTCTTCTGGAGAGCCATTTTTAGGTCAATAACACAAATGACACACATTGAGATGGACCCCACGCCTGAAGTCGCCTTGCTGGGATATGTGGGGGGTCTCCCGAAGAAGCTGCGCAAATTCACGGCCATCGCTCTGTTGCTCGCAAAGAGGGAATTAGCTCTCAAATGGGTAGCTGGGTCTCCCCCACAGTAAAAGATTGGCTCCATAGCCTCACATATTGCAACACTAACTGTGAACTTTATGCCACGACACAACCCCCGGCATCTTGACCAAAAGATATTTGGGAGCCACTTAAAAATGATTTACTGGAGACCAATGCTGCCCCCAACTCACAACAACTTGCTGGGATTGTCCCCACGGGGGTGGGGTAAATCATGGTCCATCCAACTTGCTTTTTTGCAGAGTTTGTTATGTCATTGGAAGAGCGGATTGACCGTTGGGGTGGGCCTGCTTGCCCGGGCTGGTCAGAGGTTGACGTCTCAATGTATGATGTAGAAGCTACCCTGAGGAATTGGGGCGTTGCTCGCTTCTGCACGATTGTTTTGCAAAGGATGCCTGTTTATTTTACTAGATTTAGTATCGCAGTGAATAACCATGTAACATTGTAAGCGATATGAAAATGAAAATAAAGTTAAAAAAAAAAAAAAAGGATGCGATCCGTTATCACCCAACCACCAAGAGGTTTTATTTCTCCAATACTCACTCATTCTATAGCTATCTCCAAACCTTTGATTTTTTTCCCCTAACTCCCCTTCTGAAAACATTTTACAAACCCCAATTTGGTATAACTCGCACAATAAATTAAATAATAGAATTCTTGTGTGGAAAGAATGGCTTAATAAAGGCATTATAGTAGTCGGACAGTTATTCTCTAGAGGCTCTCTGTTAGATTTCACCGAGACACAAGGAAAATATAATATATCTAATAAATATGCTTCTCATTTTCAGCGCCTTAAATCTCTTCTTCTCTCCTACACATCTCAACAATCTGGTATAGCTTCAGACATGCAACCTCCTTCCTCGATAGATTTTTCTTCACAAATAAGGGCCTCTAGCATATACAGACTATTGCTTGGTGCATCTAAACTAGCTCTTGTGGGAATCTGATTTACAGCAGGAATTTTCAACTCACACTTGGAAATTATTATGGGTTAAAATTCATACTTCATCCTGCTCAGTTAGCACAACACAAACACTATATTATTTCTACAATAGATTATATATCACTCCCACGAATTTATATAAGTTTAAATTCTCTTCTAATTCTAAATGTTGGTCCTGTGCTCATGACAACAGTGATCTTTTACATATGTTTTTTGAATGTCCTTTTATCCATAAGTTCTGGACATACGTATGGGATAAACTGAACAAAATTTTGTCCACAAATTTTACTTTTGATGTTGTCCACATTTTCTTGGGGGGTGTTTCCCCCCTATGGATTTCTCAGCGTATGATTGGGAAATTTGTTGATCTGATGTTTCCATTAGCATTTCAAATATTCACATCTAATTGGAAAGATAAAACCAAAATCTCAAATTTGGCATGGTGGAATTTGTTGTGTCATCATCACCGTTTGGATCGAGCTCATGCTACTTCTCTTCCTTCAAAGATTAAAAAAGATTTACTCTGGTCACCTCTTACAACATATTTATCCAGAGACATTGCTCGACCTGTATCTATGGTTCGTAACTATGAACCTCCTTAAAGACTAGAATTGTTCAGTCATTGTTTATTTATAAACCACATTGCTGTTACTAAATTGCCTGTTTAAATTCTAAGTACTACATTATTTCTTTCTCCTTCTTTCTTCATTCTCCTTTTTCTTATCTTTGCTTTTTCTCTTTCCTTTCCTACTTTCCTTTACTGTTCCTTCTCCCTCACACTCATAAAATACTTAAAATGCACTTGTTTTTTTTTTTATGCATCACAGTCATGTTTCTCAGTTCAAGCTTATTTGTAATATATTCTTCCTTTTGTTTTTAGAATGTTCTATTAATCACATATTGTATATTTTTATTGCTTGGACTGACCTTCATATGTTTATCTTATCCATTGCAATTGCCTTTTGTTTTCTAAATTCTTTAATAAAGCATTTTAAACTTAAAAAAAAAAAACTTTCCCCGTTGGAAAGAGTAATAACATACGGTTCTATATGTGCTGCAGTTGCGTAACATTAGCCCCTGCAACCCCTGCGGTGCGGGGGAGCGAGCTCCATGAGGTCCCCTCCGACACTGTGCAGGGCCCCTCAGATGAGAGCTTCTGACTGGGTCGGGGGAGGCGGGCACCTCCATGTACTTTGCAGGGCCCCCCCCTCAAGTTTTGTTGCGCCACTGATATACTGATGGTAAAAACAACAAATTAATGTTCTTTTGACACTGTTTAGCTCTGCAAATTCCTCCATGTAATACCCGAAAGGATTTGCAAATGGTAAATCACAACTCCAAGATCAATTTGTGCTCAATTCAGAATCGGAAATTGGGAGTAAAAATCACTTGTACATGATTAAAGATGTAGTATGGAAGTCAGAATGAGCCTGACTGGAGCTTCTGACCAAATATGATAATCATACTAACTGGAACATTTCTTAAAGAAAATTTGGGAAACAGTAAATAAATACCAACAAAAGAACTGATAGAGACATTGGGCCTGATTCACAAAAATACCGACAAAAGAACTGATAGAGACATTGGACCTGATTCACAAAAATACCGACAAAAGAACTGTTCGAAATTTCTTCCCCACCTGATTGTATTTTACGGTTTTTCTTTGGTCTCAGTAAACTCTCGAAAGGTATGCATAAAAATACTGTGCCACCTCGAGTTGTACTCCTGAGAAAGTCATGTCACATTTTTTGCAGTATCATTGCCATAATGTGTCATTTTATTGACTGTCAAATTCCGCTTAAGGGAATGGCAGCACTGCTGTGCAATAGCACATTTTGGTTTTTTCCCCATCGGGAAAACATTTTTCTTTATGTAGAAACCCCTTTCTCCTACACCCAAACAAAGTCTGATGATGTTCTGTTCCTCCTCCCACCCCTGAAAGGTATTTTTTTTTTAGAACTTCACTGGTGTAAACTGCTGATCTTTTCCTGGTTGGGAACGAGTCGTGGATGCACACACACTGACATGTTTCTCTGTGTTTACATACCCACAAGGCAAATCACACTTAGATCCACCCCTCTATCGCATTTACTCTTGTGAAAGATAACGTAACTGTGTGGCTGTATTACGCAGGAGTATATGACTCAATACCTGCAAGGTCACCTTTTGAGAATGCCTTGCCACCATAGGTACAGTGATTTCCGATCATAAAAGTAATTTTAGGATCGAAAAACCTTAAATCTGGTTCAATGTAATTGAACCTACAATACATAGAATGTCTCCTTTGATACACCCGGACAGTAATCTTGGGACACTGTGCGCATAATTACTTGAAATGAGCGTCTAGTATGCAGAAATTAATTTACGACAAGTAGAAACACATTTGAAACGCAGACGTATGTTTTCTGCCCTTACCCCAAAGGAAATATATGCTCCAAGCACACTTCCAGCGATGGTAGAGAATCCTGCTGTCATGACTGCATGTATTTCCGACTTTGTGAGATCATTTAGATATGGACGAATCAAAAGAGGAGACTCCGTCTGAAAAGGAAAAAGCATATATTAAAGCTTTTTCGACAACGTCTAACAACCAGAGAAGTCAGAAAAGTGGTCATTCTGATGATATTCATTTGTTCGGGTGAGTAGCACTAATTTCTTACCAATTTATTATCCATCCATCCATGTGACAAACTTTACATTGGTAAAACTAACCAAGAGAATAAGAAATAATTGGACAACACAAATCACAAATTCACTGCAAAATCCCGACAGACCCTAAGGTCAACCATTTCATGTCTGTGCACTAACTACAGCGAAGGAGAACTAACGTAGACCGTGCTAGCCGCCATTAATCTAAATCAATGAAGTGATTCTCTCCCTCACGGACAAGATGCCCAGTACCCGGATCAAGTTCAATGCCTGCATGACTGATATCGCTCGCTGGAAGAAGACCAACTGTCTAAAGCTGAACACCGACAAGACCGAAAACATGATCTTCTGGAAGAGCACATCACCGTGGGATTCCACCAAGGGACCAACAGAGCTAGGTCGAACCCCACCCCCACCAGCCACTCCAAGAACCTCAGGATCATCACTGACCGCAACCTCGACATGACCGCCCAAGTCAATGTCGTCACCGCTTCATGCTTCCATATCCTGAAGATGCTGAGGAGGATTTTTAAATGGCTCCCAATCAGCACCCAGAAAACTGTCATGCACGCCTTGGTTACAAGCAACCTGGACTACGGGATCACCCTCTGTGATTCCTGGCTTTTTCAGCAGGTTTATCCCCAGACATTTTGCTTTTTGGCCTTCTATTTTTGACCCTGTTTTTGTTGGTTTTAGGACTTTGGGCACTTTACCATTGCTATCCTGTGCTAAAGTGCATATGCTCACTGTTAGAAATGGGATCTCTAGTTGGCAAGGGCTTGCACCTTTGTCCAAGTAGGGACCCTTCTTCCTAGTCAGGGTAAGGGAGTTACACTCCTAAAATAACCCCTGCTCACCCCCTTGGTAGCTTGGCACGAGCAGTCAGGCTTATTCTAGAGGCAGTGTGTAAAGCATTTGCACATAACCAACAGTAATACAGTGTAAGCACTACAAACTGACACCACACCAGTTTAGAAAAATATCCAATATTTTTATATACTTTAAACAAGACCAAATACGATAAAAATCCACTGTACAGTACTTCAGAAATAGTTACTTCTCAAAATGTCTTTAAAAACAGTTCCTTGATGTCGATAGCTCTGTCCAGGGCTATCACGGCGTCGTGAACAAACAAATCCAAACAGTTCTGGCTGACCGCGGCGTCGCGGGTCAACTGCGGTGTCGGGAAGACCCGCAAACAGTACCTTTCAGAAATGCAGGGCGTCGATGACCTCGCGGTGAGCTTCCGAAAACACGGCGTCCGCAGGCGTCGGTTCTGGAGGTCGGTGCGGGCGTCGTCGGGGCCCTCGAAGTCACACGCGTTGCAGATCGATCTCCTCTCGGTTGAAGTCAGGAGCACTGGTGTCGGCCGGCGTCGGGTGCTGCGGTGTGAAGTGCAGCGGTGCGGCGTGCGGTGCCCTCAGGTCGCGGTGCGAGCAGCGGCTCGGTGGCGGCTTGGTGGCGGCGTCGGATGGTGTCGTCGGTGAGACCAGGGTCGCGGTGTGAGATGAAGGCGGTGCTCGTCGCGGTGCTGGCAGGTCACGGTGCAGCAGCGGCGTCGTCATAGCTGCAGCGCTGTCGTCGGCTGACGAACTGGAGTCGATGGCACCGGCGTCGGTGGGCCAAGGCTGCGGTGCGGGATGAGGGCGGTGCATCGTGTAACTTACGAGCGGTGCCCCCGAACCACGGTGCAAGCAGCGGCGTCGTCGGGAAGGCCACGGCGTCGTCGTGAAGCGAGGCGGTGCGGAGTGCGTTGCCCACAGGTCGCGGTGCGAGCAGCGGCTCGGTGGTGGCGTCAGCAGGCGTCGTCGGTGAGACCAGGGTCGCGGTGCGGCGTTGCGGCAGTGCCCTCTGCGGTGCCGTCGGGACACGGAGTCGGCAGCGGCGTCGTCGACGTCGTCGAGTTGCTTTTCTTCTGTTGCAGCACAAAACACACAGTCCACAGTGCTGAGGGCAGAAGAACTTGAAGTCTTTGCTGTTCCTGAGACTTCTTGAACAGGGGGCAAGCTCTACCTCAAGCCCTTGGAGACACTCACAAAGTAGATTGCAGAAAGTTCAGTTCCAGTCCTTTCACTGCCCAAGACAGCAGCAGCCACTGCAGGCCAACACAGCAAAGCACACAGCAAAGTGGTAGTTCCTCCTCACAGCTTCTCCAGCTCTTCTTCTTGGCAGTCTTCTTGATCCAAAAGAGTTCTAATTTTCTGGGGTTTGGGTCCCCCTTTTTATACTCAATTTCTCTTTGTCCTCTGAAGGCAGAGAGGCCTTTGCCTAGTCCAAACCAGTTCTGGTCAGTCCTGGAGCACTTTGTTGACAAGTCTCCTTCTTTCCTTTCACAGTGCAGGCCAGGGACATCAGACGCACCACAGGAGGTGGAGCCAGCATTGTGGAGGGAAGGCCCAGCCCTATTCCAGGTCCCAGGTGCATCTCCTCCCACCCATCTACATGTAGATCTTGCTATTCAGCCCTGTGCTGACTCACCCTGTCTCCTGGCATCCCCCAGCCCCTGTCACTCACACTCCAGACAAGGAATACACAACCTAGCAGAGGCAGGCTTGGATGGTTAGACAAGAAAATACCCACTTTCTAAAAGTGGTATTTTCAAACACAGAATGTTAAAACCAACTTTACTAAAAGATGCATTTTATCATTCTGAGTCCAGGCATACTAAACTCGAATTTCTACCATGTTCCCTGGGTCAGTTAGGATTATAAGCTGTAATAATCAAAACTGCCCCTTCTGGCCTATGGGGAACAGGTAGCCTTGCAATAGTGAAAAACGAAATAGGCTGTAATTCACTATCAGGACATGCCACACACACCAGGGCATGTCCTACCTTTCACACACAATGCACCCTGCCCACAGGGGTACCTTGGGCCTACCTTAGGGGTGACTAACATGTAGAAAAGGGAAGGTTTAGGGACTTGCAAGTGTGTGCACTTGCTAAGTCGACTATGGCAGCCCCAGGCTGCACACAGGCTCTGCAATGGCAGGCCAGAGTTACACTTTACGGGCTGTTTGCGTGGGTGGCACAATCCAGTGCTGCAGCCCACCAACAGCATTTGACCTATAGGCCCTGGCACTCTCAGTGCACTTTACAAGGGACTGACACATAAATCAAATAGGCCAATCATGGAAACACCCATCCATAACACATTTTATACAGGAGCACTTGCACTTTCCCACTGGACAGCAGTGAGGAAAGTGCGCAGAATCATTACACCAGCAAAAACAGAGTCAAAACCAGGAGGTCAGAAAGCAAAAAGTCAGGGGAAACACGCCAAAAGATGCCAAGTCTAACACTCACCATGTAAATTATGTTTATGGATTGGTGTTTTCATGATTGGCTTACTTGATTTATTAGTAAGTCCCAAATACAGTGCACTGTGTGTGCCCAGGGCCTGAAACTCAAATGTTGCTAGTGGGACTGCAGCACTGATTGTGCCACCCACACCAGCAGCCTTTCAAAATTATCTCAGACCTGCCACTGCAGTGTCTACGCTCAGTTTTACACTGCTATGTCGAACTGGCAAGTGCACCCACTCTATCATATTTCCAATGTCCATAGAGTAAGTAACATTAAACTGAATAAAATTAAAAATGGCAAGATTGTGGTATTTGAGTGGTGTATAAAACACGTGTTAATGTTGTTATTGTTGTAATAATTAGACAAAGTAGAGAAAATAGTTCTCTCTTAGCAGAAATGAATCCCATGCCGAATAGTATTAATTTGACAAAAGATTGCAGTACTAATAAGCGCCTTGTGCAGAGCTTTCTTGAACCCAGTTATACCACTGCGTTCAACTGAAACACAGTTACAGGGAAAATAATACCATTATTTAGACTTACTAAGGTGTAAAGTGAATTTGGGTTTCAACTATTTTAAAGCTACGTCTCGTTTTCTGCAAGGCGTTAAGGATAGTTTGCTGAAGAAAAATATTCTCTTGCACTTGTGTGCCAAAGACAAACATAATTTATCACCATCTTCAATTAGAATAGATAAACAGATTGTGACTAGTTCAAGCACATTGAATTTCAGTGGTTGAAAAGTAATTATGCCAATCTGTGCTATTGAATCACAACCTTCACCTAGTCGCATTGTTTGAAATGTACATTTGGCGATACGTCAGGAAAATCCGAATGACAGTGAATGTCTTTCACTACGCAGTTTTCAGTGTGTGAACATGTACTATGTATAGGGTGACCAGGCGTCCCGGATTTGCCCGGACAGTCCCGGGTTTTCACCAGCTGTCCCGGCAGATTTCGGCAATTTTGGCTCATGTCCCGGTTTTTAGAAGGGGTCGACTGAAACCTGTGAGAGGCACTTATTGGGTGTTCTAAAGTTGTGCTAGTTAGCATCTGTTATAAGTAAGCAATTTAATTAACAGGTATGATGCTGGTTTTAGAAATTACATTTTATTTATTTTCTTAGTGCGTCTTGTGTTCCTATGTTGATAAGAGTTGTCATTCTGCAGCACTATTGATGTAAAATTGTAGTCCTTCTTTTATTTTTGCAAAATGTCCCGGTTTTTGGTTCTCAAGATCTAGTCACCCGAACTATGTATATATGTATTGTTTTTTTTACGTTTTCTTAAAAGCATAATCGATTCATAATCACTTAAAATATTCCAAATGATCACTTTGTAATACTTCATGTAAAAGGAGTTGTTACGGAATAGTGCACTATTTCCGTCACTTACCTGTCCCACAAATATGTTTCCGGATGCAACAAGAGACTCCGTCGGTGAGGTTCCCATGGTAACTTGCATCACCCAGCCAACCTTTGAAATCATAAAACAAGTCATCCTTAATTTTGTAACCAAATCACAAGCAGTAAAAGGCAACATTATCATTTTTTTGCGCATTCAAAATCTCATGAGGCCAAATACTATTGAATGGTCATATACCGATCATTCGGGTGGTTTAAAAGTACAAAAATCAGCAACTTTCAAAACAACAAAGTGCATCAACACGGGGTACTTCGAGAGAAACCTCCCTTCCTCCGTGTTTTACTGGAGCCAAATACGTAAGCAACGGATAAAACAAGCCTGCATTTGAATTACACAAGAGTAAGTTAATTGATTTTTAGTTATTACAGCTGTTTGTTCAAACCCATCTGAGCCGTGTTTTCACAAAAAGCCATAGGAATTAACAAACCATTGCTCGGCTTTACATTATCAAAGAGAAAACAGTATTAGAAGGAATTCAGCAGTCATCACGCCGAACTTTTTTTTGTAACACACGCGAAATGCGCCAATTTAAGTTACAAAACAGAAATAGCAGCCTGGCGCCATCTAGTGGATCTTTTGATTAGTTCTCTTGTTCGGGTTTCCCATTTTTGCGTGCAATGGAATCAACAACAAATATATTTAGGCATTTTTTTGATTTTTTTTTTTGCAGATTTATATAGCGCGAACTCGACCCGAAGGTATTGGAGCGCTTTACATGAGCTCGGCAGTCTAGCCGTGAGACCACATCCTCTCCCCATTGCTTAGGTGTGCTTAAGTCAAACAATCATAAATGCTGGTTATAAAGTATTATCAAGCACTTTTAGTAAAACTGAATTCAATGTGCAGAAAAACTGAAAAGTCCAGTTATTTTTTCAGGTCCAGAGATTCTAGACTTTTCAATGCAAATATACGTTCACATTATATTTGTCGGAAGATATTGATTGATCCATTAGATGGCGACAAGACGCTATCTTTATTTTCCAACCTGAGTTGTCGCATTTCTCGTGTGTAAAAAAAAGATCAGTGTGATGACTGAGAATTCCATTTTTAGGTTTCGCCTGTACAGTGCCGTGCTTGTGAAATCTTTTGTAATGAAAAAAGGTTCTTAAAAGGGGCTTACAGCTAACATTTACTTTCCATTTGTTTGTATGCTCGTCACTCTGTTTTCCTCGCTTCCTGTTGGCAGCAGCATGCTATTTCCTGTCGTGTGTTTTCTTCAGTGGAGCTTGGACCAAGCACTCCCTTTGAACTTTTCCTCTGCCTTTATGGTCCAACTTTTATAGGTGTCGCCTGAGCCAGCGCATGCGCTGCCCTGGCGAGACATTTAGTGAGTGGGCTTTAAAAAGCCGACCACAGCTTTTTGGGTGGCATAGAGCGTGCGGTTACGCGCACAATGACGAGCAGAGGCGCCATCTGGCTTTCTCTCTCGTCATGGTGCGCGCCATCGCATAGCTCGCGGCACCCTTACAACGCGCGATCACCTTCGCGGCGCTCACTTTCATTTTCTTCCCGCGGCCGCTCACTTTCATTTTCTTCCCGCGGCCGCTCACTTTCATTTTCTTCCCGCGGCCGCGTCACTTTCATTTTCTTCCCTACCTATTGCACTTGTTTTTATTTACTTTCAATCGTGCTGCAGCCGGTGCTGCATGGCTCTAAAAACATTGAAAAAGCCAATAGGCCTCTCGTAGGCGAGACCTATTGGCTTTGCCAATGCTTTCTTTGTGATTCAGTGGGTTTGACAACTAACTGCATGTTATTTGTGTAGCTCTGTGTATATCCATTCTTTTGGAATACTTTTTACATTCTTCTCTACTTTAATACCCGCACAGCGTATGAGTTCGGTCTTTCCAGTGCCTATCGTTTAATAGACTCCCTTGTGTTTGTTCACCACCCCCTCCTGCTGTTCGTTCTTTTGATATTTTATTTGGCTATTTTACAGAGAGCAAAACCGACCCCAAGTGTTGGAGCACTTTACACAAAGAGATTAAGGGATTTGCCCAGAATCACGGAATGTTGAGCCTCCCTCTAAGACTCAAACCTGGTTTTCCAGCTTCAAGGGCGGCCGCTCTAGCCCTTACGCCACATCCTCTCCCCTCGAGATCAGCATATAAGGTGGCTGGCACTCCTTTAGAACTCACAATTATAATGTATTCCCATTATGTGTTCCAAAGCAGTACCGAGCATCTTGTTTTTGTATGATAGTTGCACTGTTCACAATTGCCATAATTTGGCCGCATTTTTTATATATGTACTATACACACACTACCTTTTAGTGTCTTTAAAAAGCTTGATAGACACAGTATTATGGACATCTTAAAAACCACCAAGGATAAGCAGATTTCAAAGCGTGAATTTATCTTCATTCTGCGACACACAGCTTCTTTTGTTTAGTAAAGTAAGACTGCACTTTTTAGACCAGTTCTCACAAGCTGTCTTCCAAAATATATTCACTGGTGTTTTGATAAAATAATCTCTTCTATTGGTGTTAGAAGGAATTGAGATCCTATTACACAAAGACGTTTCAAAGGATTTCCTTGCTTTACATTCCCTCATCGGTTTATCTGAATCTGGTCCTTAAACTCAGCATAAATGCTGTTTTGTGTAGAAACAGAAGATGGCAGTTCTAACACTGTCTTTGTGCAGGTAGATTTCAAACCTGGAGTTAGAAAGGCCATGTGGCTAAATGGCAAAAATGCATGCTATAAAAGCAGGAGTCTCGCCGTCACAGAGGGATATCTGTTGAAATAACTTGAATTGTAACGCTGGTCTTATGTTCGCCTTATCCATGCTGCAGTCGCATCAACCCACTCAGCTTTCTTCTACCTCTCTGAGTGGAAATTGCAATTGAATCCGAGCCATGAAAATAATAAAACAGGTTTGGAACGAGAGACAAATAGCTTTGGAAAGGGGGCATATGATAAGCGCCAGCGGGCATTGTGTGAGCAATTTTTGCTTATGAGCAAACCTGTAGCTTTCCCCATGCAGAACTGTCTTGTGTCGAGAGTTTGCGCTTCAGGTAGAATCTTAAAACAGACGTTTCCATCTTGCCTAAAAAAATGAAGTCTATTCTCTTAGGGGCTGTGACAAAGAATATCAGATTGGGGCTTACTCTTCATTAACTGGATTTGGCGTTACGGCCAGAGCTGCCAATTTTGGAGCTGGGGAGCCAGGTTCGGATCTCAGCTTTGCCACAACATCCTTAGGGCCTAATTTATGGGAATTTCGCGTATGGCAATGCAGCAAGTCAGCTTGCTGCACTGCCCTACGTCAAAGTGAAAGGGCAGGAATGCACCTTATTTATCTAATACAGTGCATTCCTGTCCTTTCCCCCTGCGCTGGCACCGTTTCGGCAGCCTAACACCAATGCAGGCACCCTTGCACGATGGTGCAAGGGTGCCTGTGCTGTCAGCTGGATTGCTTTTGTGTAGGAAGGGGCACCTTCCTGTACAAAAACAATCCTGGGAGGCTTTTTCCATGTGTGCTGCACAATGCACACATGGAAAGAGGAAAAAACGAGGAGAGGTGTAAGGTTTTGGCGCATTCCCAGGTTTACATAGTTTTATAAATCTGGGGCAGCATCAAAATCCATGGGTGTTGCATGTGAACACCCACTGCAACGCCCATGGAACGCCTCCCCAATGCAGCGTAAGGCAATGCAGCGATTTGCGCTGCCTTTCCTCAATCCATATTTATGAGGCAATTCAAAGCCACGCAAAGTTGCTTTGTGTGACCTCATGAATACGATTTTGTGATTTGCGCCACCAGAGCGTCACAAAAACTGACGCTAGGGTGGCGCAGGGGGCTCATTAATATGTCCCTTAATCTCCCGGTGCCTAACAAAAAAAGAGTGTGTCCTTGTGTATTGTAAATGGTGGTCACGTAAAGCGCTCCAATACCTTTGGTCGAGTTTGCGCTATATAGAGCTGCAAAAAACAACCCATCTACTTCTTTCCATTCCTGATACAAAATTAGCAGGGCCACACAGGAGCACCTTGGAAAACTCCTTAAAAATACATAAAAATAGGTCCTGAACTTGCTGCATCTTCTCAATGAGTGGATCCAATAGCAAGCATTGGCAAAGCCTATAGGTTTTGCCTCTGCAAAATCTATTGGCTTTGTCAATGTTTTTTTAAGATATGCGGCACAGCGGCGCTGTCTGCTGTACAACATGGCTTAAAGATTTTTTTTTTAAAAAGAGCTAACATGTGGACAGCGTTGACTGTGTCAGAGTCCTTTTTCAAAGTTCAAACCATGCTGCACAGAAGCTAGCGCTGCTGTGTAACATTTTGTTTTCTTTTTTCACAAAACTTTATTGCCATTTTTAGACAACAAAGCAGAGAATCCATTCAGTTTCTTTAAGGCAGATGACATTTTAACAACATGTTCCTTTTCAACATGGAATGGATTTCCAACTAGCGATCATACATAAGTACATCCTTTGTGATCTATTTGCACTGCTTCACATCAGTTTGTCTAATATTTACACATGCCAACATTAGAACTTAACTACCCCCTACCCCCCACTGGTAGTTTGCTCTGAGTCTTTTATGTCTGAGTTGTTGCTGGTCTCTGCTATCTAAGGGTTGTCATAGATCTTGTGGTATGTCGTGTCTGTGTTTGTCTCCGTTGTTATCACTAACAGCGAGGGGCTTTCAGATCAGTGATCATTGCCGTTCAAGCCCTGATATCATATTCTAATTTATCATCTCTTCGGACCTGTTTCATTTTAACTTTCTCTGCTGATGCCCAGTCGCACACGTCCTTCAACTATATTTCGCATCTCAGGGGTATAGGGCTCATCCACATGATCGCAATTCGCCTATTCACCAAAATTAACCCCAGGAGTACAAATTTCCTGCTAAGTTTCCTATTTTTGGGGGTGGGCAATAGACCTAATAGTACTGTACGAACCTCCCTGGGGACATCCCAGCCTGTGGCCTCCTGTATTTTCTGTAGGATTTCTGACCAGAATGAGGTTAGAGATGGGCACATCAACACCATATGCAGGAATCCAGCCTCTGGTTCCCTACATCGGGGACATTTGCTGGACCAGTCTGGGTACATTTTGCCTAGCATTTTGGGGGTGAGATAGGCCTGATGTACAAAATTGTATTGGATCAGTTTAAAGCGAGCATTGGAGCTCACCATTTTGACCCCTTCATGTATCCTACCCATTGCTGTTACGTCATGGAATCTCCCACCACCTCATCCCATCTCGACTGTATAGGGAGTATTCTCCTTGGAAAATCCTCGCGTATCGCACGGGATAGGTGGGTAATCAAATGTCGACCTTGAGCCATATAGAGCATTACTTGCAATATTTTAGTTATCTGAGGCTCCTCAGGGAAGGACGACCAGAGCTCTCTAGCGACCCGGGATATCTTTACGTATTGTAGAAACTGCCCTCTGCCCAAATCATATGAGGCTTCCGCATTCTCTCTGCGCTGCTGTGTAACATGTCCAAAAAACATTGACAAAGCCAATATATTTCGCAGAGGTGAAACCTATTGGCTTTGCCAATGCTTGTTACTAATGCTGTTTTCTCTTTGATCATTTAAAGCCGAGTAATTATTTGTTAATCGCTATGGGTTTTATGAAAAGACAGTCCATTGGCTTAGATGGTTTTGAAAGAGCGGTTTCAATAATTGAGATCAATTAACTAACAAATCAATTAACTAACAGTTGTGTAATTGAAATGTATATAATTGTTCGGTTCATTGCTGTGCTCACGCGTTTGTTCCAGTAAAACACTAAGGGCCTAATTTACAAGGCCATTGCGTCACTTTTGTGACGCACCGGCGGTGCAGTGGGTCTGCCCATATTTACAAGGCCACGTAAAGTCACCCTGTGACTTTTCATGGCCCTGTAAATATGGGCCCCTTTCACGCATTACTCTGCGTGAAAGTGATGTTCGATTGGTGTTGCTGTGGGTGTTCCCACGCAACATCCATGGAACCTGACACATTCCCAGATTTACAAAGTGTTGTAATCTGGGAATGCATCAGAATCCTACGCCTCCCCAGGGGAGGCATAGGAATGGCGCAACGAGGAGAAATACTTTTATTTCTCCTTGTTTTTTCCTCTTTCTATGCATTCTGCAGCACGCAGTGAAAGAAGAACATGCTATCAATTATTGTTTTTGTGAAGGAAGGTGTCCCTCCCTGCACAAAAACAATCATCCCCGCAGTGCAGGCACCCTTGCAAAATGACACACAGGTGCCTGCACTGGCGCACAATAGCCAATTGTGCGCCAGAGCAGGGGAAAACACACAGATGCGTCGTATTAGTGTTAATACAACGCATCCCTGTGCTTTTAAAATGAGGCAGCTCGGCGAAGCAAAATGGCTTGCGGTGCTTCGTGGGGTCATTTTGTAGTAAATGAGGCCCTAAGAAAGGAAGAGGTTTTTCTCGAAACATGCCCTGTTGGTGTGAAATAAGCATTAATAGATATACGGTTTTCCCATTATAGTATCTTTTATCTTCCACCGCATTCTTGGGGTACGAAATGATGCAATGCAGCGTGACTTTGTGAGCGCTGATTCATGGAACTGATGGAAAAACGTTCTCAAATATTGTTGAATTCTATTTTAAACTTTCAGAAACATAAGCTAACAAAAAACACCCCAAAATTGCTCCAGCACCACGATTCGTGGGCACTGGGCCCCCAGCTTGCTGACCTTTCGCAATACAAGGAGATGGCGACCAGGCCTTCTTATCTCACGGAAGTAGGTTGGAAATTAAAGCATATAAACGTGGGGCGTACAGCCGACTCTGAGCCCCTGACATCAAATAGCCTATTAACAGCCCCCACACTATCTCAAAGCTGATCCATCCCCGACTACAGGGCACAAGTCCCAAAAAAAGAAGTGGGGGGACTAACCTAGTTAGGCAGTATGCAAGTGACATCACGGCGCGTGACATCACGGCGCGTGACATCACGGAGCATGACAGTTACATGTGGCATCACAGGAAGTGGCATCACAAGCCACGACTTTAATATGTACGTGTGATGTAAAGTGCTCTGACACTCTGCTTTGGGATGAGTAGCGCTATACAAGAAAAAATAGTGGTACTTAAATTATTTCAACGCCTCCTAAGGGGTAGTAAGCGCTATATAAATTACATTTAGTATTATGTTAATACTGGGAAAGACCAATACATCTGACATTCTTACAGTGCATGCATATCTAGTACACAGAGCCTGAACAAAGTGAAAAGCTGCCTCTCTTAAGTATGTGTGAAGTGCTAACCTTTGTTTCCCCTCTGCTGCATTTGCTTCTAGGTGTGAGGCTTCTGACTGCTCCCAGCCAGGAGACTCAAACAAAAGGAGGCCTGATGACCCCTCAAATTCGGCCTTTGTTATGGGCCCAGCAGGACTCTAAAATAAGAAAGCCCCGTCCCCGCCTGCACGTTGTTGCTTGTTGCAGATGGAAAGCAGACAACGTTACGTGCAGGCACTGCTGAAAGTGTCCCGGTGTTTGGAAATTACACCGGGACGAGTTCAGCACATTATTTAGTGGGGCCCAACTTCTTGGCAGGGTGGACGGCGTTCACCCTTTGAAAATCGCGTGTACCCCCGACTCGTGCCCTGCCCTACTAACATTGGCCTCCAGTCTTTCCATAGCTAATATGTTACAGAACCGGAAGAGAAGGAGAGAGAGAAGCGAGCTGCGAATACATGAGCAGTTCAGAAGCATGAGTCTGGCGGCTCTGTTGTATATGAGGCTGGAGATCGTTTGCATTTTGTGGAGACACAACTAGGCATGTGTAACTCTTGCAACAATCTTTTTTGACATTCCCCCATGACCTCCTCTTGCTCGGATTCCATCACTACCACCTGGCAAAAGTGACCCCTCATCTCTCCATAGCCCCTGTCCCACATACATTTCATTTGTTTTAAAGTGACGGTAAAGTCTGACTTTACTAATCGACGCAGCTAACCACATAAAATACCGATCAGTTCTTTGCAGCAGGCATATTAACTCTCTGCAATACTTTTTGGCGAGTCAAAGTTGCCACGAGACAAAACACTGAACTCTCTCTCTAGTAGGAACATTAATCACAACAGTTCTCTTTAATTTTTTTTTGCTGCCTGAAAGCTGGATGCACAAGGAACTCTGCAGTAGGTGATTTTAAATCTTAAGTTATTGCTAAACACCGCTCCCCCTCTAAAGTCAGTGCCATCCTCCAGGTCAACTCCCAGTGCGGCCGCACCGGTCGCACCGCCCTAAAGCCGGCCCTGGTCATGTGTGAGGCATGCCCTGGATTTAAAAAAAGATGGTTGTCACTTGCACACCAAAAAGTGAAAACAGCTAATCTAATGTGTTGAAAAGGTAAAGTCAACCAATGGATCTAACTAAAGCGTGCTACACGGTGTAAGAGGGCTGCCCGTCCCTCATGTGAACATGACTGTGTAGAGATGTTCAGGTGGAATAACCTGAACAGAACCGTGTGCACAGCTGGAGCATGTTACACTTACTAAATCAAAATTTCTAATTTATAACTATTCAGCTTTCATACAAAATAAACAAGGAAAAGTAATCACGTGGATTTAACCATAGATTTTCATTGAGTTTCAAATATCATTCATGATGAGACATTGAATATAGTACAAAAATCATTGCGTCATGACAATTTGTACAAAAACATCATTTCACAAAAATGACATTCATAACAATGTTACAATATTTAACAAAACAGTGGCGATTGGTGTCCTTGGGCTCAATGCATTTTGGGACCTCCTGTCCCTTCCTCAGGGGCCACTGTGAATAAACACAAGCAAATATGTATTCATATGCATAATAAAGACAACAATGAATGAAAAAATAAAGCGCATTACAGATGCACAGAGCCAACGCGTCCGATGACACCCCTGTGAACTGAAATCGAAAACAATTCAACGTGCACACAGCGACTAAACTTGTGGATTTTAGTAAAGTGATCCAGTGTGTGGTGGGAACGTCCTGTTCCAATACAGATTAGGCGGAGAAAGGAAAGGAAATAACAAAGAGCCATTGACAATACGCTCAGAGGCACCTATATACCCAGGTGAGAAGCACACTCATGCTGATATGCAAATAACGGAAAAAAGATTCATGCATTCCATCTAGACTGAAAAGACGCCCGTAACCAAATACACTTACTGGGAACTTAAATAGAAGTCGGGACTCGACAAGTTCAAAAACGCTAACCACGAGCTCCTGGGAACGTAAATAACACAGTTACGACCTGTGCATCAAACGATATAGCAAAGGTGAAAAACAATACAAAAAGGGGGGTACCTTTAATGCGATCTTGACCAAACACGAATCGCCTGTAAGGATAACGAAAACAGCTATGAGACGATGAACTGATGCAGACTATACCCAAATCGGCAACCATGATATCGACACCAAGAACTGACCTTAACTGTAGCTTAGGAGTGGCTGAAAGTTCACAATCCTCACGTCTGGAGTAACGGCTGTAAACTGCTGAGAGAGCCGCGTCGCTTAAATGCAGTCCGGCCGCGCGTTCTGGTAAAACGGGTCACGTGGTGCGAACGGGTGATACAGGTAAACAAAATACAACTGCGGACATCTTGGAACAGGGTACCCAAGCTAGTAAACACGGAAAAATCGGAGAGTACCGCCCGGAAAAGGCAGCTACAACGAACCTCATGTACTACAAGTGTTCCACTGCCATACATGCGGTGGTAAAAGCCCTAATGTGTCCATTAAAACGCGAGGTGATAAGGAACGAGGCACACTATTACAAGAGCAGACTGTTTGCTATATTTCGCCGGCGATAAAGAAAAGACCCCATGGATGAAAAAGTGCAGGTTACAATTTAGTGCACATGTGGCAAGTAAATAACATACACAAATGTCTAAATGACATCAACACATTGGCAACCTATACACAGTCCGAAGATATGCATGTATACACCATGAAGTACGAGAAGTGTGATAACAGTATCCGTCTGGACATATGTTGTGTTCACCAAAGAACATACAAGTGGTAAACAAGTTCAGGTGATGTATCATCAGGAGTGAAAACAAATAGCCCACATGCACGTTGATATCTGAAAAAGTGGGGCGTGTACCCTACGGTAACATACACATGGGCTCTGAAAATATGAAAATGGTATGTCATGTGGTGGATGATTTAAAAAAATTGAACGTGTGTGATGTGGGGCAATAGACGGAGCTAAAAGAAGAACTACAGGGAATGCAGCAGTTTGCGTAAAGAATCAGAAGGATGCTTAGAGTGTGGATACAGTTACAGAAAGCAACTGAGGTCTAGTTTATCGTTCAATCCAAACGGTTCCATGGTATTAAATTTTTTGATCCAAAGTACTTCTCTTTGGGATAAGAACTGGCTTGGATCACGTCCTTCCCTACTTTGTACTTTTTCTGACACCAGGAATCGTACCTGTGCAATGTTGTGCTGTGTTTGCAGCCAGTGGACTACTAAATTGGAATTCGTGTTCTTTGTGCGTATCATGCTTTTGTGCTCGCCTATTCTGATTTTTATTTTCCTTTCGGTTTTACCGATATATAAAAGCCTGCAAGGGCATTTGATACAATAAATAACGTTGATGGTGTTGCAGTCAGATGAATGGCGTAGCACTATTTTTTCACCATTTTTTGCCCTGGATTTAGCCACTTTATTATTGTCTGCCTCGGGCGCTCACTGTGTAGCCCAGGGTGGGGTCAGAAGAGCTCCTCCTAGTATCAAGAGAGAGGGGCCGGCCAGGCAGGCTGGCCGAGTCAAGGTGGGAGAGGGTGGCCCTTTCAGGCTGGGTGCTAGGCTCCACTAATCCTCACATTTTCCGTAATGTTTCAAGTTGCAAGGGAATAGGAAGGAGTTATGACCTGTGTAGACTTCCCGATGAGACATTGTGCACACTTGTAGCAGTATAGTGTATCCCTGGCTGGGGAAGTCACTGGTGTGATGCCGGTGAGTGCTCTATCTCGCTGTCATGCCTGCTCCACACTTGGCCTAGTATTTATGAGGGCCTGTACTCTGCTGCAGGAAGGCTCTCTCCTCCCAAATACCTGTAGGACCACGCACGACATCAGGGGTGACACTTTGCAAGTGGTTTCAACGCTGAGCACGTATACTGATTTGATCCTGGCCAAGGCAGGGGTAAGTGTTTTTTCATGGTGGGAATGGAAAGGGAACATCCACCTATTTCAGGGGCTATAGAGGGTAGTGATTTTCCATTGGGAAGCATTTTCCACCTGAAGAAAAGTAAACAAAAAGAAAAAATTGCAAATGCACTTCTCCCTTTGATTATTGATGCGGAACTCTCCAAAAGATGATAATTCCACATGTACAGGATGGGCAGATATCAATGACATTTTGCCCATACTTCAGCCCCGACGCTTCTGCCCCTTCTGCCTTTGTTCGTATATATGCATTCTTGAACTCACATGCCGCCATTGTGTGTATATGGTTGGATTTGTATCTACCCAGTGCTGAACAATAATTATTCTGGTCACTGTTGTTGCAACAAGACATAATCAAATGTAATTAGCTGGGATTCCAGCCCTAGAAGTATCATTAGCTAACACAATAAATGGTACCATCAGACAGTTATCTATCAGGATTTCAGATACTTTTTTAGCCATGAGTTCAGGGCACGTAGCAAACATATGTACACTTGCTAACATCTTCTGCATTCTCTGCCAAACATCTAGGGCGGTTTGAGTTAGCCCTATATTTCAATATGAATAGTTGATGTGGAATATGATATAATTGATGGACTATTTTATATTGTTGATCTAATAAATTAGCCGTTCATAAATGTTTGCTTCTTAATACTAAACTATTTTCAACCAACTGGGCTGTCATTTCAAAATCAAAAACCTTTGACCAGTTCTATGCTAACTATGTGTAAACATTTGGGAAAATAGAACAAAAACATAACATAGACATTATGAGTCGTGGCTGTTCGATACCTGCCAAGCACTTCTAATAGCTTAATCTTGTGCAATTTGACATCTGATCACTGCAAGTAGTCTCTTAATTGAAGATATTTATAAACCCCCCTGGGTAGCTGATATTGGACTGAAAGGTCTTCATAGGTTTCGATGGTAGAAAAATCATCTAGCATGCCAAGAAGTGTAGTGCCACAATGTATCCATCATTGGCACATGGTATCATAAAATATTTCAGATAGTATCAACTTTTTCCCAATACCTATTTATTAATGGTATACGGGAGACTTTCATCCATTGTTGTCATATTTTCTTAGCATCTTCTAGGATCTTAGACCTAACCCTTTTGTAATAATTTAGGTAATTAATTATCACCAGCCACTCAAAACCTCCCTTTCCCAAGCACATTTCCTAGATGTTGATTCCTGCTCCGTTAAATCCATAATTTATCAATATAGCTAATCTCCTCACCATGGCTGCCCAGTAATATAGCTGGGATCTGGTAATGCCTATCCTCCTCAATCTTGTAGTATTTTAAGGAATTTAGCTGCTCGTCATATCTTTTTAAAGCCCCAAATAAAAGTGGATATACCTGCCTCCATTCACTTAAATGAATGTTGGTTAATAAATAGGCATGGAATGAAACTGATAGAACATTTAGGTATAAGTTAATTTTCACTAAATTACACCTACCTACTATTGTAATGGTTAATCTATCGTACTGGCTCATTAGCCTTATTGTTTTTGCAAATAATGGGTAGTAATTAATCTCAAAAATCTTTTGTATACTTGGACTAATATTGTCCCCCAGATACTCGACCACTAGTTTAGCATTGTTGTACATATAATTTGTGATTACCTCAGATTTAGCAGTATTAAGTGCCTAGCCAAACTCTAATGCAATCTCCTCAACAGCTCGAAAAGCCTGGTCGATATCTTTGGAAAATATTGCTATGTCGCCGGCATGGGCAGCAATCTTCACACTAACCGAATTGAGACATACTGGACCGATTTGCTGCTTGTTTTTAGCAGTACAAGGTAGGGATCCAGATATAAAGCAGGAGACAGCTGACATTCTTGGCACATGCCTGTTTGTATTGGGGTGCTTGCTGACAATTTCCCCATAATACTAAGACTAGCTTGCGGTTGGTTATGTAATTTTTGCACTAAGCATATGAATTTGGTGCTAAAATTAATCTGTCCCAATAATAACCACAGGTTCTCCCAGGAAAAACAGTCAAATGCTTTCCCAGCATCTCGTAGGATGATACGGCTTCTTCCTTTGTACATTGACACCGTCAAATATAGCTATTGCCATATTTGTATTTGTTGTGGTATCCCATTCTGGTATAAATCCATGTTGTTCCACAGGAACCAAAGTTTTTATGACACTGGATAATCATTTAGCTAATATTTTCTCATATATTTTGGTGTCTGAATCAATCAGTGAAAAAAGTCGATATGATCCTCCAGATTCTGCCAGTTTCCTTTTCTTTAAAAATATTGAATTCATGGTTCCTTTGCAGGATAAAGGGACCAGATTAGCATTGTATATGCTGTCAACAACAGCAGTGAGCAAAGGAAGTATTACATCCACAAATGTTTTATAAAACTCAGCAGGGATAGAGTCCAATCCCGCTGCCTTGCCAATAGCCAAGGTTACTACGGCCTTCGTTACCTCTTCTCTAGAGAACGGGAACTCAAGAGAATTGGCCTCCAGACAAGAGAGATGATTAAGAGGGATTTTTCCAAGAATGTAATTATTCCAGATCTTGAGCTCACCTCTTCCAGTGAATATAATTGTGCATAATAGTGTTAAAATGAATCAATGATGGCGCCACCTCAGTCACTGACACCACACAATCATCTTTAAACTCTAGGACCTTGCCTGTTGTTCCCTAGTGTGTAGCGCAAATATCAGCCCCGCTGTTTCATTGCACTCATACACTGACACAGTGCGGTAAAAATTGTTGCGCATTCTTCTCCTGGAATACTCTAGTTATTTGAATCCTGGCCTACAAAATATCTAATTAGATTTTTCTTCTATCTAAAGATTGACTATGAATTCCTGCCATATGTTTTTGTTCAACCCCTGTATATTTTGAAGTAACTGTAGGGTCTCATTTTTTTGTTTTTTTTGTTTTACAACAATATAGGTAGTTATTTTCTCCCCAGCATTGTAGCATTGAAAGCGTCCAATACAATTATGGGTGAAGCAGAATATCTATTTAAAAGGATAAATTCAGTAATCTTCTCCGTAATATGTTTCCTAAAAGATTCGACCGTTGGCAAGGAGGTCAGAAAAATCCAGCATCTGTTTGTAACAACTAGATTAGTTTCAAGCGTAATCAATAGCGGGCTGTGATCGGAACAAGTTTTTGCATTTTGACCCCCTGCATTATGTTCTGATGAAAGAAAAACATAATCAGTTTGCGATGTTGGGTGTGCCGGTGGGAATAATACATAAATCTGCGACTGTTATCATTCCCATATATATTAACCCAACAATCATTTAACCCTAATACTTTAATCAAGCTACTTAAGGCACCCCTAAATGTAGGCAATCTGCAAAATATTAATGTGTTTGGATTGCATCCTTTACCCAATCAAAGGGTCACTTGTAATCCCCACACACTATGTAGTGTTTCTGCCAACCTGCAACCCCCAAATTAGAAAATGAAATAATGAAGGGTCATTGTTGTTTGTACCATGTACAGTACAAACTATACACCTTTGATTGCTATCTACAAGTATCGTAAGAGCCTACCTGCCATATGTGGCAGCTAATACTTAAGTAACATGTATCGCTCTGAAGTGTCTATTAGTCGTGGCTATGGTTCCGTCTCTAGTAGACATGGGTTGAAACAAACATACTACCAAATTTAAGCTGAGCTGCTTAAACACTGCCCGATCTAAGTACGCTGTGTGGGTCTCTTGAACGCACACTACATAGGTGGTGTATCTCTCAAGATCACATTTAACCAAACTTTGTTTTTGTTTAGAGCAGGGTTCTCCAAAGTCGGTCCTGGAGGGCCGGATCCATGCCAGATTTTTAAGATAACTGCATTTATCTAAATGGGGATATGCTAAAAATCTGGCATGGATCCACTCCTCAGATCGACTTTGGAGAACCCTGGTTTAGAGTTCAAACCGTTGACATTCCAGTTAAGTACTCTTAACTTTAATTTATTATTATGCAGGAACCGTAAGACTAGTCATCTCCAATCATTAAGTGCCAAGGTTGGTTGTCCTTGCACAGCCCTCCTTTCATATATAACCAACCCGTCTCTGTCTCATTTTTGCCCAACAAAGGCAACCTTAATCCATCCCCGCCCCTCCCATCCATCCTTCAGCCCCATACCCTACCCGCCTCCCCAACCCATGCCCCTTGGTGGCAACCTCCTAGTGGGGTAGAGAGTAACCATCTCACTCCCTCTCACTCCATGTGCTTCAAGGAATATGGATCTGGACTAGATGGGGAGGGGGGGTGCAGAGATCACTCCCTCCATGGCGGCTCCTTTAATTTCAATAAGGCGTCATATACAATCAAGAAGTAGGCAAAGAATACATCTTAAATTCTGAACGTTTAACTCATCTTGGATAAAAAAAGCTAAAGCTTTCTCAACTTCCTGAACCAGGGTGTAGCTGCTCCTCCACAGAATCCTCATGTACGGCTGCTGAGCAATTTGGGCTTGCCCACCCAATGACTTGACTTCAGGGATTTGTGCCCGAATCTACCGGCTACATGTGCTGTTGCGAAAGACATGTCAAGATTAATTCTAAATGTATATCCAGATTTAGATTTGAGGATACATTTATCCCTGGCTATATTAATTATCTTTTTTTTATTAGATAGTTAGAGAAACAGGCCAGGACAGTACGTGGTTTAACACTTTTTGGGTTAAGACAAAATAAGTACACCTAAAAATATACAACTACTATCTATTTCGAGTAGTACTCCTGGGATTCTTTGGGGATACCAAAAAAGTCAGAAATGAACTCCAAGCACCGGAATCACTCTACAAAATATATTTCTGACTTATTTTACTTGGCTTTTGAAAGTTGGATCATTATTTCTTGTTCAGTTTTTAATAATTTGCCTAAATGGACAAATTGCAATTCGTGTTTCATTCTAAATAATTTTCTCTTGTATTTTCAGATTTCTTCTTGTCAAAAGAAAAAAGTTGATGGGGGACAGCACCAGGGCCGGACTGGAACCAAAAGCAGCCTTGGCAATTTTGACTGACCAGCCCCCTGCTGCTTTTGTTAATGGTATACACAAAACAAAATCAGGTGGTTGTGAGATTTAAACACATCTTTACTTATGCATGAGGTACATTTTACTCAATAATCATGACCTCAAATTTGTTTTAGTAATGATTGAACACAAACGTTTTTTAAACTTTCACATTTGGTGCGATAAAAGACAGGGCAAACCACATTCAACTCAATGGATATACAGTGAAAAATATTTGAAAAACGTGTGAAATATGAAAAGATAAATCAAAAATACATTGTGATAATGCAAAATTTATACATGAACTAGGCTACAATTACATCTTCACCAATCCAAGATTTTTCAAGACCAGAGCATTGCATTCACAGAAAGTGCTCTTAGTACTGGAACATATAAAGGGTCCAGAGGTATCTAATATGGGCTTCCAATAGTTTCTTTAGACAAATGAATTTATACGTCCATACTGATACTGGTTGAACTAGGATCCCCTATTGATCTCGGTCTAGGCGTTTCGAACCCACACTTTCTTTGGGGGTTCTCTTCAGGACAAAGGTTTGGTGAATTCTTAGGGGCACAACAAAAGGTTTTGATTCCGACTTATCAGTTGTCGAGGTTATTAGGAATTTGTACTCGTGCACCAAATCAAAGGAGCAGGACAGGTTTTTCTCGATTGCTTATGTTGTTCTGTGAGTCTCTGTAATTTTTATTTGTTTAGAAGTGGATTCTGGAGCCCAGTGTGATTCCTTTACAAAAGATAGTTAGGGCTTCCTCTGGATCACATCATCCTCCATGCCACAAATCCCTAATAACCTCCGATGCCCGCTACAGCCAGTCTGGCCCTGGCCAGCACCATAGAGTACGTTTCTATTGGAGCAATAAAAAATATTTTATATGTTGCAACAGCTCATAATGGTTTCGTTCTCTTGTGCATTCTCAAGTTTCATGTCAGAAAACGTGTCCTCGGACACGCTGCTGAAGAAGAGGAGCGATGGATCCCCTGCCAACCTCTGAGTGGTACAATCTGTACATGCGCAACCTACATGACTAATTAGAAAGCGTGGACACCACCTGAAGTGGAATGGAACAATCTACATTTGCCTTGCACACCTGTGGTGTCATGGCCACACTGGATAAATTAACACCCAGTGTTAGACCTGGCCCTTTTTGCAGGGTTATCCCCAAACTTTTTGCATTCCTCCACCTATTTTTCTGACCTTCTTTTTGTTGGCTTTCAAACTCTGGGCACCCTACCACTGCTAACCAGTGCTAAAGTGCGTGTGCTCTCCCCTTTAAACATGATATGATTAGTTTACACCTGTTTGGCATATTTGATTTACTTATAAGTCCATTGTACAATGTATACCATATACCTAGGGCCTGTAAGTTAAATGCTACTAGTGGGCCTGCAGCACTGCTTGTGCCACCCACAGGCGTAGCCTTCAACCCTGTCCCAGGCCTGCCACTGCAGGGCCTGTGTGCGCTGTTTACTGCCACATTGACATGGCATTTAAAACTACTTTCCAAGCCTTAAACTCCCTTTTTACTACATATAGGTCACCCCTAAGGTAGGCCCTGGGTAGCCCTATAGGCAGCGTGCTGTGTAGGTAAAAGGTAGGACATGTGCCTTTATTGTGTGGCATGTCCTGGTAGTGAAAACAGCCTATTTTGTTTCTCCCTACTATGAGTCCTACTCCTCTCATAGGCTAGCATTGGGAATTCCCTTATGTATGTTTAAGTGGCAATTCCTAATCTGAAAGGAGTAGCATTGCCATGTTTGGTATGTATAGAATGGTAGTCATAAATCCTGCTTACTGGTGTAGTTGGATTTTTTTATTACTATTTTAGAAATGCCACTATTAGAAAGTGGGCATTTTTCTGTGCTAATGAATCTTTGTGCTTTGCAGCCTGACCCCAATTCACGGCTGGGCCTGGATGACAGCTACACTTTGTGAATACTTTCCAGACAGCCATCACACAAGAAGGGTGGGGTGTGACAGTGTTACATCTGTATACTGATAGTCTTCCTGGGCTGGGAGAGCGGGAGGCGGGTGCACTTACATTTGTGCAGGCTGTGTCCTGCCCTCACACAAAGGGCTGATTTACCCCCTTCTGATGTCTGGAGTCAAGGCTGGGGTTGAAAGGGAGTGTTTTGCACTTCTAAGGATTTTTGGGAAATCACCCGTTAAACAAAGACAATTCTGAGTATAAGTACAGGGTCTCTGACCCGATGTTTTCAGAGCACTTTTGAATCTGGAACTGACCCTCTGTCAGAAGGACTGCTGCGCTGTTCAAAGGATTCATCTGGACTGCTCCTCTGCTTATGCGCCGCTACCAGGCGCTCCCTGACTCTGGACTACTAGGTTCTACAGGCTGCAAATTGCCAGAAGCTGCTGTGCCACTAGGAGGAACCGTCGTTGGGGGTTACTTGTTTTGCCGTGCTGACCTGTGGCCTGCTGGCTGCAAGAAAGGACTGCCACTTTGCTAAATAGACCCTGATGTGCTGGCTGCCTACCTACTGCACCTCTTGTGCCCCCAAGTGTTCTTCTGGGACAGTAGACTGCTCAGAACTAGCTGTGGGAACCGTGAGTCTGGCCATCCACTTCCTGTGCCACTTAGAGCATAGTGAGCGCTTTATTCTGAACTCCTTCATGATCTGCGCGTGGTCAGCGCTTTCCCCTTCAAAAAGGAGATAATTTGCCTAGTGTGTGGTGAACACTTTATTTTCACTCATCTGCATTTACCTTACACCCACAAAGAAGCACGTGGTGAGCGCTTCATTTTTATATACCTTGTACTAGCAACTAGCACATGGAGAGTGCTTTATACTTTCCCTTCTGGGCTGTTCTCACTATCTGTGCGTCACTTGCAGACTCGGCCACTGACGAGGTGTGGCATTGAGGGAAGTCCTTGTTTAAATGCTGCTAGACCCACTCTAGTGTTGCTGGAGCAACCTGAGTGTCGAACGAGGCAGGCACATCAGCTGAGAGGATGCAGCGTGCCGCCAGTAGTTGGCCCAGAGAACACCCTCAGCAAGTGCCACTGGATTTCCAGACTGTCGAGGACTGTCCGTGAAGCCGACGCTGCAGCTCTAGCAGAGAGCAGGTACTCTTGGCCCCTGTAGCGACACGCGCTTTCCCTGGGAAGATGAAGGAGTGAATTCATGAGGGCCCTGTGTGCATTCTGAGTTTGTTCCCCACTTGGGATGTGGGGTGCACTATTTCCCTCCCGCTCCAACGTGACGGAGCCCAACTGCCCTCTCATACTCGGCGAGAGGGGTTCCAGTGAGGTCTCCCCTCCGACATCTGCATTGTGGTGCTACAGCAGCACTGTGCGATCGCGGGCAGCTGCGCTCGGTTTTCCTGCACGTGGGGGACCCAGTGAGGTCTCCCTGCTGAAGGCTACAGGGTGTGCCCCCTCCCACTGTTGAGACATACCTTGGAGGGGGCAGCTGTTTGCTGGTGGTATTTTGGGGGACGTCCTTGACGTAGGCCCACCCGATGTGAATTTGCCACATTCAGGAAGCCTAAATGACCATATTACACATAGTAGGCGCGCAGGAGTTCCTGCAGCCTACGTTTCATGCCTGAATACACTTGGGTCAGTAGGGCTCAGAAATCTACCATAATCCTGCTAATAGGAGCGCAGGTTCACTGGGCCCTATGCTGTTGTGTTTAGATGTGGATTCTATGTGTTTATCTCTATACAACTCTGCCTTACCTATGAAGTATTTATGGCGGGCAGCTGCGCTCGGTTTCCTGCACGCGGGGGACCCAGTGAGGTCTCCCTGCTGAAGTCTACAGGGTGTGCCCCCTCCCACTGTTGAGACATACCTTGGAGGGGGCAGCTGTCTGCTGGTGGTATTACGGGGGCGTACTTGGCGTGAGGCCCCCGATCTGAATTTGCCACATTCAGGAAGTCTAAATTATCACATTACACATAGTAGGCACGCAGGAGTTCCTGCAGCCTACGTTTCATGCCTGAATGCACTCATGTCAGTGAGGCTCCGAAATCTACCATAATCCTGCTAATAGGAGCGCAGGTGCACTGGGCCCTATGTTGTCGTGTTTAGATGTGGATTCTATGTGTTTATCTCTATACAACTCGGCCTTACCTATGAAGTATTTATGGTTTTGTGGCGATATGGTGACTCAAGTGGTTTCTTGCTCTAACCTAACTGTTCCAGTTCATGCCCTGATGCTATGATGTAGGTCATTTTGATTCTTGCAGTGTCAGGATAATGAGTACTGACTCAGGATTTGCATAGTATGCACAGCACTTATGATTTGCGTCGCTTTTGTCTATGTTATATGCACAATATATACTATATATTTTGATATAAATCTCTGTGAAGTCTCTTTGTGGTGTAGTCATTGTGTTACTGGTGAGAGTGTGTTGCGCAAACACTTTACACATTGCCTCTGATGATAAACCTGTCTGCTCTGCGCTAAGCTACCAGAGGGTGAGCACAGGTTATCTTTGGTGTGCAACTTACTTGCCCTGACTAGAGTGGTGGGTTCTGCCTGGCTTAGGTACCTACCTTAGTCAACCATAAACCCCATTTCTAACACCTAGCCTTTAAAGAACATTACTCTAAATAGAACTTTTTCATGAAACATAACCTGATGTTTCTATGAAATATATAGGCATCTTTTTTAATAAATGTCATCCATTAACCTGCAAGTAATTAATTAACAATATAGTAATATACTGTCCATGGATCAAACAAGGCTGTACTCTACCACCAAGTTTGTGTCTGTTCCCTCTCCAACCCCTTAGTAGATAGACATTTACTCCTGGCCTTGGTAGGTGCAAATCTTTAGCAGTACCCATAGTGTAAATGTGCCTGCCCAGAGTGTGTTAATTCTCACAAATTCAGAAAATGGTGGATATTGACCTAATTAGTCAGACATCCTTGTCCTGTAAGCTCACATCCAGCCCCCCAAAGCAGATTTGCTCACATTTAATATTACACTGTGCTGAAATAATATGTGTGAAGAAATGGGAATATCAAACATGGCTTTACAATAACAAATAAACGTTTTGCACATCTAAGTTTAACTTAGATGTATGATTAACTTTGTGAATTGGTTGCCAAGGACCTCAATTATGGCATTTGGGTGTAGGGCAACGCAGCACTGCGCTGCTCTTTGCCAAAGTGAAAGGGCAGGAATGCCTCATATTTAGGCAATACGGTCTGAAACTGTTCTTTTTTCCTGCGCTGACGCCATTTTGGCAGCTTAGCGCCAACGTAGCCACCCTTGCACCATGTGCAAGGATGCTTCTTTTTCCTGTACAAACACAATCCTACGAGGCGTTTTCCTCTTTCCATGTGTGCTGCAGAATACAGCACACATGGAAAGAGGAAAAAACATGGAGAAATTAACATATTTCTCCTAGTTACGCCTCACCTCAGGAGGCGTACGGATTTGACTCTTCCACAGGTTTACAACACTTTGTAAATCTGGAGCAGCGTCAAATTCCAAGGGTGTTGCGTGGGAAAACCCACAGCAATGCCTCCTGGGTGCAGAGTAAGGCGAAGCAGCGATTTGTGCTGTATAGCCTTACTCATGATTTATGAGGCCACTCAAAGTCACGCAGAGTGGCTTTGTGTGCCTTCATAAATCTTTATGAGAGCACTGCGTCAAGCATGTACCACTTTACGTGGTGCAAAAGTGACACAAGGCTCTTATAAATAAGCCCCTAAGAGTTTACTTTACAACAGGAATCTCTGACCATGGAAAACACATATCTCACATACATTTCTTTGACAAACACTGAATTATAGATATTTTTTCTCTTTTAGTGTTGTACTTTGCTTACCTTGTCTGATATCTGTTCCTTACTTTATTGAGGGTGGGTGGTAAGAGGTGCAATGTCTAAATGGCAATTGTAAGGCAAAAACCCTAACTATATTTATATGTTGAAACTGAAAGAAAGTCTTACCTTTTTAATGAGCCACTGCATAAATCCAGTGTAGTACATCATAGACATCACGGTACTGAAGAATACTACAATTGGCAGGACCTTGAAAGCAAACACAATGCATTGTATTTAACTTGTGCTTTCGCAATAATTTTTTTTATCAATCCCTGTAATGAAAGCATTTTCGTATAGTTGTTAGAGGTCAGTAGGCTTGTATTGTTTTTAAACAGTATTCATTGTTTCCTAATAAAGGTCCACACTAAAATGCATTGGATTACTTGGACTGACAAATAATCATTCCTCATTCATTGATGGCACGTGCAATGGGAACATATGTATTTATTCCTGGTGCATGTCTGTAAAACATGATTTCCTCTTTAACAACAAATTTCACAATTCAATTGAAACTTTTTCTCATCCAAGATCCTCATACACATGTTTATTCTGATTATCAGGAATATTTATTTACCTGTATTGTCCTTTGTGCACTTTGATGGAAAAGGCCATAGTCAAAGTTTATGGTTATTTCCTCTATATGTTACTTATTGTATTGACAATACAATATGGTGCTAAACATTCCGTACCCAAGGGGCATAGAAGTATCTTTAATTGAGGGTGAAACACTTAACCAGATAACTAGGTTCCAGAACTGTCCCATGAACATTTTCAGATTATGATTGAGGTTGAGAGCAGCAATAAGCAACCTTGACATGTCATTGTGAATTCCACCTAGAGAACATCTATTTAGAAAACCCCAAATTATTGTCTCTCTATGTCCCAAAAGAAGATGTTTTGGGTGGATCCTCAATTACACCAACCCTACCACTTTCCAATACGTTACTGTAAATGTAATGGGCATGGTGGTCATGTTGCTCTCACTTTACTAAAAATCTGTTTGTTTAGTACCAGAGAAAGCTCTCTCGCCTCCTTCTTAGTTAAGAGAGAACTCCCCCACTAGTATCCAATTACTCAAAACAGGGGTGTGGACTTTTCTTCTTTTTAACAAAAAAAAAATCTTTTTATTATAACCATAACACGCAGTTACAATCTGACATAAATTACATTCTGTGATCGCACCAGAATACTTGTACACATTTTTGAACAATCCCCACCTAGCACCTTACAGTATTCCCCTTCCTTCCCCTCATCTTGGTCAAATTTATTCCAACATTTCTTCCACCCTCCCCCGGGGCTCCGGCGGCGTGCACGGGTTGCCTCTATAATGATTCCACTTGCTCCAGATCTTCCCCCACTTACTCGGGCATCCTCTGTTCGTATATACTGCCTTTTCTGCCACCATGCACCAGTCCATATCCCTCTTCCATTCTCCCAAAGATGGAGTCACCTCTGAGCCCCATGCCTGTGCTATGTTTCTTTTGGCGATCATTAGGGCTAATGTCACCCCAATTTGGTCTCCGCTACTCAAATCTGTCGCCTCCCACACATTCAGGAGACACCATTTTGGTTTGCAACATAACTCGTTTCCATACACTTCACTCAGACATTGAATTATTTTAGCCCAATATTCCTGAATTTTGGGGCAGACCCATATTATGTGAAAGAATGTGCCCACCAAGTTACAGCCCCTCTGACAGGAAGCTTCCGTTATTTTCCCCATCTTTACTAGTGTGGTGCATGCAATATAGGCCCTGTGAAGTATTTTAAGTTGAACCAGGCGAAACTGGGCCTGGATCGCCACTTCACGGGGGATGCTATTGCCTCCTGCCACTCCCCGTCCTGCCAGTCCGGGATGTCTGTTTCCCATTTCACTTTTAAATGGGTTAAACTGTCTGGAGCGTGGTTAATTAGTTTTTTATATGTTAGCGAGATCGCCTTTTTAGTTAGATGTTCCTCCAGTAATCTATTTTCGAGCGGGGACGACACTGGAAGCGGGTCCCACCCAGGGAGGGACTTTTCTTCTTTTTGCTTGGCCAGTATAATGGAATCCATCCTTTAGCTGTGCCCCCCTGCCCCCCCCCCCATTTTGCCACTCTGCCCATTTGAGGTTTTTGACTTCTGTAATATCTGTGGCTCCCTAAAGTTGCACACCAATCACTTGTTTTTCAAAGTTTGCAATACCGTTTACTTTGATAAAATAAACATTTATGCAGTATGGTTCTGCACATTTGTACAAAGTGTAAGAATGATGGCAAAGCCTTTCCCCTTGCACCTCAAAATGTAATATGCTTTCAGAAGTGGATGTTTTATGAAGCTAGGCAATATACTCTTCCCAAATGAGTAAAACAGATTAAAATTTCAATTTTTGTAACTTAGGATAAGAGAATGCTTTAAAAAATAACTGTGCAGTCAGTAGGTGATCTAGCATGAATGCATATTGAGCGCGGTAAGAAATGTATTACCTACTGCTTGAAAAGCATAATTAAAGTCTGCCTAAGTTTAGTGAAGTGCTTAACAAAAGGAGTCCCTATCTTTGGCTGGAATTCACACACACTTCACTCCAGCAAGAACCAGCAGCTGGCAGAACAAAGACATATAGAAAATTGAGAAGTGGGATGATTATTAGTCCCAGGCCTTTTATGTCACATATGCCAGGTTGGGTGATAGAGACTGACATCCTCCTAAGCCAACAGATGGGATCTTGAAAATAGAGATTTCTTTTCATGCTTGCTAGGAATAATTGAGGCAGTTGAGGATTGAGCTGAAAGGCAGGGAAAGGTCTTCTCAATGCAACAATGGTTCTACCATGATGGTTTCTGTGGTGAAAAGGAATGCGAGATTGTGTTCTACTTAAAGTATTTCCTTAGAGCAAGAACTAGGCCACAGAGCTGAAACATATGGGGGCAGGGTAAACCCTGGATTTGCAGCCCTACTTGCTGAAGGATCATCATCAAAGGCTGACAGGTTTTACCCTTTAAAATGCTCTGTTTGACCTACTCCCCGGGTGACCAGCATTGAACTAATAAAGAAAAGAAGCCTTCCCTGGTAGCTGCACTTATGATTCCCTTCTCAGGTTGCGGAGGGCTGTTAAGAGAGTTGGTTCTTCCTTGATATCTGTATCAAGGAAGTTATTCAAAGAACTAGACACACTAGAGTTTTGATGACTCTCAGGTTTATCAGGGTCAGAGTTCTGCCAGTGAATCCTGTCTTATCCCGTGGAGCTGTCCCAAGAGAGTGTGAACAGAGGACACTAAGGCCTGCCTGGAAGAAAGCCAGTGGACCAGTGACAGCCTGACATTTCTATGAAGATTAGTGAAGAAACGAATATGTTGCTGCTTTACAGCAATCCTAAGGGCCAACTGTAATTGTACTTCTGATGTGTTCTGCAAGTGGGGCTATGGGGCGGGCCTGCCACCAAAACAGAGGACAGGGGTTTGAGGAACCACAGCTGAAGGTATGGGGATTTTTCCCGTCAACAAAACAGTTTTACTTAACTTCCTGGAGCCAAGCCTTATTGAAAACCACTCAACCGTGGTGACCTAAATTTAGTAGGCTTT
This sequence comes from Calotriton arnoldi, assembly GCA_963921515.1. NCBI lineage: Eukaryota > Metazoa > Chordata > Amphibia > Caudata > Salamandridae > Calotriton > Calotriton arnoldi. The sequence continues at coordinate 142,113 of CAWUFW010002669.1, read as the reverse complement.
CCTATTAAAAGTGTTTTGCCATGAAGTTCAATGCAAAGTAGTATCATTCAACTGACTTATCTGACTTTGTGCAGTGCGTCTTACATACAGCTTCCAGTCACGTGGTGCTGAGGGTTTCCAATCTCCAGACATCACCCCACCAACTTTTTCCCAGTTTCGATCTCTCACTGGTAGTCCGCAAGGCTTGCCTAGGCCCCAGCCTACCACCTTTTGATCTTTGGTGGCTGCCTCTGTGTGGGGGTGGTATTGTTAAAGATTGCAGGAATCGCTGTTAGCATGAGCTGAAAGCCATTTTGTACTTGGCAGCCATTTTAGTTAGCCATGTGCTCGCCATGTGCTTTCTCCCTCTTCCAGAGTCTTGCACATGCTCAGAGAGGCCTAGCTGGTAGAATGCACCTGCTCCTAGTATACAACTGTCAAGCTATTCTTACTCATGTAAGCAGTTTAGTCTCCCCTCCCACTTTGTGGAGCAAGCAAATTTTGTATGCCCATATTAGTCAATAAGCATGCTTGTATGTGCTAGGACCTCCCCTTGATTTTATGCTGACTATATAACAAATGCATATATAAGGACCCTGTTCTCTGCACTCATTAGAATGCCTCCTACAGTGGCCTGCGGGTACCGTAAGATGCAATCTCCCTCATCTGAGGTTAATAAAACATGTTTTTGATATTACAGCTTCTGTGCCAATCTCTTCTTTGTTGGTTTTAAGGACCAGATGTATCAGTGAACCCTAAGAAGGTTTTTATTTCTACAAATGGCGCCCGAAAATAGGGACTCATCGGTGCAGCGGCTATCCAAGGGAGTGGTCTTGAAGGGAGACAGGAATCTACTGAGGAGTACAGGACAGGAATCTACTGAGGAGGTACCCAGCGCACGGAGATTGTTTGTCTTCCAGCCCAGTATATTTCTGGTCTTCCTGCTCTGATCCTCCAAGTGTTTGCCGCTCCCGACTGAGAACTTCTTTGGCGTGAGTATTTTAAAACGACCGTTAGGTCACTCAGAACATGGCAGTTGGAACCTGGACACCATTTGATTGGTAAGAGCCGTTTTGCGGCACTTGCTGTTGGTTTGATGCCTTTGATTGGTAAGGTAGTTTTAGTAACACTTACTGTGGCTTTGTTTGTATGATTGGCCAATTTTGGAATTTGTTTTGTAAGTTATATATGCATTGCAATTCATATAGGCAGGTAATGAGGAGATTTTCTCTAATTTTGAAAATTTGAACGACACACATTGTGTTAAGTGTCACTTGGAGTATAATATTATATATGCTATAATATTTTTGGCATGCCTATTACCAGTACACTTCGCAGAAAGTGTTGCTGTCTTGGAGAGTACCGATATGGATTTAGTAAGTACTTAGTTGACTCCCCTCAGAGGGATACCTAAATAGGTTCACGTATAGTAAAAGATATTTCTTCCTTGGTGACTAAGTACCCCATGGAACTAAATATGTACATAAAGCGGATCCGGATCTGCGCACTTAGTAACATTCATAAGTGGTGATATGCAGAGCGCTTTTGAGTGTTCTACCAGCCAAAACTGGCGAATTTGACCATGGAACAGTTTTTGGGCTACTTTTGAGAGCTCTTCTTGTAAATATGACTTACAATTAGTATTTACAAATAGGTTGGTCTTACGTACACTTTGTAAGCTGTCCTAAGTATTGATTTGTGGGTTAAATGTGTGTTTAAATGTCTATGTGGGGTTTTTGGTTTGACATTGGTAATACTTGTGTGAGTACTCTGTGTACGAATGGCTAGCTTTAAGCGCGCTGTGTTGTGTCCTTCTGTAACTGTCTGGAATGAGCTTAATGAGTTTGTTTATGTTTTTTGCTGTCATCATTCTGTTATGCAAAATGTCATTTAGTTACTTACATATTAAATAAAAATCCAGAAATAAATTATGTAACATATGCTAAATAGCTGCATGTTACTATTACATTGACAGAGTAAGACACTACATGTGTGCAACTTGCCACAATGCTAAACATAAAATTAGAATTCGTATTCAATAGGATTAAAATAGGCCTCATACAGAGAGGTAGAAAAACGAAATTGTGTGTTTTGTAATCAATAGACTTAAATACACAATGTTACAGCCTTTTCTTTAAATATTGTATTAGACATTAAAAGGCATGCACATCATTTGAGTGAATTTGGTCGTTGCTGAACTAAATACACATTATAGAAAGATAGATTTGACTGCATTGAAATGCCTCAGTTTTTAAATAGACTGTGACATGCTTTTCTCTCAGCACCCGAGAAAAAAGCTTTCCGACAGCTGTGTTTAAACTGACTAACTGAAAGCAACCGTTTGACACAGCAAATGGGGATTTAACTCTGTCAGGGTATTTCAAATAATAAAGGGGTTTTTTTCCTGAGAAAGGCGTGAAAATTCGACGCCTGCTGACAAACAACAGCTGCATAAATAGCATATGGCTATTCCTGCTCACGGCCACAGACAGGAATGCTGTGTCAGCGATATTTTAAGTCAGTGTAAACCTGGTATAAGGGCCTGCCCTATTTTAAAAGTTTCAAAAACCAGTTTCATTATTTTGGATAACAGAGAACAAAATTGAAAGTAGGGATTTCCTTTCTTAATGCCTTCTTTACATAAGTATATCTGTGGTTCCGATGTTAAATGATAACTGTCCATTAAAAGTGGCGCAGACTTTTCCTGTTTCAAGTAAGGCTTCTGTGCTTAGGGTTATGAATGAATGTGTTTAAATATGATAGGCTACGAATGAAGCTTGCTTTTCCAATGTGGAATCATTAAAATGGTTGGTTTTATTGATAAAAAATAAAATTTAATTATATGGGAAAAAATATATTGTTTAAATCAAATACTTTAAATTCGTTTTCTCATCTTTATAAAGCCTAATCATCATACTGTGAATTCCTAGCATCAAAGTTGAATTTAAGCAGTGCTGTACCGCAATAAAAAGGGAACTTAAATGTGAAATGTCACTTTACCCAGCCGTACAAAACTCATTTTTATAAGGGTATATCTTATACATTTCTGATTTCCCATTCCTGAGCTATCTAGAGAACACTCTGGGGGTTCCTATTATGCAAAAATATTGTAGGATATTCATTTTTAAGTGCCCCTACCACCAAAGTCAGAAATTGAGCTAAATTCACAATTTTACAAGCAGTTCTACCACTCAAAGCAGTTTTAACGTGCTCTTAGGCTTCAATAAAGTATACATATGCAAGTATAAAATAAACAGCTGCCTCTGCATTACTAGATTACGCACCACTGTACATAAATGAAAATAAGTATAGGACTGCTTTTCGCTGTGATTCTCCAGAGTTGCTTTGCATTACAAAACCGCATGGCAAGCCTTGCACACAAAAATGAGCAGCTGCTGAGCGGGTCAAAGGTCAGAGTTCTGCATTTAGCAACTTAGCAGGGTGAAGTTTTTGAAAGGCGAGATGATAGCGCAAAGAGAAGAGAAGCTTTGCTTCCTATTTTTAGCAAACACACGTTTAGCGCAATCATATGAAACGAAGGAAAACAACGCTCAGTTGAGCATTGATCTGCCAGGTATATCAACATAATGGTTTTTAGTTTAAAGAATACTGTGTAGGGGCTACGATAAGGAGGAAATGGATTTTAGTTTGCATTCATGCGCCCTCATGTTAATCTAGTACAATTGCTGTAGAAATTGGTTTAAAGTTAACTCAATTTGCATTGTGTTAGACTGAATCAGAGAATAGCCACTTTCTAAGATATCTCCTACAAGTTTGTTTGTGCCCAGTTGCTACAAATAGGGGTTGAAAGTGTTGACAGAAGTAAAACCTGTTTCAGATTTTCCTACTGTCAAAATGGGGAAGGAGGCTAGCTCCTCTACAAATTAAGGGTAGGCAAAATTATGTTTTCTCTCTTCTTTTTCTCACTTTTTTTGAGTCTGTCTAAAGCTGTCTAGGAAATGGCCATGTGACAGTTAAGGCACTTTGCATTGTTCATAAGGCGGCACACAAAATGGGGCCTAAACCATTACAGAGAATGTTTACTTGGTACTCCCCAGCTAGAAGTCTTCGTTCCTTGGCAGCCCACCTAGTATGTACCCCATGAGTCAAGAAAACCTGACTAGGAGGTAGATCATTTGGCTATGCAGCCGCAAGGACTATGGAATGAACTACCAAGTGAACTCAGACAGACTGATGACTTACTGCAGTTTAGAAAAAAGCTAAAAACCAGGCTCTTTCCAAAAGAATAGCCTTGAGAGATTGGCGCATGATGATTCATAGTTTTATAGCTGCACAGTGATTTAGGTAATCCCAGCGCCAGGATGCCCGTTGGGTGACAGCTGCGCTATATAAATGCTACTTACAATTACAATTGGCTATTCTGTAATACTGTTTTAAAATTGTTAGAATTAATAAAAAGATGAAACACATAAGCTATGTTACTGCCCATCCTGTATGAAAGAATGAGTAGAACAGATTGATGTTCCCTTATTTGATCTTTAAGGAAAATTGTATAGTGGGGGTTTCTGTTCAAAAATCTCAGGTGGCAACACTATTATTGTTTATGTTATTCTCATGTTCTATACAGTTTTGCAAGGGCATTGCTAGTCTTTTATTAGCTAGCCTGTGTAAATAAGCTGACAGCCCTTATTAGAGCTGGAGATAGGGTTTTTTTCTTTTGAAAATGATGTTGCATAGTCCAGATCGTGAAAAGTACAATGCAGGAAAGACGCTCATGTGATCCTTAGCAAACATTTTGAAGGAAAATATTGTTTTATAGGAATTTGTTTGTCATAACATGTTCTGCTGGAGAAAAAGTACTCACTATGTTGAAGTTTAGTTCTTTTTTGCAATAAGAATCCCTGTTAAATTAGCAGTCTTAGATTTTCCTGCTGCACCTATAACATGAGAGCATGGTCCTAAGCATAACCTGTAAGAGAATTATTTTACAAGTGTCTGCAGTCCTGTACAAGTAATGTAAAATCTATGAGTAAAAGTGTAGAACATTTCCTTTTCTTGAGGGTTCTTCAGATTAGTAATATAGGAATACACCAATATAAGTATTTGGAGTATGTCTGTATTGTTTTTCTTTTTCCTCAGAATTTAGTAAATGAACACAGACTTCCTTGGCTGTTTGGGATTGGGTGATGTATTACTCTTGTCAGTTCACCAAAACGTTCCTTTTATACTTGCCAATAGGTCCAGGGTTTTCTACTCTCAGATAGATGAAGTGGTTCTTGGGTGCCTTGCTAATGTATGGGGCGCCCGAGACTAAGGAAGTATTCTGAGACTATCCTCTCTGTTGTTAGATTATTTCTGTGCCTTGTCTAAAGACCTCTTGTTCTGTCCACCAATAGATATTTGCTGCCTTACAACCATTGCCAGAGGGGCCCGGACATCAGATCCAGCCTGGGAGTCAGCGCCACTGCAGCTTGAAGCCAAAGTGAAAGGAACCAGCATAGGCGTTGCTGGCAACTAGGACCTCAGTGAAGGCGGAAGCACTGGGACGTGAAGTGTGTACCCCTGCCACTGTCTTGGGCGAAAGACGGGGTTACAAATCAGGATGGAGAAATCTTTGTGTGGATCCAGTTTTTGATGCCCAGCTGAGAGAGTCACAGAACGACAAGGACGGCAAGGAGGCTTTTGCTTGAGGTGACCCCCTTTGAAACAAGGGTTGCTTCAGAGATCCTAGCATCAGGCCTCTTAGTCCTGGTCCAAAGTGAATGCAAGTCTACGCCTTTGTTTGTTGATCAAAGATGCCCGAGCACACTGGGTACAATTTGTGCCCCAACAAAGAGCAGTGCGCCAGAGGTGCAGATACAGGAGTTAGGAAAGGACTTGAGTTTAGGGTACAGGTGCTATGCCCTTGGTGCCTGTTAGATTAAAGTGAAGAAAACTGGTGCACTGCCTGAGACACTGGATAGGATCATTGAGGGTATTTGCCCTGGGGGTGATTGCCCTATCCTGAAAGAAATACTTTTTCTTCTCCGTGATTCTTGAGTTGCGAGTTGTGCAGCTCCACCGTGGGAACAACAAGAGCCTGCCTGTGAGGCTCAAGCGGACACAGGAGAAGACTCCCTCTGGCTGGTTGGTTCAAGGACTTTTTTTTTGTTAGTAATGTACCCCTTTGGTCGTCCCATTTTTGAGGAGGAGCAGCCCTTTGCGGCTCCTTGTCCTAATTCCTATGGTCTTGTGTGGTCCTCCTGGTCCCCGAAGCCACAATTGTTTTTTGTAATAATATGTCTGATTGCTTTAATATTTTTAAGAGTAATGTTTATTCTGCACGAGAAAAGTTCATCTGAGCATGTTACTTTACTCTTTTCTTAAGTATATTCATTGATAATTCAGCCCTCATAAAATACTGAGAAAGTCTATTGAAAATGTTTTTATTAGGTATGTGCTGTTGGCTATTTTTAAATTGATTTGACAAGCCCCCATCAGAGCCCTGAAACTTAAAATTAGACTAGATGGTTTTGGTATTTGCTTTCTGCTTAGGATTGGAAAATATTGAGATTTCTGTTTGAGATAATAGTCATTATTCTCTCTTGCTACCTGTATGACCCAATGCTCTGTTCACTTTGTACTCCTGCTTATACCTTGTATATACCTGCTTAATGAAATGTTTAGAATGTAAATGCCCACCTAGCATAGGATATTGATGAATTTATGAGAAGAAAATGTGCAAAATATTTTCTATGTCTCTACTAGATCATGGTAATGTCTTTAGCTCATGCTAAAAGGATCGTCTGTTAAAGATTGCAGGAATCGCTGTTAGCATGAGCTGAAAGCCATTTTGTACTTGGCAGCCATTTTAGTTAGCCATGTGCTCGCCATGTGCTTTCTCCCTCTTCCAGAGTCTTGCACATGCTCAGAGAGGCCTAGCTGGTAGAATGCACCTGCTCCTAGTATACAACTGTCAAGCTATTCTTACTCATGTAAGCAGTTTAGTCTCCCTCCCACTTTGTGGAGCAAGCAAATTTTGTATGCCCATATTAGTCAATAAGCATGCTTGTATGTGCTAGGACCTCCCCCTTGATTTTATGCTGACTATATAACAAATGCATATATAAGGACCCTGTTCTCTGCACTCATTAGAATGCCTCCTACAGTGGCCTGCGGGTACCGTAAGATGCAATCTCCCTCATCTGAGGTTAATAAAACATGTTTTTTGATATTACAGCTTCTGTGCCAATCTCTTCTTTGTTGGTTTTAAGGACCAGATGTATCAGTGAACCCCTAAGAAGGTTTTTATTTCTACAGTATGGGTGAGGGGGAAAGCATGAAAGAAAATAATACATAAACGTACCTTCTTCGCCGCACGTCTCTCCTCCATCCTCGCTCTCTGCCACCGGAACCACTCAGGCTCCTCGACTCTGTAGGAGCAGCGTTGTGATTGGTTAGAGCGGCCTGTTTGGCCGATCAAGCAGTACCTGGGAGCCTGGGCATGTTCTCCACCGGGCTGTGCAACACAGCCCAGTGGAGAACATGCCAAGTGCGCATGACTGTTTAGCCAGCCCCAGAGGGCCGGCCAAGCAGTCATGCACACTTGGGGAGGGAGTGCAAACCACTCCTGCTCCCTCTGACGGCAGCGAGCCCTGCCCCACCCTGCCCGGAGTCTCGCAAAGAAAAATAAAATGATAATAACTTCTTTTTATTATCATTTAATTTTTGTTTTGCACTTCTCAACGAGCAGTGGGGCGACGCTCCTCTGCCTTAGCGAAGGAGCCACCACTGCCTTTAATAGATAACAGATTTTTTATTTCATATTATTCTTCAGTGAATATTTATTGTTTTGCAATACCCTTTAACCTCGAAATCAGATTTGCTTCATTTTTATGGTATGTTACTCAATAACTGCTAATATGTTTATCTAACTGCCCTTTGAACTTTTGAGGTCTTTATTTATTAACCTTGTTATTATTTTGGTTAGTTTCTGACCAAGTACAGCAGGAATTTCTTTCAAGGAAAGTTTTTCAGACTGAGTCTTCCTGAGAAAAGTTGCCATGGACAAGCCAGAGATTCCGCACAGAAACCAAGTGACATTTTAGGGGCCAGATTGTTTGGGCTTTGTGGGAGCCCAGTCAGAATATGAGTAATTACAACGCGAGTCATCACAACGCGTGCCATAACAACGCGGTCGTTACAACGACCAAGTTGTTACCACGCAAAGCCATTACTACGCAAGTCATTACATCGACTTGCAGTAGATGGCGTGCTGACATTAGAAATGTATAATTTACTATTCCAACTCCAGCCTACGTAACAGTAGGGAAGGTGTTGGAATAGTAAACTATACTATTTCTAATGTTAGCACGCCATCTATTGCAAGTCGAAGTAATGACTTGCGTAGTAATGGCAGTGCGTGGTAACAACGGGGTCGTTGTAACGACCGCGTTGTAAGGGCATCGCGATGTGATGCCCGCGTTGTAGTGGCTGTTTCCCACCCAGGAATGACTCACAGCAAGACTATGGTCCCCCATCCCATAGTTTACCAATCTGATTCCCAGCAAATGATACGTTTCCAAAGGGTGTGTAAGTGTGTGTGCACGGTGTGTAAGTGTGTGTGCACAGAAGAAGGAAACAAGTGGAACTCCATGGAAGCATTATCATATTTTCAAGCACTTGGAATGCAGCTTAGTGTTAAAGATTTATGAGAGAAAAAGTCTTAGGAATATTGACTATTTATACAACACACTTAAAACTAAATAGCATCTGAATTATCTCACTTACTAGTCCTCTGCTTAGCTGTCATCAATTTATCAACCTCACAAGGATGATAGGCCAGGCTGCTCTAATGGGACTTTAATCTCAGCTACTTTACCTGTTGCAGAGATTTATTTTGTATTAACGACGTGTTAATGGCAAAACATCCAGCCTGCACCTGCAGAGACGCCATCGGTTCCTCCTACAAAGACGATGGCAGTTCAGTCGCCCATCTATAGCAGCAGATCAGTGACGTACTGGGCTGAATTAAAACCACGAAAGATCCTTCCCACCTCTAACTCTCCCATTGGGAAGGCTGTACAGCTTCCAGGAAAAAGTGAGTATAGTGTCTGTCCTTAACATACTGGGAAACCCCTCTCCCCCAACTATCTTAGGAGCACCTGATAATAGGGCCATGACAATATACCACCGATTTGATATGTACAATTTCAATGTCTACATTAGGTGTCTCAAATTCTACCATCCTACCCAGACACTGATGAAATTTCACCTAAGTGTGTTCACCCCTGAAGTGAAGTCACCTTGAGGGAGTACCTGCTGCCACCACCGCAGTGAGCTCAGACTGCGCGGCAGTAGATATACATCCGCCACCCTGCTGCATAGAAATTCCACCAGAAAAGATCAGCCTCAGCTGCTAAGTATGCTTTAGGCACATTGGTAAACCGATGAGGTTGACTGTCATTCCAAGATTTAGTTACTATGCATATATATTTGTATGAGAACATGTCAAGAAATGTATAAGCAGGTGCAGGGAACGACTGAAACCAGGAAACATGCATAGATATGGATTTGATTTCTCTGTGTGGGGGTAGATGGAGCAGGAAGCATGGAAGAAAGGCAGCTTTGCATCCCTAGGTCTATCAGTTTCCCATATTACATACCAAAAGTCCTATTAGATAGAAAACATCATTCTAAAATGAAGATCAAACGCACAGTGATTTTTCAAGGTGTGGCTGGCAGCTTTGTGTTCAATTCTTTTGTGAGGGCAGAAGCCAACGATTTTAACTACCTTGAATCAAAGGTGGTTTCTGTTAACGCAGACGATAGTAAACAAAGGCGCCCAATGCTTGCAGCGTTTTTTTCTTTGGCACTTTTCCGCTTGTTTTGGCAGTGGACGCTGTTTTACTGTTTACAGAGGCATGCCTTGTGGTGTGGTTTTTCTTGCAGGTTAGAATAACACTTTGTGTACCTGCTACCACTCCACTGCTCTCAATATTTTCACATTCAATAGCAATAATATCCTAAGGCTTGGAGTCGCACAAACTTGATTGTTACTCTGCTCCGAAGATCATTTTGCTGTTTTCGTTCTTGTGTTTGGTGCTGAATGCAAGCTCTGTGCTACTGTCCACCTGCCTATGCTAGACAGACAGGATATCCCATTAAACTCAGGAGTGAGAGAATCTTAGTACGTTCAGGCGTCTGTAGCGCGTGCAACCTGCACGTCACGTGTTTGAATGTTGGCAGGGCCAGCTGCGCAATTAATTACCCAGAAGTCAACAAATAGCTGCCATTGAAGAGAGTAAGTATTGTTCAATTTCATGACTGGGTTACATGTTTTGCTTTCACGCTTGTACTAGTACCTGTGCAACTGCAAGTCCCAGAATGCAAAGAATAGGCCGGCGATGGCGCCACAATTTACACGCGTCACCAATCAGTAATGAAAGGCACATATTCCCTATTCTCTTCAGTTAGCACTTTGTTTAATCTAAACATTTTTGCCAGCTGAACGCAAAGGAATAATGGTGTTTACTATCTGAGACAAATTTCCCCAGAGACTGACATCAATTAGTCCTGAGAGTGATGTACTGTTTCCACTGACTACTTAGAGGCAGGAAGTGTACTGATATTTTACACCTCGCTGTTTACAGAAATTTTCAGCAAGCTGCACCTGTAATAAAGTTGTGTGCCCGAACCAACAAACCGTTTGGCTAGGTTCAATGAGTGCAGAATGTCAAAAAGGCTATGGAGGGTTGAATTTTGGGTAATCTGTTTTGCCGAGGCAAACCCGCCGGTCAGCCATGTTCAAGCTCTGTGCTAAGTGTTAAAGCATCATTCACAAGGTCTCTGACTACAGACTGAAGTGTCTGGGTTTTGGTGCGGACTCTGAATGAGCTACAGGTCTCCACATAACCATGGCTGCCAACTCCACTCCAGGGTCAAGAAAGTAATTTGTTTATTCTAGAACGAAGAACTGGACCCAATACCAGACCCAATCCGTTTTTTTCAGTGTCTGTCCACTCCTGGGTGCTCGGAGACCTCCCTGAGAAGGTCGACTTGTCCTCCTGGGTTTGTACACAGTGAGCATGTGATGAGCATTTACATCTTAAAGCTTTGGAAGTTGACCTTTGCTCTTACTGCTGCTGGGCTACAGGCGTGTGAACCTGTTTGTTGCATGATCAGCAAACATCTTGATGAGCACAAGCTTTTCATGAATTATAAGTGGTCAGACTAGTTTTCGCTACTACGTTTGATCCTGAACCAACACTGCATGTACTCATTTATTTTAAATTTGGTGTTTCATAAGAGCCAAACATGCTGCCTCATGGCCACCTCGAAGCATATTGTTGTGCAGGTGTGTATACGTGCACAGTAGGTCAGAAAGTTTTGATGGTACCCAGTGGCGGCTCCTCGAGGGAGTGCTGCGGGGCGGTGGAGCGGGGCGGGGGAGGGGCAGGGTGGGGCGTAGTAAACTCCGGCATACGGCCGAACGGAGTTATGTAAATAAATAAATAAATAAAACGAATTACATTGTGCGCGCTTCATCGCCGTTTGGCGATGCAGCGCGCGCAATGTAATTCGTTTTATTTATGCTGGAGTTTACTACCCCCCACCCTGACCCTCCCCCGCCCCACCGCCCCACATCACTCCCTCGAGGAGCCGCCACTGATGGTACTGTCTGTGGACTCCAAAGTGAACATTTTCACATTGCCAAAAATTGGAGATTGCCACAATCATGTTAATGGTGGAAGTCTGACTTCTGAGTGCTCCCAGCTAGACCTGTGCTATCTGAGCTAACCACACAATATATATATTAATAATAATAATAATAATAATAATACCTAATGGCGGTTGTCAGTAGGTAGTAATAGTTAGGATCTAGTTTCCATGGTAAAAAATATTTTTGAAATGCCTATTACTTTGGTGCTGTTTGACGGTCTTCACAAAATTGTCCCAGAAAGGTGTGCTGCTGGGTATTATTGTGCACGGAAAGCTTCGAGGTGATCCATCAAGCGGGGGCTGAGAAAAAGGAGGGTGAAAAAAGTGGGTTTCCCATGTTAATTCCCATAGGGATTTTGAACACGACTACAGCCCGAACCGCTAGCTGGAATTACACCAAATTTGGCAGAAAGGTAGCTCTTGGTCCAGAAAGAGCCCTTTTTGTGATTGGTGTAAATCTGTTTAGTAGTTTTTGCGATATTTATGGGAAAACACATTCGTATATCTAGAGGCATGAAGCCTTCGTGATTACTATGCGACACGTCGCAAATACGCACACCAATAGAAATGCTGTGATTGGCAGGCTGTAACCTGTGTAGAAAGTTATGGCTGACAATTTATGTAATGAGACAGGGTCCCCGGGGGCTGAAAATAAACATTAAGAGTGATGGAAAGGGTCAGGGTAGAGGTACCCTGATCGCATGGGTGGAATATAGAGGATTTTGTGGGACCCTTTCTGTGTACAACACGTTCAAATTGGTTTTTTTCTATCTCGTGCAATATTCGTGAATCTGTTATGACACTAAATGTGCCCCCCCCCATGTAATGTCGTGGCACATTCACGAATATCACCAAAAATTTTACAAAAAACATGCAGGTACTGACTCAGACACTAATGTACTCACTCAGAAACCCACTCATACTCTTACACCCACTCAGACACCCACTCAGAGACTCATGCGCTCAGTTACAGACCCTCTCGGAGACTCACACACCTAGTCACAGACCCACTCAGACACTTATGTACCCACTCACAGACCCTCCCAGACACTCATTCACACACACAGACCCAATGATGCACTCATGCACCACCTCACAGACCCACTCAGAGCATCACACACCCACAGTGCCACTCAGAGACTCACACACCCAGTCACAGACAAACTCAGACACTCATGCACCCACTCACAGCCCCAATCAGACACTCATGCACCCACTCACAGACCCTCTCAGACACTCACGCACCCAGTCACAGATCCACTCAGACTCATACACTCACTTACAGACCCACTCAGAGGTTCACACACCCATTCACAGGCCCACTCAGACACTCACTCACAGACCCACTCAGAAACTCAGGTAGCCACTCACAGACCCTCTTAGACACTCATGCACACACTCACAGACCCACTCAGGCACTCATGCACTCAGTCACAGATCCACTCAGAGACTCATGAACCCATTCACAGACCCACTAAGAGACTGACACATCCAGTCACAGACCCACTCAGACACGCACACACCCACTCACGGACTCACTCATACACTCATGCACCCACTCACAGACCCTCTCAGACACTCACACACCCATTCACAGACCCACTCAGACACACCCACACCCACTCACAGACCCATAGAGTGACCCAAACACCCATTCAATCAATCAATCAGTGTTTGGTAAGCGCTGCTACTCACCCGTGAGGGTCTCAAGGTGCTGGGAGGGCTGCAGGTCCTGATGGGTGCTGAGGTTCCATTGAAGAGCCAGGTCCTGAGACCCTTTCTGAATTGGGTCAGCAACAGGGATAGCCTGAGGTGGAGAGGCAGGATGTTCCATGTTTTGGCAGGTGAGGTAGGAGAAGGATCTTCCTTCGGTCCTGGTCTTACAGATCCAGGGGACAGTGGCAAGGGCCAGTTCAGCAGAGCAGAGGTGTCTGGTGGGTATGTGGAATGAGAGGCAGTGATTCAGGTATTCTAGTTTGGCATCGTGGAGGGCTCTGTAGATGTGTGTGAGGAGCTTGAACCTGACTCTTTTGTTGACTGGGAGCCAGTGGAGTGCTCACAGGTGTTCAGAGATGTGGCTGTGGCATGGGATGTTGAGGAACAGTCTGGCAGAGGCATTCTGAATGTTCTGTAGTTTCCTGAGGAGTTTCTGGGTGACGCCTGCATAGAGTGCATTGCCGTAGTCGAGTCGACTGCTGATGATTGAGTGGGTGACCGTCTTTCTTGCCTCAGTGGGGATCCATCTCACGGTCTTTCGAAGCAGGCAAAGAGTGTGGAAGCACGAGGAGACGGCGTAGATCTGGAGGTTCATTGTGAGCGAGGAGTCCAGTGTGATGCCAAAGTTTTGTGTGTGGTCTGTGGGTGTGTGGGGGTTCCTAACGCGGTGGGCCACCAGGAGTCTTCCCAAGCAGAGTTGTTGGGCCTCAGATGAGGACTTCGGTCTTGTCCGAGTTGAGCTTGAGGCAGTTGACTCTCATCCAGGTAGCGACAGCCTTCATCCCATCGTGGAAGTTGTTTCTGGCGATTGTGGTTCGTTGGTGAGGGAGAGGTTCAGCTGGGTGTCAGCGTAGGAGACGACATTGAGTCTGTGGTTTCTGACTTTGGCTGCGAACGGGGCCATGTAGGTGTTGAAGAGGGTGGGGCTCAGGGACCCACTCACAGACCCATACAGCCACTCACAAACCCACTCACACACCCACACAGCTACACATACACCCACTTACAGACCCATATAGCCACTCACACACCCACTCACAAATCCACTCACACATCCACTCAGACACCTTCAAAACTACTCACACATCCACTCAGACACCTTCAAAACTACTCACACCCCCACATATACACCCATGCAGGCACTAAAACAACCACTCACAGACCCATATAGCCACTCACACATCCAGTCACTGACCCGTACAGAGGCTCATACACCCACTCTCCAACCTACATAGTCACTCACACACCCACTCTCAAAGGTTACAGGTTACAGTTAGGAAATAAAATAATAAAAACTTAGAAATTCACTGAATAGAACACAGGTTACAGGGACATTATAGTTAGGCTCAGATTTCACTCATACTAAACCAGTGAAATTCAGTAGTTTTATTTATCTGAGCTAACTACAGCTTACCCCACAATCCACTGCTTATGGCCTCACATATTACATTACTCATGACATGGTCAGTGACATCACTGATGACATCTCAAATGACATCACTAATGACAGCACTGATAACATCATCCACAGAACCACACTCACACCCACTCACTCACACACCCACACAACCACTCACACACCCACACAACCAGTCATACACCCACTCACAGATCCATACACCACTCACACACCCACTCACACACCCACTCACAGACCCATACAACCATTAACACACCCACTGAACCACTCACACACCCACTTACACACCCACAAACCACTCATAAACCCATACAAGCACTCACACATCCACTCACACACCTGTACAACCACTCACAAACCCACTCACATACCCATACAACCGCTTACACACCCACTCACACACATATACAACCACTCACACACCCAGTCTCACACACACACACAGCTACTCAGGCATCAACTCACATAGCCATACAACCACTCACACACTAACTCATACACTCATGCAACCACTCACACACCCATACAGTCACTCACATACCCACTGACAGACCTTTACAACCACTCAGACACCCACTAACGCACTGATACAGACAGTCACAATGCCACTCAGATGACATATGTTAGAAACAGTATCACCCATTAGTAGCACAGAAAGAATAGTAATTTAACTTATGCTGTACCTTAGTATCTATCTTTAAGTCTCAGAAACATTTACAAAACACTTACACTCACTGGATGATGTCATCAGTCACTGACCATGTCACGAGTGATTTAACATGTGAGGTCATAAGCAGTGCATTGTGAGGTGTAATTTACAGTTAGCTCAGGTAACTATAACTGATAATTGCTGGTTTTCACTGGTTTTGTACGAGTGAAACCTGAGCCCCACTATAATGTCCCTGTAACCTTTGGTTTTGTCAGTGAAAATAAATAAATAAATACAAATATAATATATAAGTGTCTGGAATTGAATACTAGGTTGCTTGCTTCCTTGTGTAGCACTTCTCATCCCTGGTACCGGCTTACAGGGACAGCACATTGCACTTTATAATTCATTTTATCTGTGTATTTTACTGTTTAATATATGTTACAAAAAGCACTTTGCACTTTATATATTCATACGTATTCTAACATTAATACATGGGTTTATTGAATTGTTCCAGCTGCAATAGAGTTTTAGTGATGCGGTCAGCATTGTTCAATTGCTCTTCCCTAGAATTAAAATACAGATCATTATAGACTATACAGCCACTCTAAAAAACAACTGCCCATTAGGATTGTGTACTTGGCTTGGTACAAAATCTGTCTGTTTGAGAGCCTGAAACTTGTGAGTCATGTTCTTTAATTGTGTACTTCACAATGATTTTTTTGACCTTTTATTTTGCTTCGGTAATGAACTGCAGTAATGATATCCTTTATTTGATAGGAATTAGAAATGTGTTGTTTCCCCTTTAAATACTATATGACGTTTTCAATTGGTGGTGGGAAAGGGTACAGCTGTCCCTTTAAAATGGCACTCTGTGCACTGAACTCTATGACCCAGTAGAAGGCTACGGCCGAAACACGTAGGTCTGATCTGTGGGTTAACATGCACCTTGCACTTTGCTGGTTATTTGCTTTATAACTTATGGGAGCATTTGAAGCCAAATAAATCGCTTCTATAAAGGATTCCTGTGTGCCGTCCTTCTGTTGGTCCTGGTGATGGAGTGGTGAAAGCAGGGCCTCTCGCAGAAGCTATCCTGAATATATATATATATATAGAGCACTGGCATTTGATCATGTGACTCTAACTGCATGACTGCCAGCACAACTCTCTTCTTCTACCCTATGTTTTTTCTTTTGAAATCTCAAGCCTCCTTTTTTGGTTTTCGTACAGAACTTGAGTTGTCTTTTTACATTTTATTTTTATCATTTTATTGCAACCCAAAAGCAGGAGGGCTGTAATGCTATTCAAATATTTTTCCACCCACTGAGGCTAGAATGTTCTAAATTAGGAGGGAACAACAGAAAGGCCTGTACCATAAGGAATTCTATTATATTCAGTGAAGATCTTAGCGTTTCAATAATCTAAAGAGCCTTTCAAACATCTAACACATTTTCCAGGGAAGCTTGAGGTGTATATATATGTGTACTAAATAATACTTCTGCAATCTCCTGAGCCATGCTTAGTCTCAAGCAAATAATTATTTTTTGGACTCATCTTGGACATATACATTTCGGATGAATGCTAAAAAACAAACAGTACATAAAAAGCAACTCCCCACCACACAACTTGTATGCAAGTACTTTCTTGTTGAACCATGTATGTGCATGGACGCATCCCCATTGTGCCATCTGTAGTGAATTTCTGTCCTTTTGGTTGCAAGAGTCTTTAAAGCTGTCCTTGTGTGTCACACCCATGAGTCATGCAACCTGCTGGTAACATGAAGATCTATGTTCCTGTCATACTTGTGTGAATATTTTGAATTAATTGGGGCATATTTACAAGCCCCTATCACCACCACAGCGTCACTTTTCCTGACATTGTGATGACGATAGGGGCTTCGCCTTATTTACAAGGCAGCGTGAAGACACTTAACGTGGCTTAACGCTGCCTTGCAAATAAGGCACCCTTTCACGCTATACGTAGGTTGAAAGTGGAGGGCAATGGGTGTTGTGGTGGGTGTTCCACCGAAACACCCATTGGTTTTAAAGCTGCCCCATATTTACAAGGTTGGCGTAAATATGAGGCAGCACCAAAATTAAGACCAGGGAATACATGGTCTCACCCTGACGCAACAAGGAGAAATGTTTAATTTCTCCTCGTTTTTGCTGTTTCAATGTGTGCTGCGTTGTGCAGCACACATAGAAACAGTAAAAGGCCATTGATTGTTAATGTGCAGGAAGGTGTCCCTTCCTGCACATAAACAATCATTAAAAAAATGACGTTTTGCAACTTCCATGTGTGCTGCATTAAGCAGCAAACATAGAAGTTACAAAATGCCATTTCCGATTGTTTATGTGCTGGAAGGAGACCTTCCTGCACATAAAAAATCTTCCCCTGCAACGCAGACGCTAGGCGGCTAAATTAGCGCCAGAGCAGGGGGAAACGCAGGGCTGCACCGCCACTTCCTCGTAAATTATTTCTTGATTTATACTTATTTTTGTTCTGAAACATCACCAAAAATTAGCTTGTCTACTATTTCACAGAAGTCAGTTCCTGGTCTCTGTGCTACACAGCTTGAGTACCAGTACCACAACCAGTAGTAACTGACTTACGAAGCTGTTAGCTTGCAAAGCATAGAGCTGTGAAATATTCTCCATTATTTCACTACTTGTTAATTACTGTAGCTTATTTTGCAATATCTGCCAAATATTTTTCTACTGACATTTGCGGGTCCCTGGCATCCTGTGTTGAAATTGGCTGTTTGTCCTGGTGACCATCATCTTTAAGTGACCCACAATGTATTCGGCGTATTGTATATTTGGTTCTCAGATGTAGAATACACCTCACATAAATTCGTGGTATGATTTTGATAATTTTAATGTCTGAAAGGATCTTGGGACTCAACTATTTTTAATAGGGGGTAGGCATTTGTGTTATTAATTTTCTTTTTTCCTAGCGTTGTCACAAGCCCCCTCAAGATCTGTAAAGCTTCTCTGTGCTTCGCTGAGTAAAGCTTTATTGCCCCTTAATGAAAATTTGTTTAAAAATCGGTAAAGCACAGTGCACTTTCAGAAGTCCATAATTGTTGTAATACCTATATAAATAGAAGATATCGTACATTAGGCAATTTGGAGCAGCTAATGAAGCTACCGACAAAGTGCCTGTCCATAAATATTTACTGAGAAATTGAGAAATTGAAGTTTTTACAATATTAAATAAAAGATCACCCACATCAATGCATCCTCAGGGATTTTCAGAAAATCTACTTGTTTTTTCATTTTAGTAACGTTCCCGGTCATTGGTGCAATGCAAAATGTTGGGGCTCCCCTGCAGAATATGATGAGGGGGCCCCTGAGTATCCCATATTTTGCAGATATTCAGTAGTGACTGGCAAGGATCGAGAGTGGCGGGGCAGGGCGGGCGGATGGAGGAGGTGATGTAAAAAAAAAAAAGTAAAAATACCTTCTCGCCGCTCTCCTGCACGTCGTCTCAGTCTCTCCTCTCCGGGACCAGAACAGGAGGCAGCCAGGCTCCCTCCCCTAAGCCACTCACAACGCTGTAATGCAGTGTTGTGATTAGTCTGAGCGCCGTGGATCGGCGCTCAGCCAGGGAATGGGGGCCTGGGCATGTTCTCCACGCAAACTGTAATGCAACCTGCATAGAGAATATGCGAAGTGCGCATGACTGTTTTGGACGGCCCCAGAGGGCCGGCTTAACAGTCACTGCGCACTTGAAGTGGGCAAACCACTCCTCCCCTGCTCTGAGAGCAGCCCCGCCCGCCCCACAAAGCTGCACAGCAGGAACAAATACAATGATAATAACCTGGAGTTATTATCACTGTATTTGTTCTTTCTTTCACTGCTTTGCAGCAGTGGGGCGACGCTCCTCCGCCCTAGCAGAGGAGCCACCATTGCAGATATTCATTGTCCTGGGGCTGAGTGGGGGCCCATTTAAGATTTGGGGGCCCCCTGACGTTTCGGGCCCCCCCTGCGCCAAAGGGGCTGCAGGAGCATGTGTTACGCCCCTGTTCCCAGCTTCTTCTTCTGCGCAGTTAGCAATTGCATCAAATTGATAAAGGATAAAAGAAAATGAAAACATATTCAATACATGTGATTTCACCTTTGAGATGCAAACAAAACATTATACTCTGATAACTACAATCAATGACATTTTGTGTGAATCTTACCTTAAAGGCAAAAAAGTGATCCATATATTTGTCACCAAATACAAACTTGGCACCTGTGTCAGAATACTCCAGGAATGTCTGATGAAAAAAAGAAACACATAATTTGAATTTCATGTTTTCTGGGAAAAGAGGTCTAACAGTGATTCTGAAGAAGTGTTTAACACGAAGAGCTTCTCTAAAAAATATACTGTTTGCGAGGCGATACAGATGTTCTCATAAGACACCAGCACCCTACTTTCCCTATTGGGTGGAAAATTAGTCCAAGAAAGGTCTTCACATGGTCAGAGTAAATAATAAATCAATCAATCAATCAGGGTTCTTATGGAGTGCAGCTAATCACCTGTTAGGTTCTCAAGGCGCTGGGGGAGGTGGGGGTGGGGGGTTCTGCAGTTCAGTCGAAGAGTAAATAGAGACAAACTTCCAAGGTGATATGACAAGACAAGGCAGATCTTCTACTATCAGATCTCCTGCTCACGGATACGCCTTCAAGCACATTGTCTGACAGCACTGAAAGAAGCAGTTGCTGTAGAAATTGGAGTGTGTTTAAAATGTACTAACTTTGCATTAGTTGTGTTATCATTACCGCGTATACTCGCTAAGCTTTAAATGCTGCATGCATCTGTGTGATTATTTTTGCCTTTGAGCTGCGGTGGATCTAGCTCTTCCTTTCCTTCCTTCCTTCTCACATGGTCCCAGAGGTAATGATGAAGCAAATGCCCTAACATTACATCATTTTTGTTGTAGTTCTGTTGCAAACTTGGTGGAACACTCAAGTAAAAGTGTCAAGGGTCATCACATGCCCCTTTTAACCTTAAATACCTCAAACGCCATTGGTTCTCTTTTACAGTGAGTGAAGCATTTTGTCTGATCACACATGTGCACTCCCACTTAAAAAGTAGTGCACTTTAGTGCCAGGAATGGTGGGCTAATGCTTTACTTTGCCCATGCTCTTTTTCTTCCATTCTTTACTCTTTTGTATAATTAGGCCATCTTTGTGTCTTTCAACTCTGTCTGTAGGTTTCATCAATTCAAAGCTATAGTCTACTGCTCATTGTGCCAAGAATCCTTTTTCCTGTTATGTGTACTAAAACTAAAAGGGATTTCTGTACTTGTTCTAACTACAGTCACCTTTTTATTACAATTATATGGCCACCACTTTTAGATGACACAATGTTTTTTTTATTTCTTCATTCAATTTTGTGGCATTTGCGTGCAATTAAAAAATAACCACCAAACTAGTTATATTATGTATAAATCTTTCAGTTTAAATGTTTAAGATAACCAATGAAAGGATATGAAATGTATTTATAACATTTTAAAACGTTTTAAAAGTTATGTGTATATTTTTAACAATCACAATTTGTGTAAAAACTCGTTGCAAAACTGAATCCATAACTTTGTGACAGGATTTGTGCAGAAAGTAATAATTTCAGGTGTTTCAGTTTGAGGTGTGTCCGAGTAGTGTTCTCTCAGAGCCAGGTATGTCACTGAAGTAGAATGCAGAGAGACTAACTGTCCTCTAGTTGCACCCCAGACACAAACAGTGACCTTGATTACGAGTGCCTATGAAACTGCAGATACCAGCTCCATCAGTATTCCATGACCCGCGGGCACACCACAAACCTGGTGTATTTCACCTGAAGACTTTGGTTGCTGATATCTTCAATTAAAAGATTGAATGCCAAAATGAGGAATAACCAGGTATGTCTGGAACTGGGGGAAAGTAGAGAACATCACTGGGTGCAGTACCGGGACACTTGCAACTAGGCCTACATGTGCTCATTGTTCATGCTGCTGCTACTGAACCGCTAACTGCATAGACCTGGCCCTGACGTCATGTAATTCAAACAGGCTCCTGAGAATTAGTGAAGGATGGCGGTTGCTGCACCCTCCACCTTTGGTGTTGGCCCACATCCCTTCACCATTAATTAAAAAACTTTGGGGCTTATTTACAAGCCCCTTGCGCCACCCGGTGCGTCACTTTTTTAGACGCACCTGTGGTGCAGTGTGCCTGCCCATATTTACAAGGCCAAGAAAAGTCACCCTGCATGGCTTTTCATGGCCTTGAAAATGTGGCCCCCTTTCAGGCACTACTCTGCTCGAAAGGGGAGTTCCATGGGTGTTGCTGTGGGTGTTCCCACGCAGCATCCATGGAATTTGACACATTTCCAGATATTAAAGGTTTTGTAAACCTGGGAATGCCTCAGATTCCTCCGCCTCCCATGGGGAGGCATAAAGGAGATGCACGGGGAGAAATACCTTTATTTATTTCTCCTTATTTTTCCTTTTTCTATGCACACATAGAAAGAGGAAAACTCCTCTCGTGATTGTTTTTGTGCAGGAAGGGACAAAAACAAATCACCCCTACAACGCAGACACCCTTGCACCATGGCGCAAGGGTGCCTGCGTTGGCACAGGGCAGCCCTTTGTGCGCCAGCGCAGGGGAAAAGGACAGGGATGCACCGTAGATACAGCACATTCCTGCCCTTTTCTTTTGACCAGGCAGCGCAGTATGAAAGGCTTGCTGCGCTTCCATGCATCAAAATATTGTAAATGAGGCCCATAACCTGTAAACCAAGAAGAGTCTGCTTAACGCGGGTGATTACTTTAGGATTATTAAGGATTCAGAGATCCAACTTATTTCAGAACATACTAATGTACTTCTCCACTTGCCCCCTTAAATGAAAGTTCTTTTAGACACATGGCATTTGTAGAAAAACACTAGAAGGCAAAGACTATCCATACGGTCACAGATACAACCATCTTACCGACAGACGGGGGGAAAACACAAGCAGTGAAAGAGTTTTGGGGCCCCATGCATCAAACTAAAAACCGGTCGCAAATGGGCAGATTCTCAGAATCTGCCCCTTTGCGACCGGTATTCCCAAATGCAAAAATCGCAAATTGCGATTGCATTTAAGGAATCGCTAATTGCGATTCCTTAAATGCAATGCTAGAAGCAATTTAAAATAGCGATTTCACTATTAGGGGTCGCAAATTACCGAAAAAAACAACTGGTCGGTAATTTGCAAAAACTTTGAAAAATGCACTAAAGTGCATTTTTCAAAGTTACATGTTACAAACACACATGCCCTTGGGGCATGTGTGTGCGCAACATGGGTGCACATTACAATTTCAGGGGTGCAACCGAGTGTTCTTTTGACACCTTTGCACTCCTTGAAAGTATGCAGCAATTTGCGAGTACCTAATGGGTACTCGCAAATTGCGATGCAATTCCCATTCATTCCTATGAATGGGAAACCATTCCTTAATTGCGACTCGCAATTTGCGAGTCGCAATTAAGGAATTTGTAGGAATCGCTATTTTTTTAGCGATTCCTACATGCATTGGCTTTTACAATTCCTTATTAGCGAATCCTTATTTTTCGCTAATAAGGAATCGCAAATGCCATTTTTGATGCATGTGCCAGTTTGTTCTTTCTAGAGGCGCGCTTCAACAATGCGAACAGTATAACTAGTGCAAGGCCAATCAAGGTGTGTGTGTGTTAGAAATTTGTGATGATGCCCATTTGCCATCAATGGGTTAACACCTACTTTTATATTTTCAAAAACTGCCTAGGTTAACAAATGCAGTCAATTAAAATGTTGTGTTGCAACATCAGCCTGACAATGGAGCAGAGAAAAGTTCACGCTTTGATGTTTGTGAAGGAAGTTTTGTCTCAGCAGCAATTTCTAATTCATTTAAATTATTGGGAAAGTCAGCAGGCGGGGCTGGGGCACATTTGGAAGTTGGGATGTGGTTGTAAAATTTGGGCATCCACCCAGTTCACCATGCCCTACTCATATTCAAACTGTTTGCTGATTTTAACAAAACACCTTTTTATTTCATGTCACTTTACTTCATAAACCCCCAGAAAAAGCTTTCTTTGTTAAATTGAAAGGATGTTATGCAACGTAATGGGAACACTTTATAAGTATCTCTGGTTCTGTAAATGTCAAAAAAGTGATGTTAAATGTTTTACGACTATCGATTGAACCTTTTATGATTTGTGAAAGCAGCTCTGGAAAGATTTCCTAATACAGCAATTATGTGTCATGTTTGATGGAAGTAGTGTAAGGTGTGTGGTGCAAGGCTGTGTAACAAGATAACTTTAAGTTGCAAAAGCTGTACGTTGTTGAAGTAATAGGCCGTGAAAGCTATATATTGTGAAAGTCAACTTTGTAAGCTATGTGTCGTGGTATTCATGGATGTTGTGTTATGAAAATAATGTTGTGGAAACCACTTTATGAGCACCTCAAATGTCAAAGGTGCGGATTTTGTAAGTAGTCGAAGTAATGTGTATTGGACTTCAGGTTTTGTGGGAGAGCTGTATTATGGAAATATACCTTTCAGAAGTCATGTGACAGGGAGGTCATGTAAAGTTTTATGGAAGACTTGTCGTGGAAGTGAAGTGTTGTCACACCCTCCTGTGGATCTGATGTGCTGCAGAATTCTTGTGCAGTAGTAAAAATGTTTCTGCACAAGAGCCCTTTGATGGTCGCAGGAACAGTAACACACCACTCATCTTCTGAAGCCCCATTGTACAAGTGCGTCTAGTGTGCAGCTAGGTCCACATATAGCTGTGCTCTCTGATAAATGTGCACCAGGCACTCATGAAGGTAGTTTTGTAGGCCTTTACCTATTTCCGGTGAAAGAAAGAGCAACACCGGTGGTTAATCACTCAAACGGCTGGAGTTACCTCCTAGACCAAATATCTAGCAATGAACTCTTATCAATCTCTTGAAAACAGAAGCAGACACTTTCGAGGTGAGCCTTGTGACCTCTGTGCTATTATAACACATCCAGCTTGCCTCTAGACACAACATATAAACCTATGTGTTATTTGTACCCACAAATAATTGATTCAGTTTATAATAGACATGTGAAAGTCTATTGATGTGCTCTGGGGAGAAAGTGACCCCCATGGCCTAGCTTCAGCACAGTACACTGTCGTTCAACTCTTGCCTGTGCCTGTTTGTGAATAACATTGTCAACTGTGTAAGATCCTTTCCCAAAGAAGCGTTTGTAAGAAACTGTATACAAAACTTCACACACTGAAAATGAAATCTTTGCAAATATAATCCAAGAAGGATTACTTTCCTAGTTTACCAATCCTATTAAACTCTAGGTTGAACAGGTATTTGCACTTAGTTCTTACAACACACTCCTATTTTTTCACAGAGACAATCTGCCAGGAAAACCCTGATGAAGTCTATAAAGGGTAGGCAAAACTTATGGTAATCGTTTTGCAAAACACCAATACTACATGTCAAGCCTCATTGCGCCCTGCAGAATTCGGAAAATGAGCAAATTACAGGAACAGTAAATACCACATCCTAGAATCTTCATATTTATCAGGTGCTAGAAATACCACCTGTGAGAAACTGGGTTGTTGGTTGATTGGGGTGTAAACCCTGGTCAAGCAGCACCCACAATCCTTGTTAGGGTGAAGCATAAGCCAACCCCAAATTAACCTGAGCTCAACCCTCTCGTAGCTTTGCACAGAGCAGTCAGGCTTAATTTAGAGACAATGTGTAAAGCATTTGAGCAACACTTCAAGCAGTACTAAAGTGAAAAATACCACACAAAAATTATCCCATACCAAGTAAGAAAAATAGAGTAAAATGTAATAAATAAAACAAGACCAAAACGACAAAACTCCAATCAGTAGAACCAGAGATATGATTTTTAAAATAATTTAGTGAAAATAGCACCAAAAAGTACAAAGCACCACCTCGGGATATCTTGTCGTGCTGGACAGGGTGAAAGTCACACTTGCAGTCCGACCGATGGAGTGCAGGTCGGATACAGTCACCAGGTTAGGCCTGTCTGCAGAGCTCCAAGAGCCGACTGGTGTCCCGGGCGGGCATTGCTGGAGCTTTGAGCTGACAGTCCCAGCGAGCGGCCAATGCTGGAGTGCGAAGAGCCGGGCTGACGGTGCTTCATGCTGGATCGGGGTGTGATCGGCTAGGTCTTAGTGCGCACGGGCTCATTCGCGGTCGCGAAGAGCCCAGAAGCTTGATTTCAGCTCACTGAGCCACATCTAGAGTCCAGAACCTGAGGGGCACTACTTGGGGGTCAGGAACTCACTGCAGCTGAGTCCAGGGGCTTGTGCAGGATGTTGGGGAGGCTTTTAAGTCCCTGAAGCTCAGATCAGGAGGCCATCAGACTAGCCCTTGGAGTCACTCTGGGAGTCCTGGGTTCAAATGAAGTTGCAGGTCCAGTACTTCTTCCACAGGCAAGAAGGCAGCAGCAGCAGGTTAACACAGCAGAGATAACCTGCACTCCAAAGGATTCCACCAGGGTTGCCAGAGGGGGCATATGGATATAAAACAATGTCGAGCTCAAAGCAGAGCCCTGTGGAACCCCAAACTCCAAGGATTTTGAATCAGAGGCAAATGGCAGCATCCACACCAACTGACATCTGTTCGATTGGAAGGAATGCATGTAGGCCAATGCAGTTCCACCTATCCTGTTTTCACGCAAACGTTGCATCAGGGTAGGGTGGGAGCCCGTATCAAATGCTGCTGAAAGATCAAGAAGCAGCAAAGCCTCTTTCTTCCAACTATCCACGACCAATTTAATAGTATATGAGACCTTGACCAGCACAGACTCAGTGCTGTGTCCAGGGCAAAAGTCCGATTGCGATGGATGCAGCAACTGTTTGGCATCAAGATAGCTGGAAAGTTGGGTGTTAATACATTTTTCGAGGATCTTAGAAAAGGCTGGTAGCAGAGAGATTGGTCTATAGTTGACCAGAATGGTCTTATCTGCCAAAGGTTTTTTAAGCAGAGGGATCAGCCTGGCCTTCTTCCAACAACTAGGAACAGTGGTCTGGCGCAGCAAGTGAGTTAAAAACACTGGCGTAACGAACTTGAGGGGGCCTCCCTGCAAGGTACGTGGAGGGGCCCCCTCCGAGCTCAATCAGGAGCTCTCCGGCCAGAGTGCTGTGGTGAGGAGGCCCCCTGGAGCTTGAGGGCCCCCCCCCACACTGCGGGGGCCTTTGTTATGCCCCTGGTCAACAAAGCACTCAAGGTGGGATTTATGGACTCCGCATTAGTGCCCAGAATTTGAGGAGGGCAGGGGTCATCAGGGGAGCCAGACTTATATCCTCTGAGAGCTTGCTCAGAATCCTCCAGCGAAATGGGAAAAAACTCTGCAAGTGAGCACAAAAGTGGAAGAGGAGCTGTCAAAGGCTGATCAACAGACCGAACGTACTCATTGCTATTAATAGCAGTAGATACTCTTAGGCCATCAGACTAAAGGAGATGGTATTATTAGTCAGGGTCGCCATGTGTAAGGTCTCAGCAATGCCCAAGATCTTGCTATAAAAAAAAAAGCAAGTTGAGAGCAGAGTGCTGGCGAGGCTTCCAAGGGTTGAGCCAGAACAGAGGGACTGGTCAACTTCCTCACGATTTTAAAAACCTCTGTAGGTTTATTATTAGACCTGGCAATTTCGTCTGCAAAATACTTTGCTTGGGCTGTTTTTATGCCACTGTTGTAAATAGACAGCTCCTTTTTGTAGCGCTCCTTATCCTCGGGCCGATAAAACTTGCGTCAAACTCTTTTGTGCTTTTTACATTAATGACAGAGATTTGAGCTCCTCGTTGAACCAAGGTGCTGATGGGCATCTCAGACCACCAGAATTCGATCAATGGGTGGGTGCCGCCTGGTCCGCCATATTACATAACCAGGCCAGGGACATTTTAAGGATTTTGGGGGCCCTGGGCCAAACATATTTTGGGGGGCCCCGTTCAGAACAGTTTTGAATTCATGATCCAGTTTCAGCTCTTTCATGCTGTCTTTGGTCAATCAATCAATCAATCAATCAATCACAGAATTTGTAAAGCGCACTACTTACCCGTGAGGGTCTCAAGGCGCTAGGGAAAAAAGAAAGGGGGGGGGTGCTGCTACTGGTCGAACAACCAGGTCTTGAGTAGCCTCCTGAAGGTCAACAGGTCTTGGGTCTGTCGTAGGCTTAGTGGAAGGGTGTTCCAGGTCTTGGCGGCGAGGTGGGAGAAGGATCTGCCGCCGGTGGTAGTTCTTCGAATGCGAGGGACGGTGGCGAGGGAGAGGTCGGCGGAGCGGAGTTGGCGGTTGGGGACGTAGAAGAGGAGTCGTCTGTTGAGGTAGGCTGGGCCAGTCTTGTGGAGTGCCTTGTGTGCGTGGATGAGGAGTTTGAAGGAGATTCTCCTGTCGACGGGGAGCCAGTGCAGGTTCCTCAGGTGGGGGGTGATGTGGCTGTGGCGTGGTACATCGAGGATCAGGCGTGCGGAGGCGTTTTGTGTGCGTTGCAGCCGCTTGATGAGCTTGGCCGGGGCTCCCGCGTAGAGGGCGTTCCCATAGTCAAGTCTGCTACTGACGAGGGCCTGGGTGACTGTTCTTCTTGTGTCTGTCGGGATCCACCTGTAGATCTTGCGAAGCATGCGGAGGGTGTTGAAGCAGGAGGATGAGACTGCGTTGACTTGCTTGTCCATGGAGAGCGTTGAGTCGAGGATGACTCCCAGGTTGCGTGCGTGGTCGGTGGGTGTCGGGGCTGCTCCCAGCGTCGTTGGCCACCAGGAGTCGTCCCAGGCTGAGGGGTTGGAGCCGAGGATGAGGACCTCTGTCTTCTCCGTGTTCAGTTTTAGTCGGCTGATCTTCATCCAATCGGCGACGGCCTTCATTCCTTCATGGAGGTTGGATTTGGCGGCGAGGGGGTCCTTGGTGAGGGAGAGGATCAGTTGAGTGTCGTCGGCGTAGGAGATTATGTTGAGGTCGTGTTGTCTGGCGATGCGTGCGAGCGGGGTCATGTAGATGTTGAACAGTGTTGGGCTGAGGGACGATCCCTGGGGTACGCCGCAGATGATCTCGGAGGCTTCGGATCGGGAATGGTGGGAGGCGGACTCTCTGGGTTCTGCCGGCGAGGAAGGAGGTGGCCCATTCCAGGGCCTTGTCTCGGATCCCTGCGTCGTGGAGGCGTGTGCGTAGAGTGCGGTGGCAGACAGTGTCGAAGGCGGCGGAGAGGTCCAGCAGGATGAAGGCTGCGGTCTCACCATTGTCCAGCAGGATCCTGATGTCGTCAGTGGCGGCGATGAGGGCAGTCTCAGTGCTGTGGTTGCTGCGGAACCTCGATTGGGATGGGTCCAGGATGCTGTTTTCTTCGAGGTATCGGGTTAGCTGTTTGTTGACGATCTTCTCGATGACCTTGGCTGGGAACGGAAGCAGGGAGATGGGCCTGAAGTTCTTGAGGTCTCTCGGGTCCGCCTTGGGTTTTTTGAGTAGGGCGTTGATCTCTGCGTGTTTCCAGCCTCTCTGGGAAGGTCGCGGTCTCGAAGGAGAGATTGATGACGTTGCACAGGTGGGGTGCGATGGAGCTGCTGGCTTTGTTGAAGATGTGGTGCGGGAAAGGGTCTGACGGGGAGCCGGAGTGTATTGTGCTCATGGTCTTGATGGTGTCCTCGATGTTCACGCTGGCCCAGGATGGCAGGGGGTCGTGGTCGATGGTGTGCGGCGGGTCTGGTGCATCGATCTTAGTTGGGGCTGTCTGGGTGTTGAAGCTGTTGTGGATGTCGGCGATCTTGCGGTGAAAGAAGGTGGCGAGGGAGTCGCACAGGGGTTGCGACGGCGGGATGTCGTTGGTGTTGGAGCTGGGGTTGGAGAGTTCCTTCACTATGTTGAAAAGCTCCTTGCTGTTGTGTGCGTTGTTGTCGAGGCGGTCTTTGAAGGAGATTCTCTTGGCGGACCTGATGAGGTGGTGGTGGTTACGGATGGCGTCTTTGTGGGCTGTGTGGCTGTCCGGTGTCTTATCACTGTGCCATTTCTTCTCTAGTTTCCGGCAGGTACGCTTGGAAGCTAGGAGTTCCGAGGTGAACCAGCTGGCTCTTTTGGTGGTGTCACTGTAGGTGAGCTTTTTCAGCGGGGCGAGGGTGTTGGCACAGTCGTCCATCCATCGGCTGAGGTTGCAGGCAGCGTCGTCGGTGTTGGATGGGTCGGAGGGAGGGCTGAGAGCGAGGGTTGCCCGAAGTTCGTCTTCGGTGACTTTGCTCCAGCAGCGGCGTGGGATCTGTTGGGTGCGGTGGTGTGTGGTGGGTTTCTGGAAGGTGAAATGGATGCAGTGGTGGTCGGTCCAGAGGAGTTCCATGGTGTGGCTGAAGGAGACGTGGGAGCTTGAGGAGAAGATGGGGTCAAGCGTGTGGCCGGCGGAATGGGTCGGTGTTGTGACGAGCTGGCTCAGACCGAGGTTGGCGAGGCTGTCGATCAGGGTGGTGGAGTTGCTGTCGTTGTTGTTCTCCAGGTGAAAGTTCAGGTCTCCGAGGAGGATGTAGTCGGTAGAGGTCAGGGCGTGCGTGCTGATGAAGTCGGCGATGGAGTCGCTGAACTGGGGTCGGGGCCCAGGGGGTCTGTAGACAAGGGTGCCTCTAACGGTGGTGTTGGGGTCCGTGTGGATCTGGAAGTGCATGTGTTCGGCGGTGCTGAGAGTGTCGTCGGTGCTGGTCGAGACCCTGATGGTGTTCTTGTGGACGATGGCGATTCCTCCTCCTACTGCGTTGATGCGGTCTCTGCGGGTGATCTTATAGCCGTCTGGGATGGCTATGGCGATGTCGGGGCGGAGGAGTCGTTCATCCAGGTCTCAGTCAGGAAGGCGACGTCTGGTGATGATGTGTCGAGCAGGTCCCAGAGCTCGACGGCGTGTTTGCGTGCGGAGCGGGTGTTCAGTAGGATGCACCGGAGTTGGTTGAGGTCCTTCTTGGCGGGCGCCTCGGTGGCTCTGAGGCTGGTGTAGCTGCAGTTCCGGCAGGTGAAGGGACCATGGGTGCGTTTCGGGGCGGCCTTGAAGCAGTTGTGCGTCCGTCCGGGGTTGAGAGCGTGGAGTGTGGTGGCATCGTATCGGCGTCGATCCTCGAGGCTGGTGCGGGGGCGCGCGGCCCAGGGGTTCTGGCACTGGGCGCGGTCCAGTCGCGGACGGGCGCAGACGGGCTTGCCTTAGGCGCGCCTTCGGCGCGCCAGCGGCGCGCCCGCTGCGCACGTCCGCTGCACACCATCAGGCCACTGACAGCACTGGCACACTGGTCCAAATTCTAAATGTGTTTACGTCTAATATTCAGGGATAGTGACTTACGTTTTCAATATTGTTGCACAGTAGGAGCGCACTAATATGCCTGCAAATAATCTCTGACACCTAGTATGTTATGCCCTATTTTGATTTAAAAGAACTTTATTAAAATTGATGTGCATGAATCATAAACAAACCATTTCTCCGCAAAATGTATGTAATAGACTCTCACACATCAACCACATGAAAGGAAAACGTTATTTAAAACGGTATTTAAAACAATATGTTCAAGTATGATTCAAGGTCATCAGGTCAAGACTCTCTGCAAATCAGAGCTGGCTCTATCAGGGCCCCTGAAAGGATGGGGCCCTGGGCCAGAGCCCAGTTTGCCCATGCCTTAAAACGTCTCTGAACCAGGCATTCACTGCTAATGCACCTACTTCAATGCTACCAACAAGCACCGGGGAGCAGCTATTGAGGATAGGGGTTATTTCTTCAGTGCTAGCCGTAGCCCAATAACGATGAGGAAGCGCAGAGTTTAACCCTCTGCATCTGGGGCTGTGCTCCCATAACCAGGAGAAATACACTGTAGAGTGATCTGCCCAGATGTTGCTCAGAACCTCAGTAACTTCAATACAGCCATTAGGAAAAATAGGATCAACCAAATGTCCTGCAGAATGTGTAGGTTTATTCACAAATTGCCTCATATTCCAAGCGGCGGTAATGTCCAAGATAAGGGAAGCATGTTGATCCTCTAACTTATCCAAATAGATGTTCGTGCCACCCAAAATTGAGAAATTAGAATATTTTAACAGGAGACTGTATAAACAGTCATCCAATGAAGACAAAGAATTAGTGGCCTGACCGAAAGGATGATAGATTAATATTCCCACCATAGTTCTATGAGCTGAAGGAGAGAAACAAAAGCCCAATGATTCTGCTTCACAATTTTCAGAAATCACAAAAGAAGTGAATTTCAGGGTGTGTTTAAAAACAGTGGTGACGCCCCCACCCCTCTTACCCACCCTGTAATGATGGGTGATTGACAGCCGGGTCTGAGCCATCACCCATCCACGTTTCAGTGAGAAAGATTAAATCCAAATGCTCCTCCCTAAGCAGCTCAAATACGTGCAGTGTGTTTTAATGAAGGGATCGGACATTTATCAGTGCTGCCTGAATTCTGAGCGTATTTTCAAGAAGGTTAGAGGCTTTGTGGAGGCAGTTGGCCCAGGGAGAATTCAACCTCGACCAATCGCCATGTAAGTCAAAGGAACACAGTGCGCAAGTAAGCGGCAGGGCATCGGTGGACAGGTTAAACTGTCCTGAACAGCGAGCACCCGAGTTCAGTGCATGAATCTCTGATGATGAGTAACTTCTACGCGGGCCCAACTGCCTGGTAATTTGGGCAGCATGGCTAGCGCTAAATGAGGAAGGACTGTTGATGGGCGCAGACGGGCCTACCTTAGATGCGCCTTCGACACGTCAGCAGCGCATCCGCGAAACTTGCCCCTCTTATGTCCCTATAGGATATCCCCCTTGAACAACTAGACATAGTTACCCCCCAAAATGGCAGCTCAAGCTGCCCAAAATTAAATTATAGGCACAAGTGCACTAAACACGGCATTCTACTGGTGCCAAATGAGCCGAAGAGACTGAGGGTCAGGTGAGTTAGTAGAAACAATAAAACAGAGTTAAAAATGTGGCAAGTATAATAACGCCTCAACAGAAGGGTCAACAACTTGAAGGTGTGTCTGCGCACCAGCCCCTCCTATGTCCCTAGAGGACATTCCCCTTGAACAACTAGACTGTAGCTTCCCCCCAAAATGGCGGCTCGAAATGCCCAAAATGAACTCATTGGCACAAACGCAATAAACATGGCGTTCTACAAGTGCCAGGTGAGCCGAAAGGACTGAGGGTCAGGTGAGCCCGTAGAAACAATAAAACAAAGTTAAAAATGTGGCAAGTATAATAACCCGGCAACAGCAGGGTCAACAAAGTACAACATCTTAGAAGCCTCTAACAGCAGTTAAAATATTTGATTACTGGTCACCTTTGGTTGATTATGAATGGTTCACATGGCATGACGGTGTAATTTCTGATAGCCAAATCCATTTTTGATAAGCAAGAAGGTGATATGAGTTGAGGAACTACTGGTCTTAGGGTTCTTTCTAGTGAACAACAGTTAATTAAAACTGGGCTTTACTTCAATTAAGGTGGCAGCTGTTAATCCTTGTTGGGTTGGATTGGTGACAGAAACAATTATCTGCCAGGATTGTTATTTCTTAACCAAACTAAATGTGTAGCACATTTGGAGGCTTTTTGAGTGAAAATGGTTTGTTGTGTGATGCTCTATTAAACACAAATGGCCTTAGGAAACAGGGTGGAACACACTGAGATTAAAACCCTCCTGATAAGAACATGCATTGGGTCTTAACTGAACCTTCTAAGCTCAAAGAGTGAAAGAAAGCTTTTAGGTTTTACTGTTGACAGGTGCCATGATAGGAAGGTGAGGGTGCTTGGGAAGCCATCTTGAGAATGAATAGATACTGCTTTCTTGGCCGTTGTGAGGTTAAATTATTATGGACACATTTTCAGTTTCCTAATTAAATCTCATGAGAAGGACAGGGAGGCAGCCGGTTCCTGCGAGCTGGTAAATCATCTTTCAAAAAGATACTATCTTTTGAGGCAGGACTGCAATGATATCTACAGGAGGGTGAATAAATTATTTTATGGTTTAAATCTTTTATTGAGATTTTATCAACAAACAACTTGTCCGGCATCCCAAGGTATACAAAGTAGCAAGGACGATAAGAGCCCTGAGTGGCTAGTATACAAAAGCAGAGGAGTCGGAACAAACCAACAAAATACAAGGACATAGAAATGAAACTTACTCTATCCCACCCCCCTCACCCCCCTCCCCTTCCCTCGTCCACCGGGGTAGTGAAAGTTATGGGGGCTGGCGGAAGTCCAGCAAGTGGGTATGGGATTATGTCGCAGACGGCTGCTGATCAGAGAGACGCAGGAGTCGCAAATACCTGGGGCAGGTGAGTTCTCGAAATTCTGAAGCGAGAAGGGACAAGAATGGTTGCCAGAGCTCTCCGAAAGCGGAGCCTTTCCCGGCCAGTGTAAGAGTCATCTTCTCCATCCCTAGGACATGCCATAGTCGCTGCAACCAACCCGTGAATGTGGGGATCTGAGAGGTGCGCAAATGGATTAGGATATTCTGAACCGCTGAGCCTAGAGCGATTGCAACTAAGCGGCCCCTTCGGGATTTAAGAGGGTATGTCAGGGGGTTCGGGAGACCTAATACGACGTAAGTGGGAAACCTCGGTATTTGTGTGTCCAGGTGTTTGTCCACCTCGTCGAGGACTTGAGTCCAGTATGATTGTAGGTGTTCACAGTCCCAGAGGAGGTGCACCAGGGTGCCAAGTTTCCCAAAGCCCCGCCAGCAGTCAGCGCTCTGTCGTGGGTCTGCTAAGTGGATGCGTGCAGAGGTGTAATACCAATAAGTGGCTATTTTCGTCATTGTCTCGGTCAGTCCCGTATGGTAGGCTGAGTGGCGAGCCCTGTAATACACGCCCTCCCATTCTTTGTGACTGAGTGACCTACCTAGGTCTCGCTCCCAGCGTGCCCAACTGGCGCTATACATATGTGTGTTCCTGGCCAATAGCATTTTGTACAAGTCGGAGATGAGTTTTCTATCCGATGTGCGTGTGAGAAGCCATTTTTCATATGTGGAGAGGTGTCGGTGAGCATGTGGCTTTATTTGTGGGTGTAGTGCCCAGTGTCGGATCTGGAGATATCGTAGTCGCTCGGTTTCAGGGATCCCATACTCAGATTTGACCTGCTGGAACGGTATGATCCCATCGACATCGAAGAGATGACCCAGAGACCGACATTCCGTAGAGCGCCAGCGTACACACGCTGCCTCGCCCATGCCCGGCTGAAAGTCGGGGTTATCGAATATTGGGGTAAGCGGAGAGGGGAAGGTAGTTAATTTATGTTTAATGCTAGTACGATCCCAGGCCTCCAAGGACACCCGAGTAATATAGGACGCATAGAGATTAGGCGGTCTGTGTGCCTTCCGAAGGAAGGGAACATTCTGAAGGGATGTGGCGGCCACAGCACGATCTTGAAATAGCCAATGTTTCTCCGATTCCAGCCGATTCCATTCAACCAAATAACGCATTTGTGTTGCCTGGAAATAGAGCTGAAGGTCGGGAACTCCGAGGCCGCCTTCCTCAGGCGGGAGGACCGCTATGGCGTGCTTCAACCGGGGTTTGCGGCCTTGCCATATAAATTGCGCAAGCTCGGATTGGGTCTGTTGGATCCATCCAGTGGGAGGGTGGATGGGCAGAGTTTGGAATACATATAAACTCTGGGGTAATATAGTCATTTTGGTGGCCGCCACCCTGCCAAGCCAGGAGAGCGGGTAATGCTTCCATTGGCCCAGTTCTTTGCGAATTCGTGATCGCAGTTGAGCGTAATTGATAGCGGCTGTAGCCGGAATGGAGGGGGCCAACTGGATCCCTAAATAGGGGACCACGTCGTCTGACCATTGAACAGGGTGCTGCTCCTGGAGACATGCCCGAGTAGAAGGTGACAGGGAGAGGTCAAGTGCCACAGACTTTTCCATATTAACTTTAAACCCTGAAGCTTGCACAAAGCTTTCCAGTTCCAGGAAGCAGGCTCCCAGTGCCCGAACCGGGTTTGATAGTGAGATCAAGACGTCGTCTGCGTATAAACTAATATTATGGACATCACTCCCAAATTTGATCCCTGTTATTAGTGGGTTATGTCTGACTCGCTGAGCCAAAGGCTCCATATAGAGCGCAAAAGGGAGGGGTGAAAGAGGACACCCCTGCTGAGTGCCCCTACCTATAGGGAAGCGGGACGATGTATGACCGTTCACTCGGACAGTGGCTGTGGGGAATCGGTAACAATTTAAGATGTATGTTCTAAGTTTGTCCCCCAGCCCCACTCGCGTGAGTACTTGTGCCAAGTATGGCCAATGGACCCTATCGAAGGCCTTCTCGGCGTCAATGGTGAGCAGCATATACTCCCCCTGCGTCCGGGAGGCCTTCTCAATGAGATGGAGGGCCCGTTTGGTATTATCGCTCGTTTGGCGGTGGGGGATAAAGCCTGCTTGATCTATGTCTATCAGCCCCGGCATGTAGGGCGCTAGGCGAGCCGCCAAGATTCCGGGATATAATTTAATGTCAATATTAAGGAGGGATATGGGACGATACGCTCCGCAGACAGTCCTGTCTCGCCCTGGTTTCGCGATAACCACAATGGATGCTTCGAGCATGTCTTCAGGGATCGCCCCTGGCTGGGCAAAGGAATTGAAAAGACTAGTCAAGAGTGGGGCTACCAGTGTGTAAAACGTTTTATAAGAGGCAGCTGAGTAGCCGTCGGGCCCAGGGGATTTAGCTGGTTTAAGGCGCGAGATGGCTGCAACAACCTCCTCTATTCTGATTTCTCTCTCTAAGTGGTCTGCCTGTGCTTTAGTTAAAGTGGGCAAATCAGCCTCCGCGAGGTAAGCAGCGCCAGAGGCGTTATCTAGCGGCAGGTCTGTATAGAGTTGAGCGTAAAAATCTCAAAAGGCTTCAGCGATCTCGGAATCCTCCGAAACCCGCCTACCATCCCCCCCAACGAATTTCCTGAACCCCTTGTCTCTGCCTGGCTTCTCGAAGTTTGTGGGCAAGGAGGCGGCTGCACCTATCCCCTCCGGTGTAATACGAGTGGCGTAATCGAAGGGCCGCAAACTCCGCCTTGTGTTGATCTAGCGCAGCGAGTTGCTGTCGCATAGCCCGTAGTTGACGCCATACCCTGGGTGCCCCTGTCCTCTGATGCATCTGCTCCAGCTCATTAATTTTTTGAGTGAGATCGTCCCTCTTACGCCTACGCTCCACGTTGTCTGCTGTGGAGATGGCCACAAATTCCCCACGTATGACCGCCTTAAGTGCTGCCCACTGTGTCGAGAGGGAAGTGTCGTGATTAGCATTATGTGAGAGGTAATCCTTAATGGCGCGCTGTATCTGCTCTACGACATCTGCGCGGTGTAGGAGAGCGTCGCGGAGGCGCCATTGGCGCGTGGGGCGCTGCAGAGGAGGGATTGTGAAGGTAGCGATTACTGGGGCATGGTCTGACAGGGAGGCAACCCCTATCTCAACGTCAGTCACAAGTGGTTGTAAAGGCGATGAACCCAAGAGGTAATCGAGCCTAGCGTACGTTTTGTGCGCGTTTGAATAGAAGGAATACTCACGGCTATGGGGGTGAGAGCAGTGCCAAAGATCTCTTAGGCCTAATTCCTGCAGTCTAGCTAGACCTGCCGCAGAGAGCGCGCCCGTCTGGCCCGTGTGCTGGCATGATCTGTCCATAATGTTGTCAAAGACCAGGTTCAAGTCTCCTCCCAATAATATCCGGCGCTAAGCTGTCGCTGTGGCCTCGGTGAGCGCAGCGTGTAGGAATTTCTCTTGTCCCTCGTTGGGTGCATATACCGACCCAAGAGTGAATGTCAGGCCTCCCAGGATAAATTGATAGGTGATGAGCCTCCCTTTGATTTCGGCCTCTTTCTGGAGGACTTTACCCTGGAACGTGCGGGAGACCAGGATGGCCACGCCAGCAGATTTAGCAGGGCCGGATGAGAACATTTGGGTTGGAAACATGTGGGATTTTAAGCGGTAGCAGTCTTTTGACAAAAAATGCGTCTCCTGTAGGAGGCATATATCAGCTTTGGCATTGTCAAGATAGGAAAGGACCGCTCTGCGTTTGACAGGGTTATTAAGTCCTCGCACGTTCAAAGTGAGGATTTTAAGAGTGGTGGATGGCATCTACGTAGGTGTAGGTCCAAGAACAGCGATAGCCAGGCTCGGAGATCGCCTCTGAGGCTGTAGTGGTTGAGCACATATACCAAAGGGGAGACCCCAGCGGGCATCTAAGCGATTAGGAGAAAAAGGTGGACGAGGGTCCCCGAAACCAAAAAGAAATCACCCCAAACAAAGAATCAAATGCAAAACTACAGAAGCAAAACGGAGTCGAGAAAGAAAGTCCGTCATCCCAGGATGACCGGGTAAGAGTCAGTGTGGGGTCCATGTTGTGGCCAAGTGTCAGAGCTCCCGCACTGCCCGCCGCCCACCTCAGAAGCAATGATAGAGAGCAAGGTCATCCGACCTACTCAAGTGTCTTCTGGAGTGTGTTGTGCAAAAGCCTCTGACATGGAATCAAGGACTGCCTGCTGGCCTTTGGCAATCTCAGACTGGTCAGGCCGCTGGATTCGTCGCCTGTGACCCTGCCGCCGCCAGCCCGATGGGGAGACCTCAGGATCGGAGACTGTGCCGCGGCGCTCGTCATCATCTGGGGGTAGCGGAATTCCAAGCAACTGGCAAGCTTCAGTGAGGGAGCGCAGCTGTGTCAGTTTACCGTTATGTCTGAAGATAAGCCGAAATGGGTGGCCCCAAGAGTAGGAGACACCTTGCTGACGGAGATGTTCCATGACAGGTCGAAACTGTCTCCGATGAAGGGTAAGGAGAGCCAGGTCCTGAAAAAGCACTGGAGTCTGACCCTTGAACGAGATTGGGTGCATAGCTCTGGCCTTGTGAATGATCTCCTCCTTGGTCTTGAAGTCATGTACGCAGACAAGGATGTCTGCTGGTGGAGCATTGCTCGCTCGAGGGTGACCAACTCTGTGGGCGCCGTCTAATTTGATGTCAGCATCGGGTGAGGCACCGAGGATGTGACTGATTAACTCCCTGGAGAAAGTGAAGAGATCATGCGGTATCTGCTGTGGCTTTCACTCCCCGGATGCAGATTTTATGTCTCCGGGAGCGGTTCTCCAAGTCTTCCAGGTGGATCTGCAAATCAAGGTGTTGGTCTTGGAGTCGTATCACTTCCTACTGGAGAGTGGACAGTTCAGTGTCTCTAGTGTCCCCTCTATCCTCCAGGGCAGCAACCCTTTCCCCGATGCCATCCACGTCCCTGCGGATATCCTTTATTTCGGAGGTAAGATCCTTCTTCACCGTCTGGAGATCTTCCCGTAAGGTTAAAAAGAGAGACTCCAGAAACGCCCGGGTTATAGGCTCCTCACCCGAGCTTCCGGATTTCACAGGCGTCGAGCCCCCCAGGGCGGAGTGCGCCATTGTGGAAGTATTCTGTTAGCGAGCGAAAATGACCTTTAGCGACTTTTCTTTCTTCGCCCTTGTAGTGGACATAATCCCAGGCCCCGTCAGTCCCCGAGGTCTATGAGGCGAGGTGAGGAGGTGGTTCGAGTATAGCTGGTCCGATAAGTGGTAAACGGTACGTGTGAACACCAGGATAACGTCGCTGATTTGGCTCAGGATCTATGAGCGCTGTAGGAATGGTCTCTGCCATGGAACACGTCAAGGTGTCGTGTCCGAGCCAGACCCGGCCGCCGGTCAGCTGCCGCCAATGCTAAGGTGCCGCGGCGTGGGAAGGCGTGGTTGGTCCCCCTGTAGGTGAGGATGTGAAGCAGGGCACCTCAGGATGTCGAGTTGTGGGGCAGGCTTGCGAGCGATGAGAGTGCAGAGTGTCCAACCCGTGGCCCAGGGCGGGCCACAACTGGGGCACCCACCCGCCACAGGGTGGGAGATCTCGGGTGGGTAGAGGCCACATCAGGGTTGGCGTTGTAGTCCAGGTGAGGCACGCTCTTAGGGTGCTAGCGTGTGTGTCCCCTATGTCGGGCCCCCACACCTCCATACCTGCTAACGTCGGGGCCGCCACGTGTCTCGTACAGAAGACTGCCACTCGTCGATCAGGGCCCGTCTGGGTGCTGCTCGCCTGTGTGACGGGCCCAGGTGCTGCTTCGAGGAGCGGAGGGAAAGCTGGGGCAGCGGCGGACCTACAAACCGCACCCAGTCCTAGCTGGGCCGCTTCCGTGAGCCACCGCGACCCTCTCTCGGCGTCCGCCTCTAATGGTGGCCACGCTCGCCCTCACCCCGCGGTGTTGCCAGCGGGAGCGATGTCGTCCAGGCGTGCAGCGGGGCCACGAAGGCTGGGCGCGAGGGTCTGTCAGCGGAGGTGTCCCGGGTCCTGAGGGGGTCCAGAAGTCTAGGCCACGCGTTGGTTGATGGCCCCACAACCGCTCAGGGAGCCCCGGTCCCGCTGAGTTGTGTAGTGTGTTTTGCAGCCCTCGGGAGCGTGAGGGCCCTAGGTCGAGAGGCCACCCCCCTCCAGTCTGCCGAACGCCCCGGGGCCTCCGGGTCCAAGGACCACCCCGCTACGGGCCAGAAAACACTGATAAGTGGGGAAGTCCCGGATGCATCCAAGGGTTCGCCGCCTCGCCGAGTCAGAAGTGCTGTGGCTGGAAGAGTGTGAGCGCGAGGCAGGCCGCAGCTACAGCCCGAGGCCTCACGCGGCTGCTGGGCGTGCTGGGAGCTGGAGGCCGGAGATCGGGCAGGCCCTGTTTGGGTGAGTCGCACCCTCCGTGCTCCGCCGCCGTGGGAGGTGACAGGGCCCTCCGAAGCGGTGAGTGTCGGGGGCCGAGTTCTCTGGATGCGTGCCTCGGGAAAGTCGCCCGGCGGGTCCCCTCTCCGCGCGGCCCACCGTCTGAGCGAGGCGAGGTTGGCAGGCACCGACAGGGGAACAGCCGCAGTGCAGAAGGGCATCGTGGGTCTCCGACCCCACTGTGCGTCGTTTGGTGCCGCTTGTGCTCCGGATGGCGGTGCGCTACTCCGCTGGTCCTGTGCTCGGGAAAAACCTTGCAGAAACACTTTTAGCGCGGGCGACGGGCAGGAGCTCAGAGCCAACGCGTCCTACCTCGCCGCCATCTTGGCCACGCCCCGAATAAATTATTTTAGAAGATTTTCCAAAACTGTTAAAGAGCCTGAGAATGTGTATATGTCTATATACTGATATGAGATGTTTTTATTGTTTGATTTATATTTTAATTAATATTAGAAATCTCTGACGGTCATAGTGTTGGACCTGGCTCTCTCTGCAGGGTCACCCCCAAACATTTTGCCTTCACCCCTCCTATTTTCTTAACACGTTTTTGTTGAATATTAGGACTCTGTGCACTCTACCACTGCTAACTAGCGAGTGCTAAAGTGCTTGTGCTCATAAAACATGGTAAAATTGGCTTACACCTAACTAGCAAATTTAATTTATTTACTTAAAGGTCGCTAGTAAAGAGGTACTACATGTACCCAGGGCCTGTAAAGTAAATGCTGATTGTGGGTCTGCAGCAGTAATTGTGCCACTCACTTAAGTAGCCCTTCAAAACATGTCTCGGGCCTGCCATTGCAGCCTGTGTGCAGTTTTAAACTGTTTATTCGACTTGGCAAAAAAAAACTTTTCCAACCCTAATCCTTTCTTATTAATACATGTAGGTCACCCCTGAGGTAGGCCCTTAGCAACCCATAGGGTAGGGTGCAGTGTATTCGAAAAGCTGGACATGTAGTTTTACATGTCCTGGTAGTGAAAAACTTGTTTTTCATTACTGTAACACCTACCTCTCCCATAGCTTAACATTTTTGTTGCAAAGATGACAGGATCCAGGATTAGTTAACTCTGTCTTTATTCACCATCTCCTCTCTCCACCATCCTTCACTCTGTGTCACCTGCCTTACAGAGTGCAATTTCTAACTCATCAACATTCTAAAGCAAGCTGCATTTCCCCAACTGTGGGAATGCTCCAACAGGCAATAAAGGAAGGGAGCTATAAAGATTCAGGAACATACTATTATGCCAACACTAAGGAAAGACAGTCTGGTAAAATATTAACATTATATACACATCTTCCCCCAACAATTTATGAAGCAAAAAATTACACAAATTTTGTAAGAGGCATCTTAAATAAATAAATCATTTTCTCATGTCATAACCTTTATGCCACCCCGGTGGATTTTTTTCTCTTTTGCTTCTAGTGGTAGTTATATTCAAGTTGTTGTGGATGAGAATGGAGTTGGTATCACTGCTTGTGTTATATGGTGGGGAGTATTTAGCTAACTTGTCCATGCTCCATTTTTGGTCATTGTAAATTATAGCTACACTTTGTTTGATTTCATCAATGCACATGGGTTAAAAAACTTGGATTCACTGTAATTTCTTCCTAGTGTTTTTTTGACGTATTCCCAGTTTCCCACGTCCCATTGTTGTAGTTTGGTTCCGTATTTGTGGTCATAGTAATCTTTGTATTTGGCTTGATGTGATGTAATTTTGTTTCTCGCATCAAGTATATTATCCTACACTCTTTCTCCTCTCCCCAACCTACTCGGAAAGAATTTTGTACTTGGCTTCCTTCTCTTAAGGGATGAGAATGACAATAACCCTATAACTTGATTGGGAGTAGTGTGCCCATAGCATGTCTTGCATAGCTTTCTCTACATGTAGGTGACAAGCACATGCAAGTTATATACACTCTTTTATTATTCTGTTAACTGTTTCAACTAGGCCATTAGCTCTTGGACAGTACAATGCAGTTTTCTGATGTGTGATAGCTAATTTGGTTAAATAGTCTGTCATGGCTGGCGAAGTAAATTGTACTCCATAATGTGTGACGATGGTGGATGTAAATGCCTTCAGTAGTGAATATGTCTCTTAAGACATTTATGACGGTTTCTGTAGTGATCTGATTCGCCATCCCAGTGACTACCCAATGGGATTGATAATCGACTAAAACAAACGCGAAACGCTTCAATTCTCCTTTGCGGTTAATGGGGTCAATTATATCTGGTGTGAGCTTTTCCCATGGTTTGTCTAGGATGGAGACTGGGGATAAACAAACGTTGCGAACAGTTTTGGATTTGTCACTATTGGCACAAACGGTACAATCTTTCTCTTTCAACTCAACCATGGAATCCATGTTGGGGAACAAATAACATTCCCTAAGTATAGATTTGGTTAAACTCCTCCTTAAGTGACCTTCGTGTGCAAGATCTATAACTTTATCTCTTATGTCTGTAGGGGGTATTATTTTGTCATTTCTCAGTATTAGGTGCTTATTAATGTTGATCTCATGATGAACTTCCCAAAACCCTTTGATCTTTTAATTCACCTCTTTTCAAGAATTAGGCCAACCATGTAATATGTATGTTTTAAGTTGTTTCATAGACTCGTCCCTTGCAGTACACTCCTCCTATTCTTTAGAAGTAATATCAGGGGAACTAACATCTAGTATGGGATACTCCAGAGTTTCATATTCTTCTTCCTTGTTCAATGTGAGTCTGGAAAGGAAGTTGGCAGCTTTGTTTTGGTTTCCAGGAACATACTCCATTTCGAAGCAAAAGCTCTCTAAGCCTAATACCCACCTGGCTAAGTGGGGGCTGCTGTTAGAAGACCCTTTGGAAGTAAACCTATATATATGAGAGGTTTATGATTGGTGCGTATACTGAATTGTAGGCCCCACAATAAGAATTTAAAATGCTTCACAGCCCAGAGCATGCAAGGGCTTCCTTCTCGACAACAGAGTAAATTATCTCTGAATTCGTGAAGGTTCATGAGGCAAAAGCGACAATTCTTTCTTTGCCAGCAATGATTTGAGAGAATGTGGCACCTAGTCCCTTGTTGCTGGCATCTATAGTAAGTATAGTTTTTCTACGGGGTTCAAAATTGCACAAGTACGCGGCTGTAAGTATAGCTTCTTTGAGCTTCTCAAAGGAAAATTGGTGTTGCTCCAGCCACATATATTGTGTGTGTTTTTTTATCAGGTCTCTAAGATTGCTTGTTAGGTTTGCAACATTTTTAACATATTTTTCCACTATACTCTGCTAGTCCTAAAAATGATGTGAGCTCATCTTTGGTTTCTGGGATCGGAGTTTTCTTAATAGCTTCTAGCAGGCATATTTTGGGTTTAAACCCTTCTTTAGAAAAAGTGTGTCCAAGGGATTCCCACTGCCCTAACACCAATTTGACATCTGTCCTTTTTTAAAGTGAGCCCTAGCCAAAGTTATGGACTCCTTATGCCGGGGGTCATGGGAGAACTTTCTTTGCGACACCAACAATTGGTGCAGTCCCAACAAGGAGCGTCTCAGGAGTTTCTGGAGAGTGTGGGACGAACTAAGCACGACCACCGAAGGCATACTGTTAAGAGGCTCCCGAATCGTGATCCCGGAGAACCTCCAGGAGAGAGTGACAGCCCTTGCCCACGAGGGCCATCAAATCACGCATGAGAGAGAAGGTGTGGTTCCCAGGTCTAGAAGCAGCAGTGGACAACCTGGTGCAAAACTGTCACTCATGCCATATCACCAGCAGCCAGTAACCTCCGGCGCCTATAATCACAGAGGAGCACGCCTCCACACCATGGTCTCGAATCAGCCTCGACTTTGGAAGTTTCCCAGACGGGGGTGTGTGACCGCAGTTCTCATCGACAGCTATTCCTAGCACCGGTCCTAGAAAAAATATTCGCCTCGTTCGGATTGCCACAAGAGTTGAAGATGGACAATGGGCCCCCATTCCAAGGAGGAGAGTTTAAGGACCTGCTTATGTCACTAGGTATAAGACATCACCGAATCACCCCGCAATGGCAGCAAGCCAATGGCGAGGTAGAGCAGTTCATGTACATGCTGAACAAAGTCCTGCGCATCGCCATGGCAGAACAGACCAACCCAGAAGCAGTGCTACAATGATTCCTGCGAGAGTACCGCAGGACACCCCACTGCACGACGCAAAGTTCCCCCTGGCCCCTGATGCTTGCTGGGCATAGATGGGACACCATCCCCGGGTCGGAAAACTGGACCCCACTACCATATGAGCCAGCCGACATGCAAACTCAACGGACCCAGAACAATGAACAGGCCAGCCTGTGGCGAGAGGCCAAACCTCAAATCATCACACCAGGGAGTTTTGTTCTGATGCGGAACCGCCGGGCAGGAGGGAAGTTCAAGACACCCTACGAACCATGGACCTGGACCGTAATGCGGATGAATGGAACCGCCCTCACCACCAAACACAGAGCTGAAGTAGTCACCAGGAATGTTTCGTGGTTCCGGAAAGTGAAGCGACCGGATCAAGGAAGCGGACTGGGCAGAAGGAAACCTCCAACTCAGCCCTGGAAGATCAAGCCTGGCTGACCCTCCTAGCCCCCTGGCAGATCTGCCTGAGGAGAGCGAGGAGTCGAATGCCACATCTCAGCCAAGCACGAACACCACAGGCACAAGTTATCAATCCAACGCCCGGCGATATAA
Organism: Calotriton arnoldi; assembly: GCA_963921515.1. Lineage (NCBI taxonomy): Eukaryota > Metazoa > Chordata > Amphibia > Caudata > Salamandridae > Calotriton > Calotriton arnoldi. Next base: position 97,323 of record CAWUFW010002669.1, on the reverse strand, counting down.
CTTGAGGCCGAATCCACCACCCAGCCAGAAACTCAAAGACCTTATTTGCTAAAGTTTTGTGAAGACATTTTGATACCAATTTGGGGAGGGATGTAATGACCCTAGTCCTGCGAGAGCGGAACCAGAGACCGGCCCGGAAGGGCCTGCAAACATTGTATCACCCTCTGGCCAGGCGTGGCCAGAGGATATAAATAAAGGGGCGAAGATCGCTCATGGTCTTCCCCCATACCAGTTATCTAGTGTATGTGTCACCAGTTCTGCACCTGGCACTAGGCCTCACCCTAGACACGATGCGGCCTCGTAACAAAATGCTCCTGGGAAAATAAAATGAGAAGAAACACAGGGCTCCTGAAAAGTAAGTGAGATTAAACGATGTGCACCAAGTGACATGCACAGAAAACGAGAAACAGTACAGTGATGTTGCTAGAGAAAGGTAATTGAAAAACAGAACAGTTTGTACAAAAGAAATGGAGAGCATATATGTTTTGCAAAAGGTAGGTGAAAAATAACAACAATGCTTGGTGCAAAGCAAGTCAGAAACAATAGGGTTGCTTCCAGTGGCGGCTGGTGACATTTGAAAGTGGTGCGGCGTAAAACAATTGTCGTACTGCACTGCGGCCAGCGAGCGAGCCCGAACCACCTACGGGGTGTTCGGGGGGGTTCTCCCCCCATGAAAAATTTGAAAAAAGAGTGGGCAAATGGTGCATTTTCAAGCACATTTGAGAAAGAGGTGACAACCAAGAGACAATGCCCATGATGGTGTGGGGCTCAGATGTACGATGCCAGGTCTGATATTCTGCTCGCTCTGCCTCTTACGTGTTAAAATTTGTTTGCATGAATTAATTCAGCAGCTCTGTGCGGACTGCATTCACTATGGAATGAAATCGTGTGTGTGCAGGTGCAACAAATCGCAGCCTTCAAGGGAGATGGCTGTGGCGAAAAGTGCAGCAATGCCGCATGCACATAACACCTTATGTGTGCAGTGTTCATGTGAGTGCCGCATGCACACCTCACCCTATGTTGGCACTGTTCTGAGGTCTGTAAAAACGTCCCAGGTTTTACCGGATACAGATCTTCACCCAGTAAAACTGCAGCTGAAGAGGGCCAGGAGCTATGTAGGCAGAAGCAAAGCCCTGTGCCCACCTGTCCTCCCCCAGCAATGCCCTCTCCTCCCTCACATGCCTCTGCAGCCCCAGGTCGCCCTAACCAACTCTCGCCCCCATTCCCCTGACCTGCATCAATTGATTCATTTTTGTAGATGACCATGCAGGGGCAGTCTCATTTATCACTTAAAAAGAAAGTAAAGTGTTTGAAGTCTGCTTCATAATGCAGAGCAGCTCTTTAATTTTAGCTGGCACGCTGCCATATTCTCAGCAAGTGATGTGTGAGGACTGGGACCATTTGAATATTTTTTTACTGTCTGAACAAGTAGAAGAACATATTTCCAGGCACAAAGAAATCCAAGGTGCCATAGATGGTTGGGCATCAAGCTTTGTTTGTATTTTCCAAGGATTTTACTTAATGTACTAGTTTAAATGTAGCGGGAGGGTCGCGCGGGGGGGGGGGCGGTAATTAAAATAAAAACTTACCTTCCTCGGGATCACGCGCCGCCGCCTCAGCTCCTGCTGCTCCTGGCCGGGTCTGTGTTTAACCTAGGCAGCCTCCCTCCTGCTCCCCTAAGCCAATCACAACTTTATTGATTTCTCCGTGTTTTCCACACTCCATGCAGTTTTCCCCATTCACATTTTGCAACGTTTTACCTGGCGAAATTTAAGCTGGAAAAACCCTGAAGTTGCAGGTCTATACCAAACTTGTAATATGGATTTGGCTGGCTGGTAACTCCTGCTACCAGCCGAACTGGGATGTAGTCTTCACTGGCAATGAGGCCCTAAGAAGGAACAGCAAATGCATGTTTGCAACATATGTAAGAAAAAAGTAGAGATGCTTTTACAGTAAGTGAGAAAAAAAGTAACAGTGTCTTTGAAAAGCGAGGACGAATATAGTTGCTTTTTTAATATAAGCGAAAAGCAGCAGAGATACCTGTGCAAAGACAGTATGAAACAAAAGGAGTGCTTGTGCAGTGTGTGTTATAAGGAGAAAAGTGTTTGCGCAAGTTAAGTGTGAGATCCCACACTCTCTTGTTTTTGACAGAGCAGGGCATGCAATATCGAGTGTAAAAGAGATTTATAAGAGAGATAAAGGTAGGAAAGAGGGTGGTGCAAGAAAATAGGGTGTGTAAGAGAGACTGTGCTTCTGCGAGGAATATGAGAGACATATTGAACGCTGTTAAAGTGAATGGAGAGAGAATAGGTTTGATAGGGAGCATGTGTAGAGGCGGAATGAGAGAGGTGAATGTAAGAGAGAGGTGGGAGGGAGCAAAGGGCTGGAATCTGGTTATTCATGACTATGATATAACAGCAGTGAAAACACAGAACTTGCTTTTCCACTTCTGTTATGTCACCAGGGCAAATGGTTGTTTGTCCTGTGTTCCCCAGTCTCGTCTTGGCACCCAATGACCAAGGGATGCATTGGAATGGCAGCTGAAGATCTCACCTGCATTTTCCTGCCTCTCTCGGGTCTTCACAGACATGAGGGAGGCAGAAGAATGCTAGTGGCACTTATCTTTGCCAACCGCCTTCTGTACTGGCAGATGTGAGTCTGCAAAGACCCATAGCTGACAGGGAAATAAAGAACAGCTCTAAGATGGAAACTGTCAAAGTGGCTGTGGGTGGGAGGGTGGGGGAAAGGCACAGAAGGTGGCACTGTAGGTGACAGGTCACCAGGTAATTGATAACATATGGGTTGAGGAGAGGAGGACAATTCCTTGAGGCAATTTGAAATATTTGTGCAAGAAATTGGGTTATTAGTTGAGAGAGGTGAGAGCCCCACTCAAACAATAAACAGAATCCTAGTAAGGGTGAGCCACAAAATTTTACTAAATAAACTTGTGTTTAACACTCTGATAGCTTGATCTGTCCCTGTAGCTCACACAAGAGGTCATCCAACTGACCCTTGGAGTCACTTCTGGGGATCCTAGGTTCATGGTAAGCAGATGCAGTCTTCCTTCTTCAGACAGCAGGGCAGTCCTTCTTCTGAATCTTCCACAGGTCCAGGGGTATTCTGACGTGAGATTCTGAGGGTTCCACTTTTATACCCAGTGTCAGCATTTGTGTAGGGGCAATAACTAGCCTATTCCTAAACTAGTTCTGGCCAGTTCTCCACTCTTCTCCATGTTTGGCTCCAGCTTTGCTAGGGGAACAAAGGCAAGGGCAGACCTGGTGTCAGGTTACTTTGTGTGTGCTGCAGGCAGGGTCCTTTGAAGTGTAACCAGGGCAGGGCAGAACTTTGCCCTAGCCATCCTGTTAGAAAGACCCACTCCCTCTACACTCAGGCCCATTTAGTCCCCATTTCTGGAAGGAATACACATCACATCATAGGAGAGTCATTAACAGGTATGCAACCCTGGACACTGGCTGAAAGACAGATTTGGTTAAGGCAGAAAAACACCAACTTTCTAAAAGTGGCATTTTCAGAACAGTAACTTAAAATCCAACTTTACGATTAAAGAGGATTTTAAATTACAATTCAAATGAGTGAAAGAAGTATTCCTCTAAAAGTTGGGGGAAGAACACCCTAAGGATGACAGGTCTAATACACATACTATGGACTTATAAGTAAATTAAATGGACCAATCAGATGTATAGGAATGTTGCAATGTTTAAGGAAGAGAGGACAAGTAGCTTACCACTGATTAGCAGGAGTTAAGTGTACAGAGCCATAAAAGCCAACAGAAATAGGCTCAGCAAAGGAAGGCAAAACTTTGGAGTGACGCTGCAGAAAGGGCCCGGTCCTACAATTTTGGTGGAGAAGTTAAGGGTAATGCTGATGGTGGTGGGAGTGGGTAGCAGAAAACTAGGTACTTTTTAAATATTTGGGTGGGGAAGAGGAGTACAATGGGGTGGGTGGTAGTGCACCAGCTATCTCATTTATGAATGTTTAAGAAGAGGAATGCTGATGGTGGTGGGGGAATTTTAGTTTCTATTCATTTTCAGTGGGGTAGCAGAGCAATAGCCAGTGGGTGGCTGGGGGTCTAGCATGTAGAATTGTCATACAGGATGAAGTACCTGAAGCAGGGTGTGCTGTGGGTGGCTCCCCAATGCTGTCCCTGCTACTGCACTGCTGATCTGAAGGGACTGCGGCATACTTAACATAACATTTTTGAATGATTAACTATAAATAAAGGGAATGTTCTCACCTTGGGGTTCTGAACAACATCATAGACAACTCGCGCTTCAATTTTGTTGTCTATTTACTATCATACACTGTACCTCTTCTTGGTGAAAACCATTCCCGTTATTTACAGTTACTGAGTCACAATTCTGTTTTTTCCCTATATGGGATCTAAACCAGGGGCAGAAGATCAAATTTGGTAAACTGGCAGTGACTCTCCAGTACTTAAGTGACTGGAAGAGTTGTTAAATCTCTGTTCCTCAGCTAATTTTTCCTCATATTCTGTGAATCTGTACGTTTGGAAGACTGTTTGATAGTCTCTTCTGAAGCATTAATCTTCCTCTATTTCTCCTCTAGCCACTCCCTCTTTAGATGGGCAAGCTATGGGAGGTTATTATGATTTTTGGGGGCAGATAATTTTTTGCTTTGTTTAGGAGCCAGCTAATACATAACCAACTCACTTTACCCCAAAAATTGTGCTAATATACATTCAGGTTGGTTTAAATATCCACCTTATGTTAGAATTCAGATAGTGTGTTGAAAAGCATCCACTTGTCAATGGAGAAATAATTTGGCCCAGACCTAATATAGGTTTAACAGCGATATCTAGGATGATATACTTAAGCTTGCCACTCATGGTATGTGTAGCATTGTACGATCAAACCAGGACACATACATAAGAACTAAATTGAGAATAGAGGCATAAATATCAAGTATGAGGTCCAGAATATGACCAGTCTTTTGAGTTCGGGTTTCCACCCACTTCTGGAATTCAAAGCTATGTATGTATGTATGTGGTATTTCTATAGCACAAATATAGCTAAATGACAGTGGAGTGCTGTACATGGTCAAAGACAAGCATAAAGTCAAGGTGTGATCGGAAAGGTAGCTGGTTTGTGGCCTGTTAATGCATTGTGATGCAGTGTTCTTTAAAGAGGTGAGTCTTCAATTCTTTCTTAAACTGTAGCAGTATTTCAGCGATCATGATGGATGGGGGGGGGGTGGTTCTTCCAGAACCTGGATACATAGACGGAAAAGGCCCACTGCCATGTATGTATGTAACCATTTAAACAAAAATTCTGACAATATGTGGAAATTCCTTTAATATGAATTTTTTTAAATCTGACATGATAATGTTCCTACACAAAAGATGCAAATATTCACAGAGCAGTAGCAACTCTGAACAAAATAGGCCATTGTAGACAGGAGGGTGAGGCACATTAACTTTCATTTTAGAAAAGTCCATATGTGCTGTAAACTAGATGGCAAGCCAGCGTGCTCAAAAATAGAACAAGATAGCTTTGGATTTTTATGTAGCAGCAGTATAAATGAATTAAACTTGGAAAATCTGCATGTATGGAGCACTTTCATATTAAAAAATAAGCATTATGTGCACTGTTTTGATGAAATTATCTGATTGACAACATTATTATAGTTCTGCAATTAGTTTATTGATTTGAGATTCTTGACAGGTCTGAGCAATTAGTTTATTGTTTTGTTTTGAGATCCTTGACAGTTCTGGAGAGGTGTGGTGCAGCGGCCAGGGCAGCTGACTTCGGAGCACAGGGTTCACAGTTCGATCCCCGGCTCCGGCGGCAGCTCAGCTCAGCACCATGTGACTCTGGGCAATAGCTCACTTAATTTCCACTACGGCCCCCAGCGCCTTGAGACCCGTAAGGGTAAGTAGCTGCGCTATATAAAAACGGACTTACATTTCTGAGTAACAATATCCAAATCTTGGCTTGTTAAGATCTGAGAGCAAATCAAAGAGGAAGGTCTGCAATTGTTTTTTTAGTGAAAGTATAAAGGATTCAGGATCCATGATTGCTGACACATGTTTCGCTTGGGGCGAGATTATGCCTATGACCATTTTAAAGGATATGAGTTTCGTCACACTCTGCGAATGACAGTGCATCATTATGTAAATATAAACCTACGCTGAAAAAGACAGACACATCTGTACATTTTCGACTTTGAGTAAAAGGGACTATGAACATCTATTTCTGGTTCTTCATGACATAAGCATACGTATGTATTGACCAATTGTGATTGTATAGTTGTAAAGTGTAATGAAGTGCCAGCCTACAAAACAAAAAATTATCTTTGAACTCAACAAATGAAGACTTTGATATTGTTAACAATACTGGTAAATCAAAGACTGGTCAAGAACCATAAAACAATAAAATAGTTACAGGGCCATATTGTAGATGTTAGCAATTTGAATTCATTACAAAACTATTAATACTGCTATCTTCTATGGTAAGGGTGCTACATCAACACCCGATTTTCCAAGCTCCTCTATTGGCTCTAGATAGGAGCGTTTGCTCCTCTGAAAGTTGTAAACATTAACAGGTCTAAACTAAAATGTACGAAAAATCTGAACAATTTCTATGGACCAATAGGGCTGAACCAGTGCCAGGTGCCAGTCAACGACCCTAGTCTAAAGTACTTGCAGACTTGAATGAAACAGGGCATCCTCTCTCTCTGCATCCTATATTGCTACCACAAGTACATCTAGAATCTGTTAGGAGGACAGCAGATAGTGCACATTACACACACGTGGGAATAACAATTCAATGATTGTGAACGTTTGCAAGACTTCTTCTTTAATGGGGTGATGAATCTGAAGCATTCCTCACCATGGATGTTGCATTAGGCGTTGCCATGGGAGCTGTCTCATGTGTGATTCCCCCCCTCCTGGCCAATAGCGATTCGTTGATTGCAGCTAACTTTCCCATATTTGAATTGCTATTTTTTTACTATTATGAAGCTCTCCCTGCTGGAGATATCTGGCACCATCCAACACAGTAATAATCTTCATTTTCCACATTTTGACAGATTTGTGGCTGCATCCCTAGACAGAATGAGTGACACCATTGTCCCCATTCTTTCACAGGTTCATGAGGGTCTACTGAAATACCATTATAGAGAAGTCCTTTGACTTAACTCTGCTTGACAATCAAAGATCTTGTCTAATGAAAACCATACCTGAACTTGAATTCCGAGCCAATCAAAAGCATCATATCCTGGCTTGGTTCTTAGAATGATGAGACCCAAAATGAACTGTAGTCCTATTCCCCAAAACACTGGTCTCCAAGAAACCTGTGCATGAAAATAAAGAGAGACATCAATTTCAAATGTAAAGGAAACTGATATTGGCACACATTCTGATTAGCAGCAATAACCACCAATGAAGATATATGTTAGGAAACTCAAAAAGTGTCCATCTGCTTAGTTTATTACGAGTCAGCTGTCATACTATGATGTGCAAATAGGACCCAAATCACAATGCAAGTCCTAAGTCTATGGAGGTGATGTCAAAATGTAAGTATTTTGGTGATTTCTGACTGTTCAACTGATTTACAAAAGTCCCAAGCATACGTAAGTATAACCTCCAAACTTCAAAAGTTGTTTACGTCTGTGTTATTTACATACTTCCTGATATACTCCTCTTTCTCTAACCGTACACATGCAAACTTCTGTATCTTGGCTTACAGAATAAAGGGCCAGATGTACGACGGGATTTTGCATGCGACCCGTTTGCGCATGCAAAAATCCTGTGGGCCATGTACCAACACTCTTTTGCAAATCGCAAATAAATTGCGACTCGCAAAATAGTGTTTAGCGACTTGCTATTAGGAAGGGGCGTTCCCTTCCTAATAACGACCCCACAAGCCATGTATGAATGTTTTGCGACCGCAATTGCGGTCGCAAAACACTCGCAATTTACCGCCCTCTTCAAGAGGGTGGTATTGCAATCGCAAAAGGGAAGGGGTCCCCAGGGGATCCCTTCCTCTTTGCAAATGCAGGGGAAAATATTTTTTAGGGGCAGGCAGTGGTCCTAGGGACCACTACCTGCCCTTAAAAAATGAAACGAATAATGTTTCATTTAAAAAAAAAAAAAAATGCATCCAGTTTTCCTTTAAGGAAAACGGGCTGCATTAAAAAAAAAAAATGCTTTATTTAAAAGCAGTCCCAGACATGGAGGTCTGCTGAGCCCAGCAGGCCACCATATCTGGGAGGGCCAGCCATTCTCAATGGAGCTGCAAATTGCGAGTGCCTCATGAATATTGATGAGGCATGCAATTTGCGACCCCATTGAGAATCGCAAACAGTGTCTCTCACACTGTTGTACGTCATTTTGCGAGTCGCAAATTGCGAATCTCAATTGAGCGCAATTTGCGACTCGCAAAATGACATGATCTTACATCTGGCCCTTAGTCAGTTTTGAAAAATATTTGTGTTTTTTTCTTTTCATAAAAACAGTTAGCATGAAATTTGAGACCCGATTATTGTTTGACATAAATATTGTGTATAACATATTGTCTACAAAAATATTGCCCCAGTGAAGTTAATAATAGAAACCTATACCCCAAAGTACGAAACATTTGTAAACAATACTTTGGAAACAAAATTTGTCAGGTGATATTTCTCTATAAAATAGTCGGACATAAAACATTCCAATGAGAGGCATATCTTCACAGACACCTCCCCATGAAAATGGAGAATATACATGGACATTTTGTGTCATTAACACTTGAGTCTCTCAGGTATAAGCTTAGAAGTGATGAAATCCAGGTAATGCATTCTAAGGGTCAGATTTAAAGTTTGGCGAAGGAGTATAGTCCATCAGGGTGGTGGAGGACATTATCTTTACCAGCATGACAGACTACAGTCTGAGAAATGTAGAGATCACCGCTGGCCCACAGTGATTTCTATTACTCAATAGGAACCACTGTCATGGCAGTTCATGTCACGCTACAAAAGGTTTTGTGGACTGCCGCCATTGATTTTGATGGCTGTTCACCGAACTTTAGCAAAGTTTATACTTTAACAAGTTTTTGTTTTTCAAAAGCAAACTCCCAAAGTGGGAAGTGAAAAACAAATAACTAATGATCCTTACACCAATGGAGTTTTGTCCCTGGATATAGGTGTCATTATTTTTATTTCTGTTCCTCACCACCAGGTTTTACCTGGTGGTGATGGACATAAAATGTTTTTGTGCACCCTAATAGGGTGGGTGGTGTAATGGCCTTTCCTTGAAGGTCACCACTCTGTTGAGAAGTCAGTGGAAGTTTTCTGATGACAGAATCAACGGGGTCTCTGTTGACGGAAAGCTGGTGGTCTGCCCAACTCTAAATGAGGTGGGCAGACCGAGACTTTGGTGAACAGGGTACTCTGTCACATTTGTAACAGAGTACCCCATCTACCAAAGCCTAAATCTGGTTCTAAGTACTTGGAAAAATCCACAAACTTGTGACTGTGTGGATGTTCATCTCATTTGTACAGCATATGCTTTTACTCTCATTCAACACCTCCTGTGAAGCCTACACTCCCTCATCTAGCTGTCACTTATGATTACAAAGTTACGTACATGAGCACAGAGTTAAAAAACTCAGGTTTTTCCTAGCTGGATTACTAAATAAATTCTGGTGATGTTGCAAGAAATTGAGCTGGTGCCCTATTTTTGGGTATCTATGGTTTTGACTAACACAGGACAATATAGGTGGAGAACGTTAGCACACCCCGACCCCCAGGCCCAGCTGGGGGGAGCTATGGGGACCTTCCAGGAATTGAATATTAAAAAAGCAGATTTTACCACCGGTACTACCGCGGGCACCCAGTGAGCCTCCCTGTGGCCATGCGCAGAGAGGGTGGTCCACAACTTGGCAGGTTGGGTGCAGGGCTTGGGACAGGTCAGACCCCTCGGCCAACCCATGCTGTGCAAAGCCTTTGGCTGTGCGCGGCAGGATTTGTTCTGGGCTGTTGGTCATAGGACCTGGCCGAAGTCCAGGCCTGGTGGCTAAAGCCCGCTGTGCAACTTCGTGAAGTGATCACAGACATGGCGGTCTATTGTCCCCAGCAGGTCACTATCTGTGTGATGACAGAGAAATGTAGTAGGTTGCAATCTATAACCTATCTCATGAATACTCATGAGGAAGGTAGAGTTGTGAGTGACCACGATTCAGCATTTTGTGAACCATCCTATTGCCAAATAAGTCAGTTCACATATTATCACTGGATTTACAAAACGTTGGTGCAAATGTTGCAACCTCTTTTTACACATCTGACATTGCTTCTTCTGGATGGAGAACATGCCCAGTCTCCCATTCTCTGATTGAGCGCCGATCCACGGCGCTCAGACCAATCACAATGCTGCATTGCAGTGTTGTGATTGGCTATCGGGAGGCTGGGAGCTGGGTGCATCCTGCTTCCTGCCCTGAAAGCGGGGAAGAGGACCAAGAGGAGGCGGCGGTGACGGCGGGTGGCAGTGGCAGACAGGTTAAGTGTGTATTTTTTTAAAAATTTCATTCCCTCCTCTCCCGGGCCCCCCGACCCCCCACTGCCTTCAAATACCAGCCACCACTGGTGTACATAACACCCACATATACACACAAGGCCACGCACAGGCACACATACACACTGACAAAGTGGCTGCAAATTAAAAATATATCTGTAATGCCAGGCGGCTCCTATTCTGCCGAGTAACACAACGGGTCCTTATCAGGGTCGGATTAGGATCACAATTAGGCCCGGGCACTCCCCAAAAATGTGGCCCACATTCCCAAATGGTTAGTATTTAGTTTTGTAGCTTTATATAGCTTGAACTCGGTCCGAAGGCATTGGAGCAATTACCATGGGAACCAGCTACACTGCACAAAATCAAATTCATTTTTATTTTAGGTAGATTACGTGATTTGCCCATAATCACTGGATATTGAGGTGAAGCTAGAACTTGAACGTACGTCCCCAGTTCCAACGTCAGCAGCTCTAAAACCATAACGCTCCTATGTTTTTTTTCCCCTCGGATGACGGTGACTTCACAGTGAGGCATATTCCCCCACTCCTCCATCAAGGCCTAAAAAACACTGGGACCGAGGTGACAACACCTGGCCGCTAACGAGGCCCCTTCTACTAACACCCTCCCCATCCCATTGTAGCCTCAGGGTATGACCTGGCAGAGGAGAGGAGTCAAGAAAAGCACATGGCTGATGCTGCTACTCCACAGGGACATAGGTGATAATGCCCCACCCTGCGAGGCTCCTGCATACTCCCACCCTCCCCACACCCGTCATGGCCTGAAAGTGACGACCCCACAGGGGAATTACACTGCTTCTGGGCCGGGCCGGCCACACGATGCAGGGGGCCGAGGTGAGAATGCTCTAAGGGCCGGAATAACACCTGGCCCCCAGCTTCAGTTTAACAGCATGGCAGGGGAGTGCCCATGATAATGGCGGCACTTCACAGTGGCCAGGCGGAGACTGGGGAAGATAGTAAGTTTCTGTGTGCCGGTTTACAGAGGCCCTAAAAACCGGTCCACAGATGACCCTGAGGCACCGGCCCAATGCCCGACTGCCCGCTGTCCCAATCCGACCCTGGTCCTTATCATTTTGTGCACAATTGCTTTATGCTTTAGGACGTCTATCTTTCAGAGTATCGTAAGCCAGAGAGTCTGAGAAGACAGACGTTTTCTTAAGTACATTTTTCTAAGGATGAAGAATAAAACAAGTATTTGATAAGGTACTCACCCTGGCGGGATACTTAGAAAACACCCACATTATTAAGACATACATCACAAGGCCTCCAAATGATATCAGCTGATTAGCACCCATTCTGGCCGTATCAAAAATAAGCCAACATATCACTGCAGCTATTAATGCTATATAAATAACCCTGGAGAGAGGAAAATAAAGAGAAATAGAGTTACAAAATAAAAATGTTTGCTTTGTGCTAAACACTACAAATCAATACGTGTATTTATCAGAGATATTTGAGAACAGTGAATGTCTTGTCTGATTTGGCTCATAATATAAATTGTTTATACACATACAACAATTGCATCTTCAAATACTTAAAATGGTGGCGAGATTTTCTACCATGTGGTAATAGGGGAAGCTGACCCAGAGGGATTATAATAAGCAGTACCTTTCTGTTTCCATTTGTGGAAGACGTTGTCAATGGGGAGACCCAGTGCTTAATTTGCAAAAATAGAAGTGCCGGGGCCCTCACCAAGAGGCCATTGCAGCTAGTGCCACACATTGCTCCAGCCAGCGCTGCCCATGACAGTACCAAAACAACTATTAACCATCATACTCCTAAAAGTGTGACTATTCAGACTATTCCAGGCCCTCAAAGCTATAAGTAAAGCTTGAGCACTGGTAATAGCCATTTTAATGTGTCTTGAATTAATAAACATCTGTTGTTGTGCTCATCTCTGAATTAGACAGTCAGTGCCACCATGTGCAGATTGTCATAAGTACCGGTGTTGACAATTAAATGCCAGTGCTGAGCACCGGACAGCACCGGCTCAAATTAAGCACTGGGGAGACCAGTTTTGTTGTTGAGATACAGCATACTGTCCGTGTTGCCATGGAGTAGCAGCCATATTTTGACCAGTGGTGGCAGTGTCTAACCAGGGCCAGCTTTAGGGCAGTGTGACCGGTGCAGCTGCACTGGGCGCTGACCTGTGAAGGCGGCGCTGTGACCTCAAGGGGGGTGCTGTGCTGATCAATATCTTATGATTGGAGGAATGAGGGGCACTTTTGCAGGTGGTAGTGAGAGAATCTGAGGAGGCGGTCCTGGGGCATGGGGGCGCCAAAAGTGATTGCCGCATCGGGCACCACCAGCGCTAAAGCCGACCCTGTGTCTAACCTCTCCAATCGCGCCACACCAAAACAAAATCGAGTAAAGACCGAAATGAACCAACACACCTGAAAAGGGCTGCAGGCAGAGCACCTCTCCACAAAGAACCCCACCCCAAACTGGCCCCACATGGTTTTGAGCAGGTTCCCAACTAACTAAGGAACTAACAACTTGCTGCCACGCCAACACCGAGAGCTGGTGGGTAGTGTGAGGTTAAACTGCCTGGGAGAAGCTGAGTGTAGATTAAGTATGGGAACCCTGGAAAAGATCTCAGTGGAGAACAATGTTACAGTATAATAATGCCCAAATTTCAATTTGTCTTTTGATGAGCAAAGCTATTGTGATTGTGAATCAGGGAGGGACTCACGATATCGATGAGGGCTGGCATTTCAATGATCAGAATTCTAGGCCTTTATCATGTAGATATTTGCTCCTGGAATTCCAACTCTGGATGTTTTGGTGAGTACACCAATGTCCCTGGGCCAGTAACTTTTTGTTAGGGCATCAAACAGGGTCCTCCGCCGTATGGTACCTGAAAAGGGTATTACTATTCTTTTTTTCTATCAAATGCATGCCACTGGTGCATCACCTGTGCCAGAACTCGGTATGAGGTTGGTGGTGAGTGGCAGATACCTATTGTAAACAACATATAACCTGTCCACCTCAATACCAGGCATTAGACTCTTTCTAAGTTATCACAGTGTTTGCACATAAGGGAGCTGCGGCACCACAATGCATCACCTTTCAAAACTCAGGGACATATTTACATGAAAATGGTGCAGCGCGGGGCTGAAAGGAATTTTGCTGCGCAGAGCTGCATTATTTTTAAAATGCAGGGATGCGCCGTATTAACAAGAATACAGCGCATTCCTGTGCTCACCCCTGCACTGGTGCTTGAAAAGCTGCCAAGCGCCAACGCAGGCCCCCCTGCCCCATGGTGCAAGGGTGCCTGCGTTGCAGGGATGATTGTGTTTGTACAGGAAGGGACACCTTCCTCCACAAAAACAATCATTAATGGTGATTTGCTCCTTCTATGTGTGCTGCAGAATGCAGCACACATAGAAAGAGTAAAAAACGAGGAGAAATAAAAGTATTTCTCCTCATTGCGCAACATTATCGCCTCCTTTTAAAAGGTGTTAGTTTTTGGCGCTGCCTCTGATTTACAGATCCTTGTAAATCTGGAGCAGTGTCAAAAAGCCATGGGTGTTGCTGGGAACGCCCACAGCAACAACCACTGCAAGCCCCTTTGATGCAGAAAACTGCGTTGCAGAGGGCCATATTTACAAGGCTGTGTTAAGTCACACAAAGTGGCTTAGCGCGGCCTTGTAAATATGGGCTAGCATAGAGCGCCACTGGAAAGTAAAAAAAAATGTGGCACACTGGTGGTGCTAGGGGCTTGTAAATATGCCCCTTAATGCCATGCCGGAACTGTCAAACACTGCTTTTCTATGTTTTTTTCATATCACACATAAGGCTTCCTCAAATTAAGTGCGTCTCATCAGTCTGGGTCAGATAAACATTTTAAACATATGTTCTTTTCTGGGGATTTTATTCTTTGCCCAGTTTTGAGGAAAGTGATATTATTTTCACTTACCATTTCAGCCAAAACCAATGCTTTTTTAGAAATCTCCCACAGGGAGAAAAACATTTCACAATTCTTCCTTCATATTTGTCCATGAACCAGTCCCAGAAAATGAAGAACAGGGCCAGGAGCGTTAACACAAACAGAGCTAGAGCTCGTCGGAAATCCAGGACACAGGCCGCGATCACCAGAGCAAAGAAACCTGCAAGAGACCACAGAGTGACGTAGAGCACTTTAATAACCATATCATTGTAATACTGGTATTATTTGCCTGGAAGTTGCTGATATTTACACAGATGGGGCTATTCATTTATATAACACAACATGTGTATTTGTAAACTGCACGTTCACCTAGAAGGGTCTCTTGGTGCTGAATAACAGATGTTTATTGTTACCCAACTCAATGGTACTCAGAAGGATAAAAGGCTGAGTGGACCTGCCGGGATTTGAACCTGTGACCATAAGGTCAAACACAGGTTGCTACAGAGGACACATTAGTCCACTAAGCCACCTGACCCAGCATATAGTACGCATTTAGTTATTTATTTCACATTTTTATATGGCATATCTCCACCAAGAAGAAGGTGTCACTGTGCCTCACAAAAACATAGAATGGAGAACGAGACTCTCTTTGCATTGGATACTGAGGCAAGTTCTACAGAAAAAACACAGAAGAAAGTAGTAAGACAAATTAAAACTAAATCGCAGTCAGCACATCAAAGAGGGAGAACAAGTAGTGGCGACAATGGACAAGATGTCAAATAAGAGTTGGTAGCGGGTCAAAGAAGTGTCTTAGCATCGAGATACCCGATGTATATGTATTGGGGCAGGGTGAGGCGGGGAGTGACAGAGCGAAAAAGGAGGAAGAACACAATGGAGGAGGCAGCAGGGGGCACTGCAAGAGAAGCCAATATGGTCTAATAGCAAGATCAGGGAAAAGCAAGGTAGTGACAGAAGAGAAGAGGGAAAGAAAGGAGACTTCAAGGATACACCTAGCTTCTTATGATGTTTTACAATATGTGTCAACCAGACAAAATGAAGAGCAGCAACGGTGATAATCTTCACATCCACTGGCAAGGACAAAAGGTCTTGCCTTTGGGACTTATTGGCTTTGGCAATGCTTTTTGTTGAGGACAAAAAAAAGAGAAGGCTCGAGGATGCGACTGCAGTAGCGCCATGATAATGTAGGTGTGCATGTGTGATGACATGTGCGTGCACATGCATCACTAGGAGTGTGAAAGCCTACAAAATGGTGCAAGTGTCATTTTTTTAATTTACTGATCTGAGATGGACTGTAAAATTTTGAAAAAATAAAATTGAAGTAGCAAAATAATAAAAACCATTTAGGTGGAGGAGATTGCAGTAATTTGCTGCCTGCCCCCATCAAAAAATAATAAAGAATAAAATAATAGAACAGACCACTTGGGTTGGGAAAATGAGGAGCAGGTGGTGGGGAAAGCAACGGGGAATGGACTGGGTGAGAGGGAAAAGCAACACACCAGCGAGAGCAATACAGAGGGTGGGCGAGAAGCACATGAGCAAGAAAGCAACAGGAGTGAGGGAGTTTGATGTGGGGAGAAGCACACGAAAGAGAGCTTGCAGCACTAGGCAGATAGCAGCATGGAGCATGGAGGCTGGTATTTCATGAGGGGAGAAGCACACATGGGAGGGAGATGGAAAATGCATGCACTCTCAAGTAGTTTCCTAAAATTGAACAGTGGATGGATACATGTCAGCCAAGCCAAAGGATGATAAGGAGGATATACGAAAGGGACAAGACAGGATCGGACGAGATGGAGAAGGAAAGCCACTCAATAAGAAGCAAGCAAATGAGAGTGATATTAAAGACAACTAATAGTGCAGAATGGGCGGGCTGTAAGTCCACTCTAACTTCTTGGTAAGCCCACGATACGTCTTTTCAAACCAGACAGTTTGCATTGTATGATAGGTAAAAACTTGTTGTAAAACATGTCATGTGTCAATTAAAAGTATACATATATATATATATATATCTCTATATACACACACGTAGTCTGAATGATTGATTCTGACTGGTTGAAAGAAACTGGTCCAGTGCACATAGACAGTCACAGAAGGTAGCATGTGGTTATTGGTCGAAATCTGTGTGGTAAATTGATGAGTGTGTGTGAAATGTAGGTGTATTTAGCTATAAGTGCAACTGAGGAAATCTCAGGAGAGTTGCTTTCTTAAATTAGCATTCTACACTTTGGGCCTTATTACTAGTTTGCGGTCCTCCTGTCAGTCCACCACTAATGCGCCGACAGGAGGACCATAAGCCCGTAGTGCGCCCGCCCGCTGGATTATGATTGTAATCCATGGCGGGCGAACAGTGCTGCAGCGGTCTCACAGTGGTGGACTGTTAGGCTCATAGGAGGGCCTTTACAGCAGACCACCACAGTGGCAGCGCTTCCAGCAGGTTCCTGCACGGTGTGGCATGCCACACCGTGCAGGAACGGGGGTGCAATTCCAGGGGGGCACAACATGTGCCCCCTGCATGTATCCCCAGGAGCAGCAGGGGGCCCACCCTTAGTTGCCTCTCCACCACACTTTTCATAGTGGGCTCACCGCCATTAAATAGGCGGTGGACAGACACTCGTAAAATGCTCGGCAGTACCGGCACGGCACAGCCAGCATATTTCCTCCCATTTACAGACCGCCGGTGCAGTGGAATCCTTGATCCCAGCGGAGCCGGCGGTGTCGTGTTGGTCTGACCGCCACACTCATAATACGGCGGGACAGACTGCCAGTGTGGAAGTGGCCGGACAGCCACCACGAGTACGGTGGTCCTGTGGGCAGCCATACTCGTGATAAGTCCCTTTGTGTCTTTTTGGGGACTTCCATTGACATTAAAAAAGCAGCTCCAGAATCAAGCATAGGTCACAGGTATACGTTAAAAGATCTGTAATCTGAAATGTTTGATGGGTCGATGTCTGAAATATAGACATCAAATGAGCACCAGAAAATCTATACTTTCAGAGGATATAGTGATTGACTGGGGAAGATAATGCATAGACGCTATATTAATTTGCCTGAAATCAATCCAATGATTACACAAGCTGTATTTCATGACAACATACTCCGGAGCATATTTACAAGACCCTATCGCCACTGGAGCGTCACTTTTTTTCATCCTCCGGTGGCATAGCGCCATTTTCCCTTTTTACAAGGTGGCGCTAACCCACTTAGCGTGGCTTAACACCACCTTGTAAATATGCCCCTCTCCGCCGCAGTCCTCTGCGGCAAAGGGGGGTGCAATGGGTGTTGCTGTGGGCGTTCCACCCAACACCCATTGCTTTTTGGCGCTGCTCCAGATTTACAAAACTCAGGCAGCACCAAAAACTAATGCCAGGCGTTAGAATGGTGATACGAGGACAAATTATACATTTCTCCTCGTTTTTTGCTCTTTCTATGTGTGCTGCAGAATGCAATCGCCATTATTGATTGTTTATGTGGAGGATGGTCTCCCTTCCTGCACATAAACAATCATTCTTGCAGCAGAGGCACCCTTGCTACATGGTGGCAGGGTGCCTTCACTGCCGCTAGGCAGCTTTTTGCACCAGCGCTAGGGGAAAGACAGGGGTGCACCGTATTCTTGTGAATACAGCGCATCCCTGCCTTTTAAAAATGTCGGATCGTGGCACTGCCAAATTTGGCGCAGCTCCGCTCTCCAACATTTTTTTGTAAATATGCCCCTTTATTCGGTACAGTGGTGTCAATAATGAAATGGTATTGGCGGTGGTTGTGAGAAAATATACTATTTTTACTTTTAATATAACACTATTACTGACCTCAGAATTTGATTCCACACTATACAGTTGAGGAATTAACTTTCTGATCATGCGTGAAACCGGTTATTTCTACCTTGGAAAGTCTAGTTGCTGCTCAGTATACAAAAATAGAGCATGCTTCTTAAGTGCAGATTTAGCATGATTGCTAGAGTTTTGGTTAGGTTTTGGCATGGGATGAATAGACTTCGACCGCCACTACAAATGTCTGCCTTAAGGTAAGTCTTCTCTTTGGCTTCTTGGGAGATTCTCCAATTCTTGGCATATAGAAATTTGAATTTGATATCGCTTACTCATAAAGTTTATTGCACCGTGGCAAACACGTTTGTTTTAATCGAAATGTAAACTCAATTTAACAACAGGCATTGGCAAAGCCAATAGGTCTCACATTAGCTGCCAGCTTTTTGGCTTTGTTAATGCGTGTTTTTTGTTTATGTTACTCGAAAAACTTCATTGTTGAGCAAGCTGCTATGCCTCCAAGATCCACAAAAAAGAGCAACTGTTAAAAATCACAAAAATGTTTTTGATCTCAAAAAGCACACATTGCCGTGGAAGCCCATGACACTAAAAGCAACTACTTTGTGTGTTGATGTGCTCCTCGACAAAGGGCAGAATGCCGTCACTCACAGCGAAGTTAGAGGATGGCTGAAGCTGACTTACCCACTGCCCGATGCTGTTGTGGGTGAAAAAAATGTGAATGACAAAACAGACCAATGGATAAGGATGGCTGGCTGAAAGCCCCTTAAAGTTTATTATACATATAATTTTAGTAAAATCAAAAGATCTTGGCTAACAGGGGACCTACAAATGGATGTCTGCCTTTAATCAGTCTTATCAACCCGTACAGTCCACCTTTTATGACAACCCCAACTTAAATATAAAAGTGAGAAGAAATTCTCATTGGAAACATGTTTATTTACATGATGAATGTCACTTTAATACAATGGAACACAGTTAACGCGCAGGATAGTTTGTCACTGACCCCTCTTTATTTTGTCCAGAAAGTAACATAATTGTGTTATTTCACAATAATATACATCGAAGGGTACCATTAGACATGGTGCTATAGGGTAATTGTACCCAGGCCTCATCAATCTTTGTTAAGAGGTCCAGTCTGTCATCTCGTGTAAATTACAGAGGTGCTAAATGTTATAATGGGAAGGTTTTCAGTGCATTCATACAGAAAGAGCTTACACGACAGCTTTAATTTTCCACTGTTGGGAGAAGATGCTTTCCCAAAGAGAAAAATGATAGAACAACTCTAGTAGTCATAGGGTTAAAATGAAGGCACACCTGGAGGCTAAAGAAGAGAGGGAAACAGACAGATTATGTGGGCGGATTCATCAGTATCTATCAATCCAAGTCAATCATATAAGAAATCCAAGGGGGCATCAGGGAGGAGGCCATTGCAAAAATACAAAAGGCCCTATGGCAAATGTGTAGGGCTCTAAGCAGTTGCTTCCTTGGGGGATGGGGAGAGGTCCGTCTAAGGCACAGGTATTCCTCTAAGTTTGTATGAAAGGTGATAAGTAAGGGTATGTAACGAAGGAAGCTCAGGAGCTCTGCCTTTTACTAAAGTCCCACGATCCAGACCCTTTGTTCCCCCCATAAGAGGGGAAACCCCTCCGCTTATCAGGAAGCAAGTGCAGGGTTGGAGCAAGACAAACTGTCCGGAAAACAGGTTTTGTTGCTTCTTGCACAATATATTTATGCATCCGTCTTCCGATGTCGTTTGTAATTCACTGACTGACTCTCAGCAGAGAGGTGTTCTTCTGGATCCAGAGGTAAGACCATGTTTTTGTAAGTTTGAAGTCAGATGAAAGACTGAATATAGAACTCCTTGATGTATTGTAATTTCCTTTTTGGGAGTCGCCTTTAAAGGGAGAGTAGTCGTCTAACCAGCAATTTATGAGTGCCCCGCATTCTATAGCTAGAGATCCTTAGGTACAAAGTGGAGCACCCACTGACATTTTTACAACGACTAGCACTTTTTAGCATGCCCTAAATTCGAGATAACAGCAATATTTCTTCAACAAAATGCCTTCACACTTGCAGGGTTGTAGAGCTGCAACCCGAGCACTGGATCGTCTTTCATGCACATAGGATGTAACATAGGGTGCAATAGACAATAAGTGTTAGGGCCTTATTATGACTACCACGGTGGCGGTGTGGGCACTGGCGGTCCAACCACCCTATTACAACTTGGGCGGTTGGACCGCATTGGCACCGCCGCAACAGCCAGGGATCAGAGATCCCTGGCTGTGGTCTTGAGGCCGCAATATGCTTGGCGGGCCGTTGCTGCCCCGCCAAACATATTACGAGTTTCCTCACCGCCACACTTTTCATGTCAGTGCGACAGCCATGAAAAGTGTGGCGGTGAAGAAACAACGGGCGCCCTGCAGGGCTCCCTTGTGCCTCTCCGCCATGGAGTGCATGGTTGGGGCACATGTTGTGCCCCCCTGTCTGCATGCACCCCCAGTTCCTGCAGGGCATTGACTTAACAGTCCATGCCCTGCAGGAACTGCCTTTGATGCTCCCATTGCGGTGCCTTTTTCAAAGGCACCGCCGTGGGACCGCCAAAGAACTGCCCGCCAGAGACTTTAAAAGTCATTCTCTGGTGCACAGTTTTTCATGGCTTTGGCGGTCTCGGAGCGGCGCGGCGGCATGGTGGCCCCGCTCCGAGACCGCCAAAGTCATAATAAGGACTATAGTGTTGCTGATCTGACTCATGGTAATGTAACTGTAGACAGTACCTGTCAAGTGCGGTGTAATCATGGAGCATCTTGGTGCTTTGAACTGTAATATATAGAAGTGAGGTTCTAATTTCAGCAGAACAGGTATGTCTTAAGTGCTTTCCTGAAGGTACTATAGTCATTAACAGTTGCAAACAGAGCAGAAGTTTGCTCGAAATAGAAGTTGCAATCACAGAAAGAGAGCACCCGCCATCTCAGGCTCAATAAAATCCATAGGACAGAGAATAAAAGAGAGGAAGCACATAGAAGGGAGGGTATAGGAACATAGGTAGAGAATTATATGTTGAGCTGATATAAGCCACACATGTAAAAAATCTTTATGGACCTATATTGTACGTGCTTGGTTATAGGAAACCAGAGAAGTTTTCAATGGGCTTCGGATATTCTACGAGAGTTCATGAGGTGTAAACCAGGTGCACCGCCATATTATACACTGTCTGCAGCTTCTGGAGCAATCGGGTAAGAGGGCCCAAGGAATATGCATCGGAATAAACAATCTTCAAGACAACAGCGGCACTGACTACCGAAGCTCTGAGATCAAAAAAAAATTAATTTATATTTGTAAAGTGCGAACATATCAACCCCTTAAGGGTTTCAAGGCGCTGGGGGCTGTCAGGGAGATTATTTCCCAGAGGCACATGATGCTGAGCTGCTGCCGGCGATTGAACCGTGAGCCCTGTGCTCCGGAGTCAGCCGCTCTGGCCGCTGCGCCACACCTCTCCCTCACAAGAACAAATCAAAATGAAGAAAACTGAATGAATCCATTTGTTAAAGTTCAAGTCCTTGTCACTATAGAAGGCAGCTCTTTACCAACTCCGAAAGGGTGGGTGAGTGCCCCATGATTGTAGGCCAGACAATTGACATCCAAACAGACTGTTGCCCAAGAAAAAGAACTTCTATTTTAGAAGCATTAAGTATTAGGAAGTTCATGTTCATCCAATTTAAGATGTTGGAAAGACAGCCACTGAGATTCTCCTGAATTTGATCGACAGGTTTGCCCGATCTCAAGATCCAATGAGTGTTGTCATCATATGAAATCATCTCTGCCATTTAAGCCCTAATCATAGTAGCGGAAGATTGCATATAAATATTGAATAAAACAAGGAACACAACTGATGCCTGTGGAATTCCAAATGTCACTGTTGAAGACGTTGAGTGAAAGAGAGCTGAGTAAGAGACTGAGTTCTGTTGGAAATAAATGAGACAAACCATACCCCAGCTGATCCTCGTGGACCTACTGTCTCCAAGAATGAAAGGATCCACCTTATCGAAGGCGGTGCACACATCAAGTATAATAAGGCAAGTGGCAATGTCCTCATCTACTCCCTGTCTGTGGTCATCCAGGACAGTGATTAAAGTTGTTTCCATGCTCATTGTAGGGTGAACTCATCTGGCTGGGTTCCACGAGATGCTGCTTTTCCAGATACGATGAAAGCCGGGGCATAATGAATTTTCTGTCCATTTTAGCAGCTGAAGGCAGCTGTAAACAAGGTGCACAGTTTTTACCCAATCAGAAGCCGGAATAGTGCTGAAGGTAAAGAGGTAGAACGTTTTTCTCTATTCCGACTTCTAATTGGGTAGAAAGTTGATTGGCTGAAAATCGGCTGAAAATTGGCTGAAAGTTACTGAAAGCCCAGAATCACAGGATGTTGAGCCGGTGCTGAGTCTCTTTGCCCAACATGTTGAGTTTATTGTCCTGCCCCTCCTAACACAAAAAAGTGCTCTGACGTGGCCTGCGCTGGCCACATAATAGTGCTTTTTTCAATGACTTTCAGCTATGCTGAACAGCAGATGTGATGCTAGACAACATGGCTAAAAGACATTCACATTCACAAGGCCAATAGCTCGGGCATTGCCGAGATCTATTGGCTTTGCCAATGCTTGCTCGGATTTGAAAGGGTCCTGCTTAACACATGTGGAAGTGATAGTGCGAAACAGTTGAGGAGCTTTGAAGCGAAACAAGGATGTGGCATAATGGACAGAGCTGCTGACAGGGGAGCTGAGGAACCAGGTTCTAATCTCGGGGTCGGCTGAACAATTTGGGTTTCTGGGAAAATCACTTACGCTTCCCCCTGCGTACAACAATTAATGTGTCATTGTGTAATGAAACTGATGAGCACTGAAAGTGCTCCCAACACCATCGGCTGGTGTTAGCACTATGGCAGATGGAGGACGAAACAAGCACTCCATTACCATCGGATCGTGCAACAACAAAAAAAGCATCAGCGACAAGGGAGATAGTGGGGGGTACGGGTCAAGCGGAGAAGCAGGAGCAAATGGGGAGATGGGCAAGCAACGATGAGAAAAAAAGCTTAATTGAAGCAGGATCAGTGACAGAAGTGAATATGTCATTGTGTAATGTAACTGGTGAGCACTTAAAGTGCTCCGATACTATTGGCTAGTGTTCGCGCTATGGCAAGATGGATGACGGAGTGAGCGCTCTAATACCATCGGATCATTCAAAAAAAAAATAAACAAGCGCTGTTCGTGTTTTAACAACTTTTTAAGAAATGCATTAGTTCACGCACATGCATTTTAGTGGTATGTGTGCATGTGTACAAGGGAGACGGACTAAAAACACAATTACTCCTATGGAGTGCTTGAAAACAAAGAAAAAATAGCTCAGCAAACTGGAAGCAGTGTAAGGAGACATGTACTTGGCCCATGCGCAATGAGAGGTCCAAACACAAGACAAGGGCATGACCCCTGCATGCCATGACGAATGGCCTCAAAGAAAATAAGAGCGACGCTGAAGTTTAGCAATGGTAGGAGATGGGCGGCCTGTACGCCCAGAAATAGAACACGATGCGCTGTCTAACCGAGACCCAAAAAGGCCACTTTAACTGGATGATACAGTGAAATGCAATTTGTCGCCATGGGAAGATTGATGTCATGTGTTCATTGTACAGTAAATCACTTCTGACTGACAAAATATATGAAAAACTTGCTGCATATTTGTTTCTGAGTTATTAGTTGAAAATAATAGCCGCTAAAAGCTGAAAATATCGCTAATTGAATTGAGTTCCATTTGTTGTTTTTTCATAAATGAAATACAGTAATACCAGAAGAACACATGATATGGAACTGAAACCCCCCTCTTCCTCTCACCTCAGTCTACCTCACATTCCTAACCACCCCTACCCTACCCAGGGTCAAGCCATTACATTCTGTGAACCCTACAGGCACGGTTGGCGCCAAATTCTGCAGTGTGACACTGTGTGCATGGAAGACATCAGGTAAAATATATTCAATGCATATACCTGCTATCAAAATTGCATAGATAATTCTCCGAATGATGGTTTTATGCCTCTGGAAGAAATCACACACTGCGTCGTATTTCTGCTCCAGACACCTGTGGAAAACAAGGAGCGTCAGCTGGAGAAATAAATGCTACTCGAAAAATCAATGGAAGGTAAATTAGTCAAAGAATACAAAGAAGTCCCTAGCATCAGAGTCAAAATATTACATGAAACACTTCAGGGGCAAACATAGGAGCTCCCTTTCCTTCTTTGTACTGCACTTGTCTGCGTTGTAAAGAGATGGGCTGAAAAGTAGACGTTAGTGTGCGTGAGTGGAATGAGGAATGTTCCTTCGTATGTGGTCTTTTACCAACAATAGTGAAAAAGATGAGTGTAAATAGATACATAAAGAGGACACTGTATAATGGGAAAGAATCATATGCCTAAAAGTCGCAGAAGCAGGTAAAATCCTTGGAGATAGGTAAGCCTTTTCCTCTCCCACCATGCTGTTGGAACAGGCATCACATGCACTGTATGGCTATAAACTAGGGGTGGGCGTAACTCATGTAATTCTGTGTATCCTAATCAAGCGGAACGACCTAAGAATTCCACGAGATTACGCTTGAATTACGCGAGAAGAGTAATTCCATGTTTAGCGCTATTTCTTAACACAAAAAACCCCTTGCGTTAAAAATAGACGTGAGGATGCATTTTGCACTAAGAAATAGTGCTAAAAGCAACAGAACACAAATAGCGAGTTAAATGTGCTTTTGGGGTAAGAATTTCCCCCAACTTACTAGCAGCATTTAGCGCTACTTTCTTAGTGCAAAATGCATCCTCACATCCCAAATGGAAGCAAGGATGCGTTTTGTTGTAAGAAACAGCACAAAATGCAGCAGAACATGAATAGCCAGTGCTAACGGCCGCTCACGCTCGTTAAATGTGCTTTCGCTGTAGGATTTTCCCCCCCCAATTACTCTTAATGACTCAAGGGGGAGTAATCCCGTAATTATCGGTAAATCTGTGTCAAAAGAGTAACACGGAATTACAGAAATTGCTTCAATTACTCCGGCATAATCAAAATTCTGGCCAGGCCTATGATAAACCCCAGTAGGATCTGACTAGCCGAGAAGATCACGTGGTTCCATAAACTACTGAGGATAAGCAAGAGCACTGGGCATTGGCATACTCTATGCATTGGTATATTTGTCAATGTTTTCCTTCTATCAAAAAGGGGCAATCTGAAGGACCACTAGAAGACAAAACTAGGCAATAACTAATTTACAAAAAGGATCTTTTTATCTTTAGGATTATTCAGTGAATATTATTAAAATTACAATAACAATGTAGC
This sequence comes from Calotriton arnoldi, assembly GCA_963921515.1. Lineage (NCBI taxonomy): Eukaryota > Metazoa > Chordata > Amphibia > Caudata > Salamandridae > Calotriton > Calotriton arnoldi. Next base: position 71,719 of record CAWUFW010002669.1, on the reverse strand, counting down.
CAATAAAAATGCAAAACAGAAGATCAATTGTATGCACACTGCACATGAATTGTCTAAGGAAACAATAAACATGCCAGACTAAAAAGAAATACTTCAAAAGTCGAGTTATTTAGAATAAGTAACAAAAGAGCAAGCCTAATAACAATTAAACATAAGCCAGCAGTACAACTGTGCCAAGTGAATTAAAGTGAGCCTGCCAACAAGAAAGCTCCATAGCAATAATATGATTTGAAATGAGCTCTGGCAACAATAAAGCAACTGTGCAAAACGCTCTGAAAAGAACCCAAATGAAGTGCCCAGCAAAAATGGCTCCAAAAAGAAAAGCGAAGAGCAACAACTGACAATATCACAAGTTCATTTATACTGTTTTGCACAGTACAGATTATGCAGATCAAATTGTGACATTTTAAAATAGATAACATTCTGTTACCACGGATTTAGGAAACACGATGTTACACAAAATAAAAACACATTTGTCTTGCTTTCTGTCAAGACACTTGAATTGTTAAAATACAAATGCTATAATATTCTGCAAGCATTCTTGATTTATGTAATATTTTCACCAGACGAAATAAATGACCTTAAAATACATTGCATAAGTGTATGCTTTTTCACATTGTTCTTCCTGCAAGTATCATGATGAAAACATTCCCTTTGCCAACAGGCTACAACATTTGCTCTTGAATTGTTACATCTTATTAGCCAAGGAAAGATACAGAGACCAGCAACAGCCAGGCAGATGAAAACCAATTCACTCATAAGTAAGTTCTAGGGCAGAATTAGAAAATTTATAAAGATTTACTACAAAAACTCAAAAGGTACAATACAAAATTTGTAAAGTGCAAATGCATAAAGTCACTGCCATGAAGGCATTCAGTAATAAGGTAATACAAAATAATAAGCAAATCAAAAATATTGTAAGTCCCAAAAGAGCAGCAAAATCAGTATGAAATCGGCATCCCGAGTAGCATCGAAAAAGTCTCTAGCTCACCCCCAAATTGGATGTTTTATAAAGGAAATCTTCTAATATAACATAATAGAAATGACAGATTCATCATTGTGTGAGCAAAAGAAATACATTCTCAGCAAATCAGAACATTGAATTATAGAGCGTAATATAGCCTTACCACCTAAGTACTATCCCACTATATAAATATTGATTCAGTCCCTTCTATGCAAATGTCATTTGGAGATTTCAGCTAGCTACAAAACAACAATGAACCACTGTGAATGAGTGCAATACTGCGAGCAGAAGAAAGAAACCTTGAGAAATGTAACGTTACTGAGCACATGCTAGAGAGTTTTCATCGAGAACAGTGTCATTCGGAAATAAACAAACATGACTACATACAGCAGAAATAATAACCAGTGAACGAGGAGGATGAGACATCCATTTTGAACAACTTGGCATCGAGGCCTTACTGGGACTTATTTATCATAAGACAAGAGAGGGCACATTAACAGGTCATAGCAAAATATTTTCAACGGCAATAGTATCATATAAGTGTACACATGTGGATTTGAGTTTAGATTACTATTCTGTTGCCCATTGTTAATGAATATTAAACTCACAAAAACCTCTACACCAGCAAGTCAGTAGTGTGCAAGGTCCAGTATATGGAGGAGAACGTGGAAAATCATAGTAGGCAAGTGTAGGAAAGTGACCTTTTTGTATGGCTACCCCACACTCTTTGACTTTTTTGCTCCAATGCTGATGGTTATGACTCTGAACGTGCACTGGAGCCTGCTGTCCAGGCCCCAGTGCCCGTGCTCTCACCCTAAAACTGATGTGTGAATTGGTAACCTCAATTGGCAAGGACTTTAACCCCCTTATAAGTACCTAGTATATGGTACTAGTGGTAGGTATGGGTGTTAAAAGGGTCACCAAGGCTTGTAGCACTGTTTGTGCCACTGTGAGTGACCCAAGTAAACTATTGACAGCAAGCATGTCATTGCAGACTGAGGGAGCAGCGCAAACTGCTTGAACTCAACTTTGCCCTCACCGTGTGTGGCAAAGGTCAATGCACTATTTTTAATATATGCAGTCACTCCTAAGGATGGCCTCCTAGGCTCAAGAGGCAGGTTGCATCATATTAAAGGTGTGGGCATGTAAGTGCACGCTTATATGCCCCTATAGTGGCCTTTACAGTTAAAGGCTATTATAAGTGATAGGTGGTCCATAGGATAATATGGACTGGCACCCTGGAAAACCCAAGGTTGGCAGCTCCATTATGGTACTGCCAAACTATGTCATGTTTGGTTTCAAACAAAGTGCCTCTTCACTCCTGACATCAATTTTATGTCGAGGACGATGTGGCATGCACCCAGGTAGCTACCATAGAGGTTTCCCTCCTGGTTGCCCCAGCCTTTCCTGTGCTCTGGCTGCCAGCCCGCAGCTGTTGCTGCCAAGACAGGAATCTGACCGACTGCCAGGAGGTGTGAACTCTCCCAGGAGTCAGAAACAATGGCCTGGATGGGAAGGAGGTCACAGCTCCCTCCCTGACAGAATGGCTAGTGAAGTGGCACATCAAGGCGGCGATCTTCAATGCCTCCAACCCCTATGATATGCAACCAGGCTGCCTCAAAGGAGGAAACAGCCTTCCCCCTCCCCCAGGCACCTTTTCACCCAGGCAGGTGAGAACATTTGGTATTCAGGAGGTGTAAACCGCCAGAAAGCTAGCCACACCTCTAGGGTGAGCTACCAGGTCTGTACAGTTAAGGAAGACTTCAGCAATTTTTAAAAGTGGTAGAGTAGAGGGTTCTGGGTAGAAAAGGTGACTCACACCCCCGGATGTGGTCACCTCAGGGGCAGATTAGCTGTTGGGGCTAGTAGCCCATTGGCCACTTGCACCCACACCCCTAACTTCCATAAATCTTGGATTTAAAGGCTACCCCTGACACCAGAACCTCAGTTCTGATCTGACTTGCAGCAAAGGACAAAGAGGAGACCTGTGTCTGAAACAACAGGATCTGCACAAAGCAAAGGTGTGCTGCACCTGTGGCAACCTTCCTGGAACTGCATGACTGTGACTCGACTTGACCAAAGCCTGGTTCCCCCAGACAGAGGCACCCCTTTGAGAGCCAAAGGCAATTCCAGACTCCCCTGGACCAGCGGCGCTAGTCCCCTGCATGCCGCCTTGTAAAAACAAAATTTCCAGACCACAGAATCGCTGGCCATCGGGCCCTCTGAGGGATCACCCAGAAGTGGATGGTCCAGTGCTTTGTGGGAAACGTAGTCCTGACCTCCAACAAGTTTCAGGTGGCTACGGTTTTCCTCGGGACGTCGAAATAACTTTCCTCTGACCTTACTGCTGCCACGTCTTGTTGGTTGCCAGTCCGGCAACTACCCCCTTTACTCAACGCTGTACCTCGAGGGAACTCCGCAGAACCTTCATCCGTTGTCAGCAGTGGCTTTGTTGTTGACTTTTTGCATCCGGTTTCCCATTAGCACCATGTAAGCTGTAAAATCAGCTTCCCCGTGGCTCCCGCTTCAGCACCACGGACAGCGAGGACAACTGTGCACCTGGGCTTCTCAAGCCAGGTAAAATCGAACTGACTGATGTGGCTTGGACCTGGAACTTGCATCCCCTTTATGCTTCTGGGTTCCACATAACTTGACCTGCAAGTGACCAATCGTCACTAGTGCTTTTCACCATTAACAGCAATGATAATGTTTTGCAGTACTCTTTTGAACTGATTTAATTTTGCTTCTAAAATCCATAACACTGGTTTTACTTATCCGCTTGACTTTGTTTTGGTGTTTAAATTTATATAAAAATCTGCTTAACGCATGTTCCTCTAGTAAAGCCTGACTGCTCTTTGCCACCCTACCAGGACTGAGCTAAGGATTATAGTGAATCCAAGGACCATCTCTGAGGTATTGTGAGAGTATTGCAGCCTGCACAGCCAAGGTCTGAACTACAGCTGGCATAGGGTACCATGAAGGGAATTGTGGGAGAAGGGATTCACCAGCTGAAGGGACTTGTAGTAAAAATGGAATATCAGAAAGGGAAAAGAGTGTAAGTGCAGACGCCACATGGATTGGGAATTAGAGATAGAAAAGGAAGCACTCAGCAAGGTAGGCCATACCACTTCTAGGGAGATGACTGGTTAAGAGAGTGTGTAACATAAACATGAACACAAAACATAAAACAGGTACTTCCAAAAATGGGGAAAGAAGGGAATGAAGGGAATGGGCCACCGAGAGTTGAAACCTCCAATCATATGTATGTGTGCACAAAAACTATCCTGGTATAGAAGTAAAGTAAGCTCAGAAGAGGCAGAAGCAGGCGTCGCAATAGGCACATTACACATAAATGGCTGAGGAAGAGGATTAATGAGCAGTCGCGGCCGGCAGGACTCGCGGGTGGGGGAGGAGGAGTGGGGGGGTCGCGCGGGGAGGGAGTTGCGCAGGGGGGTAATTTTAAATAAATTAAAAAAATATATATAACTTACCTTCGCAGCTCGCTCCGGTCTGGTCCTGCGTCCTACCGCGTCCTCTCAACACAGGAAGCAGCCAAGCAGGCAGCCTCCCTCCCCTCCCCTAAGCCAATCACAACACTACAATGGCAGCATTGTGATTGGCTGGGACGCCGACTGCATAGGCGTCTATGGGGAGGTGTTTTCTCCAAGCAGGCTGCATGCAGCCTACATGGAGAAAACGGGAGAGTGTGCATGACTGGTTTGGTCGGCCCCTGGGCCGACCAAACAGTTAGCGGTTACAACAATGGGCAAGCCACTCCTCCCCTGCCTGAAGCAGGACCGCCAACCTGCCCGCCCCCAACCAAACCCTTCTGCTTTCTCGCAGTGCGAGAAGCAGAAACAAAAAATGGTATTCATAATACCATTTTATGTTTCTGCTTCTCGCAGTGCGAGAAAGCAGTGGGGCGATACTCCTCCGCCCACATGGAGGAGCCGCCCCTGTTAAGGAGCTAGAAAATGAAAGCGGAGTAGACTTCGGCGTGGCTTGGACAGCATATAGAAGATGAGGTAAGTAAAGTCAGTTGTAGCAAACAAGGAAGGGAGATGGAACCCCCTGCATCATGAGGTTGGCAATCAGTGAGACATACGTGGACAGGTAAGGAGGTTGTTGCCCACTCGGGCCCAGTAGTGTGGTGAGACAGCGTGAAGATGACTGTGACCATTCTGGAGAAAATGGCCATCTTGGAGAGACACAGGACAGAAAAGAGGATACATTTTGTCAAAAGGAGGGATCTGGAGCAGGGCTTCCAATTGGTGTTGCAGTGGTGAGTCCTCATTAAGGTGGACTGGAGTAAGCTGCTGCTTCAGGGAGCGACCATGGTGACCTTAACTAATGTCCCTTTAGATTTGATCTTGGCAAAAGGTAGAGTTAGCTTCCGAGTTAGTCCAATTACTGTAATAGTGAGCGGTATTGACTTTTTCGAAATGATCAGACCCACTTCTCTTGTACGAGGGGGAACTTTTTTTCAAGCCCCCCATGGCCTCCGAGGGAGAAACATGCTCACATTGCAATACAGTTTCTCATAAACACACAAGGCATTGTTACAAACATTACCACTTGTTGACTTATAACAAAAGCATGAATGGACAAAGATAATCTATCCGCCTTAAACTACGTATTACCCTTTCTTGCGTCTGAGTTCATCATCCTCATCTTCCAGTTTACTTTTAGGGAGCTGATCCTCAATATAAGTCAGAGAAGCTGGCTGCAAAAAACACAACATGGAACAGAGTGAGCACAGTGTCAGAATATAGACGACATTGCTGATTTTGCACAAACATAATGTGAGATTTATATAGCCCCAAAAAGAATCCATGCGACAAAGAGGACCTGAGAGATGACGTATAACAATGACATAAAGTGCATAGTTGTTCAACAGCTGAGGTACCAGAGACACAACAAGATACCACAGCACTGAAAGACCCTTTCCAAACAGCAGCAGAATAATGTATCGACGCCGTTCATAATCTAAATATATGAAGCAGAGAAGTAACCTCAGTTTAGGTTCTACACCATCCATAGTCTTGCTACCCACAGAACTATTGACCAGACTAATCACGTTTGCAGCTTCCGCCCCTTTCTGAGAACCAATCCCTTTCTATAACCGTTGAATACATCCTCTCGTTATCTTGGAAGGTGCATCTCCCAACGCAAAGCACCCTATCTGCTTGACAGTATTGTTCACATATTTAAACCACGAGTTTGACAGACAATTCCAATCTAGGAATCCATATTCATATTAGACAACTTGTTCAATTGTAAAGCAGCCAAATACTGCATTGGTGGGGCAATAATGCCACCTGGTGCCCATGTGAGTAAAGAGAATGCGACATATGTAACCTTTGTGCAGCACACACTCATCAGAACTAACTCGAAGGCAAAATGTGAGCAGTACTGATGAGTTACTTAAAGTCTGCTGATTTGAAGAACAGATTTTTTTAAAGTGGAAAGAACAATTTGACAATATTTGGATGATAATATCTCAAATAATGCCAGGAGACTGGGCTATGGCGCACTATGTGAAACATCTTCAGACATGACATGACATCACATAGTAATCACTTCCACACTTTGGGGCCTATTCACAAAGGAAAATTTAGTCATAAATGCACATTTACAACCACCGAGTTTACTTACTTACACCTGCCAGAAATTCACTAAGTGTTTCCTGCCAGGCTTAGACCCATTTACGTCTGGGGAGATGTCACCAGGGGCAGCTCCTCCACTAAGGTGGAGGAACGTCATCCCACTGCCTGTCAGCACGGCAAAAAAGGAAAAAAAAAATGATAAGAATGTGATGTTAATATCATTTTATATTTTCCGTGCTGAGGCAGTTTTGTAGGGCAGGGCTAGGCTGGGCAGCTCAGGGGTGAGGAGTGGTGGCACCTTCCTAAGTGCACATGAATGGCCAAACACTCATGCGCACTTTGCATGTTCTCTAAACAGGCTCATTACAGCCTGGGTGGAGAACATGCCCAGGCTCCCATTCCCTATCTGAGCGCCAAACCACAGCGTTCAGACCAATCACAACGCTACATTGCAGCATTGTGGTTGGCTTAGGGGAGCCTGGGTGCTTCCTGCTTCCTGTTCCAACAGAAGCCAGGAAGAGGATGGAGAGGATGGAAGAGAGGTGGCAGCGACCGGATGGCAGGTAAGTGATCGCTTTTTTTTCCCGACCACACCCCCCCACTCTTCCCCCCTCCCTGCCCCACTACTGCATCGCGGGAGCAGCCACAATTGTGTCAGGCACGAGTGCAGAGCTCTCCACAGCCGTAAATGGTAGGATGTGGCCATTCCAAAATGTAGTCAGCCTTGGAAATTTGTGACCACCCACAAACATGGCTTCTGGTCCACATTCACAAACTTCTCTACTACCCATTCCACCCAGAAAACGGTGGAAAATGTACTTCCTAACTTAGATCACCCCCAGATTTGCCGGGTGTATGTTGGAGAAAAACAAACCAAAAATGCATTTGCCCATATGATCTGATTTTCTTTGTGTGGAGTCTTCTGCTATGGAGAGCTCTGCAAAGCCAGCAGGATAGTTGCGGCCACTAGCTGAGGAAATCGGTGAGTCAGCGCGGGGGGAATAAAAAATAATAAAAACTTACCTGCAGCCTGACGTCCGCCGCCTCTCCGCCTCTTCAAACGATGTTCACACAGGATCCCAGAGTCCCCTGTGCCAATCCAGACACTACTCTCATGCTGGTATTACCCAGCATGAGAGAAGCGCAGGGATTGGGCAGAGCGAGCTGGTTCCATGCTCCAGAAGGGACTGGGAGCCTGTGCTCCTGAGCCTGCCGATATCTCCAAGCAATAGCCTGGAGATATCCAAGTGCGCATATCGGTTTGGCCGTCCTAAGTTGGCTGGCCAAACCTACATGCGCACAGGCAGTGCCCTGAGCCCATCACTCCTCCGGCTCCTGATGACCTCGCCCTCAAGACTCGACAGCGGCTCTGCTGTAAAATAAAATGATAATAAAGTCGTTTTATTAACTGCTTTATTATCATTTTATTTTACATGCGTCTGCAGTTTCCAGCAGTGGGGCGATGCTCCTCTGCCATAATGGAGGAGCCGTCCCTGCAGCGGGGGTGCAACGCAGGCCCCTGCAGCCCCTGTGGTGCAAGGGTGCCCCCAACCCTCCTGCGGCCCCAACCCTTAAATGGGGCCACTATTCAGCCAAAGGCCAAGGAATATCTCTAAGATACAGTAGACTCAGGGGCCCCTCATCACAACCTGAGGGGAGGAGCGGGAGCGTCATTTTGTGTTAAGCCACTGATAGCTGGAATAGGGTCTTACTTGAAATGTCACGTATTCTTTCCAGGAATACGCATGGAAAGCTGCACCTGTTAATGTCCATTGGCCAACCTTTGTTATCTTGCTGCTGATGAATACTTATTGATGCACTATGGTGTTAATCAATTTTTAAATGCTGCAATATTTGTTAGAGAGCAGTAGGGTGGTGGAAGTTGAATCAGGTGTTGTTTCGCTAACCTTGTAGAATGGTTGTGTACTCTGCTGCTTTATCTGGTATTTCTTGATCTTATGTGTATGGCCTAATCATCTTCTTTCTTATCATTATCATTTTACATTATTGTCATTTATTCTATTTACAATTAAAATATTTGTTTTTTGGCATTACATGAGTTTTTATGACTTTATTGTAAAAATAACCAACTTAATTATATTGATTGCTTTTAAGAACATTCCTGATGTAAATTTGACAGCTGTGATCTGGGGCTGTAGAATGGCCCTGAGAAACAAGAAGCTATACTTTGGGATGTATGTTTCTTTAGCGGAGCCATCTAGCAATGTCTCCACACACTACGTCCCATCAGTGTAACACATGCATAGCCTTTACTTCAAAGAGTAGTGAAGTACACCTGCCCCCAGTAGAATAAAAGCAATGCTTATTTGGTGGTTTTGGGTGATGGGCACTGGTTTTTGTGGACCAGACATTGTTCAAGAAAAAGCAAAACAAAAAGGTGAAAAGGGGAGAAAGAAGGAGTAAAGAAATATAACAAAAGAGTGACAAATTGAGACAGTAGGGATTAAAATCAACCAGCAAGAAGGAGATAAACGGTCCGGAAGTGTAGGATAGTAGAAAAAAGAGGAGTGAGATAGAATCAAAACTTGGTATTTGGCAAACCCAACATACAGCAATGCTGGAATTTGGCTTCTAGGAAAAACTTTGGGCTCCTACACATATTTCTTTATTAATGATTTTTTATTGTACATATTAAGCACTGAATAAAAGTTAAGGGGGCTATTCACAAAGGTAAATTTACCTGTGAGTAAATCTACATGTGTAAAATTACTCTTACACTTTTGACTAACTTTACTACTTAGGCTATTCACCATTTCTAAGTGTAAAGTTACTCAAATGTGTAGACTTACATGTCCCCAGAACCCCTGGAAGAGGTGGTGAAGTCAGTAAAACGTCATATATTGCCATAAAGTTACCACTAGAAGTGACTGTATTCAACATTCCTCATACTTGGCGGAGATCTTCGCAATTCAGGGTGGAGATCTCCCTGTGGAAAAGTATAGGGAAAAGTTTTAAAGTTTAATAAGGTTTAAAAAAAGTTAAAGTATGTGTATGTTAAATATGAACTATTTTATATAAATTTAAAAAAATCCCACCTAAAGTATAACATTTATATTTTTTCCTGTATTAAAAATAATAAAAAATGATGTATTGAGTTATTTAAAAGTAAATGAATTTAAAAAGTTAAATTTATTTTTAAATTTTAATATGGTTATTCAAATATTCTAAAAAAATAAAAATATATATTTTATTTTTAGACGAGCTTAGTGGGCCTGATTCACAAAGGTAAACTTATACTATTGTGTAACTTTATGATTTATGAACACATTTTACAAGTATTATCTTTAGCATTGTAGAGTGTTCGCACTCACGGCGGAGACTCTGCACATAAAAATCTAGGCCTGAAATAAAGATACTACTCGTAAAATATTTTTCGTGAATAGCAAAAAATCATAAACTTACACTACACTTCAGGTCAAGTGGCTCAAGAATTTTGAGAACAGGAAGTGGCATTGCAAGTGAATAGCAAGTGGTTTCTATATTTTTCATTCATAAAACTTTCATAAGAGCCCCTTTTCAACTACATGAAATTGTCACAATTTAAGCAAACTGCAGCCATGACGGTTGTCATATTTAAATAAGGCCTCTATTTGAGAAGGCCTAACAAATGGCTCACCTACAAAGTGGGCATGTTGGGGTCTAGTCACAAACTGACTTTTGTAGTATCCTGTAGTAGTACTACAATACTACTATTCACCTACTACAAAATGCTATGCCTCTGCTATCTTTTATGTGTGGCACACTCCGCTCTGACTGTAGAAATTTCTTAACATGTGAGTATATATTTTAGTAGTAAATGTGGGCAGAAGAGAGGGGAGTGGTTGGAAAATAGTAGTGGCCTCATTTATGAAAAGTGACGCATCGCTGCGTGAAAACAGTGATGCGTCACTTTTCATTGCGCCCTCCTTGCGACTTGCTGGATGCGTCATATTTACAGTACGACGCATCATGTCGCAAGGAGTTACAGATATGTCAGTATTTCTGACGAATCTGTAGGCGCAAAAAAGATGCATTACTGGAGTGTGTCACGAAAGTGACGCAACTCCATCAATGGGTCATTTCACATGGGCAAGTCCCATTTCAAATGTGCCTGCGTCAGTCTTATGCCTGCTGTGAGGCAGGCGTAAGATATTTACGCATTTGCATCCTAGAAGTGACGCAGTGAAATCTATGAGATTTCACTGCGTCACTTCTATGAGGTTTACTTGCGTCAAAACGCCCACCCTGCATACATTATACCTGGCGCAGGTATAATGTGGCGCAGCGGTTTACAAAGTGACGCATCTACCTAGATGCACCACTTTGTAAATATGACGCAACATGGCACATTTTTTACCCTGCTGGTCCGTCACAAAAAGTGACGCACCAGCGGTGCAAAAGTGACGCAAGGGCTCATAAATAAGCCCCTAAATGCTTAGTACTGAAGGGGAGTGGTTAAGGGAGGAGTAAGGTAGGTTTTTGAGAGATGTTTAGGAAGGGACATGCACCCATACACAAAAGAATAGGCCCCTTCCTATTCACAAACTGTCCTTCCACAGTTACTACAGCCAAAAGGACCCCAAAACAGTATACATGTACTCCAGCTCATCTGCAAAACAGTCTCTAGAAAATAATAGAGAAAGGGGCTTAACCCTTTCTATGCTCATGACCGAGCAGTTCCGTCATGTGAAACGGTGGCCATGTGCTCATGACGGAACCGCTCCGTCATGGCACCCACCCATGGGGGAAGCGCTGGCGCTCCCCCCATGGGCAGCCCATCTAGCCCCCACAAAGGGGGATGGCAGCGGAACAGTTTCCGCTGCCACCCCCGACCCCCCCCAGGAAATCCCATGACGTCAGCGCGCACAGCGCGCGCCGACGTCATCAGGAGCAGCCGGACGCACTGGAAGCCATTTGCTTCCAGTGCGTCCAGCAGGAAACGGGTGAGTTTCCTTGCTCCTGTGGATGCGGGGGGTGGGGTGGGTGGGAAATTGGGATGCATTGAGGCATCGGGGGAGAGGAAAGAGTTTTTCCTCTCCCCTGATGCTCAATGCAGGGCATTCCTGCTGCACGATCGCGCATGGCGTTGCGATCGTGCAGCATGAATGTCCCCACTAGGCAGCAGGGATTTCTTTTGGAATAAATGGAAGCGACCCCTTGGGCAAGGGTCGCTTCCTAAAGGGGCACAATAATTTTAAGACTTTTCTGCCCCCCCTGGGGACAGATCGGCTGGGTTTTTTGGCGTTTCTGGCCCCAGGGGGGGGGCAGAAAAGCCCACTAGAGCCAGTGACTTCCTAAAAAATAAAATGGAAGCGACCCCTTGGGCAAGGGTCGCTTCCAGGGGCCACATGTTTTTTGTATGTGTATTCTGCCCCCCTTGGGGGCAGATCAGCCTGATTTTTTGGCCTTCCTGCCCCCAGGGGGGAGCAGAAACCCCCACTAGACACCAGGGATTTATTTAAAATTAAAATGGAAGCAACCCCTTGGGCAAGGGTCGCTTCCAGGGGGTAGATTTTTTATATATGTGTATTCTGCCCCCCCTGGGGGCAGATCGGCCCGTTCTTTTGGCCTTGGTAGGCAGAAAACCCCACTAGACACCAGGTACCTCTATAAAATTAAAATGGAAGCGACCCCTTGGGCAAAGGTCGCTTCCAGGGGGCAGTTATTTTTTGTATGTTTATTCTGCCCCTCCTGGGGACAGATCAGCCCGTTTTTTTGGCCTTTCTGCCCCCAGAAAACCCCACTAGACACCAGGGACTTAAAAAAAAATTAAAATGGAAGCGACCCCTTGGGCAAGGGTCGCTTCCAGGGGGCAGATATTTTTGATATGTTTATTCTGCCCCCCCTGGGGGCAGATCGGCCCGTTTTTTTGGCCTGGCAGAAAACCCCACTAGACACCAGGGACTTTATTTTAATTGAAATGGAAGCGACCCCTTGGGCAAGGGTCGCTTCCAGGGGGCAGATATTTTTGATATGTTTATTCTGCCCCCCTTGGGGGCAGATCGGCCCGTTTTTTTGGCCTGGCAGAAAACCCCACTAGACACCAGGGACTTTATTTTAATTGAAATGGAAGCGACCCCTTGGGCAAGGGTCGCTTCCAGGGGGCTGATATTTTGTGTATGTTTTTTCTGCCCCCCCAGGGGGCAGATCGGCCTGTTTTTTTGCCTTTCTGCCCCCAGGGTGGGGTGGGCAGAAAACCCCACTAGGCACCAGGGATTTTGTTTTGTGTATAATGGAAGCGACGGTTGCTTCCAAGGGGGTAAAATTTGATTAATGTTTTTTCTGCCCCTCCTGGGGACAGATCTGACCTTTCTACCCTAGGCGGGAGGGGGGAGGCAGAAAACCCTACTAGGCACCAGGGATTTATTTCTTTTTCAAGGGGGGCAGATTTCTGTCTGCTGTTTTCTGCCCTACCTGGGGGACAGATCGGCCTGGCAGACAATCTCACCCGATCCCTTGGGCAAGATCACCCCCCATTTTTCTCAGCCCTATTGGAAGGCCCATCTGGCAGATTGACCATTTGGGTAGTGACATAGCGTGTTATAATGTTAATTGTTTTATTTCTTGTGAATTGCAATGGTAATGCTTTATTTCTCCCTTTTTGTTCTAGTTCAAGGCTTTTGCTCTTTAGACTGTTCCAGGTTGCGGTTTAGTTACTGGTGGTTCTGCTGTTTGTGTAGTTGCATGTGTTTGGTAAGAGACTTTTTTTTGTACAATGTAAATGAGTTTCATTTCCCTGCATGAATGTGTTTTTTGCAAATGGTGTAATAATAGCAGTATGTCTGGCTTCTGTTTTTTGAGTGTCAAAAATCTTTTGCATTTGTGCTCGATGTGTATTTTGTTGTCTTGTGAGTAATTGGTTTTGTTTTTTTCTTTCTAGTGGGTTATCATTGGTTTTTGCTGTGTCTCTGCAGAGTAGGTGCTGGTGAGTGTAGCTGTCACTTGCAAGTGAATCGTATAGTTTTTGAGTATATAGATCTTTGTGATAAAGGCACACATTTTTTTACTTACTTATTTTGCACAGTGTTGGTTGTTGTTGACTTGTTTGTGCAGTCTCCTTTCTTAGTAAGGATAATGGCTAGCCGCAGGATTACTGCTCAGCAGGTTGTTGGTATGCTTTTTGAGTCTTCCTCTGACCATGGTTCAGAGACTGACTCTGCATCTGAGGCAGAGGAGGAAGTGGAAGATTCAGGCAGTGAGTTTTCTGTCCACGAGGAATCATCGGATGATGAAGCTACTGTCAGTGCGGATGAAGCTACTCTTAGTGCGGATGAAGTGCCTGTTTTAGAGGAGGTCATTGATGTGCCGATAGTGCAGCTAGCGGCATCTGGGCTGCAGCCTGGGGCTGCAAGGCTTCCCGTTGGAAGTGCTGACTTCTGGGTTGCCCCAGGCATGGTGATAGCCGGCATTGCCAGACTTTACTGGTGTTCCAGGGTGTAGAGTGAATACTGAAAACTTTTTGCCGATACATTTTTTTCAGTTGTTTATGGACGATGTATTTTTGGCAGAGATTGTTGAGCAGACTAATTTGTATGCCGAACAGTTTTTGAGGGACAACAGTGCCAGCCTTAGGCCCCACTCAAGAGCTATCCGGTGGACTCCCACAAATCTGGAAGAGATGAAGAAGTTCTTCGGTTTAACTTTTTTGATGGGCTTGCTAAGGAAGCCATCAATGTCTTCATATTGGTCTACTAGTCCCTTGATGGCAACAGCTATATTTCCGGCAGTCATGAGTCGTGATAGGTATTTGCTTCTGCTTCGGATGCTGCATTTTGTCGATAATGGTTTAGCGTTGCCACGAGATCACCCTGATTGTGACCGTCTTTTTAAGATTCGGCCTGTCATTGATCACTTTGTAGATCGATTTTCTGAGATCTATGCTCCAGGGAAAGTAATAGCAGTGGATGAGTCTTTGGTCTTGTTCAAGGGCCACTTGGTTTTTAGGCAATACATTCCTAGTAAGAGGGCACGCTATGGAATTAAGATGTATGTGCTGTGTGACAGTAGGACTGGATATGTCTCTAATTTCAGGGTGTACACCGGTAAGGATTCCAGGATTAACCCCCTGGTTGTCCGTCCACTTTTGGAGTGACTGAGAAAATTGTGTGGGAACTTGGTAGAGGACTTTTTAACAAAGGTCTCCATTTATATGTAGATAACGTCTACACTGGTGTGCAGTTGTTCAGGGAATTGGCCAAAGTGGACACTGTTGCTTGTGGCACAATCCGCTCTAACCATAAAGGTTTCCCAAAAGAACTTGTTTGTCAAAAGCTTGTGCGGGGACAATGCAGTGCGTTGCGAGGAACTTCTAGCTGTGAAGTTTTCAGACAGGAGAGATGTCTACATGCTGACTACCATCCATGATGAAAGCACTTCACCTGTGACTGTTTGGGGTCAGGTTGCTGAAGAGCACAAACCTGTGTGCATTTTAGACTATAATAGGCACATGGGTGGTGTTGATAGAGTAGATCAGAGGTTGGAACCTTACACTGCTCTTCATAAGGCTTACATTTGGTATAAGAAGTTGGCTATCCATCTTTTCCACTTGGCAACCTTTAATGCTTTTGTTGTATTCAAGGATTGTTGTCCTGAGTCAAAGATGACTTTTGCTAAGTTTCAGGAGTCTGTAATAGGCAGCCTTGTTGAAGTGGAACAGGCAAGTGTTCCTAGAGTTGGAGTGGTGGAGGATGTGGCTAGATTGAAAGATCGCCACTTTCCTGATCACATTCCTCCCACACCCTCAAAAGACTTTCCCAGTAGGAGATGTAGAGTCTGTTGGCGAAGAGGTACGCGGAAGGAGACTCGTATGTACTGCCCCGAGTGTCCTTCTAACCCTGTGCTGTGTGTGCCTGCTTGTTTTAGAATGTACCACACACAAAAGAATTTTTGGGAGCATCCATGAGTGGTAAAGTGAACTGCCTGGTCTCTATTTTTTTTATATTTTTTGTTCAGTTTCAAGGTTGGCATTTGTGCAATGTATTTAGTTTCAGATTTTGTGTTAGTAGATTTGTATCTATTTGCAATTTGTTTGTGTTTTCTTTTTTGTATAAAAAAATCCTAAATGTGATGGCGGTGTGTGTAGGCTGGCGCTTGGCTGGTGGTGTGCGTGGACTGGCGCTTGGCTGGCGGTGTGTGTGGACTGGCGCTTGGCTGGCGGTGCGCATGGAGTGGCGCTTGGCTGGCGGTGTGCGTGGACTGGCGCTTGGCTGGCGGTGTGCATGGACTGGCGCTCGGCTGGCGGTGTGCATGGACTGGCGCTCGGCTGGCGGTGTGCGTGGACTGGCGCTCGGCTGGCGGTGTGCGTGGACTGGTGCTTGGCTGGCAGTGTGTGAGTAGTGACTTGCTGCTGGTCACTACACACACTGCTAGCCAAACGCCACTCCACGCAATCCATCAGCTGGTGTGGTGTCTGTGTCAGGAATGTGGGCGTGTGAAAGTGATGGGCCCTTGAATGGCGCTGTCTGCTGGTGTTGTAATGTGATGGGCCAGCGGCTGGCGGTGTGAATGGTTTTGTATGTGTCACACGTACGAAAGGTGTATGAATGGCCTGTAAAGAGGTTGGTGCCTTGTCGTGGCTTTACAGCTCACGAGCTGTGAGTCAATGGTTCAGTTTCTTGTCCTTTCAATTATTAACAATGCATTTCATTTTTGTGAAATCTCTTGTTAATACAATTGTATATACTGAACCATCACTCACCCTCGTGCCAAATCCAACCGGTATGTATGCGTGCTTGAGGAATAGGTGGTTGTGCAGAAATATTTGTCTTTTCTGTCTTTCTCAAGCATGGTGTACCTTGTCCCTTTTTGTGAATGTTGTAATGTGTTGGTTTCGTGCCCGGTGGTGTGAATGGTCTTGTGTGTATCACGTATGAAAGGTGTGTGAATGGCCTGTAAAGCGATTGGGGCCTTGACGCGGCTTTACAGCTCACGAGCTGTGAGTCACTGGTTCAGTTTTTTGTTCTTTCAATTATTGACAGTGCATTTCATTTTTGTGAAATCTCTTGTTAATAAAATTTTATATACTGAACCATCACTCGCCCTCGTGCCAAATCCAACCAGTATGTGTGTGTGCTTGAGGATTAGATGGCTGTGCAGTAATATTTGTCTTTTTTGTCTCTCTGCCAAGGTGTACATTCCATCTAAGAAAAACCTACCAACTTTAGATATTGTCATAAACTAAACACCCATGGGAGTACATGGTGATGTCTCTCTTGTGGATCCCAACAAGTTATCTTACCCACAATGTCCTGCAAACCTCAAAATGTGACTGTTACATTTTCCTTGCATTATTGTGCCAAAATTTTCACGCTTCAGAAAGAAACAACAAATTTCCTACCACCCAGCATTTCTCCAAGTATCCCAATAGAAATGGTACCTCACTTGTGTGGGTGGGCCAAGTACCCGCGGCAGGGAAGGGCCCAAAACGTATTGTGGAGACATCAAAATTACCTATTTTGAAAGGACCTGGTTTTGCAAGGGGGGGTCACCTGAGTTTTTGTCCCCGGGCTCGGCGGCCATCTTGGTAAACCTACCAGACCCATTCATTTCTGAAAACTAGACACCCTGGGGAGTCCAATGAGGTATGGCGTGCATGGATCCCACAACATTTCCCTACCCAGAATCCACTGCAAACCTCAAATTTTGCTGAAAAAATAATTTTTTCCCAAATTCTGTGTGGGAAAGTTGTAGGATCACCGGGCTGACACAAATTTCCTCCCACCCAGCGTTCCCCCAGGTCTCCCGATAAAAATGGTACCTCACTCGCGTGGGTGGGTCAAGTACTCACAACAGGCAAGGGCCCAAAACCTATTGAGGCGACATCAAAATTACCTATCACAAACCAACCTGCTTTTGCAGGGGGGGACCCATGAGTTTTTGACCCCGGGCTCGGCGGACAAATTTGAGAAAAAAGTGTTTTTTTCAGCTAAATTTGAGGTTTGCAGGGGATTCTGGGTAGGAAAACGTTGGGGGACCCATGCAAGCCATACCTCACTGGACTCCCCCGGGTGTCTAATTTTCAGAAATGTGTGGGTTTGGTAGGTTTCCCTAGATGGCCGCCGAGCCCGGGGCCAAAAACTCATGGGACCCCCCATGCAAAACCAGGTTGGTGGAATTTTGTGGATCCACACAGATTCCAGAACTTTCCACCACAGAAATGTGAGGAAAATTAGTTTTTTTTTTACACATTTTGAGGTTTGCAAGGGATTCTGGGTAACAGAACCTGGTGAGAGCCAGTCAAGTCACCCCATCCTGGATTCCCCTGGGTGTCTAGTTTTCAAAAATGTATAGGTTTGCTAGGTTTCCCTAGGTGCCGGCAGAGCTAGGGTTCAAAATCTACAGCTAGGCACTTTGCAAAAAAAGGGTCTGTTTTCACTGTGAAAATGTGGTGTGTCCATGTTGGGTTTTGGGCCGTTTCCTGTCGGGGGCACCAGGCCTACCCACTCAAGTGAGGTACCATTTTTCTCGGAAGACTTTGGGCAACGCGGGGTGGGTGGAATTTTGTGGATCCACGCAGATTCCAGAACTTTCCACCACAGAAATGTGAGGAAAATGTGTTTTTTGATACAATTTTGAGGTTTGCAAGGGATTCTGGGTAACAGAACCTGGTGAGAGCCAGGCAAGTCACCCCATCCTGGATTCCCCTGGGTGTCTAGTTTTCAAAAATGTATAGGTTTGCTAGGTTTCCCTACGTGCCGGCAGAGCTAGGGTTCAAAATCTACAGCTAGGCACTTTGCAAAAAAAGGGTCCGTTTTCACTGTGAAAATGTGGTGTGTCCATGTTGCGTTTTGGGCCGTTTCCTGTCATGGGCACTAGGCCTACCCACACACGTGAGGTACCATTTTTCTCGAAAGACTTTGGGGAACGCGGGGTGAGTGGAAGTTTGTGGATCCACGCAGATTCCAGAACTTTCCACCACAGAAATGTGAGGAAAATGTGGTTTTTTTGACAAATGTTTAGGGTTGCAAGGGATTCTGGGTAACAGAACCTGGTGAGAGCCAGTCAAGTTACCCCATCCTGGATTCCCCTGGGTGTCTAGTTTTCAAAAATGTATAGGTTTGCTAGGTTTCCCTAGGTGCCGGCAGAGCTAGGGTTCAAAATATACAGCTAGGCACTTTGCAAAAAAGGGTCCGTTTTCACTGTGAAAATGTGGTGTGTCCACGTTGCGTTTTGGGCCGTTTCCTGTCGCGGGCACTAGGCCTACCCACACAAGTGAGGTACCATTTTTCTTGGAAGACTTTGGGAAATGCGGGGTGGGTGGAATTCTGTGGATCCACGCAGATTCCAGAACTTTTCACCACAGAAATATGAGGAAAATTTGTTTTTTTTAAAACAAATTTGGGTTTGCAAGGGATTCTGGGTAACAGAACCTGCTGAGAGCCAGTCAAGTCACCCCATCCTGGATTTCCCTGGGTGTCTAGTTTTCAAAAATGTATAGGTTTGCTAGGTTTCCCTAGGTGCCGGCAGAGCTAGGGTTCAAAATCTACAGCTAGGCACTTTGCAAAAAAAGGGTCCGTTTTCACTGTGAAAATGTGGTGAGTCCACGTTGCGTTTTGAGCCGTTTCCTGTCGCGGGCACTAGGCCTACCCACACAAGTGAGGTACCATTTTTCTCGGAAGACTTTGGGGAACGCGGGGTGGGTGGAATTTTGTGGATCCACGCAGATTCCAGAACTTTCCACCACAGAAATGTGAGGAAAATGTGTTTTTTTGACAAATTTTTAGGTTTGCAAGGGATTCTGGGAAATAGAACCTGGTGAGAGCCAGTCAAGTCACTCCATCCTGGATTCCCCTGGGTGTCTAGTTTTCAAAATTGTATAGGTTTGCTAGGGTTCCCTAGGTGCCGGCTTAGCTAGGGTTCAAAATCTACAGCTAGGCACTTTGCAAAAAAAGGGTCAGTTTTCACTGTAAAAATAAAGTGTGTCCACGTTGCGTTTTGAGCCATTTCCTGTCGCGGGCACTAGGCCTACCCACACAAGTGAGGTACCATTTTTATCGGGAGACTTAGGGTAACACAGAATTGTAGAGCAACTGTTATTACCTATTGACTTTCGATGCATTTCTGCCTTCCAAATGAAAGACAATGTGTAAAAAAGAAGTCATTTTGAAAAATGACCTATAATTCTCATGCTACTATGGGTACTTACAATTTCGGAAATGTGCAAATATCTACTGTTTCTAAACTCTATATTTTGTTACAATTTCAGAAATACATAGGTGGGTTCTTGGTGAACCTACAAGTCCCATATATCTCCACAACCAGAAAGGTCCAGCGGATGTAACGGTATATTGCTTTCAAACAGCTGTCACAATTAGAAGAAGTTACAGGTGAAAACGTTGGCACAAATGACTGTTTTTTTCAACTAATTTTCAATTTTTCCTATATTCAACTGTTAGTTTCTATAAAGAAACCTTGAGGAATCTACACAAATGACCCCTTGCTGAATTCAGAATTTTGTCTACTTATCTAAAATGTATAGCTTTCCAGGATCCATTATTGCTTTCATACCCATTTCTACCATTAACTGGAAGAAGGTTGAAAGCACAAAAAATAGCAAAAATAGGCTATATCCCAGTAAAATGCCAAAACTGTGTAAAAAATGTTGGTTTTCTGACAAAAGTCTATCAGTCCTTAAAAGCTGGGGAAATGATGATTTCAGCCCCACAAACCCTTTGTTGATACCATTTGCAGGGAAAAAACCAGACGCTTTCATTTGCAGCACTTTGTTCCCATTTTTTCCCCAAAAACGAACATTTAGCTGTATTTTGGCTAATTTCTGGGTCCCCTCCAGGGGAATCCACAAACCCTGGGTACCTTTAGAGCCCCCATGATGTTGGAAGAAAAGGGCGCAAATTTGGCGTGGATACCTTATGTGGTCAAAAAGTTACAGGGGCCTAAGCGCGAACTACCCCAAATAGCCAAAAAAAGGCTTAGCACAGGGTTGGGGGGGGGGGGGGGAGGTGGGGAAAGGCCTAGCAGCGAAGGGGTTAATATAAAAGCCCATACAAACAAACATTAAAATAAATTACCTTATTTAAACTGTTTAAAACTTTAATTACATTTTATTTAATGTTTAAAAATTAAAGCATAATTAATCATTTATTTTATAGTGTAACATTAATATTTATTAAAAATAATTAAATTACTGTTCATGTAATACACCACTTCTAATAATGTTAAATACATAATAAAAACTTTTTTTACTTTAGGTTGGATTTTTCAAATTAAATTTCAGAAAAGAATTTTATTTTAAACTTAATCTATTTATTATGTTACATTTTTTTAATCAAAAGTAAGTTAGTAACGCTGCTGTAACATTTTAATATATTATTCTACAACTAAAATAAATATATACATAATTAATTAATGTTAAGATTTACCTTTAAATTTTTGAAAAGTTTAATACAGTTTAAAAAACAATTCTATAGTTTACCATACGAAGATCTCTGCTCCAAGAGCGAAGGTCTCCGTCAAGAGTGCAGAACATTAACTACGGTCCCAAAGTCACTACTAGTAGTAACTTTATGGCCGTATCTGATGGTCGTATCTGATGGTTTATGGTGGAGTCTGTATTTCAGGAGGTGGAGATATGTAGGCCTACACTTTTGAGTAACTGTACACTCAGAAATGGTGAATATCCCAAGGTAGTAAAGTTACTTAAAAGTGTGAGACTAAACTTACACATGTAGATTTACTCACATGTAAGTTTACCTTTGTTATTAGGCCTTAAATATGTTCAATGAGGCAACCTAAGGTACTAGCCTATATTACTTATTATTTATTTCATAATCCAAAGATACGCTACCTCCTACAATGGGGGTGCTCACCAAGGAACTAAAAAGATGAGATTCCATTGGAGAGTGGGCGAAGAGGAGCTAGCAGTTATTGAGAAATTACCTATATGATGTTAATGTTTTTTGGTAGGCTCCCTAATGTGCCACATATACAGGAGAGACCACTCTTTCCCACCAAAGCCAAATACCTAGCAGAAGATTCCTTAGAATTTTTGAATAATTGGACTGAGTGGGTTTACTGCCAGTTTCCACCTTTTAAGATAAGGCTGCTTCAGTATAGGTAGGTCACTGGGCTGGTTACACCTAAACACATGTGTAAACGTGTGTGTGGGATGCATGTGTGAGACTACGGTCATGCACAGCTTGGTAACTACACACAGGTAGCTTGGCACAAAAGGGACTCTGCAATGATAGGTGCTGACCTGGGGTAGTTGTTATAATATTAGTGGGCATTTATAGATAGAGCCGTAGTATTTACTGGAAAATCTGTACTGCTTTCACTGTATTATACATAAAGGTGAAATCTGCCTTAAAGTGCAGTTTTCCTCTAGTTCGGCCAACACTGTCCAGAAGCATGTCAAACCAGGGTAAAACATACACTTTGAGTTTGCTTTTTCAAGTTTCAATAACCCACATATACATCTTTTGAGACATCAAGAATTGACATATTTCCCTGTCTCAGCTCGTAATCTAATTCTAGGCCTTTGCTCCACCTGCTGGGCCAAATTAATTACTCTGCTCCACAGCAGGAGGAACAAAGTCCTCCCCACACAAGTGGAGCAATTATGAGAAATAACCCAGTTCCTGGGAGATGAAAAGGGTGTGTGGGGAATATTTATCTGATAATTAGCTGTTACACTGCACTAGGGCTCGGTCAGCTCAGGCCCACTGAAAAAAGGAGGAAGCCCAGATATCTAGAGCCTACACAGGAGGGGCTCCATTTTGAAGTACTGGAGGGAAATAATCTAGAAGTGATGTCAGCTAGGGGTGGAGCTGAGACCCTCAGAGGAGCTCTTCATTGTTTTTTTTTTTTTTCAACAAACTTTATTGAATTTGACATAAAGTTCCAGTTGGCATCAATGCATCGTGTGTTACTTTGACCAGGATCATAATCCTCCAATTCGCTATACACCTTACACAGTAGTTGGGAAAAAGTAGTAATGATCGTTCCAAGTCTCATATTACTCCCCCCCTCCCATGGCAACTCCCTGAGCATACTTCCAGTAGTATCCAATTTGGAGCTCTTTTATGTGTCCTTGTTCTGGATTGAAGACCCTTTACCCTCAACAGCCCACCCTCCCTCCCTCCCCAGCCCTCAGGCGTGTCACTGGCAGATAAACCCCATCTTGTAAGTCCTGTTTCCTTCAG
Organism: Calotriton arnoldi; assembly: GCA_963921515.1. Classification (NCBI taxonomy): domain Eukaryota; kingdom Metazoa; phylum Chordata; class Amphibia; order Caudata; family Salamandridae; genus Calotriton; species Calotriton arnoldi. Next base: position 48,989 of record CAWUFW010002669.1, on the reverse strand, counting down.
CTTAGGTCGCACATTAGACCCGAGGTACTTCTACAAGACCCCACATATAGTACCGACGGCGTCTTGCTACTTCCTGAGACCCTCTATTTGAGGCCCTGTCAGGTAAGGCAGGTGACTGTGGTCTAACCTATTCCCTCTGGGGGCACTTCTAATGGATCCTCCTCCTCATCAGCATCTGGGGCCTTGAGTGCCACAACTAAAGCTTCCCATGCTCTGGCTGCATCTAAAGTTTTCTCACTCCCCGTCCTTTGAGCAATTTGCAACCTGATTAATCCCTCACATTCTGCCCACTTAATGAGTTCCTTCTTCCACCTGGCTACACTTGGACCTTGTTTTGCTTTCCAGTGCATGGTAATGTCCCTTTTGGCTAGGAGCAAACCCATGTCTAAAAATTTGCTCGTGATTTTATTTTTGGACGTGTGCGGGAACCAGTGCAACAAGCAATATTTGAGGGATGCCGCAGTGTCTCTGTCAGTGACTTCAGCCAATATCGCAGTCACCTCTTTCCAGAAATTGCCCAGTAGTGGGCAGTCCCAGAACATGTGCTTGAAGTCCGCATTGTCTGTATTACACCGGGGGCAGGCCGCACTATGGGTCGCAAAGTACTTATTAATTTTCTCCGGAGTTAGATATGACCTGTGTAATATATAAAAGTGTACCAGCTGGAATCTCGCATTTCTGGTGCTTTTCCAAGCCCTCTCCACCAGCTCACCCCAGGCTTTCTCTGGGGTCCGCCTCCCACTTTAGGCGCAACTCCGATAGGGGGGATAGGGCTTCCCTCGTAATGCGCCTGTACAAACAGGTGACCGCCTTAAATGTGCCTGCCGCCATCACTACGTATTGGCACCCCAACGACATTGGTGGTTCGGTGAGTCCCCTTCCCCAGTGCTTTCTTATGGCCGCAGTGAGGGCAGAGTGCAATAGGAAATCCCCCCTGGGAAAAGTCGTACCGGTTCCGCAGGTCGTCAAATGGGATCAGTGCACCCTCCTCATACAAGTCTCCCATCGCAGCCAAACCCTGGTCCACCCAATTCGTCAGTCTCTGCCAGCTTCCCCCGTGCGGTAAGGCCTCGCACATAAGTAACGGGATAGGGGCACCCAATCTTGGCTCGCCGCAGGTATCTGTGCCAGCAGCGTCTAGCTGTATCCAACTCCATGGGGAGGGCCTGGGTCCGGATCGGGAGTCTTAAAGTAAGTCGGGATAGGAGTCTCAGAGTCATCAAATCATCGCCCACGTCCTCCGCTCCCCGTAAACGCCCCGCTACCCATTTCGTGAGCCATTGGAGCAGTGCCGACAGGTAGTAGACCTCGAAGTCAGGCCCCTTCCGCTCTCGATCTCATTAGTACATTAAGTGCCACTAACCGCCTGCCTGTCCCCCATAAAAACCCAATCACCATTGATCTGAGTTGGGCGAAGTAGTGTGGCGGTATCCAAATTGGTAGGGTTCCAAAGAAATACAACAGTCTCAGTAGGGTCACCATTTTAAGTAAGGCTACTCTGCCTGCAACTGATAGTGGCAAAGTGCTCCAAAAGTCAAAGTTACTATTTGTGTTCCTTATAGCTCTTCCTATGTTGCCCTCTAGGCCCTCTAGGAGATCTCCGTGAGTGTGATATATTTGGGTGCCCAGGTACGTGAGGCATCTATCTTCCCATCTCACTCCCTCATTTTCCTGTGGCCCTACTCTGCCGTCCTTCGTCGGAAATAAACAAGATTTCATACAGTTCACTTTTAATCCCGCCACTGCGCCCAGGGCCTGAAGTAAGTCCTTCGCTCCCCGAAATGCCTCTCCCGAATCTGCCAGGAACAGCAGAAGGTCGTCCGCGTACAACGCAATGTAATGTGTCAGCCCATCAACTGCAAGGCCTTGATAATGTTGCCCTGTGCGGGCTCGGGCGGCAAGCGGCTCAATCGCAAGGGCGAACAGTCCCTGTCTCGTCCCTGTCTCATCCCCCTCCCCACCCCACAGGCATCCAATATCAAGTTCCCAGTCTTTACCCGAACAGCGGAGCCGGAGTATAGAAGCGCAGTCCAGTCAACAAACTTATCTCCCAGCCCAAACCGCCTCATCACATGGAACAGATATGGCCATTCTAGGCTATCAAATGCCTTTTCTATGTCCACCGCGAAAATCGCCACCAAGTCCTTCTCATAAGTGTCTGCCCCCAGCACCCGCAGTAGTCGCCTAACGTTAAGCGCTGTGTTTCTGGTGGGGATAAACCCTGATTGGTCCCTGTGAATCAGTGTTGTCATATGTGGGAGTAATCGAGTAGCTAGTATACAGCTGAGGATTTTGTAGTCCAGATTAAGCATAGAAAGGGGCCGATATGCAGTTTTGTCCCATGGCTGCTTCCCCGGTTTAAGCAGGGGTATGATAATCGCCTCTCTGGTTGAGATGGGCAGGTGTCCCAATTGTTTTGCCACATTATATAACTGTACCAATTTGGGGGCTAATAGATCAATATATTTTAGGTAAAATTCAATGGGTAGTCCATCTGTTCCTGGGGTTTTGTTTCTTGCCATAGTTTTAATGACCCCTCTCACTTCCCCAATTTCCACGTCCCGCCCCAGTGTATCTGCTAACTCTTCATCTAAAGCTGGTAGGTCCAGGTCTCGCAGGAATCTGTCCATGTCGTCGTCTACTAGGATCACCCTACTCCTATGCAACTCAGTGTAGTATTCTAGGAACAAGTCATTTATGCCTTGCTGATCATATCTCGCTTCATCATTTTGATCTCTAATCTCTAATATGGTTGTGCCTCTCCTAGCCAGATTGGCCAGCCAGGCCAATAAGGCTCCCGATTTGTCTCTCTCGGAATGGGCCCGCGTCAAATATTTCTTATAGTCAAAGCAGCGAAGGCGCTCAACCTGTACTGCTACTGCTTCTCTAGTCTCTAAGAGTTCTCCCTGTTTGTCTGCGTTCCCTGGCCTTTCCTGTTCTAGTTCCCTGAGATGCTGGTCTGCTCTCTGTACATCTTGGAGTAGGGCCTTCCGGGTACCCATCATTTCTGATATACAGCGCCACATGATGACTGTTTTAACTGCATCCCACTCTACCAGTGAGTCCGTGGCTGTGTTAGCATTGTCGTGGAAATATTGGTCAATAGCCATGCCTATCAAGGTATGAAACACCTGGTCCTCAAGGGCCTCCGGCCTCAACCGCCACGTGGGTATTCTGGACTGCGCTTGGGACCAATTTAGACAGACCATCTCTGGGTTATGATCAGAGATCGTCCGAGTGAGGTATTCACTGCTGCGTATTCCCTGATGTACATCAGGGGAGCACAGAATTGCATCCAAGCGCACATGCAGTTCATGGAGCGCCGAAAAGAAGGAATAGTCCCGAGTGCTGGGATGCTGGGCTCTCCAAGAGTCCACCCACACCCACTTCTGCTGCCAGTTCTGCTGTACTTCTGCTATTTTATGTGTGGGTGCATCAGGAAGCGGGGGGTGAGAGCGGTCAAGGGCAACATCCGGTATGCAATTAAAGTCACCCCCAAAAGAACCGAACCCGTGAGTATGGGGGCCAGCTTCCTAGAAAGGTGTGAGAAGAAATTGGATTGGTCTGTGTTGGGTGCATAGATACTGCCCAGTACTATATACCTGCCATCTAGTCTTCCAGAGACTACTACATATCTGCCATCAGGGTCTATGATTTGCTGTGTGCACTGGAAGGGTACTCCCGCCCTCACCCATATCAGGACCCCTCGCGCGAATGCCGAGAAGTTGGTATGAACACCTGCCCTCGCCACCGACGTTGCACTGCCACTTCCTCCTTCGCCATGATGTGGGTCTCTTGGAGTAATGCAATCTGGACCCCCGTACGGACCAAATATGCATGTATTTTATGCCGTCGTGTCATTGTGTGCATCCTTCTCACATTCCACGAAATACATTTTAGATCTAATGCGGGTCCCATTGTAATGATGAAACCTGTCCCCGGTGAAGTCCGCCCCAGTGACACGCCTGCCCCAACATCCCAGTCTACGAACCAAACAGAACTCCCAACTCCCCCTCCCCAGGACAGGTACTGGTGAACTAGTCCCCATCCAAACTGTATCTAACTGTGTGAACATCCACTATTGAGTAGAGGGGTGATCAGCCAACAGTTCCGGCGTCAAACCCCCGATCCGCCGCCCCCCCCAATACCTGTACCAATCAATTCGGCCCAGACCAGCAATCTGAAGTGTCATGTTATGATGCCGCTCCCAGGAGAGATCATTGCTCGCCCCCTCAAATGGAAGTTACATCCCGCCCCAAGAGGTTGCCTACTGGACAGTTAGGTCCCCACCCTCAGACAATATCATCCGCCGTTTGACGAGGTATTTTTGGCAGTTCCGTCTCTGAGATGTCAGTTTCACTAGGAGCTAGTGATCCTTCTAATTGGTCTGCTTCCAATACACTTTTACTGGATGTAGGGCTGGAGCTGCTGTGGCTGTGTCTTGCTACCTCCTGCAGCTCTCTCCTCCGCTCCAGACTAAGCTCTCTTGGAGATGGGGCTCTGGGCCCTGACTTGTTGCTGCTGGGACTGTTTTGTGGCGAGTCCGTTGTAGAGCCACGTCGGTGAGGTAGTCTTCGCATGTCCAGCCAATCCCAGGCCTCTTGGGGTGTGCTGAAGAATCGCGGCCCCGCTGGGTCTGCTACTCTGAGCCGCGCGGGAAAGAGCATGGCGTACGGTAGTTGTAATTGGCGAAGCTTCTTTTTAACAGTTAAGAAGGATGCCCTGTTGTGCTGGACTTCCCTGGTAAAGTCTGGGAAGATTATAACTGCGCTATTGTGAATTTTTAATCCTCGCTTTTGGCGGACTTGTTGTAAGATATGGTCTCTATCCCTGAAGTGTAACAGACATGCCACTATCGGTCTAGGAGGGGCCCCCGGCTTGGGCAGTCGCGCTGGGACTTTGTGGGCTCGTTCCAGTGCATAGAAGGAGGACAACCCCTCTGGAGCCACTTCTGCTCACAGCCAGTCTTCGAGAAATTGAACCATATTCTCACCCTCCGCCTTTTCAGGCACTCCGACCAGTCGGATGTTGTTTCTTCGGGAGCGTCCTTCGCTGTCCTTAGCTCGAACTTCCAGCACTTTGACTTTCATTTCTAAGTCTGCTAGCGTCTTCTGCATCTCAGCCATCTCTGTTGGTAGGCCCCCCAGTTCCCTCTCAGAGGTTGTCACCCGCTCTTTGAGCTTCCGATGGTCATCTTTTAATAGGTTCAGATCTGTGCCTATTGCATCTATTTTCCCCTCCAGAGCCTCTCTGGAGGCCGTGATCGCTTGCATAATGTCCGCCAGCGTCGGTTTCCTGGGAGTCAATTCTTTATTGACTTCCAACACCTCTTCCTCATCGTCCGTCTGGGTTCCGGTGGCGTCGACATTGAGGACATTAAATCCTCATTTCTTCTGGGTTCTCCCTATGGTCCCAAGTGAGCACTTGGTTTCTTCCTCTGTGCACGGCTGGTTCTGGAACTCAGTATGCTGCTCCACTCTATTGCGGACGCTCGCCAGACGTGGCGTAGTGCGGATCATCCAGAGCCGTAGGCCCCCTGTGGTCTCAATGATCACACATGTATACCATCTGCTCCTCAGGATCAATTCTGCTCTCCTTAGAAAGTATGGAACCCGTAGCCAGGGCCGGCGCCTCTCATGAGTGACTGGCAGTGTGAGGGACCCAGCGGAGCACCACGAGCTGCGCCTCCTGGAAGCCGCTCGGGGTGCATGTTCTTCCTGGATGCCTGTAGGACGGTCCGCTTCCAAAGTCACGTTGCACCACCTGAGCGGCTATTGCGCAATAGGTTAGCAGCAGCGCAAGGGCCCGCACTTGTCTTTCTGAAGGAGGTGTGGTCTACTGCTGAGTCCTGTAGCAGGGTCGGTTTTGGGCACACGGCCCCTGTCTTCCCTTCCAGCAAATATGTCCATCGCCGTGCAGTTGTGTAACTCGCTGTTATTTATCGGTGCTTATTGCAGGCCGGCCGCCTCCCCCACTCCAGGTCCAGCCGCTGCTGTGGGTTATGTCTGGGCCCACACTGCGCAATGGCCTGTTAGCCCTCTCTGCGATGTTGCCCCCTCCACCGTATCAGTAGAGACCTGTCACAGTACGTGAGGGCCAGTCCCGGCCTCAATTGGCCCCTCGGGTTCCCGGGTCTCCCCCGTGCCACCTTGAGGTCCAATACCCCAACAGGTTATGAGGTCAACTGCTCCAACGGGACCCGTCTCCTCTCTTTCATCCGGTATGGGTGGCGCAGGGTCTACTTCCCGCGCTGGCGCTTCCCTGATTCTCTCTGCAGGGGACCCCTCTGGTTTCAGGTGGAGCACATAAGGGGTGTTCCTGGGACAGTTCAGGCACTCCACAGTCGGCACTGCACCACTCAGGCATCCACAGGTACTCACAGCGCTGCTCCCGATTCCTCTCTGCTGGCCTGGATCATCAGTGCAGAGTCTGTGTGTTGCGCGGGCGGCTCTCCTGTTCCACCCCCAGAGGCCTCCCTGTTTTCAGCTGCACCACGTAAATGACTCTCGCTCAGGCAGCTCAGGCACTCCACAAGCGCTGTTGCGCCTTCCGGCCGCACTCCATCATTCACGCGCTCCGGGACCATTCCTGAAACCAGGGGTGTTCCGTCTTCAAAGTTCTTCACCGCGTCCTGGCCGCCATTTCAGGACCTCCGCAGTGTGGGTGCTATTTTGCCGCCGTCTTCATTGAACTGCCTCCGCTTCACAGCAGAACCACCACTAGCTCCGTCGTGCCCCTCTCGACCTACTGCTGTGGCCGTCGCGTCTCAGGGCCGTCTGCAGTACCGGAGGACCTTCGCTGCCACTTTCACTCACTGCGGTAGCTGTCCGTGGCAAGTACTCGGCTCTTCTAGCGGCGCGGCCGCCATCTTGATTCTGCCTGCGCCCGTCCGTCCCGCTCCTATTTCGGAGCCTTTACATTCGTGCCAGGGTCTATAGAGGTCGTTCCCCCTCGCTCCCAGCACCTGGCTTCTCTCTGCTTACAAATCCGCGCCCCCAGCTGCGTCTGGGGCACAGGATAATTGAGTACAGGGGGATCGGCGGTCGGAGCTCCTCAGCTCGCGTCCGTTCCCATCGGCTGCTGGCCACACCCCCCTCCTCAGAGCAGCTCTTCATAGGGAAAATGACAGCGCTAAGTTGTATTGTCACTGAATACTGTGCAGGGAGGTTGGGACAGAGGTGGAGGGATGATGTGGCATCCTAGGATTAGCAAGGGGTGCCTGTCATCTAGAACCTTCCATACCCACTTGCACAAGGGAGAGGCAGAGAACAAGACACTGGCTGTGGAATGCAAAAACAGTGGAGTAATAGACAGCTGAACCATAGGCCACCAGATGCCCTGAAAGGGTGGACTAAGGGTTTGGTGCCCAGCTGACCCCCAGGACTAGATGGGTTTTTGCAGGGTCAATGGTGCTGTCCCGCTTCTGCCTGAGGATCAATTGGGGGAAGACCTGGACTCCACTGCCATCCTAAGTGCCTAAGACAGCCAGGGCCAGGCAGAGGAGAAGGCTGGTGCAGTAAGCCCGAAAACCAAGCTCCCAGAAAAGTGAACTCATCACCAGGAGCAAAACAAGCCAAAGATTGCAAACAGGGCATGAGTTATGGTCATTTAAAGATGCAGCCATTGTCCCCTAGGGAAAGAAATGGAGCACGAGGCTCCACCATATTTCTCTCTAAAGCCCAAGGGGTGGGCTAGGGACCCAGGGCCAGAGCAATGTTAATTTTACTAATTGATTGGGGAGAGAAGTGTGTGTGTGCCCCCTGTAACACGAGCCAGACTTTGGCCCAGGGGACCCTATCCCCCAGGGCCCGACGCAAGACTGTCGCGAGGACCCCATCCATCAGGGCAGAGACCACAAGAAAACCAGCCCTTCTAGAGCTGGCCGCATTGTCTGCCCTGTGTTTGGGCGGGGTGGGTCACGCTATCCACTCCTCTTTCTGCCCAGAGCGCAGGCAGGGTACTACACTGCTTCAGCCGTGAGTGGGAGCAAGTCAGAGACTGGGTAGTCTCCTGCAAGCCCCACATGAGGTGCATGCACAGGGGCTGTCTTGAGTTGTGGGGGGCCTTGGGCTCCCCTGCAGCCCCACCGAGTGTAAAGCGGATCCGGGACACTCCTACAAGAAAGGAAATGTCTGCGGCACGAGGCCTCATTCAACTTTGCCAAGTGGAGCAGCTGCTCATAAATTTGTTATTTTTCTCTGTTAAAAACAGCCCATAATGCCCTATGCGGGCTATTTTGCATAGTGTTCTTCCTTCTGTGGTGCCCCTAAATGGGCAGGGGCACCACAATAATGCAGGTACAAGATGCAGCAGCCCCCCAGGAATACTTTATGTGGACAAATCGTCACTCTCTTGGAGCCTTACAGGCGTGACCCCAGGAGAGGTTTTCATCATTTTTAAAGCACTGTAGAACAGGAGCTTGTGGTCTAAGGCTATGGATTGTGGGGATCCCTTGTGGTTGATCATATGGCTGCATTATGTGGCTTAAAGAAAGTAAAGGAAAGACGATAAAGCATTTTTGTGAATGTTTTTCAAAATGCTTTGTTTAGAAGACTTCATTGACAATGATTATAGGTGAACACTGCAATGGTTATATTAATAATGAATGCATTTAAACATCATTATTGATTCTATTAGGTTTAAAGGTGATTTCTAACATTTGATGATTGTTTTCAAAGACAAAGCTAAATGGCCTGCCTTATGTTTTACTGTGGTGACCCCTTGACGAAGCCAATAAGTTTTCTTTATATATAATGATACCTCCTGATATTGTGATGTTACATCTGGTATAGGTGGAGGATATTTTGGTTATGGGGTTCATGATCCATTAGGGGTCAATATGATACATGGGTGTCACCAAAGCTCATATTATCTATCTGCTGTATATATTTGTAATTTAATGCATAGCATTTAGTAGTGTGTGTCTAATAAATGTACTTTCCCTTTTTCAAAGAAAAAAGCACTGACTGGAAAATACGTTATCGAGTGTTCCCGTTGTGTGCCAGTGAATGGAGATTACTAAACCATACAACTTCCCCTGAGTAGGCCTTGGACTGCTCTGCTTCACTACCATGAGATAGTCAAGTGCTAAAATGAGGCACTTGGTTCCACATAAGGAGACAATTGTAGACCTATGACTTGTGCAGGACTCACATCCTTCACAACTAATAATCCAATTCCTTACAATGTGCATTTGAGGATACTATTTATGCTGACAATTAGAAATGTACTTCTGTCAACATCCCATTTTGAGCCATGCCACATGTTTTTTTTTTTTTTTTTTAAATTTCTTTATTGGGAATTTTATTTTTCATGGTACATAGATACACATTATTAACAGTACATGAGGACAGGCATGTGCAGGCAATTGAGCGGTAGCATTGCTCCATAGAACAACCATCTCAGTAAATATGCAACGTCTCGTGTTATAAACAATGAAACGACATAGAAAGTACACTGCAGGTGGACTAGTATGAGTAATGATAAGTTGCCTGGTGCTCGGTGCCTGCATATATGGGTGTCTGTGTGGTGGGGGGTTGATCTGCAGTCCCCCGCACTACCCCCGTAACCCCTGTGATATTGTCCACGAGTGTGTTCCCAATAGAGATACGCTAACGATGTGGGTGTTGGGGGAAAATGTGGAACAAAGAACTGAGGGGGGGAATGTGGGGAGGAAGGGGAGGACGGGTAGCCTATGGACTGTATCATGGTGGTTGTCTAGTTTGTGGTGGATTCTGATTTACCTGTGGAGGAGCTGTGATATCCACAGTGAGGGGGGGAGAGGAGTCCGGGGGGTGTATGTCTCCCCTCGCGGACCGAAGTGTTAGTCCGATGGGGCCCTAGCACACAGTCAGTCATTCACATCCCATGTCTGTTATGTGTTGGTGTTTGTTTGCGCCATGGGGGACAGGTGTGGAGTCTGGGAGTGGGATTGTGTGGTCACGGGTGAGTCCGCTGGTGCTGTCTCCTGAGCAAATTGGAACAGGAGGTGTGCCCATTCCATGGAGATGGGATGTTTACGCATCCCTTTCACCTCCTCGTCTCTTAGTGTTTCTTCCTCTGCTGCCCCCACTTTTTTACGGCGCCTATCCAGGCTGCCTCTGGGAGTCCTGCCGGGGCCCTCCAATGCATAGCTATTCCACGTTTTGCTAAAAGCAGAGCCAGAGATGCAAACCTGTACTGCACCTTTTCCGTCTTCCGCCTGCGGAAGACACCTAGAGCGCTCGCCTCCCACGTGGAAATATTTATTAGGTTGACCGTCGCCCTTAGGGTCTGATGTACCCTATCCCAATACTGTTGGATTGTGGGACAGTCCCAAAACATGTGTTTAAAATTTGCCTCTGGTGTTTGGCATCTGGGGCATGCGAACTGTGTATCAGGATAAAAACGGTGGAGTCGGTGAGGTGTTAAGTATGCACGATGTAAAATATTGAATTGGATGTTTTTGAAGCGTGCGTTCCTGGACACCTTTTTGGGGTACTCCAGTGCCTTTTCCCATTCTTTGTCATGGAGCACCCGTCCTATTTCGTCCTCCCATTTCTGTCGCAGGGCTTGTAGAGGGATGGTGATCAAGTCCCGGATCGCTTTGTAGTGCCAGGTGACTAAGTGTCTCCCCGCGCCCATACGGAGAATCGTGTGTAGCACCGGGTGTGTCGGTGGTTCGCCCTCAGTGAGATCCCAGCAGTGCCTGGCGCTCTCAACTAAACGTCTATGTACCAGGAATTGCCCCGGGGGGAGATCATAGCTTTCTCTCATTTGGGCATATGTTTTCAACTGCCCATCCTCAAATAGGGACTCGATCTCTGTCACCCCACGCTCAGTCCACACCCTGAGGGTGTTAGCGGTGAAATATTTCTCCCGTTGTGGGAATCCTACCAATGGAAGGAGCGGGGAGTAAAGGGGCCGACCCCGTGACAGACGGTGTATGCGCATCATGCATTTGCGGGCAATCGAGATCTGTAGGGGGTGTGTACTCGTAGGCTTAGTCCCCGGCATCAGTAGTCTGCTGAGGGCCGGGAGAGGTATCCGGCCGTCATTGGAGAATGTCTCGTCTATGTGGCGCTCTGCTGTCCAATGGGACAGCCACTGAAGCTGGGCTGCTAGGAAATAGGCTTCAAAGGAGGGGGCTCCCAGACCCCTTGCGTTGTGGGCAAGTAGAGGGTTTGTAAGGCTACCCGGTGTCTACCACCCCCATATCAGCGCCGTAAGTAGTGTGTCTAGTTCCTGAAAAAAAGAACGGGGCGGGATCACCGGGAGATTAGTAAAACAGTAGAGCAGTCTGGGTACCATGACCATCTTCGCGAGGGCTACACGCCCTATGGGGGCCAATGGTAGGGTCTTCCAGAAGGCGACCGGCGAACGTAGCCCGGCCAATGTCTTGCGGTGATTTCCCTCTTAGAGGTTCTCCGGGGAATGATACAGTCGCACTCCTAGGTATCGAGGTGCCACAGCATTCCAACCGAGTGTGTGGGGCCCAATCGTTATCTCCAAAGGAGCTAGGTGGGGGCTCAGTGGAAAGATTGTCGATTTCCCCCAATTGACTTTGAGTCCGGAGACCTCTGCAAAGTCACGCAATGTTGCCCATATCGGTGTGAGATCACTCGTGATGTCCCGCAAGTAGATCAGGAGATCATCGGCATACATCGATACACTGTGTACTGTGTCTGCGATCGGAATACCCCAGGTCTCGCCCCCCCTGACGCAGACGAATGGCCAGGGGTTCCACTGCCAAGGCGAAGAGGAGGGGAGACAAGGGGCATCCCTGCCTCGTCCCCCGTTCCACCGGGAGCGGGGTTGAGATGTACCTCCCCACCCTCACCCTAGTCGTGAGGCCTGTATAGAGTAGTCGTGTGTATGCCATCAGGGTCGGGCCGACGCGTACCTTGCGTAGGACAGCGAATAGGTATGGCCATAATAGTGTATCGAAGGCCTTTTCTAGGTCTAGAATTAGGCATGCAGCTCGAGGGAAGTGATCTTTCGCTCTATCCTGGATGTGGAAGAGTATACGTATATTCTGTGAGACGCTACGCCTGGGGAGAAACCCACTTTGGTCATGGTGGATCAATTGTGGGAGAACTTGGATGTACCGATCCGCTAAAATTTTTCCCAAGAGTTTACAATCCGCGTTAAGTAGTGTTATGGGCCTGTAGGAGGATGGGAGAGTGGGATCCCTGTGTGGCTTGAGGAATGTTACCAGGGTAGATTCCCGGAGTGATCTAGGAAGTTCCCCTCTTTGCAACGCGTCCTCGTATATGGTCACGAGTCGCGGGGTCAGCTGGGCTGAAAAGGTGGCATAGTATTCGAGGGGAAAGCCATCTATACCCGGTGCCTTACGCTGTGCCAGTGTCCTGATCGCATGGTTTACGTCCGGGGATTTTATCTTTGTCTCCAACGCCTTCCCATCTGCCGACGGGATGCCGGGTAGAGGTAATAAATGGAAGAACTGGGACAGCGCCAGGCTTGATGACTGTGGCGGAGCCCGGTAGATTCCCGTTTAATAGTCGTTAAAAATGTTCAGGATATCTATTTGTGACTGCCTAAGGGTACCCATCGCGTCTATCAATTCTGTGATTGGTTGCAAGTCCACTTCCTGTTTCGCGAGCCAAGTGAGGAGCGTCCCTGCCCTGTTTCCCTCCCGATGTACACGGGCGGCGTACGCCCTGAAGTTGTATTTGCGAAGGTCTCTCATTGGCTCCGCATAAGATGTTTTAGCTATCGCCACTTGCTCCGGGGTAGCCTCTCCTTTATCCCCGCTTTTTGTTAGGTCCGCCAATTTTTTCTCCGCAGTTTGCAGAGATTGCTCAAGTATTTTTCGCACACCTACTATTTGTTGGATACAGTGACCCCTAGCCTCGACCTTAAACGCATCCCATTCGATTGACCTAGATGAGGCTGTGCCTGTATTTAGTGTGAAGTATTCGTGGATGTGGTCTCCATGTGTGTGACAGAATACCGGGTCAGTGAGGCACTCCTGTGGTAATTTCCACGTGGGTACCGGGGGGTGGGGTGGCCTCCATCTGAGGGTCACGGTATGCGCGTCATGGTCTGACAATACTCTGCCTAGGTAGTCAGTGTGCTGTATTTGGGGGAGCAGTGTCATGGGGCAAAGAAATCTATCTAGTCTCACCCTGAGATTGTGCGGGCGGAATAAAAGGAGTACATTTTAATGTGCGGGTTCTTTTCTCGCCAGGCATCCGCTAGTGTCCAGTGGGTAACCCAATGCCTGAATAGCTCTGTCTGTTTCAGTGCGGGGGACTGAGCCGGAGGGGGATGAGATCTATCCAGGGTGTTGTCTAGGGTGCAGTTATAGTCCCCTCCCAATAGCCAGGGCAGTGACGTGTATTGCGCTAACACTCCAGTAAGGCGGATCCAGTATTGGTCCTGCTCCACATTGGGGGCATAGATGCTCCCTACCAGTATTTCCTTACCCTCGAGGAGACCCGCTAACAGGAGTACCGGCCTTCTTTATCGGTCACTCTAGACTGTTCTCTGAAGGGGACCCCTGGTCGTATCCAAATCAGGGCACCCCTGGCGAATGCAGAGTATGTTGTGGCACAAATGATACCCCGCCATTTTTTACGTAGGCGATCCACCTCTGTCGCCGTCAGGTGCGTCTCCTGCAGGAGAGCTATCTGTGCTTGCTGCCTCTTAATGTAGGCGTAGATTGCGTATCGTTTGCTCGCTGTGTGCATACCCCTAACATTCAACGTAATGATTTTCAGGTCCGAGTTAGGGAGCCTGGACGCCATCGTGTCTAGTGTCTGGGTGGTGGTTCTTTTGGTTTAGTGTTCCCTTCGACTCTTGTGGCCCCCCCCTGTAGAACACCTGCCACTTGTATCCGAACCATATGTCTCTATGCCGTGTGTGCGCTCCCCTGGGGATATTGGGGGTATGTGAAATGGGGGTGGGAAATAAGGTGAACCAACGGGAAACAGTCCCAACTTATAGGACCTAGCACTCGAGGTGATACGTCCAAACTGCACTGCATGTGCGAACTTTAGTTCGTTTCGTGGGGGAGGCGGTCGTCCGCTTCCATCAGCCGTTGCCACTACAGCTACCCGCTTGTTGACTACGTTTCCGTGGCGCCCCGTTGTATTTATATTAGTCACTGCCGTCTATTGCAGTTCAATGCTGTCTACAATCGTCCGGCACAGCATGTTCGGGATCGGTTGTTGAAGCGCCCCTTCAGTGTCAAGCAATACCTATTTGTTTCGGGGGTGCGAAAGTCCCAAGGGACACCCCCCATAATGTTCGTCGTTCTGAGTCAGGAGCATCAGATCAGAGTGTCTGCCGTTTGGGGGGTCACTATCGGTGGCGTCATGGAGCCATCTCCAGGAGTGTTCGCGTCACTGCCTTCTTCCTCTGAGGTGAATATGTGTGGGCCTCTCTCACCATCTGAGCTGTCCTCCGGGAGCCCCATCTCAGCGACCGCCTGTAGTGCCTTCCGGCGTTCTGCTATAATGTGTTCAAGGTCATGGGAGTGTTTACTAAAGGAGTCCGAATGGGAGCTCAGCTGTGTGAGTATGATTTTTTTCTGCTGTCGTCGCTGTCGGCCTGATGGCCGGTTGGGCTGTGACTTTCTGGAATTGTCCAAGTGTGACAGCTGCTGCTCGACCCAGCTACTGGCTTCCGCAGGGTCCGTGAAAAAGTGTGTCTTATTGTCGTGAATGATCTTGAGACGGGCCGGGAACAGAAGCGCATACTGGATATTCTTTTGGCGCAGGACGCGTTTGACTGCTAAGAAGGTGGACCTTTGTTGTTGGACTGCCCGTGAATAATCTGGGAATAGCATGACTTGTTTATCCTCCACTCGGAGTGTTCCCTGCTGTCGTGCGGCCCGGAGAATAGCATCTCTATCCTGGTAATGAAGCAATTTCAGGAGAAATGGTCGAGGTGATGACCCCGGGGGTGGTTTGCGGGCCGGTACCCGGTGTGCCCTTTCTATGGAAAAGAATGGGGTCAGGTCCCCGGCTGGTGTGAATGTCGCGATCCATGTTTTGATGTAACTGAGAGGGTTAGTCCCTTCCACTCCCTCCGGTAAATAAATGATTCAAATGTTGTTTCTGCGGGACCGACCTTCTAAATCATCCGTTTTATTCTCTAGGAACTTCACACGCGATTGTAGATCTTTCAAAATGTCCTGGTGTTGTTGCATTTGCGGTTCCAGAGTGTGTAGCGTTTTCTCTCCTTGCTTAACTTTATCTGCCAGTTTCCTATGGTCGTCCCGGAGCAGGTTAAGGTCAGTGGCCAGTTCTCCGAACCTGTGCTCCATGGTGACTCTCGAGTGTTCAATTGCCGCGAGGACTTTGTCTAATTTATTCGACATGGACTCTGAGTTTGAGGGTTCCTCTCCCAGGCGTGCAGCATGAGGCATCGGGGATGGTGTCCCAGGGGGTCCCGGGGTCTGCGAGGCGCCCGTCGCACGCGTGCGCCCCATGGTGGTCGTATCCCCCACCGACAATCACCGGTAGGTACTCGGGCCGTCCTCCTTCCGTGGCGGTCCAGTGGGTTGCGGTCAGTTGAGGCCTATATGTCGCTGTGTGGTGTCCCCCGCTCTGGGTTCGGTTATGGCTCCTCACAGTCGCCCGGTCGGCGGCGGGAGATGTCCATCAACCCTCCCGCGACGCGCCTTGCGCAAGCTGGTGGGGACCTCGCCGGGGTAGTAGCACCACGAGAGATGGCAGTTAGGGGTATCTTCTGGGGTCGTCGGCAGACGAAGATCCTGCCGCCCGTCGGCGGGGGTGCGGGCCGCTTGGTGTGCAGAGTTCGTTGTGCTTTAGTTTAGGTTCCAGGTCCTCAGCGGAGGCAAGGGTCCAGAGCGTCGTTAGAGGTACCCCGGGGTCCCACACACGACAGCAGTCCCACGTTCCCGCTGCCACCCAGCACACAATAACTCCCCTCTAGGCTCCTCCGGTGTTATCCTTGGGTGGTCTTAGCGTTGTCCACCTTTTATGTCAGCCTCGGGTGGTGTCACCGCTGAGACCCCTCTGCCCAGGTCTCCGATGCACCGTCGCTTCACCCCGCAGGCCCCGGGTCTCCGTGTAAGCCTGCCCGTCTGGGCGGCGTGTCAGTGGCGTCTCCCCCCGCGCACCCCGAGGCCTGTTGCCGTGCCGGGGGAGGGTATCTTGTGTGGGCGCTCTATGAAGGCGTCGCTGGTGATTTGCCGATTCCCGCCACTATTGCGTGGGTCCCCGGGGCCCCCCCACGCAGGCCCGCCCGTCCAAGCCTCGGCTCAATTATGCCTCCCCCTGCGCACCTCGAGGCCCGGTGCCGTGCCAGGAGAGGGTATCGTGTGTGGGCGCTCCTGCGTGGGTATAACAGGCGATGCGGCAGTTCCCACCACTATAAAGCGGGCCCCCGGGGCCCCGCCATGCAGGCCCGCTCGCCCAAGCTGCAGCTCAATTACCCCTCCCCCTGCGCACCTCGAGGCCCGGTGCCGTGCCGGGGAAGGGTAGGGGTGTCGTGCGTGGGCGCTTCTGTGTGGGTATAGCGGGTTACTTGCCGGTTCCCGCCTCCACCGAGTGAGCCCCCCGGGCCCCCTCCGCGTAGGTCTGCTCGCCTCTTTTGTGATCCAAGTACACCTCCCCCCGCGCACCTCGAGGGCCGGTGCCATGCCGGGGGAGGGTATTCTGTGTGGGCACGCTGTGGAGGTCTCGCGGTATGCCCTGGCGTCGGCCTGGTGTCCCTCCTGATGGGGCCCCCCCCCTCGTGTGGGATCAGCTGTGTGCGGGGCCTGTGAGCGGTCGAGGCAACGCTCTCACCTGTTCCCCTCTTTAATTTGCATCACTGGGGTGCCGATGGACCTCGACAGCCGATCGCCGCAGGCTCCAGATGTCGGCGATCGGCGGGCTCCGCCTCCGGGTTCAGTCCGGACGCGGGAGCGCTCAATGTCCCCAGGGCGCCGCCATTTTACCGCCGCGGCCGCGATTTCTCCGGAGCTCCCGGCGGTGTCAGGGACATCATCTCAGCCGCCCCTCCAGGCTCATCGGGTGCTTCTCGTGAGCGCTGCGGCAGCGGGGGTGTTTGCGGTGGGTTGCAAGTGGATTAGGGCATATTTGTAGAAGTATGTTGCGGGCTGCTGAGCGGAGCGCTAAGGAAGTGCTGCCGCCATCTTGGACAGCTTGGCCACGCCCCACCGAGCCATGCCACATGTTAAGGAGAGTTTAGTGACAGTGACACAAGTCTATTAAAAGATATTGTCTTTTCATTGGGGAAACTGTATTGTCTTTTTAAATGGTGCTGCTAGGAGGGTGAATACTGATAGAATACACTCTTTTAAGTGTATGAAAAGTAGCTAAATGTTTATAAGGAACAAAAAGGGCCTCTGGTCAGAGGCATCTTTGAGCATCAATGAACTAAAAACTTCCAAACAATAAAGGGCGAGGTTACAGGTAGTGGGAATGCACTAATGGGCTCTATTCCCACTCAGCATCATCATTCAAACCTGTCAGGTACATGGATAGTTTAAATGCTGATCACTGATCTTTAGTATACAACGTGTGAGATCCTGATCACTCATCTCTCCTTCATTTCACATTTACAATTACAGTTAATTTAAGAACATTCTCTGAGTCAACATCTCTACGAAAATGTGTTAAAGGTTTAGGGCCAGATACATCAAACATTTTGCTCCTCACAAACGGGCCGAATCACAGAATCGGCCCGTTTGCGATCGCAAAAAATGCATTTCCGATGCAGCAAACCCAATTTTGCGATTCGGTAACCTGTTACTGAATCGCAAAATGGGTTTGTGATTCACTATTTGGAAGGGGCGTGTTTAGGGCATACCTTCCAAATAGCGCATCCTAACGGTATGCATGAATGTTTTGTGACCGTGAATGCGGTTGCAAAACATTTGCATTTTACCACCTACTTCAAGTAGGTGGTAACCCATTGGCAAATGGGAAGGGGTCCCGCAGGGACCCTTCCCCTTTGTGAATGTTAATAAAATCATTTTTTAAGAGCAGACAGTGGTTCCACGGGCCACTGCCTGCTCTTAAAAAATGAAAAGAAAAGGTTTTTTTTTTTTTTTTAAACGCATCCTGTTTTCCTTTAGGTAAAACGGGCTGCAGGCCACCATTCTCGTGATTTTTGCGATTCCTAAGGGGTCGCAAGTGCGACCTACCTCATTAATATTCATGAGGTAGGTCATTTGCGATCCCTAAGGCATCGCTAAAAGTGTTAAACACACTTTCATGCATTCCGTTTTGCGATTTCCTAATTGCGAATTACAAAGATTCGCAATTAGGAAACCGCAAAACAGGGCCTTCATAGATCTGGCCCTTAGTTATTTATTTGGCACAGAGGATGCTGCTCTTTTGTTTCAGGATACAAACTTTAACTTTCCTCATGGTCATTCACATACAGCTGAGACATGCAAGTATATAAATTACTTTGTTGCTATTGCACATCTTGTTTATCCTTTGTTTCCTAGGAGTGTTTAAATCTAGATCAATTCTCTTGCATGACTCAGTATATGTAGATCAGAGCCACTGGAATTATGAAGCAGGGGAGGTCCAAATTATATGGCAGTGTTGACTAGTTTACGCAGCAAGAAAATGCATAATATGCAGCATAATGCAGGACATGTGTGTTGGTATTACCTCTTTATTTTGGCTTTTTACACAAGGTAACACTTTCTGGCCAAAGGTTTCACCTCGTTAATACCACTTTAACAACCAAATACAGAAATAAGCAACAGAAAGTTGACCAGTCAACCTTTGTGAAGGGCCTCCGCAGCACATGTTGCCTCAATGTTAGAAAATTTTGATCTGTTTGAGCTAGAACCAATTTTTTGTGCTGAAATCTGCAGATTATGCAGTAGATGATGGATTATGTTGCAAATGCAGTAAATCCATATCTATACCGAGAACACTGCAGCCACAAAATGGCATAATTCCAGTGTCCTTGGTTTATATGCATTCCATGCTCTATCCTGTTAAAGATCCAACAGTGTCTTTTGATTTAGGTTCATTATTGTTATTTGGGCGCAAGTATGCATTATACACCCCATTGTGTGGTAACACATATGAGCCTATTGTCGTATGGCATTAGGTGTGCCTCTAGAAGGGCATCTCAGTCATTATTCTGTGCCCTTTCCTTTGCTACCATAATAATTTATTTGGGCAGTGTCTTGCTGGGAGTTTCTTCATTAATATCTCTTTTTGCAACTCAAAAGCAGTGATGTCTGAGTAATTAAGGCTGATGCATAAAAATTGGCCTACTGGTAGGTTTTCTCAGAGCGCTCTCAGGTGATGATTTTCCAATCTGAGCAGTGAATTATTGTCAGTTGGCTTAGTCTAAACTTCACTGTGTAGTCTCCAATGGTTAGCGATTAACAGTAGGTCAAGCAAGGCCAATTATTTTTTGACTATCCGAGTGTGAAATGCAAATGGGCATCCTCATTGTTTGGCAAACCCATAAAGGAAACAGCCTTCTGTTCAGTTCCAGACCAGATGATGTAAATGTCGTCAATGTAAGAAAACCTTTGAGTGGTCCTTGAATGAAGTGGTCTTGAAAAACATCACCTGTGAATCAAACATGTGCAGATACAGATTCACCAGGCTTGGTACAAAGGAACTGCCCATTGAGGTGCCGCCCACTTAATGCTAGAAATCTTCAGGAAATTTGAAAAAGTTATTTCTAAAGAGTAATTCTGTGCAATCAATAACAAAACTGATGAGTGCCAGGTTGGACCGTCAGTATATTTTATAATCTCCTATAGCTTGTAAGGTGACCTTTTAGGGGGATGTTGGTGCACAGGGCCTCAACATCAATCTAAAGAGTACATCATTGGTTTCTTTTAAGAATGCCAGCATCTTCTCTACCTCAGGATGTAAAACATAATCACAAAAATTGTGTTTGGAGCTATAAAATTTAACATATACCCAACAACAATCAATCTCCCTGGAGGTTTTTTCCTCTGGGATTTTGGCTACATATAAATATAGCAAGTGTTGGGTTTGTCAGCAATCGATAACTCTTTTCCTTGATTGAAAATCCACCTATCTTTCGTTCCTCAACTTGAGATGCTACCTGCATTTTTATAGCCTCAGTAGGATCTAGAGTAGGCTTTGTTAAACACTTTTCACATGATAGTAGTCGCAGGCATTCATATTGGTATGTAGTTTTGTCACGGCGCCTCCTCATTCTGCTTATTTGATAATTGGAGTATCTCTATTGGTTAGTGTTCACAGAACTTCTATTCTTATGCAGGTTATCAAGCTGTCCCTTCTGGACACATTAAAAACCTTCCAGATCTGTTAGCACAGCTTTCTCAAAAGTTTGGGGTGGTAGAGTTGGTAGATAAACTGAAGTTAGATGTTTTCTTTCATTCAGTCTCACCGAGGGATGGGGATGACTATTGTTATTGTATGTCAAAGAAAATGTGTAATCATATTAGCCTAATGAACTGGTGTAGTACTGTACTAAGTTGAAATGGATCATGTCTGTGGGGGTTGGGGGCTACAAAATCTAACTGAGTACTCTTCTCTTAATGTCTGTCAGTGGGGTTTTAAGGAGGTTAACCACTAAGTCTACTTCGAGTTCTGTTGAAATCCTCTTGCCCAGCTCCTCATTAAATATGGTGAGCTTTCCATCCATAGTTCTGCTCGATGGATAATTTTCTGAGCAGAATTGTCCCTGTTGATGTTGTACCACTAAAGTACTTATACCTTTTTTCCAACCACTAAATTCTTTTAATTTCAAGTGAAGGTCTAGTTAGTGGGAGCTTGTTTCCACTTCTGACCTTTCTTTTTCAGTTCTGATTCTGTGGCCTAGTTTAAAAGTTAAAGTTTGTTTTTTAATACCAAATCGACGAAGCTGGAGTTTGTTTTTGAAAAACAAATGTTAATGACCCTGATGTGCAAAGGGTATTGTGGTCATTGTTTAATGTCTCTGCGAGGCATGGCAGTCCCAGGCAAGGAAATCTATTAAAGGTCACTCAGCCCTAAAGAGCACAGAATTACTGTCCCTATATCCAAACAGACCTGTGAAGGTTTTACCCCTATGTGAAAGGTTTCTACCAGTGAAGCCAGCTGACCCTTCACCGGTAGAAAGGCTGTAGTTGCCCCACCTCTCAATGGGCTGGGGAACCACAAGTTTAGCAGGGTTGGTTACCTTATAATATATTGTGGTTCACCCATTTTGCCATATTATAATTGCGCCTATACGTTTTTTTATGCTATTTCCTTTAGGTAAAATTTCACCTTGCACAGCAACAGATGTTTGTTTCACGGTGCTTATTAACAAGATTAGCTAATTCCTGGTACACTTCCCTGCTTTATCGACCTGTCCTTCCTGAATGATGACAAAATGTGTAGTTATTTGGCAACCATCAGTCCACATGGTGCTGATTTCCTTCTCAGATATTTAGTCACCATAGCCCAGTGAAGGACTATCAAAAATTGATTATTTTCAGGGAAGACAAGGTTTCCTATTCATCTGTGCGGCTAAGCAGCTGGGTTATGTTTGTACCTGCCAAAAAAGAAGAAACACCCTATATGGTTTCTACCATGTCACTGGTAAACAAAAGGCCATTTTCAGTGAACACACTGTCTGATAAGATGAGAGACAAATGCCCAAAAATAGTCCATGTACGGGGAACTGGAACATCGAGTAATCAAGTCTAGGATGCAAATACTCCGTGACCATGTGGAAATTATTGTCCACCTCAGTTGAACTGTTATCTGCCGCTCTATCAATCCATAACTAGCAAGAGGCAGTGAGAGGAATGTTAAGTCTACAATACATCCTTTTTAAACCTATGGTATGACAAAGAAAGACTGCTGTAGATCTCTAACAGACACAGAATATTGTACGGTTCACCAAGGTCTTCTTCAAAAGAACACAAGAGCCCGTATATGTAAATGGGGTATTTTTATTGTTTGCCCCGGGCGCACCTTTTATTATGGTACCCTGTAGCCAGGCATTTCAGAGACCATCACAACAGTGACCCGAATCTTATGACCTACAGTGCTATGGAAAGTGGAATCAAAACTTCACGTGGGGGAGATAGAGAAAGAGCACTGCATCAACTTGAATGCAAATACATTCATAGAATAGGCACCATGGAGCCGATTGGTTTGAATACGGATGAAGAGATGTATACTTATTTATGAAGTATATTGAAGAATGTACATTATTGCCTCAATTGTTTTTAGATGTTTTTAGAGATTTTTACTGCATAAAAATGCTTGATTATTCACTTCCAAAAGTACTGATGCATGTATTTGTTTATTTGTTTGTAGTTATGCACACAGGAGTGTGGATCCAAAATTGATCTTCAGCAGCTTGAAACACGAAAGAGCTAAGATGTCTTAATCTAGGAAAGTGATCTTAGATCAGATTTTTTGGTTTTTCCATATTTTTTCTGAATTTTTGTTACAGTGCTTGTGGTCATAAATCTCTGTAGAAGAGAATATCAGTTTTGTTTCACATAAGTAGGTCAGCCCAGTGGGGCACAATTGGAGGTTCAATCTCATTGCCCAATACATGTAGTTATACAATGACCACTAAAATAAATAATGTTGCAACTGATGTTGTGGGTGTGAGTAATCTAAAAGGTATCCTGGCCCAATGGGGCCTAATCCGACAGGCTTCATCTGCCCAATGGGGCGTAATGGACATACTCAGTGGTTATCACAATGCTGAGTTGAACACTGTTACGTAAACCTAAGGCGGCAAAAAATATTGTGCATTTTAGGTCACGCAATGTAACATTGTTATATAAAATCACTTGTTTAATATTTATAGTTTTACATTGGCCACAATGACGAGCAATGATGCATGTGACGATGTTTATGTTATTAAGATTTATAGTACACGCATGTACCAATATGTATGTCACAAACAGGGAAGTGCGGTTTTTCCACCTTTAATGTTTATGAAGGGACCTGTAAATAGTGAGTGTTGAGTATGCGTTTGTAGCGGAAGTCGGTGCAATTAAATACACTTGAGCGGACATTCTACTGGCACCCCCAGCGTTCTGGTTGCACGCCAGCCTTACGCGACTGGAGATATATATATCACCCTATTAACCCATAATCCCTAAACCCTTAAATTACTCTTACCACCCAAAAAGCCAAATCCACACTAAACTCTAAAAAATACCCTTGCCACCCAAAAAGCCAAGCCCACCCTAAACCCCCAAATTACCCTTGCCACCCAAAAACCCATACCCACCGTAAGCCCTAAAATTACCCTTAACACCCAAATTCCTATGCCCACCCTAAACCCTAAAAAAAACCTTGCCACCCAAAATCCCACACCCAACCTAAATCATAAAATTACCCTTGCCACCCAAAATCCCATACCCACCCTAAAAATACCCTAACCACCCAAAAACCGAAACCCATCCTGAACCTTAAAATTACCCTTGCCACCCAAAAACCCATGCCCACCCTAAACCCTAAAAATACCCTTACCGCCCAAAAACCCATACACACCCTAAACCCGAAAATATCCCTTGTGACCCAAAAACCCATACCCACCCAAAACCCTAAAAATGCCCTTGCCACCCGAAAACCCATACAAACCCTAAATCCTAAAAATACCTTTGCCATCACAAAGCCTATACCCACCCTAAACCCTAAAAATGCCCTTGCCACTCAAAAACCGATACCCACCCTAAACCCTAAAATTGCCCTTGCCACCCAAAAATCCATTCCAACCCTAAAACCTAAAATACACTTAATACTTGCCTGCAAAATGCTTACATTTAAATGTACATTTTTTACCAGGCATATGCCTCTACCATGCCTTCACAAGGAAATTCATTGTAAAGGCATCCGTGGTAATGGCATACTCGTGTTAAAAAATTCCCTTGAAAAAACAGTAGTGGTAAAGACTGTTTCATGGTAAAGCCTTCATTGTAAAGCCATTCGTAGTTTTGCTGACGTTGTAAACGATGTTCCCAAGTGATATTTCTCTGTAGGTTTGGCGCTTTCCTCCTCTCTCCTGTCACGCAGTACAGCACAGCTACTTTGGGTGCTGTTCTGTGTTGTATGGCAGGGTCGTAAATCTGGCCCTATATATTTTGGGTATTGTGAAGAACATAAACAACATGAAATTAATTGAATAAACCTGTTGCCAAAGTAAACCTATATAATGATCCACCCTTGGCTAATTAACCTGGAAGAAAAATTAACAGTACAATTAATTAACAATTTGGATCAGTAGGAAGATTTGAATGCAGTGGACCTATGTTTGGAGCTAATTTAAACATTTCCATACTAATGATCAATTATTGTTATAACTTTGTATTAGGTCTGGTCATGTGATAGTCTTTGCTTCTCCAACGAGTAGCTCGGGAGCTACTGGTAGCTCTCCAGCTACCTGTGAGTAGCTCTCCTGTGTGCAGTAAGCCTACTAAATTAGAAGCTTTTACTTGGTTAAGTTAATATATGTATACCAAAACTGTGCGCACTGTTGACAAAAATGTGTGTTTTTCAGAACCATAAGCTGATGTGTGGAAAAAATGGCTGAATTTCCAAAATATATTTAAAGCTGATATTTGAGTGATAAACCATGTGGCATTGGGGAAACCTATTACTAATATCATTACGTTGGTGCCAGGGGCATTGCAGCTATGGTTGTAATGTACTGCCCATATAAAGGCATTTGAAATTGACAAAACCATATATATTATTGCTGTGAACACTGCCTGATGTACTGAAGTGATCACTTCTAGTAATCTTTCATATAGTGGCCACTAATGTAATTGTCTGATGTGGTCACTGGTATTGTAACAATACTAGTATTTGTAGCTTGGGGTGGTTTTCATTGAACATAAGTAGCTCTCACTGCAGAAAAGGTTGGAGACCACTCACTTTGGACCATGTTATAGCCTTATAGCCCGCTGCTGAGGGCTATACCGGCTGTTAAAGGCCCTGATCCCGAGTTATAGGCCCGAGCCGCAGGCGAGGGCCTATTACGAGGGAGAGGGCCTTTAACAACCGGTATAGCCTGAGGCAGAAGGGCTATAAGGCTATTAGAACATTCCACTCACTAAGGGTAGAATGTTCTAAATTAAAAATGGAGAAACAAAAAGACAATCATTGGAATGTTGGAGCGCTGGGCTTATACCAGCCATTATAAGCCCAGAGCAACTCCATTGTCTTCAATGGAGCTCCCAACATTCCAATGTTCTAATTTGTCTTACTGCATTCTGGTTTTGTGGAGGTGATAGAAAAGGCCTCTTAGGCTAAAATACTGTGGGCAAAAGTGAACTAAACATTCAGAGACAACAAAGGAAGCTACTACAAGTGGGGGTGGCTATAATTACATCTGTCCCAACTTGACTTCATCACTCAACCTGTCATGTGTGTGTGTAGTTTAAATGTCAATGTTGTTCTTTAGTAATCAAAGTGTGAGTTGTTGATGACTCACCCATCCTTCCAGTAGCGAGTTCATTTCCGCCCAATGTTGCAAAAATGTTAATTCCTCAGTAAGCACCACCATTATAGGCGGCAGCGTGTCTGGATTATGAAATAACATTTCGGAAGAAACCACAAGCAGTACTAACCTTACCTTGTGTTGTCTGATTGAACACCACATGTTGATGCTTCATAGCGTATGCATGGTGTGTGTGTGGGGGGGTGGGTGGGGTTTTATCTGCACAAGGAGGGATACTGATCATCTTTAACATGATAAATAGTAATTAATATGGAAAGTGTTTACTTAGCTCCCTAGCCTGGGAACTAGGTCAGCTGCATTAAAAATTTCCGAATTTTTCTTCCAGGCAAATACGGTAACATTATGCCTATTTACTCTGACAACAGATATATTCAATTCACTTAATTTGGTTTGCCTTGTTTACTGCCCTATACATTTTAGCTCCAAAGAGGCCTGCAACCAGCACACTAGGGCTTTTTGAAATCTGTGTGTGCCAGAAATGGATGTTTCTGTTTTGACAAGGGCCTGTCCTAACAGAAGCAATTATCAAAGCAGGGAAAGTCATATATACATCCCTAGAAGCAAGCAAAAAAATATCACCTCAAAACCAAAACGTAAGGACTGTGTTGATATGAGCAGTCATACTGTCATGGGTGAGCTAATTTGCTAATTTCCTTGATTTGGGGACTATAGCCCCTGGACATGACTCCTCAGCATTGCCATTCTACTTAGCTGCAGATAGGAAATAAATGTAATTCTAAGTCCTGGCGATAGTGTACATTGCTGTCTGAAAAAGGAGGCTGCTCCATATGTCCTTCCTTCTGTGTTGTGCACCACCTCAGCCCCCAGAGTTAAAAGGTTAACATGGCTCCCGGAAATGTATAAGCCTCTGTCCTATGAAACGGTCATTTACAACTTAATGGACAAAGCAGATACTTTTCTTCTCACGTGGTCTCCTTTCTGCAGGATGCCCCTCCAATTCGCCATGACTCTTGGTTCTGTCTCGTCATTGTCACTGCACTCCTCCCCCCAGCATTAGTATACTTGGGCTTTGCCTGAATGATCAATTTCCCTGCCCTCTCTACCCTGTTTTTTTAGTTTAGTTTAGTTTTCTTTTCTTCTGTCCATCTGTGGCTTATTTTCACACTTCTTTTCCATCTTTTTTCTTCCTTTCTCATTTTTTAGTAACATTTGGTATTGGTACATGTATCGCAAACAGCATTTGTATCTTACTATGGATTTATGCTGGCCTTGCATGTCATTGAATTTGCTGATAATTCTTTTTTGGTACTTAATTTATGTCGATAAAATAATAGATCAACAAAAAAAAAGGATACAATTGGTGGACACTATTTGGCAGTCAATTTGATTTCAGAAAGTTCTTAAGGCTGAGCTTTTCCACATAGCCTTTGTGTAGGATCGTAGTAATGTGTCTATTAACCTATTTCTGCTTGTTTGTAACATTCCAGGTTGAGATGGCCCACATGCCCCTAAAAAGTCCTTGGGATGAAACAAAAAAAGTTTGTTGGGGCAGTCATCCACGGGACCTCTGCAAGCTCTCAAACTTAAACAAAAATATTTTTAAACACAGCCCAGTTTCCTTATAGGAAACCAGGGTGCAATTTAAAAAAAAAAAAGTGCTTTATTTAAATGTATTCCCACACATTGCGCTCTGCTAAACCCTGCAAGGCACTATCTCTGTGATGACATCCAGTCATAGTGAGTCACAATTTCCAATCTACCTCATGAATATTGATGAGGTAATTCGAATGCAACCCTCTACAATTTGTAATTTTGTGAACCTCCCTATTAGTACATAGGTCTGTTCTCAAAGTTCTACATTGGTGGCAAAAACACAGGTCGCAAATTGAGATCAGCATTTTGTGACCAGTGTGTTTAGTACATATAGCCTTGCGTTTTACACCAAAATTCAAAACCACGTATAAGATAGTTGAGAGGGAAGCAAAGGAACTTCAAAGTGACGAGGACAAGCACTGCACAAGAAACCGACCAGAGACTATAGCAACGTCATCTTCTCTCAAAATTCTGCATATCGGTGTCAAGAAATAGTCTCAGCTCAGAACAGTTCACAACAGTTATTCAGAACAGTCACCGATATGGTAAACCCTAATGACACTTCTCTTTTCACTCTACCCATAGTGTAGTTGTGCAGCTAGTTATCATTTCATATCCAGGACAAAATTAAAAGAATCTATTTCAATCTTAAAACTCACCAACTGCAGGTTTGGAAACTTCCCAAAATACCATTTCTAGCCAGTGTTTCTAATGGCCTAAGGGCAATTTTGGGTGAGCTGATGGAGACTTCGATTCAGCTAGACCAATCCAGTCAAACTTTACTAACATATGGTCAGACTCTTTCCCTCCTTATAATCAGAGCTAGTAAATAGACTTCCTGGTAAGAGTTGCTTGACTCTCTTTCGCGAATAAGTCCAAATTCACCTAATTGGTCAAGAAGCCTTGCCGCGTCTGACCCAGCCATCAGATCACAGGCCAATGGCATGACTATATAGGCATATCGAGACAACCAGCAGAGGGAATAGGACACACAAATGTTGAAGGCTCCGCAATAGAAACAATCATTGGCAAAGCAAATTGGTCTAGCTATTTGCTCGATAAAATTGCTTCTTCAATGATCAGCCCACTTTGAGTGGATAAATGAGTGAATGTGAGAATGCATAAATGCATTGGTAACCACCATTATGCCATGGATGTTCACATTATGCATATACATGGCAGTTGCTATCCCTATTATCTGCACATCCAACAACGCATGCATTCAAAGAAGGAAGTGTAGCTCATGGAAAACACTCAGTGAGTGCAAACGACCAAGACATTAACTTCCTATAACAAATATGTGCATACATAATTGCCAGAGGCACTCCTGTCTAAATTAAACTCATGACCGTACCTTCCATCGAAGGCTTATTATGTATTGTATTGCATTATACTTTATTGATCTTTAAATGGCACTTTCCATGCCCTTGTAAGGCCTAAAGTGCTTATGGCTTTTAAGAATGGCAAAAAGAATCACGGTTGAAGCCCTAACTGTAAGAAAATGCCTCTTTTCTTATGGTCAGCCCCAAGTTTTTCGTATAATGCTGCTAGTTTTTTGACTCTCAAAGTGCACTGAGGCCTGCTGATCAGACCTCAGTACCAGTTCACTGACCATAAAGTGTATGTCAAATTGGCTGTACCCAATTGGAAATGCCTAATTTACCTGTAAGTCCCTACTATATGGTACCCTGGTAATCATGGCATGTAAGTTAGAGTGGTACTCCAGGGATTGAAGCACTGATTGTGCCACACTAGGGGGTCCCCCATATAAAATGAGCCCCCTCAGTCCGCCACTGCAGACTGGTAGAGCAGTCCTGCACTGCTATCCCGACTTTGCCATTGAAATCAATGGCAAAGTCACTACTTCCACTGTACATCTGTGTAAGTCACCCCTCTGGCAGACCTATCGAGTCCTAAGGCAGGGTGCAACATATGACATGGGCATTGGGCAGGACATGCATTTTACATGTCCTGACAGCAAACACGTTAAACCATCGTTTTTACTGTGGAAAGAATTGGTTGCTCAATTGGCAATTACAGGATTCAGCTGTGCTAACTACTGAACAGTGCACCCAAAGTGGGCACACAAGAGAATCAAACAACTTCTTTCATTAAGCTCAACTTGTATCTCAAGTCGAAATTAATGTAACTTGTTGTAGTGTGCAGCTTTTACAAAGCTGCCAGTCTGTTGCCTTTAAAACTCCTGTGCCTGTGGGTAACCTGATGACTATGATTGGGTATGCAGTGTAAAAAGTAGTGATGTAAGCCAATTGTTGGTGGGAGTTCCTAAAATAGTGCTCTTGGGTAATAGTGCCTTAGTGGGGGTGGTAGTATAGTGGAGGAAGGTTGGAGCAAAGTGGAAGTCTTTGGAAGTGTGATATTGGTGGATGGTACTGCAATTCCGTTGGGTGGTAGATCAGTGGAGGGGCTACAGTGACACAGTGTGGTTGTGACCGCCTGAATCAATTAGGTCATTTTGTGATGGGGGATGGTAACTGCATGGTGTATGTGTTTGGTAGTGTGCAGTTTCAATCCTGTGAGATGGTAGTGCATTAGCTGTGGGGTGCTTGTGTGATTGCTATTTGTGGTAGCAAGATACTTTAAAGTGAAGTGAAGCACTATAGTAGTGGTGTGTGGCAGTGGCAGGGTGCTGGGTGGTAGTGTGTTGCTGTGAAGTACTTTGTTATGATGGGAAGATGGTAGTACACTGGTGAGTTTTTGCATGATCTTAGGGTGTGGGAGTAGGTACTGCTGAGGTGGCAGTATGGTAATAAAGGGTTGGTATTGTGGTACTATCGGATGGAATTGTGTTGCCCTTGGGTGGTGACACAGTACAAAGTTGGTAATGACATGGTAGGGTTGGTACCCTTGTGAGATGCAGTGACTGTATGGTGGCCTAAATGTGACGAAAAGTGTGATAATTCATTGCAGTTTTGAGATTTAATATAGTCCCTGTGAATGTCTTATTGATTGCAACAGAAGCACTCCGGGCAGAGCGATACACCCAATAGTCAATATCAAGTGGCTAGAAAAGAATAATCATATAAAGTGCCCTTGTAGAACAATAACAACATTAGCTCTGGCAAGCTGTCTGTAGCCAGAACTACAACTGAATAACATATCCTACCATCAATAAAACAAATGTTGATAGGAAGAATGCTTGAAAAAAGTCTAACCACTGGCAATCGTTTGGGGTACCATTCCAACCCATTGATTTTCGCTCACTGTGCCACTCTAGACAAAGGCCAGTGTTATGCAGAACAACTCCTCCTGGGAGCAGTTCATCTTAAACTGCCAGATGAAGTCCCCTCCAGAAGGAAACACAAGCAATCTCAGACTGGTTTCGGCATGTTAGGCCTCATCAGTGAGGCATAGCTTGGAACCTATGGGAGAGATAGCAAAAGACCTATGTCTGGGCTACTCTGGACCACTTAGGGCGTAACATCAATCACACAAGAGCTGATGGGTGGAATGGTTGCAAATAGTCTAACTGCTGACAATTGCATGAGGTACCATTCCAATCCGTTGTTTTTCGCTGACTTGGACACTCTAGACAAAGGCTCTCCTTATGCAAGCTAATACTGACCCTGCTCCTCATGGGAAAAGTCCATCCCGTACAGCCAGACAAATCCCCTTCAGAAGAGAACACAAGCAACCCCAGACTGGTTTGGGTCTTGTTAAGCCTCATCAGTGAGGTATATAATGTGGATCCTATGGTACAGTGAGCCACATCTGGGCATACCTTCCTTCTCCTTTTGTGTGACTGATGTTACGCCCTGGTGGTAATTGAGAGTCTCCTTCTCAATAGTACTTTAGACTTTACGATACTAGTATATTTTGTGACGGATTTTGCTAGGCTAGACTTAATGAAAATCATTTTGAAAATTGAAGGAGCTATCACCAAATTCTATGGGCAACACAGTTGCTGAATTTGGCATGCCTGTATTTCCATCTTTTTTAGACTGAAATTGTGTATTCAGATGGGAAGCCTGTCAAAACCAACTTGCAACGTTGGCAGAGATAATTAGGCGATATCCTCATCACTTTGACCTTTGTCAGGTGGTTGAATGAACAAAACCCTTACCTCAAATTTACATGCACCTCATTGTTTTTAGCAACAGAGTAGGGATCTACGGGTCCTGAAGAAGGTCTTAGACCTCATAAGGGACTATGAATTTTAGTGAAAACATGTTGACCAGTGGATGTTGGGACCAATTATGATTCGTGAACATTCAATTTGGGCTTTAGGGTTAATCTTATGGGAGGTAAGCTTAATGAAGTGCAGGTGGGCAGCCTCCAGGCAATTTTACTTTCCAATTATAGGATTCTGTTTCATGTTATTCAATTCTCTACTAAAAAGATTGCTGCAAAGAGCTCCTATCATCAGGTATTGACTTTGTCTGAAGGAAAAGCAAACCCAATGATGAAGCATGCCACCTTCATGATGAAGGGTCTTAGCATACGATAAATAATCATACCCAATGGAGTTAGAAACGTTTTTTCTCCTCTTTTCAAACATAAATGCGGTGTGCTTGTCAGGTTGTCAGAGGTCTCATGTATCTTATGGACATATTCAGGTGTATATCAGGGAAGATATACAATAGACCTTAAAATACCTTTCATTCTCTCCTCGGTCTATTAGTGTCTTTAGGGTGATCCTTGTTGGAGACAGTGAAGCACTTTACATACAGAAATACATTCTAATAGACTGGAATATACAACAGAGAGAATTCAATGGGAGTATCCCGGATAAAGTAGGATGAAAAGATAAGTATGAGGCAGTGATTAATTTGTATAGAAAAGAGTACCGGTGCCCAAAGCCCTGCTCAGAAGCCCCGGGCAGGAGCAATTAAACATCACTGTGCCGAATACCAAGGCTGAGTAGTTTTAAATCCACCTCTTGCCTCTTTAATTCACTCCCAGACACTCCTTGTCCAATTATCTCATTCTTGCAGGTTCCTGCTTTGTCCTGGCTATTTCATTTCTCTTTTTCTCCATCTCTTCCGATCTTAATGTTTTCCCTCTCTTGCGCTTGGAAAACATCTGATGCAGAAAAATAAGTGCCAATGCCCCCCACCGGCAACCCCCAGCTCAAATTAAACACTGGTATGAGGATGGTGTTGAGAAGGTGAGTTTTTTTCCTTCTGAAATAGCAGTAAGGAAGAGCCTATCTAACATTCCTGTGATGGCCTTGCAGATTCTAAGGCTTGGTAGGAAAAGGATTGGGAAGATAGATAGTACCAGGCCACACCATCCTCAAAACTAGTTGCATTATTTACAAAACCATCATGACCTGCACCCCAACCTCTGGGCACAGCCACAACACCATAAGACTGGGGACAAAGTGTACAATAGAAAAAGCAAGTCTTCATGGCTTCCCCATCGATGGACACAGGATCTGGAATAACATCCCCGCATCCATCAGGAATACGCCAACCATGCTCCAATATAGAATGAGCTGAAGTCACACCTTTTTAAAGAACATCATGAGGATAACCCTGAAGTCTCTATTGCCTGTGTCTTTGCCTTGGCCCTGGACAGCATTCCACTGCCATTGACTAGGTTCATGCTATACAAAAACCATATACATACATACAAACTTCATGTCATTTTTTTAAAGAGGGGGTGGCATTTACTACTGGTGTGCCATTGTATGAAGTGTGGATTGTACCATTGACGGGATATAGATCTGTTGACATGCCCTGCACAGCCATACATGAGGTCTTACCGGGGTCAGAGGCCTCCATGCGTGTCACAGTTCAGCAGTTATAGACTGCTGTGCATTTACATTGAAGTTAACGAAGACCCTACGTGCTGTTTCAGTAACGGGGGAGAAAATGAAATGTAGAAAATTAAATACACGGTCACGAGCTGGCCATCATGACCAGGCTGAGCAGACTGCAACTTTCACAGGAGTGGTGGGGGGTGAAGGCAATTCTGTACGAACGACGCCATTTGACAGGTGCATCAATTATGAATATTGATCAATTTTGCTATAATCTGTACCGATCCCTCCACAGAAACCAAGCAAAGTGTGACTGTGCAGTTGTATGTCTAGGGTTGCGTCAGCGGTAGAAGAGTTGTGTGGGCAGGACCCTAAACTGCATAGAATCAGCGCCAGCTTTCTTCTTGTGGGGTATGTCCAAAGATTGTTAGTTCGAGAACTCCCCCTTAATTTTGGAATGTTAATATACGTTACACTGACACTGCGACAAGACAAGGAAATGAAGGGTTGTCATGAGACCCCAAAATACCCCATTTAGGTCCAGATGGCACACTCCTTTCTCTCAACCAGAGCCAAGGCCTGCATGCCACATACCAGGCTCACCGCCTGCTTCAGAGCGCCCCCTGAGGGCGAGAGACTAGGAATGCTCTGAGGGCATAAGTGTGGTTTCTAGAGTGATGCATAGCGCCAGTACGTAAGCATTTAAAACAATGCGGCTGTCCGAGGCCCCCGCAGGGGGCCACTAAAGAGGGCAGCCATCTAGTGCCAGCTGGGCACCCCACACCCCCGTAGGGGCAGGGACTCAGGGAGGAGTCCCCCAAGCCTGGTCGCAGCGCGATAGGCGAGAATCACGTCCGGGGCGCGAGGACAGGGGGAGGGGTATATAGGCCTCCCCCCACCATCTTGTCGTCCTCTTTCGCGCGCCCGGACACGCCGTCTCAGCCACGCCGTCTTTGTGGTCTTTACAGCGCGGAGCGTCGTTTTCGTGGGATCGTATCGTGCCGATCCAGGGTTGCGTTGTGAGGTGAGGTTGTCCCTCCCTTCTTTAGGCACTGCCTGCTGCGGTCCGAGCTTGTGGAGTTCTTAGGGCTCCGTGGAGGTATTGTCTGGGCCGAGCGAAGGCCCGCGGGGTCGTGCTGGCCGCAGCATGGGTTGTGCTGGGGGGGGGGTGCGGTAAGCTGGGGGCGACCGCTTTAGAACTGCCCCCGAAATTGAAATCCCCGGGACTTCCTCCACCGCCTTGGGCTTCGATATGACTCTCTGCACTCCGGTGTGGCTGGGAGCTCTTAGAGGCGGCAGACTCCATGTTTATTGTATATGGCGTCAGCGGGGGCCCACGAGGGTTGTCGGACACGCCATCCAGGACGCCGTCGTTCGTGGTCTGGCGTCCGGTTTTGTACCCGTGAGTGTGTTGGCGCTGTTTCCCAGCCACGCCGTCGGACACGCCGTCTGCAGGTCGGCTCTTGGTTCCGCGTCGTGTCAAGTTCTCTGGTTGGAGGCAGAGTCGGGGTTTTGCGGTGAGTCTGTGCCCTTTGGGGCAGTTCCTCTCGTCTCCTTAGACGATCTTTTGGGGATAGATGCTCCTGCCCCCCAGGCGTTCCAATTCAGCGCTCATTGTGTTGGTGGTTGCTTGGGCGGGAGATTGGTTCCCGCCGGTAGAACAATTTTGTCGGGGCTGCGGGATCTTGTAAAAGCCTCTTTGGCTCTGGACATGCCGTCGGTGTCCATGGGTGCCACCTTTGCTGTGCTGCGTCGGGCCGTTTGCCAGGGAACAGTGTCTGATTTCTCGTGTGAGTCCTGGTCTACTAGGGTGTGCCTTTGGTGGCTCATTGGTTTATACCGGGAACATTGGTGGTGCGCAGCGAGGGGGAAGCTTTGAGCCCCTGTATTTAGGGGCAGCGCCATTTGTGCCAATTGGTCCTGCCCCGGGCAGCTACAAGGCAAGGTTCGAGAATTCTTGCATGGCGCTGTATAGTTTAAGCACTTCCTCAGCGGCACTTTGACAGGGGCTCACTCGGAGTGGCTCGTTGATTTGAACTGCAAGCATTTGGCTGTGTTGAGCGGGCGGTGCTATTTGGGCTTACCGGTCATGTCCAGGGAGTTTCGGAGGAGGTTGGGCCTGCGTTGCAGGGGGGGAACAGCACATGCGGTTCGGCACAAGTGCTGGCGATCCAGAGCGGGGTTTCGGCATTTGGCCTTTGCATCGCATGGCGTTGGATGGCAGGCTTGCACCTTGGCACTTTGATTTCATTGGGTTCTGCCCATGGGAGTTGCGTTCTGTTCCGCTGTTCGGCCGAGTCTGTCCCGAAAGAAGAAGATAGGTCTTGGAGGCCCTTGCAGTCCCCCATCATCACTGAGCTAGTGCATGTTGCCTGGGTGATTGCGAGACAGGGGTGTGTGGGTGCGAAACCCAACGCACATCTGAGCCCGTCCTCGTCCGAGAGTAGGTTGCGGTGGAGCAGAGGTGCGCATGCGACCAGGTGGATTTCATGGGTCCCTATCCCTCCCGGCAGAGGACCTGAGCAGTTCAGAATGTTCTTTTGCTGTTTCGCGGGCTACTCGTTCGGTATGGCCTTCCATACCATTGTTTCCACTGCCTCGGGGTGGTCACCCTGGTGGAGGGTCCCTATGTGACAGGGCATAGGGTGTATGGCCTTTGTTGATGCGTGCGCTGCACAAGTGGAGGCGCATGCTCTTGCGTGTGCGGCTTCCTTTCTAGCACTGGAAACTGCAGCTGTCGCACCCCCCAACCCCACGGCGCAAGGTGGCCGTGCGCTCCCCAATCTAGATTCATTTCAAACGCTGTGCAGTAGTCCTTGACACTCGATATTCGCCAGGGGGCACGAGGGGTACTGCAGGCGCTCCGTTTGGGACGCCACGGGAAGCTCTTGCACGGAGGATTTTGAGGTGCGGAACTGTAAATTGGTGAAATTTGCGGAGATAGCAGATTCGTGTGCATTGTGGCGGAATGGCAGCTGTGACCAGACGCGTCACGGGTCAGTAAAACGCCCCAGAGCCATGAGAGAGTTAGGATGCACTTTTGCCTTGTTTTGACCCTTTGGGCATGGCCGCCTGCACCAAAGCCGGCCGACCGAGAGCCTCCATTGGCTGAGTCTTGCAAGTGGACGGTGGTAAGAATTTACCCCGCGAGCATTCGGCTCCTCCGGGGGGGGGGGAATACACAGCACGCACGTTGCAAGGTCACGTGGTCCGGCTGAGCACGGTTCCCCCCCCACCCACACAGTGGCAAGGTGCTCAAAGGATCCAGCGCAGCTTCGGAGGGGTGCACGGCCTTGATGTATTTCCCCCCCCCTCCCCACGTGCACTATGTACAGGACCGAGCGTCATGGGGCCGGTGAGAGGCACTGGGCCCCTTTTTGGGGGTATTGCGGCCTAGGTTTGGCCGGTTTTTGCGCTGGGGAAGGTATCCCTAAGCCTTAAAGCGGCTGAGGCGCCTCCCTCCCCCCATTTCATATTTGTTTAGCTTGCGCATCGCTGGGAGGATGGGTCCCGTGGGGGTTGCCTTCCGGGCAATGCCCTGAGTGGGAGCTTTCATGTCAGTGGAGCTCTTGCTCGGCCCAGGGACTTGGACTGCACCGGTTCCTGACTTGTGTTGAGGAGGGGCGTTTCTGCGTGGTTGGCTCGCCCCTCGGGCTGGTCTCCTAGAGTAAGAGGGTGGTGTGCGGGGATGCCGTGTACCCCCTCTAGTTGTTGCGGTTGGGGGACTGGCGTAATTGCCCAGGCGGGTCCCGCGGGTCGGCGATTGAGGGACCTTCACTTTCCTGGTCGCTCTTGCGGTTCCGTTTCTCGACGCAGGAAAAACGTTTCTGGCCTTTCTCGCTCCGCGTGGCTAATTGCAAATTTTGTCTTCATTTGTGATGAGTGTGACGGCCAGAGCTCCGGACTTTGGCGTTTGAGAAGCAGGTTCGAGCAGGGGAGTATCCACAAATAAATGTCCTTTGCCAGCTTTGTTTGGTAGGCAGAGCGCCTTGCTTATTGACCTGCAGGTCTTTAGTTCGAACACATGCGAGCCTATATAAGGAAATGTGTTAAATTTAATTAAGTTATGCCTAACTTTTCAATGTTTTACCGCGAAGGAAATGTCGATCATTGTCTTGGTGTTGCAGCGGGGGACTGGAGCCGGTTTCAGGTGTAGTAGTTGTCTGTTTGGGCACCACATGCTTCGTGAGAGCGCAGGGTTTTGGGCGTTCACGGGGCCTTCGTTAGCTAAGGTTTTGTTAATCTCAACGAACTGGTCATCTAGCATAGAACCGTATTGCCATTCGTAACTATTACTAATAACTAATACTTGGGATGCATCCGGTTGGAGTAGCACTCCAGAAGCTTAACAATGGCTTCCTTTGCGCTGGCCGGGTTCTGCTGCATCCGTGTTTCATGTGAGGGCCTCTCTTGTGCGCATGGTGCGCTCACTCTGGCAGTTTAGCGCGGGCCAGTGTTGTCTTCTGACCCTCGCACAGGTCATGGTCGATATTCTTACAACTAAGCCATTAGTTGTTGTTTATTTACCTTATGCAACTAACAACCATTGAAAGTCAATAGTCCCGGCTTGCTGTAGGGGTCATGTTACAGTTGATTATATATCTGGACACAATGATGGAAGAGGCAGAACTATGCAGCACACCACGCTAAGCAAAGATGTTCAGCTTGGATGTTTTAATCCATTCATTACATCAACCACCCCCATCTTTTGAGAGACCCCTAGTTTTCATACCACTTAAACCCCGGGCTACAGAGGTCGACACAGTCAAATTGGAGGAAGGAGTGGTTCGGTTTTGTTCAGGGGTGTTTTCGTCTGCTGACCACATGAATCCTGGTTCACATTAATGTTGGGTGAATGCGAGGTGAACATAATGGCAAAGTTCGGATCTGTTTGTGGTGTGCCCATCTTGTATGAGACTAGAGGTCCGTTGGTCTAATGGGGGTATTACTGATACCGATATGTCTCCCTCTTCTTCAGTGTTTGATTTTGCTCGCAAGAAAGTGCCAGTGGCACGCTGGGAAACCTTAGCAAAGTCGGTATGGAATACATATGCTGGGTGAGGGACGCCAGCATGGCGGCACAGCACCCGTCAGTGCCGACGGACGGATGGGTCTGCAGGCTAGCACCCAATTGGTGTCGCGGGTGACCACGCAGTTGGTCATCATTTCTCTGCCCCCATCTTTTCATAGGGAAGAGATATGTGGGGCACCTAATTGCTCACAGCCTGGCCAGTAAGGTGGGCGCAAAGCGGGTTGTTACCCATTACATGTTTTAAATCAAATGCTTTGGGGCACTTGCAGCAGTGAGGGAGCTTCCTGAGGACATGAGGGTTAGTAGCACTCCCCTCCCCAGTCAGCAGAATGGCTGCAGGCTCGGGCAGGTCAGAGGGGTATTTCTGGGTGGTGCTTGTAGAAGGTCATGTGCCATTTAAAGGCTCGACGAAAGGGCAGGTTACTGCGAAGGTTGTTCCAAAGTTTTGGGGTCAAACTGGGTTGGAGCAGTAAAGTCAAAGCACAAACAGGCTACAATGTATTAAGGAACATTTGGCATTCCCAGTATTCAATAAAAGGGCAGGGATTGATACATATTGTCCCCTCCTGTTCCCACGGTCTGCTCCATGGCATACTAGCAGAAGTTCAGGAGGGCTAGACTTCACCTAGGGTGTTGACTGGCTTAATCGAGGGGCAAATCCAAAGGTTTCACATTTACTAACATGTGAAATTTTCAGCTGCAGTGCATAGTTAATTATATGCACAGTATTATTAAGTCAAATAAGAGATGTATTAACTAGTATGACCAGTGGACATTCTCACACCAAGGCATTTGGCAGCAGTGAGGGTTGCTAGGCTGTAAGGATATCAAGGTTGAATATGACTGCCAGGCATCAGTAGCACTGAGCGGCTTGCAGCCAGAGGCGGTAGCCGATGCAAGGGCAGCGGTTAGATTAGAGCCCTACTCAGAGGACCGCCTTAAGTGCTTGGAGGTCTGTTGGCATGGCCTTTCAAGGGAAGCCATTGTCGAGTGGGCTGCTCTGAGCAGGGCATTTGCAGGCGTAAGTAACAGTATCAGCTGCCAGTTCAAACGTGCATCTTTAACTAATTTACTCAGACAACTGGGACAGGAAGTAAGGCGGGCGGGATAACTCCTGCTTCTACCTGCATTGGCACATCCTGTCAGGAGTGACTGTCAAAGGGATGGCACGTATGCCAGGTAATGTTAGCACCCATCCACACCAAGCCGAGTGTTAAGGTCACCCCTGGGCCGCGTTACACAGCCCAGTATCAGGCCCTTGTGGGTCAGTGCCATGAATTACTGAAGTGAACTGAACAGGAGGCGTGACCGTGGGTTACGCTAGCAGAAGTTTGGGGAAGAGCTAAACTCCACCCATGGTCATGGTGTAGTCTTCAGTAAGTTTGGAGTTGTCACTCTTATTTGACCAGGGGTTCGATGCTACACGAGGGCATCGCTGCGCTGCGGCCAGAGCACTGTCTTTGTGTTTCCCAGAGGGGCAGCTAGTGAAGGCAAGGCTCTTCCCAAACCTGGCACCAGAACACAAGGTAGTCAGGGCCAACTTGTCTGTTGGGTGACTTGGGTAGGCACCGTGTAGTTGTCACTCCACGAAGGGGTGAATTGTCTCCAATAGTGGGCACAATACATATGCGTGTCTGTTTGTGGTATCTCCTAGCGGACCCACGGACGGGGTACTGCAGCTAAACAGGGAACTGGGAAGCTTGGGTTTCCGTCACTGTGGCAGGTTTAAAGCATCCAGGGTCGGAGAGGCACAGTAGGTACTGTGCATCTGTGATCCGATGGCAGTTAGGCAAGCGGGGTGCGCTGCATAAGTTGTAATTACATGAAAGGGTGAGGTGTCTCCAGTAGTGGGCGCAAGACATACATTGTTTCAAACCAGCTTCGATACCATTAAGGTGTTCACCAGGGTAGCAAGCAAAGGGGTTTGTGCATAAGCTGGGCAAAGAGGCGAAATAAGTGCACCCCAGAACCAAGGGCAGTTGACTATGATCCTGCAGTTAGGCGCAAACGCCCGCCCGATCATTAATAGATGCCACGCTGGGTGGTGACGCTGTCAGCCAACAGTGGGCTGCCGTCCCAAGTAATGGGGACACAAGGTGTCAAGCACGAGGCTACTATGTAAAAGAACATTTGGCATGCCCAATGATCAACAAAAAGCTAAATTTAACTGAGCAGGTAATTTTCCACCGCTGGGGTTGCCCAGGGGTGGGCAGTGTGAACACCCCTGCCCCCCTATCCGGGGGCTCCCGCAGGGAGGGTTCCAGCCTGTCGACTTTTCCTGCAGTTAAGGTCAAATGCCCTGCCCGGTTAGCTATATTAGCCTCACTGGGCGGGGGTGCTGTCAGCTAACACATTGTGCTGCGTCCCCAAGAAAGGGGGAACAAGGTGCCAAGCACAAAAGGCAAGGCGAGCAGTGTGAACCCCCCCTCCTATTCGGGAATATTCTGGGATGAAGGGCAAAGTAGGACTTAGCCAATCCTTAAAGTTAGGCACCATATGGCAGCCAGTGCGCACTGCATTAATCACACGGATTCTCTAGCTGGTATCCCCAGGGGGTTCACCACGAAGGGAGCTGAGCTGGCGAAATTCCCATAAGA
The DNA here is from genome assembly GCA_963921515.1 of Calotriton arnoldi. Taxonomy (NCBI): domain Eukaryota; kingdom Metazoa; phylum Chordata; class Amphibia; order Caudata; family Salamandridae; genus Calotriton; species Calotriton arnoldi. The sequence continues at coordinate 8,668 of CAWUFW010002669.1, read as the reverse complement.
AATAAGGGATGCACGGCAAGGGCAGGAGGGCACCCTGGCTCATCGTCACACACGTCTAGTTATGGACATTCTTGTGCGTCATGAGTTAGAAAGCAAATGGACGGTGCAAAGGTTAAAGTATAATCCTTCTCGCCCGAATAGCCAGAAGTAGGCAGGTGGGTGTGGGAGCGGTCTCCCAACAAGCGGGCAGCTGTCCCTTAAGTGGGACACAGGTGCGCTAGACACACCGTCCTAGTAGGACGGCAGCTAGGTGAGCTCAGCAAATTCATGGGGCAATGTGAGCCAGGGAATCTGATCTGCCCCGCCCAGAGTTGGCACGGGGCTGAGTTATGTATGTGAAGTAGTGGAACTTTCCCACAGGAGGGTGGATAGTTTTTGGCACAAATTCACAGGGCAGAAGGGCCTTTGTGTTGCATTAGACACTAGCTGATCCAGGCTATCGGCAAGGGCTATTGTGATACAGATGGGGTTCATCTATCACCAGTGGGAGGGATCTCTTCCCTAGCTTTGCAGGAGGCCTGGAAATGAGAGGTTGCAGGTAAGAAAGGAGCTTTTGGTGGGGGCTCTGGCGGCGACGGTGGCCACCTCCCGAGCTGTGGCGGAGTTACAGGGCGATCTGGAAGCAGAGGGGTACAGAAGGGTACCTCTGCGCGGCACCATGGTGGGTGCCAGAGCCAAATCCTAGGAGCCTCATGGGAGGTTCCTAGAAAACCGTGTTGGCGCCCCGTTAGTCCTTCGGGCGGTTGTGGGCCTGAACAACCGGGGGTTTGCTATGCTACGCTCCGCCCTGAAAGGGGCGTGAGTAATAAGGAACCATGTGTCACGTGATCCGGGAAGAGGATCACCAGAAGTGGCAGCACAGATGGGGTTCGCCCCAGTGCTGCTTGGCTCATCAGGCGGGCAGGCGGCCCAGACGGTTGCCTGCCCTTGGATCGCCCGTAAGATAACCCACCATATTACATAACGGTGTATGTAATAAACCTGCAGCAATTTTTACCCAAACAAGAAATGTGTTGTGTGATTATTTATGAGCATGCATGTTACGTTGGAGGGGTGGGGTAGGTTGCCAATGCTGGTACTATGCGGCTGTCCGAGGCCCCCGCAGGGGGCCACTAAAGAGGGCAGCCCTCTAGTGCCAGATGGGCACCCCACACCCCCGTAGGGGCAGGGACTCAGGGAGGAGTCCCCCAAGCCTGGTCGCAGCGCGATAGGCGAGAATCACGTCCGGGGCGCGAGGACAGGGGGAGGGGTATATAGGCCTCCCCCCACCATCTTGTCGTCCTCTTTCGCGCGCCCGGACACGCCGTCTCCCACCCTACCGCTTACCCGGCGTGGTTCGTGGCAGGCAGGAGGCAGAGAATGTTGTAATGTTGTCTTTTTCGTTGCAGGCGGAGTTACAGGGCGATCTGGAAGCAGAGGGGTACAGAAGGGTACCTCTGCGCGGCACCATGGTGGGTGCCAGAGCCAAATCCTAGGAGCCTCATGGGAGGTTCCTAGAAAACCGTGTCGGCGCCCGTTAGTCCTTCGGGCGGTTGTGGGCCTGAACAACCGGGGGTTTGCTATGCTACGCTCCGCCCTGAAAGGGGCGTGAGTAATAAGGAACCATGTGTCACGTGATCCGGGAAGAGGATCACCAGAAGTGGCAGCACAGATGGGGTTCGCCCCAGTGCTGCTTGGCTCATCAGGCGGGCAGGCGGCCCAGACGGTTGCCTGCCCTTGGATCGCCCGTAAGATAACCCACCATATTACATAAACCTGCAGCAATTTTTACCCAAACAAGAAATGTGTTGTGTGATTATTTATGAGCATGCATGTTACGTTGGAGGGGTGGGGTAGGTTGCCAATGCTGGTACTATGCAGGGTTGGCCCTGATAAGAGGTTATTTAAGTCTGTTGTGCCAAAAGCTCTTGAGACAGCCAGCTCAAGTACTCTAGACTTCAGGATCATGTAATACTTGGATTCTGTAAGGCTGCCAGGGAGAGTGCTGCTTAGAGGTTAGCTGTGATGTTGGTTTTGTGCACTTCACACTGGGCAGACAAAGTCGTTTCTCGTTTGCAAACAGTTTGCGGGAAATAGGAGACACAAGAAAATGCCACCTGACAGGCCCTGTAGTCTGAAACTACTGTAATAGGGACAAAAGCAAAGCAGTGCTCGGCTTCCATATTCAGTCAGAAATACAGACACTTTGCTCTCTTTGTTCCATACAGCTCGAGGAGTAAAGCCACATCTTCCGTATTTATTGAATGTTATCTCTGATTTCTGTAGGTTGGGTAAGGAGGTATTGTGGAGAGAAAATTTATTTTCAAAAGAGCCCTTAACCGAGGATATCAATGAAGCGAGTCAAATAATAAAGGCCTTATTTTATTTGAAGAAAACCGAAGAGTGACATAGCGAATAAAATGTCTACTATCCAAGCATGAGTGTCTGTAGATATGAACATTTCCCTTTAAAGGCGAAGGCGCCATTTTATCTACCAGTGACTTATTTCACTATGAAATGTTCATTATCGCAAGTTAGGAATTATGCCAAGTGTTACGCTTTTTATCTTTAGAGTTGTATTGTAGGGCTTTTTAGACTCATTTACCTATTGAATAAGAAAAGTGTATATTATATGTAACGAAATCTGGTTGAAGCTGTGCAACTTATTTAGTTACAGTAAAGGTTAAGAGGTTCTCTTGCATTTAATACCCTTTGAAATGGATAAGTGATATATTTGATTTTGAATTCGGTATGGAAGCTTTGTGTAATGTGTTTCGTTACAGGCCAGCAACAAAAAACACACGAAATCGCTACTGAGGGAAATTTGAAGGGAATGTCATCAAACAGGTGTAAAATGTAATCATTACAATGCAAACAACTGTGGATCTCTCACAACTTTTGTTGCAAATCTGTATTGTGCAAGTAGAGCGATGCAGATATGAGACTTATTCAAAACAACACCCACTTCCTGTTTTCTCGAATCAATCAATAAAACAGCATTTGTAGAACGCAATACTGTCACCCCTAGGGGTATGTGGGCGCTCTGTCGAAGAGCCAGGTCTTGATTCTCTTTCTGAAGTCTGCTAGCGAGGGGGCTGTACGGAGCTGGAGCGGAAGGTCGTTCCCAGTCTTGGCAGCGATGTAGGAGAAAGAGCAGCCATCACTGTGGCTGTGATGGATGCGGGGGTGTTGTGCGTTTTGGCCACTCTCGTATGTGTGTGTTTAGTAGCCTATGCTTATGCTTGTCAGAATGTTCCTCGGTTCGGAACCTCACTGTGTGAGGGTTCTGTACCAAGCATTGGTTGTGGAGTCAGTTGGTGGTTGTCGATGCCTCTGCTGCTCTGCCTGTGATGGTCCTGTGTTTCATTAAACTACGGAGTCTAACCTACCTGTCTCCCGTGCCTGCATTACAACATCTTTCTTGGCGACGAGTGCTGGGCCATCAACACGGACCTGCGTGCCTGTGACCTGTGAAACACCTTTTAGCCAGTTTCTCTGCGGATTCCTGTTGATGATCGGGATCGTCATCGGCAGAGAGTTCATCGTGGTGTCTTCGTTCGGAGTTCCGAGGAGCTGTTTCCGAGACCGGACTGTCTGAGACGGCGCACTGTGGGCAGAGCGCACATTTCACAGTTTGTGTGCGACGTGAAACGCAAGGAGGATCCTGCGTTTCACCACCGATGACGTAGAGGTGAGAACGACATCATGCCGACGCACTGACGTGCTGACGGAGCGCGTCTTGAGTCAAGGCTGGAACGCAAGCCTTGCGTTTCAGAGCGTCAGTATCCAGTGTGTCTACTGCAGTTCGGAACACGTTTGCCTGGTTTCTTTTGTTCGTGGAACGCAGTGAGTGCGGTGCGTTCCGATCAGCAGGGGAGCTGTGTCACAAAGCCTACTCTTCGGGGGAGTCTCCATTACGGTACAGCTGCCTCATGTTGTGCATCCAGTGTGGGGTACTGCTGTACAGAGGACTGATCGTCGAGTTGGTAGGGCGTTGCAGTTGGGTAAGCGCATTGTCTTTTGGACACAAAGTTTACTTTTCATGCCCTGTGGCTAATTTTGGCAGTGTGTACAATGTTGCGAGCCACACAAGTCCAGATACAATTTAGTTTCTGGTGAAGACGCACAACATACCTTCTTTTTCACCTGGCTGCTCACTGTCAGCGCAGTTGTGCTCTAATCTTGTACAGCTTTGTGATTTTAGTTTTGAGCAGTTTTTTTTTACTGAACAAGTATGCAAGCTGTATCACCTCCTCCACCATTTTCGGAAACACCTGGCGATCCTCCCATCAAATGGAAGCAGTGGTTTGATGGGTTCGAGACATATTTAGGTGCAATTGGGGCTAATCGCTTCAGGTCTGAGCGAAGAAAATACCTTTTGCTTCATTCTTTAGGTTTTGAAGGAAGAGGGATTTTGAAACATCTTCCTCCACCTGTCATTGAAGGAGAAGACGTTCTTGATGATTATCAAGACACCGTGAAAAGACTTCAAACCAGGTTTGATGTCCAACCTAGCTTAGTTGTGTTGCGACACAAGTTTTTTGTGTGTTCAGAATACTGGTGAAGACGTTGACACTAATATAACCGCTCTGAGGAGGTTAATCTCTGAGTGTCAATTTGAAAATTTTGCAGACCAGTTGGTGAGAGACCAATTTATTTGTCACTGCTCAGGCAAAATGATCAAACAGAAACTTCTTTCGATGGGCAATCCAACGTTGGAGGAAACTATTAAATTGGCCAAGAGCATTGAAACATCTCAGTTGTCGGTCAAGGAACTAGAGACCAAAAACAGTGAGGCAGTTTCTGCTGTCAAAATGAAGGATTCTAAGGAGACTAAAGACAGTAAACCCTTTGACAGGTCACGTTTTGGTTATGGTGAAAAGCAAAATTCTTTCATTTCACAACAAAACATTTGTTTTAGGTGTGGGTACAGGTCACATATGAAAGGTAGCAAATGCCCAGCTAAGTTTGTGACCTGCAGAATTTGTAACAGACCGGGTCACTTTGCGAAGGTTTGTCAAGCTGGAAGAAGCAGTAAATAAACTTCCTCTGTCAAATGTGTCATGGATGAAAGCATGTCTTGTGACAGTGATGAGTCCATCACTAAAGACCTTAGGGACATGGTCGTGGTGGTACAGGATGAGGAGGTCAAGGTGGGCAATCCAGAGCTATGTGTGGACCCCTATGTTGAGGTTCAGGTTGGGGATAAGGTTATGAGACTTCTTGTAGACTCTGGTGCTCGCATCTCCATGATCACGCAAGAGCTTTTTGACAGAACTTGGCCCTCTAGATCACTCTTATCCCCTGATCGTAAAGCAGTTTCATATGAAGGGCGTGAAATCAACTTGCCTGGGTACATTGAAGACATTATAGACTTCAGGGGAAGGAAAATTGCTGGGAAAGTGTACATTGCACATAAAGGCTTAAATATCCTGGGCTGGTTTCACCAGGGGTTATTCGGCATGGTACTTAGGCCTGGGACCAGTGAGCAAGTTCTTGTTGTAAGGGACAATTTGGATCTTGAAGAAATTATTAACAAATTTCCTCACGTATTTTCTGGTGAGCTTGGGAAGGTCAGGGACTACCAGCATAAAATCATTGTGAAAGATGGTACAAGGCCCATTAAGCACAAGCTTAGGAACGTTCCTTTTAGTATAAGGCAAGATTTGGAGAAAGAGCTCAATTCCCTGTGCGCGAAGGGAATAATAGAACCTGTTGACTCCTCCCTGTGGCTTTCTCCCTTGGTGGTTGCCCATAAATAAAATGAGGAGTTGAGAGTATGTGTTGATCTCCGCTGCCAAAACAAAGAGATTTGTGTGGATTCCCATCCCCTCCCCAACATCAACGAACTATTAGCAGGGTTGCAGGACGCCCATGTTTTTTCAAAGCTAGACTTGGCCTCTGCTTACCACCAAGTAGAGTTAGCTCCTGAGTCTAGACATCTTACTGCCTTTGTCTCTCCTTTTGGTACTTACCAGTATGTCCGCATGCCGTTTGGCCTTGCGTCAGCAGCATCCGTCTTCCAGCGTTTGATGAACAACATGCTTAAGGGGATCAATGGATTGTCTGTTTTTCAGGATGACGTTTTGGTATTTGCACCCAATAGAGCTGCCCATGATGTCATTCTTCAAGAGGTGCTTTCTAGGTTTCAGTCCAATGGTGTGGTGCTGCATAGGGACAAGTGTGTCCTTCTTATGAAAGAGGTTGAGTACTTGGGGTATTTGGTCACTGGGCAGGGTATTCTTCCTAAGTCTAGTCTTGTGGATTCCATTACCAAGTCAAAGGCTCCTTCTGATAAGGCTAGCCTCAAATCCTTCTTAGGGCTCTGTGAATTTTATTCACGTTTTGTTCAAGATTTTGCCACCAAGTTGAGGTCCCTATCACAAATGCTCATGAAGGGGGTTGCGTTCGAGTGGAGTGATGAGTGCCAAAATGTATTTGATTGGGTCAAGCAACAGCTGATTTCGCCAAAAGTGTTAAAGCATTATGATCCTGAACTTCTATGCACCTTGACTGTGGATGCTAGTAATGTAGGTGTGGGGGCTGTGTAGACCCAAAACAAAGGTGGGGAGGTCAGGACCATTGGCTTTGCCTCGAGAGTGCTGTCTCCCACAGAGAAAAAGTATTCCGTCATCGAGAAGGAGTTGTTGGCTTGTTGGTGGGCTGTGATGAAACTTCAAAATTTTATTTGGGGGAGAAGGTTTTGTCTCCAAACAGATCACAAGCCCTTAATATTAATTTTGAATGGGAAAAATGTCAGAGGTTTCACTCCTCGTATTGCTCACTTGTCATCGAAACTGTTGCAGTTTGATTTTTTGCCTGAGTACATTCATAGGAGTAAGAATGGCTGTGCGGACTACCTTTCGTGTTCTTTTGACATTGTGGAAGATCAGTCTGTCATGGGTGAGGAGGGCAAGGAAGAGTTCATTGTTGCGGCTGTTGACCTCCCACAGTTGTGTGTGATTTCAGAGAGTGAGTGGCGTCAAGCTCTCAGTACTGATGTCTCTTTGTTGACAGTCATGAAATATGTGGAGATGGGTTGGCCTAGGGAGAGGAACTTTAGTTTTGAATTTAAAACGTATGTTCAAGTGGCGGATGATTTGTCCATTGAGGATGGTTTGTTGATGAGAGCTGACAAGTTGGTTCCCCCTGTGTGTTTGAGAGCTGGCATCATCTTGCGTGCTCATGAGGGGCATTTGGGAGCCACTATGACAAAAAAAAGGGTAAGACTCTCTTTTTGGTGGCCCTCCATGGATAGGGAGGTGGATGAAATCGTTAAGTCGTGTGTTATTTGTTCTAGCTGTGATAAGACTGCAAAGTTGCGCACTCCTCCCCTTTCTCCCATTGAGTTGCCGTCTGCACCCTGGGTGAAGTTGGGGCTGGATATTGTTGATCCCTTTCACGCGCTTGATGCGTCCTCGAGGTTTGCGTTGGTCATGATGGACTATTGCTCAAAGTGGCCTGAGGTCAGGTTTGTGAGGGAGGTGTCCTCAAGGACTGTTGTTGAATTTTTAAAAGATGTTTTTTTGAAGGAGGGTTTTCCTGAAACTCTCGTGACTGACAATGGCACACAGTTTGTCGCCAGAGAGGTTGAGGACTTTCTTCACACCGGTGGAATTAGGCATCTCAAGAGCTCACTGTATCACCCCCAAACCAATGGTTTAGTAGAACGGATGAATAGGGTGTTGGGGGAATGCATACAGTGGGCTCTTGCTAACAAGTGTGTGGTTGCTAACTCTGTCAAGAGTATGCTTTGGTTCTATCGCACCACCCCTCATTCGACCACTGGTGTTTCACCCTTTGAGTTGTTGCGGGGTCGTACAGCTACTGCCACCTTTTGTCCAAGTTGGATGAGTTAATGGGTCAAAGGTGGGCAGTGGTCTGATGTCTGTGTGAGGAGTCGTGTGAGTCTGACCCAAGAGAAGCAGAAGAAGTACTTTAATTCAAGGAAGAATGTCAAGGAGTTTGAGTTGGTTGTAGGTGATTCTGTGCATGTGAAAAAACCTGTCCATGTGAGAAAGGGTTGTTCCAAGTTTGGCCCATCCACTAAGGTTGTGGAGGTTAGGGGTGATTCTGTGAAGCTTGTGAATGGCCAGAGGTGGAACAAGTGCTGGGTGGTGAAGTCCGGTGTCCTTGTCGAAGGTTCGGGTGGTTGTAGTGTGGATGGTGAAAGGAGTTTTTCACGTTTGAGTCAGCCTGGTTCGAGATGTGGTCTAGGGTTAGGAATCTCCCTTCTCGTTACAGGGACTGATTTGTTTCTCCTTAATGCTCTTTCATTTCACAGGCACTGTTGTATTTACTTGGTAATTTGCTTATTCTTTGGAATTTTGCATTTTAATTCTCTTTTGCCTTCACAGGTACTGCTGTGCTTGCTTTGTTTTTTGCCTTTTCACTTGTATTTTCCTTGTTGAGTTTTATTGCTTGTTTTTTTATATTCCTTTTTATCCTCTCTCCTTTTGGGTTTTTCTTCTCTTGTTTTCCTTTTGTATTTTAAGGAAAGACCCATGTAGTAGTCTATGCTTATGCTTGCCGGAATGTTCCTCGGTTCGGAACCTCACTGTGTGAGGGTTCCGTACCGAGCATTGGTTGGGGAGTCAGTTGGTGGTTGTCGACGCCTCTGCTGCTCTGCCTGTGATGGTTATGTGTTTCATTAAACTACGGAGTCTAACCTACCTGTCTCCCGTGCCTG